>OX439041.1:43363772-44582276 GCA_949317995.1 Acholoe squamosa
TTATTGCATTGATCTAATCTCTTTTGTAATGACCATGACCTTAGCTGTCAAAATGCAAGCCATCACTCACTGATTCACAAAATCATTTTTGGTCACCTAGTTAGTAAAATGAATTATAATATCCATGATTGTGAGGACTCAGACCCTATTGAAATGAACCGCTCATAATATGCAGTGGTCCTCAGGGTCAAAGCATACTTCCGTCATCACTTAACAATGTCGGCAACAGTGTCATCTAACGAGCTCACCGGATGTGCAATGGATAATAACAGCTATGGTGGACAATGTAGACACGTAGAAGAGATACTTATATTAGTCCCCAGGGGAATGATGCACGCTTCTGGTGAAACTCACTTATATAGCTATACTCAAATTCCTTCTACAATTGCGCTATTTCATATTGATAATGGAAGTCTCTTAGGGGTACCGTAAGGGATTTTAAAACACATGTTTTAAGCACTTTGTCAATCACAGTAGTTTTAAATGGTTGTTTTAAATCTGAGATTAGCTCCTAGGAGGCAAATGCGTACACTGATAGTAGTTGGTTGAACTGACAAAAGAAAAAGTCACTTTCACTTCAAAATACCAGGGACAACATGGGATATGATAATTGTGGTTTTTCACACAATATCATGTGGAGATATAGATTAGTTACAAGCCGAGATGGTGACAGTACCGAGGTCACACCTGCAGAGACAGGTAATCAAGGCAATCAGAAGATATCAGCAGCTAGGTAGCTGTGCTTGGATTATGTATACCTGGTCTATGCATTGGGTATACCTGATTGACATCTTGGATTAGCCTTTGTCAGTTGGAGACGAACTTTCTGTCGAAACTATACTGAACAAGTAATGTGGGATATTTCAATATGGTGCACCAACAGAGACATGTATACGCCATGGCACCAAGTAGACAACCAAAACTATGTACGATCAATCGTGACCAGGAGAGCATGTTGCTCTCTCGTGCACCCTAAGATCAATTATCGGATATACTGCTCTTAAGGTGAAGCTCCACTAAGCGATTTTTGCGGAGAATCGCAGCTATTCTCACAAAATGGGACACAAACACAGACTAAGTGTGGCATTTGTTACTATTGTAGTGTAGAAATAGCATGTTGAGAGAGCTATTTGTTTATATAGGAAAGGGTTTGTGTATGATCAAGTGCACATTTTTGTTGTCAGAAGATGTTTTTGTTTACTAAATCAAGTTGACCTAATGTAAATATTGCACACTTTCACATTGATGACTCTCTGCAACTCAATATCAGACAGGTTTGATTTTTACAGTACAAGACCCTGTGGTCTGTGTGACTGCTGTGTTGTTATTTATATTTTGTTGTGTTGATGTTTATATATTGAACTCCCACCCAATCACAGAGTCTATGCAGGTGCAGGTTAGTTTGTAAATATGGCAAACAAGGAGAGATATCACCCATGAAATGGCCCCTGAAATCTCATGTTTACAATTTTGAATCTCATGTTAATAATATAGGGTTGTCAACACCCTATACCTTAGGCACTGTAGGGACAACATTCTGTGAGAATGTAGCGAAAAGTCACGTAGTGGAGCCTCAACTTTAGAACCATATACATGCACTGTAGAAACGTTTCTAAACGTTCTGGATAAAAACGTTTGCACTTTTAAACATTCTAGATTTCTATCCAGACCATATGGGAACGTTTTCAAACGTTTGTTTTTTAACTGGGCTACATGTATTCAGTTAATTAATGTAATTTTTTAAAATTTAATTTCTTTAACATACCCATGCATAGGGCAATATAAATTATAAGGGATATCTAGACACTGCAGTACTTGCCACCATCCACATGCAGCTTGGAGTTAATCAAAGCATTCACATCTATGATTAATTTCCTGAACACATGAGGGCAGACTTATGAAAAACCTGTCAGAAACACACCAGTTTACCTGCTGTTAGACTCCCTATACAAACAAGGCCTAGCGCTCAAAACAAACATGCACAATGCAGTTTATATCAGTGCCAATGTAAAGCACACCTCCACCAATCACAGCCGCTATCTGCTGCTGACTCCGCCCACTGCCTACCAAGGTACTGTGAAGCTTCTTCTTGTCCTGTCCATTTGCATTTCCTACATCGGCCACATTGACAGGGTTGTTCCAGCACAGGGGCGTATCTGAGAAATTGAGGAAAGAAGATTTTAGTGCTTCTGTGTCGCACATAAATTGAGGTGAGTCTTAATGGGAACTTGTAAGCCAGTATTCGGTATGAGTTCTAAGCCTTAGTCTAAGGGTTAATAGTAAAAGAATGAGTTAGAGGGGTGACTTTAAAGTTGGACTTTTCTGACCGGGTCTAAAGGTATTAGGTTCTAGGGCTAATCAACATTATTGCTCAGTGGACTATATTGGTTTTGATATGTGGACGTTCTAACGTTAAGGTTTATCTACATTCTAAAAACGTAGATGTCTGAAATACCTTTTCCTACGTAGACAAAAAAGAAAGAAAGAAAAATGTCCTTAGTTGAAAGTGACCCTAAAACAAAACGTGTCCCAAAGGAATTCGAAATAGAGACCCATGGTCAGGAGATCAGGAGCTTCTTCTCAAATGATGACGAGGAACAACCTGTCTTTTTTTAGATGGTGCTGAGTAATCCGCGCATGTTTTATTGTATGGACAATTAGGTTTACAAACTGGGGAATTACTCCTTTTCTTGGAGGTCTAAAAAGCAATTGAGGTATATGAATATTAGAACAAATAACATATTTTTTTATGGGTTCTCGATACGCTTTTGGTAAGACCCTCCCGTGTTCGGCAACCAGTTTTTAATGTTTATTAAATGCTCTCTGCCCAGCAAATTGTCGTTATCTGTCGCCATGATTGGTCATCAATGGTGACTCCTTTTTGAGTGATAACTCACTGCGTCATCTTTCGCCACTGTGTGTCAGTCTCACATGGCATGGCAATTTATCACAACAGTCACCAGCATGATCTCACTCACTGCGTGAGTATGTGCCACCCCTTGTCATCCCTCACAAAGCATGGTGACTTATCACCACCATCGCCAACATGGATCTAACTCACTGCGTGAGTATGTGCCACTGCCTGTCAACTCTCACTCAGAATGGCGGCTTATCACAAGCATCGCCAACATGGATCTGACTCACTGTGTGATTATGTACCACTCCCGTGCCACTGGCATCAACTCTCACACAAAATGGCGACTTATCACTACCATTGCCAACATTGGTCTCACTCAATGCGTGAACTTGTGTCACTCCATGTCAATGCTCTCTGAGGATTGCATCATCTGTCAGTCACTCTCACTCAGAATGGCAACTTATCACCACCATTGCCAGCCTTTGTCTCACTCAATACGTGAATTTGTGTCACTCCAAGTCAATGGTCTCTGAGGATTGCATCATCTGTCACTCACTCTCACTCAGAATGGCAACTTATCACCACCATTGCCAAAGTTGTTGAGACAGCACCACTGTTCAACATGTAGCCTATCTAGGAAGTGTGGGCATGAAGTATAAGTCCCATACTTATCAAATGTGCTTTGTTGCACACTGATTTCCATGTAATACTTCAGGGTTGAATCAAACAAGATTATATAGAGAAAATATCAATTGAATTTAGATAGAGGTAACTCTAAAATAAAAGCAACTATCCATAAACACCTTTTGTCTGGTTACAGGAAAAATACATAAGGAAGTATCTACATGAACACCTTGTCTGTGGTTAGAGGGAAGATACATATGGCAGTACCTTCTCTGGCAAAACATACATTGATCTGGCAGATGTGAGGCTGCATGATTACCAATGTCGATGATCATGAGCTTTTCATCTAACAAGATGAGTGATCACCAGCATCGCCATCACTGGTGAGTCTGAGTGATCACCACTCTCGCCATCCATGGTGAACCTGCGCTATGACGTGGTGCGCATTTCATCTAGCGAGGTGAGTGATCAACCGCCTTGCCATCCCTGGTGAGTGTGAGTCATCACGATCCTCGCCAACTGTGGTGAATGTGCATTATGGCATGGTGTGCGTTTCATCTAGCGAGATGAATGATCACCTGAGTGACCATCCCCCGTGAGTGTGAGTGATCACGATCCTTGCCATCTGTGGTGAACGTGTGTTATGACGTGGTGTGCGTCTCATCTAGCGAAGTGAGTGATCACTCATGTCGCCATCCCTGGTGAGGATGAGTGATCACTCATGTCGCCATCCCTGGTGAGGATGAGTGATCACTCATGTCGCCATCTCTGGTGAACATGCACTTTGACGAGGTGCGTGTTTCATCTAGCGAGGTGAGTGATCACCTGCGTCGCCATCCCTGGTGAATCTGAGTGATCACCATCCTCGCCATCTGAGGTGAGGCCATGTGATCACCACCATTGCTATTCCTGGTGATCTTGTGCTATAACGACGTCGTGTTCCATCTAGCGACATGTGTGAGCCACTTCACACAGGTTGACGAGGAATCACGACAATTTGCTGGGTGCATAGTGAAATATTACCCCTTTTCTTGGATGTCTAAAATAGGGATTGAGGTCCAAGATTATTGAGAACCAATGGGTTTTGACATCAGGCCTGCTTGTCACCATTTTGTCTTTTTACCATTTTGACTGCTGAATTAATACACAAACTCGTACCAATAATCTGAAGGTGTTTCTTACATGGGAACCCAAAACAAAGTCCGAAAATCAACAAGACCCAGGGCGATGGATACTTTTTCGCCTACCTTTGGGGGAGGTGTCAGCTCTCCGTAGTGTATTACGGTAAACCGCACATGACGCAATCAGTCTATCTGGATGGTTCTTAAGCTAACGCTCGGTATGGTTTGGTCTAATAAGCTCTTCCTCCAGTAGTCAATAAAATGCAATTAATTCAATGTGGCATAGTCCGATGGTTAGGGCTCAAATTCTCATCAGAAATCAATCAGGATGTTCATTTTTTTATAACTTAGCTTATGTTTGATGGAATCATTAGATTTATACCCAATATCCATATCCATATTTCTGTAGGATTTGAAAAAAACAAAAACAAACTCGGAATCTGCCACTGGCGTGATGTCTGCCATAAAAAATATCAACCTAGCATGCTCACATAGACCATAAAAATTTGCTCTGCTATTATTTCCCTCACATTTTAATGTAGGCCTATTATTTAAAGGAATCACCAACTTTATACCCACGTTGCTACTTTTAATACTAGTGCACTCTTAATTCCACCCATAAAATATACACTGCAAAATGCCCAACTGTGCAGAACATTTCATTGCCAACTCTCCCCTAAATATGTTTTTATGGTGTTTCAAACACAATAGAATTTGAAATTATGGAGAATGAGGGGCTAGAGTGAATCCTCCTACGTATTTCATTTCTCCGAGGGATACAGTGTGGCTGGCAACCCTGAGTCCATCAGCCGAAACATTATGATCATTCAGTCATTCCCCATGCCTACCATGTGGGAGAGATATCACGCCATTCTCTTACAGTCCTAAGTGCTTTTCAAAGATATAATTTTGATGCAAATTCATACACTCCTGCAAGTATAAGTAGACGTCTTCGAAACAAAATCCGTATTATGCGACATGGCAAACACATTCTTAGATAATAATTATAGATGCTTTTTTACAGTGTGTCCTTTGGAACTGACGACTCCTTTTGGACTAAAAGCTTACTGCAAGGAAGCAGTCTGGTTCAGGCCGTAAAAATAAAAACACAAAACAAAAATTAATAAAGACGTTCACCAGGTTTTGTACAGTCTATGAAATATGCAGATCTATACAGCCATGTTTGTGACCGAAAGTGTAAGATTTTTCCCTTGAAGGGCCTGAAAATTTATTTTTCTAATTATTTATATAACCTTAACAACTTTATGAAGGGACATCCTCTCAGCTGAGAAAACCCAAAAATACCGACTTAGGACATCCGGTTCCATTTTTAATGCTTATTTTGTGTCATGTAATGTCCAGTACCAAAATGATGAAATATGGAGGTAATTGAAGTTGCTCTCAGAATATGGCAATGTCCCATTATGCATAACAAACACATGAAATAACAAGGTCAATATGTCTATTATTGACTTCAATTATAAAATGGAACAAAATTTGAGTTATGCATGCACAGAAGACTGCCTCTTACATGATGATAAAAGTACTGGACGTTACATAAGCTGCTCTCACACGGAGACAAATGCTGATAGACACACAATTTTTTCACCAAAGTAGGGGATAATTACGGAAGCCGACGTGGGCCACCATGTAGACATGCCTATGCCTCTTAGTGATTTTTACTCATGTCATACATAGTAGTATAGAGACTATACATGTGTGAGTGTGTTTGGCTGTCAAGTGTAAAAATCTGCTGTCAGTCTGTCAAGTAATGTATTGTAGGTTGCTGTCAAGGGAAAATAATAGCTGTCTGTCTGTCAACTTCCTTATTGGTGCTTGTGACAGGTATTCTTCAAGCTTGGAAGCACTGAATGAGGGATACAGGGATCAAGGGTCAAAGCTATGAGTGAGTGAGTGTGGCAGGGAGTGAGGTAAGGAGGGAGTGAGTGAGTGAGTGAGTGAGTGAGTGAATGAGTGAATGAGTGAGTGAGGCAGTGAGTGAGTGAGGCAGGGAGTGAGGGAAGGAGGGAGGGGGTGAGGGAAGGAGGGAAGGAGGCAGATAGGCAAGGAAACAGGGTGACAGGCAGGGAGGCAGGCAGGCAGGCAGGCATGGAAAATGCAGACAAGGAGGGGATGAGTAGAGGGAGGGAGGGAATGAGCGGAGAGAGGGAGGCAATGATTGAGTGAGGGAGGGAGAGATGAAGGGAGAAAGGGAGTGAGTCAGGAATGGAGGGAGGGAACAAGTGAGTCAGAGGAGGGACGGAAAAAGGGAAGGGATGGAGTAGAGTGGTGAAGGTGACTCAGATGGAGTGAATGGAGTTGAATTGAAATGAATGGATTGGGTGGAGTGGATTGGAATGAAGTGGAGTGGTTGAGTTAAGTGGAGTGGAATGACTGAAGGTGAGTGGAGGTTAGTTGATCCCACTCACTGAATTCCAATTGAATTGAGTGGAATCAAGGGAGAAGAATGGAGTGGAGTGAGTTTTGAGTTTGATGGAGTGAAGTGAGTCAAATCAGGTTAATATGCATCAAAATAGGTCAAATTAGTTTATCGGGTCAAATTAAGTCAGATGGACCTACTATGAGCAAAGTGGGTCATATTAGGTGAAAAGAGGTCAATTATATTAAATGAGGTCAAAGTAGGTCAAATTGTGACAAATTAGCTGAAAATAGGTCAAATACACCAAGTGAGGTCAAAGTTGGAAAAAATAGGTCAAATTACGACAAACTAGGTCAAGTTAGCAGAAAATAGGTCAATTGATGTAAATAAGGCCAAATTGTGTCAAACTAGGTCAAATTGGTCAAATTCCACCATGAGAAGGTAAAATTGGCCGACTTACTAGGTCAAAGTAGGTCAAAATAGGCTGTAATAGGTTCAAATCATCTATTTTGCAACCTTTTGACCTGATTTGACCTCATTGAATGATTTTCAGCAAATTTGACCTAGTTTGTCACAGTTTGACCTATTTTGACTTAATTTACAACAATTGACCTATTTTCCTCACAATTTGACCTATTTTGACCTAGTTTATAACAATTTTGGCTAATTTTTCACCATTTGACCTACTTTTACCTAATTTGATGTAATTGACCTATCTTCAGCTGATTTGACCTACTTTGACCTAGTTTGGCCTCATCTAATGTGATTGACCTATTTTTTGCTGACTCAATCAAATTTGACCCAATATGACCTACATTTAACTATTTAGACCTTATTTGACCTAATTCGATGCAATTGACCCATTTTTGTGCAATATGACCTAATTAAACCAGTTTAACCTAATTTGATGCACTTTACCCATTTTCAACCTGATTTGATCCAACTTGAGTGAATATTACCTATATTGTCCCATTTTGACTTCATCTGATGTGATTGACCCATTTTTGACCTAATTTGACCTAATTTAACGGAACTGACCTATTTTTAGCCAACCTGACCATATGTGACCCATTTTGACTAATTCTGACCTAATATGACTTCAGTTTATACAATTGACCCATATTTGGCCTATTTGACCTTTTTTGATCCATATGACCTTGATTTAACCCACTTTGGTTCTCATAGGTCAATTTTGACCCATATTGACCTGATTTGACCCAGTTAACCTAATTTGGGCCACTTTTACCCAGTTTGATCTAGATTAACCTGTTTTGACCTAATATACCCACCTTTGGTCACCTTTACCCAGTTTGACCTAGATGGACCTTTTTTGACCTGATTAACTCTTCTTAGGTTCGATCTGACATAATTTGGCCCAATCTTGGGCCAATGGACCAATATTGACTCATATTGACCCAATTTACCCAACTTGGGTCCATCTGACTCTATTTGGCCCACTCACTCCACCTCATTCACTCACTCACTCCTTCCCACCTACCATCTTGTCATTCCTGACTCACTCCCTACCTCCCTTCCTCTTCCTCACTCACTCTGTCAGTCCTTCACTCCTTTCTGCATTCCCTTCTTCACCTCACTCATTCCCTTCCTCCTTCACTCCCTTCTTTCATTCCCTCCCTTTACTCACTCACTCACTCCTCAATTCAGCCATTCACACATTCTGTCCCTCCCTCTACTCATTCCTCCACTCATTCCCTCCTCTCATTCCCTCCACTCATTCCCTCCCTTCTTTCCTCCTACCCCCTCCTTCCCTCTCTCCCTCCAACCCAGCATCCCTGCATTCATTGCTTCCAGGCTTAAAGGATGCCTGTCACAAGCATCAATAAGGAAATTGACAGACAGACAGCAGATTCTTTCCCTTGACAGCAAACTAGAATACAGTACTTGACAGACTGACAGAAGATTTTTACACTTGGCAGCAAAGACCACATACACCTTAGTAGTCTCAATACTACTATGAATGGTATATGTGCAGAATCACTAAGGGACAGAGGCATGTCTACATGGTGGCCCACGTCGGCTTCCGTAGTTAATAGGGCCCTTCATATGGGTAATGACTAAGATTTTGAAGCTTCATTTTTTCCATATTTTATTTAGATTTAGGTACCGGACGTTACAAATTACAGATTTCTTTTTTCAAAGACACATGATGAAAAATTCTCACTCAGTAACATGTCCAAACCTCATGGAAATGATACATATGATAATATACAATACAAAAAATAACTTTGGGATGTCTTAGATGTTCTTTATTAAATACAGGACACTTGTAAAAAAAAAAATACAAAAAGTAAAAAATAAAGAACAAATTTGGCCATTTTTTTTTTCACTTCGCCAGGCTATAAGTCTATGAGTTTTTGATGGATCACCACAAATATACACCTTTCTGATAGCCCTAAGTGTCCTCTATCAAATGAGTCTATGTAAGGCAAGATTGATTCACAACTTCCTTCACTAGAGCCACAAGAGTCCAAAATGACCCCAAAACACAAAATCTACTGCTTTCCGGCGACCTGACCCGTAATTGTACACTGATATATTATATACTGGATATTTGTTACTCCCATCTATTCACCTTAGGAACACCCATTGTAATTCAACCCAGTAGGCAGAGGACACTGAGTCAACGTTGGCAATTGGTTGATATGTGATGATATATAATGTTGATCAACCCATGTTCAACACACTCAATTCATTTATTTTATATGCCCCTCGATTTGTGTGGTTTGTACATTTGTAACTAGGCATTGGAATAGGGTTTCACATACTTACTTCTTGGTTAAACTGAGGTCTTACAAAGGAAAGAAAACTATCCTATTTTAGGCCTATCTATGCATGTTGGGGAACAAGCGCATTTAGAGTTTCCTATCCCTTATTTCCATTTACAGGCTCCAGGTTCACACAATTAGAATGAAAGAACAGCAGCCTGAGGCGAGGGGTAAAGAAGACTAGTTAAAAGAAACAACAATCAGATATTTAAAGAAACAAAGATGTCGCGCCTCTTCCAAGTCGCGCTTCTGTACTGCATCCTCCATTGTCAAGGTCAAGTCGACATGAATACAACATTTGCAGTCACAGAAAACCCGGAGATGACAGTCTCTGATATCAATGACGTCATGCATGACAACATAACCATGGTAACGATGGCAAATTTAACCAAAGTCCAGATGACTGCATCACTGTTCCTGCAAATGGCAGCCAGGTATTCAGCATACCATATGGGATATGCACTCAACACGTACATGCTGCCGGCTGTCATTGTGCTTGGTGTGGTCGGCAATGTGCTGAGTCTACTGATAATGCTGCAGAAACAGAATAGAAAGCACACCCTTTGCATCTACATGATTGGGCTGGCCATCAATGACCTCTGTATGCTGTTAGGACTTGCACTGTACAGCTGGGTGCATCATGAATTCATCCATAGGCCATTGGCACAGGTGGAATGCAAGTCTGGTGTCTACTTCTTCTCCGTCTTCTCCATAAATGGGGTATTGATCATCATGGTCATGACCATAGAGCGCTTTATGGCCATACGTCACCCTCTTGAAGCCATGGCCACTATGTCCTCGACACGGGCGTATATCACTCTCCTCTTCCTGGCAGTGTTCTCCTTCGTGTTCTGTGTACCACAGTGGATCTACACCCGCACGCTCCTCAACAACCTCTGTGCAGCATTTGCCTACACAGACTTATTCAGCACCATCTACAGCTGGCTGTACCTGACCCTCAACTCCTTCCTGCCTTTCAGCATCATCCTCATCCTCAACATCTTCATCATCAATGCCCTGCGCCAGAGCATGCGTTTCCAGTTTCGGTCATCGAGTGAGAAAAATATGACAGATTCGTTCTCCGACACCAAAGGCTCTACTATGTCAACATCCATCAGCCAGATCAACATGGAAGTCGGCACCCAGACTGAGGTTTCCATCAGCGCCCGCGAGTGTACGATTCTGGATGAGGAGGCCATGGCCCATGTTATCAACGACTTTGACAACGATGATAACAAAGCTGGCAACATGAAGAATGGTAATGGTACCAAACGCAGCAGCAATGGCAACAATTCCAACAGCATCAACTATGGCAACACTGTCAGCCAAAAGGCTGCAATGCTGAAGAATGAGGCGCTCATGAACCGTGAACGCCAGCTGACGGCCATGTTGGTTCTGGTTTCGCTGGCACTGCTCGTGCTCACCCTCCCACAGTGTATCCGCTACGTCATGACCAATCTCTACAGCTTCAGCCAGTCTCCAAAGATCTTCGCAGAATTCATCCTGTTTTACAACATCACCAACAAGGTCTTCTTCATCAACAACTCTATCAACTTCTATCTGTACTGCCTGAGTGGACGCCGTTTCCGCACTGACCTGAAGAAGCTCTTCACATGCAAGGATTAGGACATGGCAAAAAACTGAACGTATGAAGATCCAGACGGAACTAACATTCTGAGTGAACTGTTGACACACCTATCAAGAGGTCTTTACAAGAGGTCTCACTCTCTCATCGCTTATTCAGTGTAGATACAATTCCCATTGCATAGATCTACAGACACTATAGCCTCCATGCAATGGCTCATGAGGTCTTCAATTCTTAACTATTAGATGGCACAAAGCTCTTTTTCTTGTTTTATGTGGCAACTGTGAACTTATATGTATTTTGTAGGTAATACAAAGAATAAAATGAGTGATGAAAATTGACAATCAAGATTTTAGTAACCAGAGGCATACAATCGGAAAATAAAGGAAAATAAAGGTTCACTCAAATCGTCCATGAGCAATAGGCCAAAGCTGAGCACTTATGATAGGTGCACAAAGTTATGGTGAACTAGAAAGGGGAGAACATACAGAGGAGTTATGGTGAACTAGAAAGGGGAGAACATACAGAGGAGTTATGGTGAACTAGAAAGGGGAGAACATACAGAGGAGTTATGGTGAACTAGAAAGGGGAGAACATACAGAGGAGTTATGGTGAACTAGAAAGGGGAGAACATACAGAGGAGTTATGGTGAACTAGAAAGGGGAGAACATACAGAGGAGTTATGGTGAACTAGAAAGGGGAGAACATACAGAGGAGTTATGGTGAACTAGAAAGGGGAGAACATACAGAGGAGTTATGGTGAACTAGAAAGGGGAGAACATACAGAGGAGTTATGGTGAACTAGAAAGGGGAGAACATAGAGAGGAGTTATGGTGAACTAGAAAGGGGAGAACATACAGAGGAGTTATGGTGAACTAGAAAGGGGAGAACATACAGAGGAGTTATGGTGAACTAGAAAGGGGAGAACATACAGAGGAGTTATGGTGAACTAGAAAGGGGAGAACATACAGAGGAGTTATGGTGAACTAGAAAGGGGAGAACATACAGAGGAGTTATGGTGAACTAGAAAGGGGAGAACATACAGAGGAGTTATGGTGAACTAGAAAGGGGAGAACATACAGAGGAGTTATGGTGAACTAGAAAGGGGAGAACATACAGAGGACTGAGGTCATTCTTGATTCTAGGCTATTTAAACGAGCCATGAAGTATACTGGATGATGCCTAATGTCTCACAGAGAGATATACGATTACTTTGCATGTTTACCACTGTTTGACCAAAGTTTTCCATGTTAACTGCTGTTTACTATTGGACAACTGTCATTGTTTAACCCTCATGGTTTTTAATTTGTTAATAACACACGCCTTACCTTGGATACATCTCTGAGCTCTTAATTGCTATTGTTATTAATTTTGTTTTCCCACCAGAAAATGTTTATGAGTGACTGAGTTTGGATCAAAAATATTTTTATGATCGATGTAAAGAAAGTGGGATTATATACCAAAGTATTATGTGAACGTTTTTGTTATGATGACGATGTTTGTGTGAGAGTAGATGCGTTGTCTTAATTGGAAGACAAAATATCCGGTGCTTTCTTAGACAAGGCCTTTGCCTCCAAAAATGTTTTTAGGAAATTGTTCATTATTGGTGGATACATTTGTATTCTTTACAAGTGCACCGATTAATCAACGCTAAGGTGCAAGGCCTTTTTATGTAAGGGGTTATTTAACATTGGTTCACATTAAGCATCTCAGTTGCAGACATGAGGTTGAACTGCATTTGGTGGATCAGTGTTACGTGAAATAAATTCAATGTTGTTGAAGCATGACATAAAATTGTGCCTTTCTTCTTCTGTTACTGTTATTATTATTAGTAAAAGTTTACAAACAATATTTATATAAAACACTCTGACAATGAGTCATTGAAAATAATGTGGGTTCACATCAATGTTATAATGGTCCACATGACCAGTAAACACTGTGATATGGTTATTTTCACAGTAGCACCTCTTACTACCCCAAATAGATAGAGAGAACTTAACGACCGTGGTGTAAAAGGTGGCCGATCCACCCCGAGGGCATAAGCCTGAAGGGGAGACATCCCCCCGAGGGGTGGATCGGCCACCGAGGACATCAGAGGAGTTTAGTTCTCTATTTTTTTTATGATTTAAGAAGGTTTAATTAAATGAAAATTAACAAAATCCATTACCATAGCCCTCCATAAGAGCCACGGTTAACCATTTTGTTTGTTTACCTGCACCCAGAATGAGGCTGCAGTAGTGGATCGGCCACAGTGGTGGATTGGCACATATTACGCCACTCGGAGTGTGGCGATCGGCCCCGTAAGGCTATCTCTATGGGCCTTCGTTATTTGCATAAAATAAATGACAGAGTGACCTTAGGTTAAGTGGAAAAACTAACTTTGATCATTGCGAACTATTATGACTGCATTCTGGAATTACAAGGAGAAAATGTTTAAATACTCTTGAAAAAGAAAAGTGTACGCATCATACATAGTTATTGATTCAACACATTGTTTATATAGGTTTCAAATGAAATGAAATTTAAACTAGTACATGACCAAAGTTTGAAGCAGTCTATTTCTATATAACAAAATGAAGAAGATCCATCTGGCAGGTCCTACGATAGTCCGAGTTCTGTATGAAATAAGATAGTGAAAGAGGTTTTTGCCCTAACATCAACTTCTGAAATGGGTGTCCAACTGGAAGCGACTGAAACTCTCGATTTGGTTTTTTAACATGTGGACCAAGTAGGCCCCTATATCATGCCAAATTACCAAAACTTGAATTTTTATTTGAACATTGCGGAAATTCTTGAACACTGAAGAATTGATTTATTTGGAAGAAATAATTTATTTCCAATTGGAATGTCTCGTTACCTCGTAAGTTTTGTGAATAGACATTGGGAGGTGCAAACCAAAACTATGCACCAACAACCAACTACAGTGGATCCCCCACTGTGATACTATGGCCTGGGCTCCATTAGCAGCACAGAGCTGTTTGTGTAACCTGCGACAGTCTACCTTTTTGATGTCTTTTTTTCTTTTTTTTTTTACATTCTGCATTAGTCTTGCATGCCAATGCCATGCCATTGACATGCTTGTAATTGTCGCCCAGAACAAAGGACTTTGGATTGTCATATGTAACAGAGAAGCAAGTGTGACGCTAGTGGACCTCTGGCTTATTAAGGGAATAATATAATTATGTTTAACCAAGCAGGAGTGTTGTGTATCGCTGGCTAACATACAAGATGAAGCCGAGTGCCTTGGCCAGTGATGCACAGCACAGATGCTAGGTTATACATCTATTATACCTATAGTCCACTGGGCCTCTTCGGTCGATTTTGGCCACACAAAAATCAGCCGAAGAGGCCCAGTGGACTATAGGTATTATAATACGTCGATACCGCAATGACACTGTAGCAGTGCATATATCCAGTTCTAAGCTGTTGTTTGGGCACCTCAATTTATGCTGAACATGGCTAACCACGGTATGAAGCTGGTTGGTTTACATGGTGGTCAGCCGTCCGCACAGCCCTACAAGTGAGATCAGCATCTATACAAATGTAACAGAACAACAGTGTGTGGCTAAAAAAGGAACTTGCTATCAAATGACCATGCAAGTGTTCTTGTTTTTTTTATTCCAAATAGTTACACATTGAAAGAAGATCTATCAGTCAGCAAAGGCATAGCAATCCTCTAATGTGAGGAGTTCACTTACATGCGTATTATTTGGTAGGTCGATTAAAAAAATGCAATAGGGTACTCAAGGGAAGGGTGAAAAAAGGAACCTTTGTCCAGCCGTAATTACAAATATTCAAAAAGAATACAGAGAAACAAGAAGAGAAAAAGGGACATTACACTTTGGTATTCTTCTGTAAACCCCCTTTGTGCATGTCGTCAACAACATCAGCTTCTAATGCCATGTTGTCATAACCAAATGATGACAACTTGATTGGGGTATGAGAGTCAGTGGTGTGAGGGTTAACCTTGGTGTGAGGGTTAACCTTGGTGTGAGGGTGGGCCTCAGTATGAGGGTTAACCTTGCAGTCATCAGACCCAGTCTGTGTGCCCTGTTCTGTAATCCTCCAGTGTTGTGGCAGGGCAGGCCCCCAGTCATCAGTAGGACGGGATGTGATGTACAACAGCTCACGCGGAGATTTCCACTGTAAAAGAGTTCAAATATGAAGGTTGATGACGGCCAATTCATGAGGATATCTCAATATAGCTGTATGCGCAATTTAGGTCAAAGTGCTTCACGAATATTGTTTAAGAAAATCTGACTAAAAAGGCTACTGCTATTTTCCCTTTTTTCTAATCCGGATTTGTAGAGCAACCAATATGCTCTCTATTGTCATTATACTTCTTATCCTATTCTAAACTGCTAAAATAGCCTTGATTCTAGAGGCCGCACAGCCATCGTCCTCTGCGCTCATAGTGCATGGACTTCTGACATTCTGCGACCTCTCTTTGGGACACAGTAAAATCCCTCACATCTCGAATCTTCATATATAGCTAAAAAGTGGAGCTGAGGCCGGCTTGGGGTTAACACATATAACATCAGAAATAAAGCTTTGCTTATCATATGAAAAGGTGCATAAAGCATGGAAAACAAGGCCGCATATGCCATTTAAAATAACCACGGCACTTGAAATTAGAGTAGCTTTTTCCTAATTCCTTTCCAAGGTTCTAATAGCTTTTTACCCACAATCCAAGGGCCGCAGGCACTTGTGGTAATAATTATAAAGACCTCTTGAAAAGTCAAATCTATTCTTAAGACCCCAGGCCTAAATATTGGCATGTTATTTCCAGCGATCCCCGCCAGTACCTCATATCCCTTAAAGAATTGACCTGCATGACATAACAAGGAAGGGATTATTCATGTTCAGTTATTGAAAGAAAGGATGGATCGTGGTCAAATAACTTCACTGAAAATCGCCTCATATGAACATTCATCTTTACATGAATGGCCAACGTTACAGTGATTAGTAACGGGCCAAAAGTATGCATATGCATGTTTATGTATATTCATGTTCATGTCCACGAACACTGGTCAGGGATGGTCCATACCCCTTCACACGGGTGTAGGAAAAGAGGGGGGGGGGCAGGGGGCCCAGCCCCCCCATCCCAGAGGAGGTGGGGCCTGGATATGCCTCCCCCCCCCCGCAAATTTGCCAAGACCCATGATAAGCTGCAAAAATTTCCCCCAGATCCTGGCAATATGGTAGGAGAATAGGGAAAAAATCGGAGTCTTGGCTTCACATCACAGTGAAAAGTCACCAAAGACTTCGTTTATACATATATCTTATATGCACATGGATAAGTGTCCGCATACTCTAGCTGGTGAATTATGATGGGTGCAATGGGGTCCCCCTGCATGCTGCCCCCCCCCCCAATCAAGATTTGGTTCCTACGCCTCTGCCTTCTCCAAATCCATTAAAATTATGTTTGCTAATTGATAGATCATATGCCTATTTGTAAACATCTGATAACTAATAAGACAATAAAAGATAAGGGCTGATGTAGAAATCATACTTTACCCCATTGAGCCTGATCTCCTTGACAATAGCCACCACCATGAGGGCAGGAATGAAGGAGAAGGAGAAGAGGACGAGGAACCATCCGATGCCGTTAGCCCACTCCGGGTAGATGTAGTCATCCAGCTGCAGCGGCGTGTAGTTGACGATCAAGAAGATGATGATAAACTAGCAAGGAGAGAAATGACATGCATTTTGTAGTATGAATATATATAAGTTCAGAAATCACAAAATTCCAAAGATAATTTTCGAAACTATTTACATGTGATATTAAAAATCACCAGCGCAGACTTTTTTTTAAGTCATGATGCTTTCTAATTTCCCAGACGATTATTTTAATATTGATATTGAAGTCTCAATGTTTTATTTAGAATTTTCTTTTTAACCGATGACCGCCTACACGACTATGAAAAGAACATTTTGTGGGTCATTTTTTTTTTCATTGGAAGCCCAGCCTCATATTAGAATAACATTATTAGATGATATCAAATGTGTATCTTACAATAATGGACATGGGACTGAACAGCATCCATGTCATCCTCCAGTAAGGGTTCGGGTGGAAACCAATCATTGACTCGATATCCCCTGCAAATCGGTCATATCCTGTAACAAGAGAACATATACCATTTTATTACACGACTTCTGTGATTTTGGGTGCTTTTTCTGGATATTCCCATGCACATACCTGTCGATATTGCACACCATCATGCATGCATCATGGCTTTTGTAAGGCGTGCGGTTATCCATGTAAGGAGGCATGTAATCCATGTAAGGAGGCATGTTATCCTGTAAGGAGGCATGTTATCCATGGATAACATGCCTCCTTACTTGTCATACATGTCATATGTTACATGTTTAAAACCTACGAAATTGTAATGGCCAGAGTAGGGGTCGAACCTGCAGTCTCCTGATCCCAAATCCAACTCCCTATGCAGTGCGCCAAAGGGACTGACAAGAAGTGGTTGGCTAGAACCAGGTCTCTATGATATAAAGCCACCCAGCAGTAGTGTAGTGTGAACACGTCCAGCACCTTGACCCATAACCAGGCCAGTCACGCACAGTACCAAAGCAACGGCTGCCGGGCACTGAGGTATGTGTGCCGATAGTATAGTGGCTAGCAAGTAGCACTCCAAATCCCAGGTGTAGGCGTTCAAGCCCCGGCCTGGTTCATCTTTTTCATGGTCAGAGCTGCCTGTCCCATAGCTACATACCATATTTCCCCGTTTATACATCCAGGCATGTATTAGTACTGTCTACTACCTATAACTCCGTTCAGACCAAACCAACGGCTGGCGGGCGCCGAGGCATGTGTACCGATGCTCTATTGGTTAGAATGCCACCAGAAGCTGTCCGCGTTCCCGCCAACCCCTCTCCAGCACTACTGCTGCCAATGGCTGCTGGGCGCCGAGGTGTGTGTACCGATCGTGTACACACACGATGGCAGGCTTCGAGTCCCGGGGAGAGGGAACAATTTTTGTTTTCAACTTGAATTTATTGATATTCTATTGATTATTTATTGATATCGTGTAATAAAATAAGTAGTTAATGGATATGTCATGACTTGTGACTGATATCCAACAATAACATGCAACGAGGGGGGCGAGCACCTCGATCATCATAATTTACTCTTGATTCATTAGATTTCCAAGTAAACAGTTCTTTTCAGAATGACCAAAATGTGGTAGAGTGTAGAAGGGAAAACTTACATAGATGGTTAGTTTATTTTGAAAATGGAAGCTGTCGATCTGTTGACTATAAAAGGGAAGAAAAAAAGGGGTGAACCATGTTTTAAGAAGGTCTCTAAATGTGTTGGAAGAAGAACTTGTAGGGTCTAGTCATGCTTCTAACGCAGTGCTAACAAGTCTTCAAAGTTGATAGACCACAACCATTTATAAAAAATCGATTGTGTATATGCTAGATTTCTTCCAAGATAGCATGAAATATATCACGTGAATTTAAAGGCTGAAATAGACAGATAGACAAATTATTAGAAATATGAAAAGAAAATTTGAATTATGAAAAATATGGGAAATTAAAAAATAAATAGGAAAACATATGTGGTAGTCCCTGTTAATTTACTGATGTTGGTCGGTTGACCAGAAACCAAACATTCTTTTTGTCCAGGAGTGGTTGTAGATTTACTATAGTAACATTTTAATTCTAGGAACAGATCTCTTTATTAGGATCATTCATATCTTTGGTTTCTAAAACACCCCACTGTCAGTATACTCACCGTATATATATGTAATGACTAACACCTCTAATAGTGCCGTTATCATCAAACTGTACGAGGCACTATACCAGTCCATAAGATTAAGTACGTACATTCCACCCTGAAAGCACAGTAACATTATGAATTAGATTAGTCTTTGTAGTTATAATGATCCACTGAAAACTACATGATGATGGATATCACATATATGTTAGCACAAACTAAATCTGCCAGTGCTTGGGGGAGGAGAGATTAATTTGCTATACATGTAGACTGTTCTCTATTTTTCTCTCTTACCTGGAACCGGACAGCTTTATTATTACAACAATTTGATATGTCATAGGTAAAAAGGTACACAAATATTGAAAACACTTAGCATTGAAAATCAATGGAGGCCTCCAGCAAAATGAGGCGAAAAATGAGGCAGAGAACTCTACTTCCCCCTTAAACCTATGTGAGTGACACAGTGCTCTATACAGCTCTGTACGTATACCTTCAAAACCACGAATACATCGCTGCATTATATTCCCATATAAATATATCGAAGTACTCCTGAAAAGTAGGCATACTGCACCAAAATGTACTTACTTGACTTAATTTTCAATATTAAATCGGTACTGCAAGATGACAATTTCATGTGAACATAAAACCTAGATTTCAGAGACATGCACTGCTCGAAGAATCAGTATCAGTGTCCCGCGTCGGATTACCCACTTACCTGAGTGCACAAAACCAGACCAATTAAGAAGAACACAATGCACAGCGCCGCTGTCAGCAACAACTTCCGTTTCCGGAGGTATTGTGGGAACTCATCGACAATGGCGGCAATAACGGTCTCCATCATGGCAAACTATAATGAGCGATAATGAGATACATGTATATGATCTGACAGACCATCTCACACATAAAAAAGGTCATTCGATATCAAGCACACCTTTTCTTCACTTTCACTGTTATATGTGATATTCATGTAGATTGTAGATGTAAAAATTCATTACAATTTCTTTTACATAGGCCTAAATCCGTGGCATGGAGGCGTCTATAAAGCATTATCAATTATGAAAGTACATTAGCATCTCTATGTGGCATTTAAAGGAATATAATAACAAGTCATAAAGTCAGAGATTTGTTAACCCCTCACCATGCTGTCCATGCCCAGCGTCCACAACATGAAGAAGAAGATGATGGACCAAAATGGTGCTCCTGGCATCAGAGCAATGCCTTCTGGGTAAGCGACGAATGCCAACCCTGGGCCTATGAACAGGATGATAAACTGAATTTGGTCTCAATATCTCAACTGATTAATGCCAGGTTCCAGTCCAACTGTATACGGTCACGGTTAAATTGAAGTGAAGGGCCTATAGATGCCAGGGATCAGTAATCAGGTTTCATGCTTCCTTTGTACATGTTATATCATACAATGAGACTAACAGAGGTCTTTGGAATTTTCGGAAATATCATACCAATTCAAAGAAATAATGTTTCAAAACAGAGTGGCATTCTAAAATCTAATACAAGGAAGCACATACCTGAGGCGGTGGCGTTTTCTATGGGCAGGTTAAGGCTTTTTGCCATGAAACCTACCACTGAGAAGATGGCAAAGCCTGCATAGACACTGGTAGCACAGTTGATGGTAGCTACCATTATGGCATCTCTGAAATGAAAGAACTGATATAGAAACACTATGTGTGTGTTTTATAAGCGCCGCATGATACCTGTATACCTTTTATAATTATGGACCCCAATTCACTCACACATATATGGATTAACGTATATTGCAGCTATAGCAGATCTGTTCATAATAATATATATATGATAGTATCTACTATAATAATTATTATAAACCAACGGAAATCTATTTGAGCCTTGTAGATAATGGGCTGGTAGAACATGGAGACCTACTTGTAACAGTTGTTGTGGAACTTGTTATAACTTCCCATAGTTATGAGGCCTCCCCATGCTGGGCCCAGAGAGTAGAAGATCTGCACTGCCGCATCTCCCCACACCTAAATACAGAAAACAATGTTATGAACCCAGTGAAGATAATTTGTGGACTATTTGCTCTAGGGTAAGTTGTCCAACCACTGGGCATGTTGGTATATTAATTCGACCACCCATCCAGCCCGGGTTGTTTTCACAATTTATAAAAAGTATGCTTGGGCCATGTGCAAATTAGGCACAATCAATTAGTAATTCCATGGTACCTGAAGGAAATTAGTCTAGGGTGGTTGATATAAGTACCAACATGATCTGGTTGACTCAGGGGTGACTTACCCTAAAATATAGTCAGACGTTCAGGAAAATCTATCTAAAGTGGTCATTTATTCATAAGGTTGGCACTTGTGTGTGGATTTTAGGCCTGTAAGAGAATTTGAAAAGGAGGGGGTATGTCGCTCAGCAGTGAGCCCCTGTTTGTGGCTTTTAGGCCTGTAGGAGGCTTTTTGTTTGTTAGGGTAGTTAAACACATGAGGCCTACAACATGTTTTGCTGTTGTTGAATCTCTTTATTTGGCGTATTGTTACATGAAGCTTTTAGAGGAAGCAAAAAGGGATTGACAAATATATACAAGGGAAGTTGTGTTCAAAGAGGCATCGTAGTTCGAGATTGGGAAGATAGAAGAGACAGAAAAAATGAAATTCTGTCAAGACCCTTTTTAAGATGGACTAAGGAAGCCAGGAGCTTAATTCAAAAGATCCTGGGATCCCAACCCCAGCGATCTTAGTGTAGGCACATATCATAAGACCTGGCTGGTCTACCCTATGTAATGCAGTGGTTGCAGGCCTGTCCAGAATAGCTAGTCCTGGGATCACTTCACTATTCCATTTCCACCACTAAGATCACTGCGATCTTAGTGAAAGAAATGCATAGTGGTTTCACCAGGGTACAAGAGCACTTACAGGGAACACTCCTGATTGAAAGAGTGAATAGCCTGCTGCATACATAAAGAGGGGAGGGAGGACGTTTGCTGAGTGTCCTTGAGGGCTCTTAGGGCTACTCATGCGTTAAGTGCACTGTAAGGTAATTCTTCCCTTCTCTCTCTTTGTCCTGGGGGGAGGGCACAATGCTTCTAATAGGCAAGCATAAATTATACATTCATGGGAACAACTCTTGAATACTGTATGGTGGTCAACTGCACCCTGTTCTCTTTTGTTAGCCCATATGGAGACGGGGAACGATGGTATAAGCACTCTTGTGAAGAAGAGTGACTCCACAGCTATTCCTTTATTTTGGGACTCTTACCCCTGTGCCTAGTCAGTCCTTCTTTAGAATAGTGTAGGAGGGTTGAGGCTAAGATCGATGCGATCTTAGTGCTGGCTAGGATATGTGAACCCAGTCAACTCTTAAGATCGCTTAATAGGATAAGGCTGATTTATTCCTAAGATCGCTGGGGTAGTGATCCCAGGATCTTTTGAATTAAGCTCCAGATGTAAGTTAATCTAAATCTGCAGGAAAAAGGTAATAATCCGCAACTGGAATGTTTTCATTATTTGATGTCTGAAAAAAGAAAACGACAATGTCTGGGAGCGATCCTTGGTCCAAAAATTAATGGCTAAACCAGGGAAAACTCGTTAATTGAGGGCAGTCAATCACGACCTGTCAGGTACATATGTTAAGATGTGCATTGTGCCATACATTATTAATTCGATACTATAGATATAGTACCAGCACCTGGCTGGACCCTACTTTCATGTGCTGAGTAGGCTGTTGTTATATTAAATATACTGTGTGGGGGGGGGGGACCCTAATAAATCTGTATTTGACATAAGACGTGGACAAACACCATGTTTTTCATTTTTCAGTGCATAAAATTAATAAATCTTACGCATAACTTTTTCTATAAAGGGCATAGACTTGTATCCTCTACATGCATGTAACATATCTGCTTAATCTGTAGACCAATTGCCATCGACTTGTTTGATGTTGTCATTCTGTTCTTCACATTTGATGCTATCAGGCAGGTGAAAATAATATATAGGCCTACCCGGCTGTTTCTGATGTTGCTAAAAGTTTGACGAAGCTTTAGGAAATTTGAAGTTTGGAATAGTTTCATTGATCAATTTTAGTATAGTTGGTTGGAAATCTAGGGAGGTTGAACTAGGAGGAAGGAATAAGTGAACTAATTTTCAAAGTTGTTCCCCCCCCCTATTTTCCACCCGGGTAGGTGTTGTTCCTGACGCCATTGCGGTCCTGAACTCCGTGTCAAATCTACCACAAGTTAGGTTTGATAGGTTTGATAAACAATTTTGCTTTATTGGATAAACACACGAAAGTAATTAATCCTCTTTTGGTCGATACATAAATCATTCTTTATGCATCTACACCCCAGAGAATATTATAGTGCTCACTTTTCCCAGGATTTAAAGTAGGGTGAAGATGATTAAATCGGATCAATTTCAAGACCTGGTTTAATCAGCTTTTCCCTACTTTAAATCTATACATGTATATCATTTCCTATGGCTTAGATTATGCTTTCAACATAAAGTCCTACTAAGCATTATCAAACAAGGGCAGCAATTTAGCAATTTCTCATGCCTTTAAAGATCAGACAAAATCTGAAAAAAAAATACAGCCGTCAATGGTCACTTGAGGAAACTAGACGGCTGTTGAGAGCTGGTGGTATGGAGTCTAAATGGTAGATTGAATAATGTAATAGCGTACCTTTGCATCAGCTAGTTTGGAGAACTTGGGTATGATGTAGAAGCGGATGCCATCCCCTGCCCCGGGTAGGGTCACCCCACGTATCAGGAGAATGGTGAGCACGATGTAGGGAAACACAGCAGTGAAGTATACTACCTAAATGTTGGAAACACAGATATGATAAGGTCACCATAATGAATAGTATGTCCCATAAAAGGGGGCAACATTTATTCTAAAGGTGGAGTTAGCAGAAGCCTTTAAATATCATCAAGGGATTGGACATTGTAAATTGAAACAATCCCTAGAAGGTGACACTGTAATCAAGGACTTAGAATTTTAAGAAGGGTTTAGGGTTAGCATAGAAAATATCATTGAACTTCAGGTAATTGAACCCCAGTCTGGGCGCCTCTTATGCGTTGGTACAACATTGACATGGGGCACTACACACTGATTCTTATATGTGATGTATTTACCATGTCATCTGATGGATGTAATAGAAGAACATGTTTTGCTTGTCTTTATCTAAACGCATTTTAACCTTTTAACACTATATGCCGTACACTCACGTTGGGGGGGCTTCCATAAAGTATGTACGCACCCAGGGGGTGGGGTGGTGGTCTTGGCAAATGCATACAAATGCGTACATGAAATCCAGGGGTGGGGGTCTACAAGCATTTTGGCATACTCTTTATGTACGCATTGATGATTTTAGATGTAAATAAGGGTTGTACAAGTGGGAAATTTCTGCTAAAAATAGTTGAGCAGAGGGAGGGTCATCAAGAATAAAGCTACCAAAACACTCTCGGTCAAGAATCAACCCAACTTTTGAGGTCAGGAGGCTGTGTTGTTAGCATTATCCCCCATTCCTACAACAAAATACTGGTATAGACCTTATTTCAACCATTACTGGGATTGTTAGAGCTGTACATACTGTTTTCATGCCATCAGGATGTATTAGGTACATTCTCAATTATAGTTTTTGTAATTATCTATATGGGGTATGTGCATCGAGACGGGGATGAGGGAGGGGGGGGGGGGGCGGTCAGGTTGGCAATATGTACTCAATGACTCATATGTACTCAGGTTGGCAATATGTACTCAATGACTCATATGTACTCAGGTTGGCAATATGTACTCAATGACTCATATGTACTCAGGTTGGCAATATGTACTCAATGACTCATATGTACTCAGGTTGGCAATATGTACTCAATGACTCATATGTACTCAGGTTGGCAATATGTACTCAAACACTATGATGCGCATCTTCCCATGGAATTATTACGTATACATACCTTGCCTATCGACTTGATGCCCCTGATGAGGCAAAGGAAGACTATGATCCAGGCTAG
The DNA here is from genome assembly GCA_949317995.1 of Acholoe squamosa. Classification (NCBI taxonomy): domain Eukaryota; kingdom Metazoa; phylum Annelida; class Polychaeta; order Phyllodocida; family Polynoidae; genus Acholoe; species Acholoe squamosa. The sequence continues at coordinate 43,388,842 of OX439041.1, forward strand.
AAGCAGACACAGAACTAATTGCCATCTGACATATCCAAGGTTGTCTATGCCGTCCGTCAACTCTAAGACATAGTTACTGAAATATGGAATAGGTTTGTGTAAATAACATTTAATTCATGGTGTGTTTCTTATCTTGAGGCATTGATGCATCGCCTACATTCCAGGCAGCAACCTGACCTAAAGAATGGATTTCAATGAGTCAGACATCATTGAATGATTAAGAACCAGAATCCTCTGGAGCCATATGTCAGTGTTAAATCATTATGTGAGAATCATACAATAGGACTTTTCTAGCCTATTATGCCATTTAAAGTAAGCGAAGATACAAGACATATTGCAATAAAATAATTTCAACATGATGGTGACAAAGAGAAATACGAGTGCATGAAAAATGTGTTCATTTGAACTCTGGTGTCATGTTTAGCATGTTAATGTGCATAGAGACTTGAATGAAAAGTAAAATACAGTTACAATACAAAGTAATTGTGGAATCATGGAGCATAAATTATTATGATGCACTCCCTCCTCGCAAAATCCAGAACAACCTGTGTTCCATATAGACATTTTTTTGAGATAGGCCAATAGGCGAGATTGGGCCTCCAAAGAAAGTACCATTCTAGGACAGTATGTTTTTGCTTATTTAGGCAGGAATCTCTTGCCAAAAATAAAACAAGAACAAAAAGAAACTAACCAGTTTTGGTATGAATAAATCTTGCATCGATAAAACATGAGAACATGTACAGTGGTTCTGACTCAAAATATGATTGCATTGTCGCAGCTGAAATGGCAGGCCCTTTCTCGTTTTATTTTAATGGCAAAACCCTCCAGCACAACAACCCTGGATCCTGGAAACTGCTCCCGCTTTTTTAAACGTTTATCATGGACCAAAGGACATTTATGAACTAGTATTTGATATACCACCCTTTTTATACTGTACCTACTTCCAGTATTCTTCTGCCGGTGTGCGCGGCCTTTCCATTGTCAGGTTCATGGTGCCATTAACTATGCAGCCTGAGCTGGAGGTTGTCATATTAGTGCCGCATGTTGTATTCTCCAACCCTACATTATTTATGAAAAAGATGAATACGATTTGTTTGAATTGTAGTCTTTAACGGGAAGAACTCAAGGAATGGCTTCATTACTATAATTGTAATAGTTAACACCTTATGCAAAAGACCAATGGCTACCTTGTAAACAACCCTACTATGCTAGTTTTCCATGAACATTTTCTTCAGCATGTTTAGCTAGGTCAACACCCCTCTGACAGAAATCACATGCCTTTGGCTTGCGAAATCCAAATAATCATGCTCCAATCACTAATAGAACTAGAAAGCCGGGGAGGGCTAAGGATACTGTCCCTATGCTGTCCGTTAGTGACTGAAGGCCATCAGTCAACTGTCTGTTTATTTAGGCTCTCCACCATCACTGACCTAAGCAGGAAATCAATCCTGAAATCACCCGCCTCCGAGCAGGTGATTTCACGAGCTAGAGGCAGGTTACTAAGTGTCCAGGAGGTTAATTCAAAAGATCCTGGGATCGCAACATTAGTGATCTTAGGAATTATTCTGCCTGATCCTATTAAGCGATCTTAAGATTAGACTGCATTCACTTTTCCTAGCCAGCACTAAGATCGCTCACCAGTTGGCACGTGGGTGCTGGTGGTGGTTTGGGAGGACTGACAGCCAGTTCCAGCAATACTCACAGTAATCTGGGTGCACCTCCAGGCCCATGGGCACCACAATCAACCTACTCCCAGGCTACTTTGGATGAATATCAGCAGTTTTTGGCCTGGAGACAGCAACAGCAGCAACAGCAACATGCACCAGTCAGCACCAATTCCCAGGTTGGTAATCAACATGTACCAGTCAACACCACTAACCAGGGTGGTCTACAGCAGCAACTTCTAGATCTACTCACTCAACATGTACCAGTCAACACCACTGCCCAGGGTGGTTATCAACACGTACCAGTCAACACCACTGCCCAGGGTGGTCTACAACAGCAGCTACTAGATATACTTAAACAGCAGATACCTGTCAACCCCAATGTCCAGGTTGGTTCTCAACAGCAGCAATATCTCCACACCCTGCAAACAGGACTAGCTTCTGCTGGTCTTGGTTTGGGTAACATTGGCATTCCGAACGGGGATGTGGAGAGTCTGTTCAACACTACGACAGGTAGACTTCAGGGAGAGGATGACCTTTTAACCACTTTTCATGCAGCTAGTGTAGAAACTAAGAGGAAAAGGTCTAAAATATGGTTGCATCCTGATTACCACATTCCTACGGATAAATCCTATGACAAGATGAGTTACAGGGAACTAGTGTATGCTATGCTTAATATGCTTCAGAGTTTATTGCTTGCCAATAACCCCCAATTAACCGCTATGTCCTACCTGCAGCATATAAAGTTTATCACTCTCAGAGAGATTAAGCCCACATATTCCATGAAAGCCATGTGCCAGTATGAATATGATGTGACTGATAAAGTTCTGAAGAAAGAAATCCCGGGTTTCGTAGCAGCAGAGCATCGGTCTATGGCAGAGAATCTCGGGATTGAGAAAACATTAGCATATATAAAAATGCAACAATAATTAGAGAAAGCCATGAAACTACCAAAGCAATTGAAATTCGCCAATCAGTCTTGCCAAAGTCAAGGTCACGGGCACTCACAATCCAAATTCATGATCCCCCGCCCAGATCATTTGTGCAAAAAATTTAATTTCACTGTGTGCGATTTTGTCAACTGTGCCAAGCAGCACTCATGCGCGGTGTGTGGGGGATGCTCGCACCCGGCTAAAAACTGTTACCAAAACCTGCAAAACCAGTCCACTCACCAATACCAGGGCACGGTAGGAAACCAGAGGCATTACTTTGGTCAGCAACAAGGTTATCAGCAACAGGGTTATCAGGCCTCTCCAGGTTCTCAGAGACAAGCCTGAGATGGGCTAGCGGATTTTTGAATGCTTTATTAGCCATGTATGACAGTTATGGGGCTTTGCGGGACTTTAACTATGTTCATGTTGTGGCAGGAGTCCGTTCCCAACTCAAGCCAGCAGGTTGGAGAGACATGTTATTATTTGACACGGACCCTGATATTGATAGTCACTTCATCCTAGATGGGGTCATGAATGGATTTAAAATAGTTGACCCTCATGCAAAAGTGGATGATTATGAAACGGCCAATTATAATTCCGCCACTATTCATGCTCACTCGTTTATTGACACCTTGTGACATGATGAGTATATGAGTGGTAAATTAGACATTGTATCGGATAAACCCTTATGTGTTCATGCTTTGGGGACTGCATGGGGGCAGTCCCCAAGGCGTCAGGAGGGTTTTGCCCAATCACCGATGCAAGTCGCCCAGCAGACAGGTCAATTAATTCTTATATGAAACAAACACTTCAACATTTTCAATTCACCAAGATTGATGATGTGTTCGACCAATTATGCCCTGGCATGTTTCTAGCGGTGACAGACATCTTGGCAGCGTACCGCTCAGTTTTAATTAGGCCGGAGGACAGAAAGTATCAGGGGTTGTGTTGGTCAATTGATGGAAAGGACCAGTATCTGGTGGACAATTTTCTATCATTTGGAACCAGAGCTGCCCCATATATTTTCAATCGCTTGACTGATTCTATCTCAAGATTTATGTGGAAAAGCGGCTTTATTTATTTCAACTATCTTGATGACTTTTTATTAATGGCGCATTCATATGAACAATGTCAAATTACACAGTTGACCCTCCATTCCTTGCTACTGAAGCTCGGCTTCTATGTGGCATACAAAAAGGTGGCAAGCCCTTCTAGAGTTCAGCGGTACCTCAGAATTTAGATTAATACAATCAACATCAGACTTAGATTACCAGAGGAAAAATTGGCAAAGTTAAAGCAGGAGATTGCATTTTTCAATGGTCGCCAGAAGGCAACATGTAAGCAACTGCAAAGACTTTGTGGCATTTTGTCTCATTGCTCCTCATTGGTTAAAGGCAGTCGTACATTCTCACATCGAGTTATCAAGATGCTGAAAGGTTTTCAGGGCAAGGGATATATCTCCTTGACTAAAGGTTTTCACAAGGATTTGGACTGGTGGGCATCATTCTCGAGATGGTTCAATGGGGAAGCCTGTATCATTAAATCAGACTCTGTGCAGGAATTAACTCTATCCATGGATGCCTCAGGCAAGGGTTATGGAGTTGAGTGTATGGGAGACTGGTTGGCTGGGGCATGGCACAGTTCATTGGAAAATGTGGTAGACCTCCATGGTCATATGCGACCGGAACCAGACATGGCCATTCCAGATAACATAAACGTACAAGAATTCTACCCTCTAATTGAGTCTCTCTGGAGGTGGGGTCCTAGTTCAGAGATAGCACGGTCATGGTAAACTCGGATGTCACTCAAGTGGTGGTAGCAATAAACTCGGGCGCAGTGAAAATAAAGTTGCTATGGCGATCTTGATAAAAGTTTTCTGGCTATCTGTATTGTACAATTGTCATGTAGTGGCACGCCACATTCTAGGCTGTCTCAATGTGGTGGCGGATAAATTATCAAGGTTACTGGATGGTAACACAGAGTTTCCCTTATTTTTATGTTGTAGTGGTTTCCCAGCAGTGTATGAAGTTAGATAGGCTAGCGGCAGAGGCCAGAGCTTACGTGTGGTCCCCATCAACCTGACGCACCAAATCCTTGCAGTGGAAACGCTATATTGTGTTCTGTACTTGGCTTGGAGTGAGAGTTCTTCCTACAGATGTGCTAACTATGACTCGTTACATTATGTACCTTTCTGACTGTCTAAGTTACAGCACTATTGATAATTATGTGAGCGGAGTAATTAGCTTAAACCGCTATTTCGGCTATGAGGTGGGCTGGATTCGCTAGGACTTTGCATTCAGTGCAGCACTTCATGGGTTGCACAGGATACTGGGCCATCCAGTCCCTATTAGAGTTACATTAACATTTGCTAACTTGTGTGACATGTTCAAGAATGTGGATCTATCAAATAGTAACCATTGTGTTATGTGGGCTTGCATAGTTTTGATCTTTCGCTCTTTACTGAGAAAAAGTAACTTGGCACCAAATTCATTATCTGACTTGTCAGGCCACTTCTTAAAAAGGAAATCAGTCACCTTTCACCCATGGGGTATGATGCTTGAGATTAGTAGCTCAAAAACAATTCAATATGGACAGAGAGTGCATCTAGTTCCCATAACCTACACCCCGGGTTCACCTTTCTGTGCAGCCTCCTTGATTCAATAGCATATGATTGACACTCCTGCTTCACCTGACTCACCATTGTTTGTTATTCATAAAGGAGGGCAAGAAGTTCCCTTCACTTACTCGGTCCTGCTCAAGTTCCTATAGGGACTAATTAAGAACATTGGGGTGAACCCTGAAAGGGCTGGAGTACATAGTTTACGAAGAGCAGGTGCAGTTTTCTTCCATGAGTCAGGCATCCCGTTGGAAGATATACGGCAGGCAGGGGATTGGGCAGGATTGACAGTGCTCATATACCTGGCAAAGCCTATGGTTACAAGAATCAAACTTGACAATGTTATATCGTCCGCCTTATTGAAGTGAGAGTTTATTGACTTTATATTTGCAATTGACTTTAGACTCGTCGTAGTTCTGGGTATGCCGGGTCACTCTGTGACGGTCGGCTAAATGGCAGTTAGCGACTTGATTATCCTTCTCAGAGCTTCGACGAGTCAATGGTCCAAATAGATCATAAGCGTGTGATCTATTGGCCTATTGACACTAGACACTACACTACCACCTTCTGGTGTAGAACAGTTCCCCTATACCCTCTCCCCCCACAGTGGGGTTAGCAGCATTCAGCAAGCAGCAGCCACGCATGGCAGACAGACAGTGCAAGACAAGAACTTTATTTTTTCTCTTTTATTTTTTCCTTTCTTTAATTAAGTGCCGGGTCACTGTGTCAGTTGGCTAAACAGCAGTTAGCAACTTGGTTATCCTTCCCTGAGCTTCGACGAGTCAATAAGAAAATTTTAAGTGTTTTCCTTGATAACTGTGTAAATTTGTGTATCTTTAGAAGATGTAGATGAATGTTCCTCAGTGTGGGGAAGTCAGGGTGTATTTTATCATTTACGAATAAGATTTATTACAGCCAATAAAAAAAATTCTTATCTACTTTAAAGCGGATATATTCCTGTACATGCAATACATACATAAGAAAAGGAAACTAGCATGCAAAGTTTTTACCTAGGGAATTGATTTTTATAAACAGGAAAAGGAGACGCTATAACATCACCTAGAGTCGGAGAGCAATTTCACCTGCATCCAGACACCTATCTATGTGGTTTCTACTATGATTACACACTGCATCAGCTACACATTATTACTTTATATTGATATAATCATAATAAGCCCTTTGGGTCATTCTATGGTAGAAGAAATGAGAATAGAAACCAATTTATCTTGTCTGCAGAATCCCATAGAAATCGAAACAAATTACAATGACCTGTCTTATTACAGCACATGTGTTTCATAGATCCTCATGTATCAGCTATAATTATGCCTGAACATGTTTATTTTGGTAATAAGTATTTCTACATTCTCATTTACAAAAAAAAAAACCACAACATGCATCTTGTGCACTGCTTGACCTAGCTATTCATGGAAAGGATGCCTGCTGGACGTAAGCATTGGACATATCTGAGGTCCATTATAACATGATACTAGGTATAAAATCTTCGATATTCCACTTCCCCTTCAACCAGATAATGACTTATCAATTAGATGTTGCAATATTATTTCATCACCATTACTAGCACATGTTGAATTCAAGTGTCCGACTCCAGGTGAAACTACAGGACTGGGTGTCCGACTCAGGGTGAAAAAAAAAGACTTTTAAATCCCCCTGTATTTGGCCACAAATAAATAATTACCAGTCTATTAGAAATCCCGAAATAATAATGTGTCACCATGCCCCAGTGCCCCTCTCTACATGGCTTCTTTTAGAAAGACATACATGGAGTATGCCCATATTTATTTCCAAAAGGAAAATCGTCATCACTACCATGAAAAATGAACGTCCAGAACTGGTGAATCTACCCTACAGTTGCTTGACGTCAAGATATAAGGTTTGCTGTCAGGCTGATAGAACAATAACCCCATCTACTATGTATGATCTATTTCTCTCCCCTTTTTCTATTTCTCTGCTGCTTGGCCGAGATTCTCACTTTTTTAAATGTATTCTATTCTATTCTTGTAAATGCTCTGCTCACCTGTTATGGTCAGTGAGTGAGTGAGTGAGTGAGTGAGTGAGTGAGTAATAGATGTTTAACGCCATTTCGACAACTAAGGTCATATTCATGGCGAGAACTACATTACACAATTTCACAGAGGAATGTGTCAGTACCTGCGCATATGTGCACCACACACATCCTGAGGGGATAGGAAAGATGAGAAGTAGACCCTTTTAAGTGGGCTAGGGAAGCCCGTATGGTCAGTGACACACCCCATCTAAGAAGACTGTCTATACACTCCAGACAGGTATAATGGTTTAGATACTCCTCTAACCAATATAGTACAAAACGGCAATGCTGTAGGTTTTGGTGCGTCCTCATCCCGGGGTCCTCGCAGTCAACAAAAAACGTTGCAAAACCATTCAGAAAGTTTTCCTATGGCTCTTTATCATAGCCAAACGTTTTAAAACGTTAAAAAAATTTTTGACGGTAATTAACGTGTTCCTGGGCTGATTACCAGAGGTATCATGCCATCTTCAAGAGGTGAACTCAGTATTAAGAAAGACTTACTGTCCAGGGTGCCTCTACAGAGGTGTGTATTCCAGGGGTTGCCGCACGTGGACCAGGGCAGCTGTGAGGTAAAGGATGCACTCAAGTAGAATATGGTGTAAGCCAGAATCATGTTGTAGTATACGGCAACTAGAGCAGATAGGCACACCATCACATAGCCTAAACCTGGGGTAGCATGAAATAATGTTATAATACATGCATTATCACAGAGACCAAACCTTATTGAATAATTATATGTAATGATATTTAGTATGTTATAAATAATGCATGCATCGTCTCATAGCCCAAACCTACGATATTAATAAATTAGCGCATCCTAGCATAGTTTAGACCTTGAAGGTGATTCGTGAGTCAAATGATTATCATGTATGAATTTTATTTGGAAACGATCAAATATAGTAAACCGGGGTATATTAGATAACAATAAGACTTAAGTTAATACCGACCTCAACCGGGTGAAATATGGGGCCAACTTATGACATCTAGCCCCCCCCCCTACAGACGATAGAGGGGCTGTGATAGTGTTGCTTTTAAACACAATGTACAATATGGACCATAACTACCTGGCAACCAGTATGAATGCATTACCTTTAAAGAGGGGCGCAATCTTCCAGATGGTGATGGGTCCTAGTGAGGCAAACTGCCCAAAGGCCAGCTCCATAAAGAAGAGGGGCAGTCCTGCCACAGCCAGCATAATGGTGTAGGGGATAAGGAAGGCACCTATAGATACATAAAAAGACATGTTTGAGTCTCTTAATGGTTTCAAATATCATTTTGAACTACCTTAATGATATATTACATGGCCCAACAGGGCTGGTCGTGTGAATGATTTCATTGCCAAATACCCCTATCCCCCTCCAGTCATACACAGGAGGGTGTTGCTAGTATAGTAAAAGGAAGAGCTGGCTAAAATGCTCTTGTTTCTAGTCCTTTCTTTTCATGCAGCTATAACTTGTCCTTTTTGTTGCTCACAAGTGGTCTTTCAAGTACGGTGCTAAAAAAGGGGGATTTGAGTAGGTACCTAGTTGGGAGAAGTCAGTCAGTATAATAAACTATAGAGCATGTGACATGAGTAGGTACCTGGTACTGCAGCTCTCTCTATTTCAAACAAGGCATGTGACTTTTCAGACTAATGTGGTGAGTGCAAGTTGAATGGTGAAGCAGTACACAACTTGTTTAGAAAAGAGGGCACATACTCACAGCTCTTTTTACAATAGGAGCAACACCCTCCAGAGTTGGCACAATGCGCCAATGAAGTATCGGAGAATTACTCACGGGACAGCATGGATGTATCATGGATGTAAATAAGATTAGATAAGCATTACATGTTTACATTCATTTTTAGCCATTTCACTAACCATTATAATGACTTCACAAAAACTTGTCTTACCGCCTCCATTTCTGTAACAGAGATAGGGAAAGCGCCACACATTCCCCAGGCCTACAGCAAACCCTATAGCAGACAGGAGGAAATCAATCTTGTTCGACCAGTTCCCACGTTCCACGTTCTCGTCCTGCGAGATCTCAGACTCCATATTGAGTTCGCCATTTTCAGGAGAGGTCTATAAGGATGATTTGCAGAGAAGATCGATTTTGACACATTGTATGAAGCACTTAGATGTAGTCTCTTAGTGACTCCCACTTGAGGATGTTCCCTTCTTCAGCATTGCAATTCAGCTAGCCAATTCTCTCTAATGTGGTCATTCTTCCAACTTTGATAAAGTGACCACATTAGGGAGATTGCCACCATGAGTCTAGACTCGTAGTGGTGACATGGCATTTTCTTAAATTTGATATATGACATGGGCCTGGCTGACATGAGAAAAAAGTGACATAACATAAATGACTGGGACTTGGTACCCTCTTAGAGGTGATAGAGCACGTCAGGGATTTAGTGACTTTGACATGAGTATTTCTTTTAATCGACATGTGACATGGGGACTCCAATCCAGGACCCACTCACATTAATAACTTAAGAAATGTCCATGTCAAAGACATAGAGAACATCTCCCCAGGCTCCCCATCACCTCCTACATTCGTTTTAACGAGCAAGAAGATGTGTGGAGAGGTCCTGACACTGTCTGCTGATACTCACCATCTCTTACAGACGTTAAAATGAGGTGAAGGACCCTGGCAATCCCCAGGTCGCCCACCTCCTCTTACAACTATTGAAATAATTGATGGCTAATCAAACCAAACCAATCATAATTAGACAAAGGTATAAGTGGTGACATCCTCATTCTTACACATTGATCAGCACATCTGATAGATATAATTGTTTTAACAATGACAGATGTTTTTTATGGTGTTGATGAACTTTTACAATATTCTGAACTTCATTCCAGAAACAACAGAATACGATCAAAACGTCTTCACTACCACTGTAGCATCTTAGGCTGAAAATGAATGTGCATGAATGGCCATGAACGCATCCCATAAGTGATATGTCACAATATCGCTACTATATCAATCTGATATCCTGTACTCTGTTTGACCTTGGCGACCTATGTGCATCCTTGGCAGCGCCACCTGTACCCATAATGGTAGGTTGTTGTCATGGCAACATGCCTAGCCACCCACAACAAGCGTTTGTCTCGTCACCTTCCCCCAACTAACTAGGAGAATAAGTGTCACATGATGGACCTTTGGCCTCTGAGATCATTAGATCCATGATTTGTTAGCGGGAATTCCACCTCTGTGCACGTTATCCACTATATAGACCATCTTCCGGCTCTCTTGAAAATAGTGAGACACACCCCTCTATTAAATAGAACCATAATATGTCACTATGCGCACACCAGGATAGTGCCTGAGTCAGTTTTCCGGATCACATTAATTTTCTATGTGATCTATTAGGCCTAAATCATGCATACACCTACCGTATCGTCATGTCCAAGCCCCCCGGCGGTCTTTAATTCGGCAGCACCATTTACCCCCGCGCTAACGCCCAGCGATATACGCACGAGGAAAAGCAGGTCACAGGACAACATAAAGAAGGGTGGTCACAGGACAAATGGGGGTGGGTAGTTACAGGACATACCGTATTTCCTCAATTAAAAGCCCGGGCTTGTAATGATTTCAAGGGGCATATTGACCATGCTTAAATTCAGGGCAGGCTTATATTTGAGGCAGGCTTGTATTAATTTCACTAGGAAATTTGCTCTCCTTCTTTGATACATTGCTGAGTCTTATAAGACTTATTCCATGATAAAAACAAATTTGCAGGAGTTTCCAAATACTTAAACCATAATACCCATTTAGATAAGCATCAGTGGTCATTTACCATTTAATCTGTGTAAGGTATATGACAACATTTCACTTTAAAATCAAATATATGACTAACTAAATGATCTTGACTGGGTTCCCACGCCCTACCCAGGCTTCTATTCGAGGCCCGGCTTCTATTGGACCCAGTGGCCCTTTTGACCAGGCTTGTAAATGGGGCAGGCTTCTATTTGAGGCCAGGCTTCTATTCAAGGAAATACGGTATATGGAGGGGAACAGGACACACAATGAGGGGTGGTTACAAGACACAAAGGGAGGGATGGTTACAGGACACACACACACGTACTATCAAAACTGAATAACGTCTGTTTAGCGATTAAAGGCTTTAGACAGGTACTTGCATCAACTATACACCTTAAAAAAATTCTGGAATTGAAAGAAAGGATTTCAGAGTGACTCTTGTTTTGCTAGGCAGTGTCACCGAACCATAATATAAACAGGCAGCATGTGCTTGGATAGGAGGCACTTTCCTGATATATCAGACATCAAAGTAGTAGAGCAGGGGGTATAGAGGGCATATATATAGAAACATGTCAAACATACAATGGCACTAGAGTCTACCTGACACTATATAAACCAAACTAGGATACCCTCGTTGAGGACACAGGTATAGTTACGTTGGTAGCGGTCCACGGGAGGACCAGACAGCATTGGAATCACTCCCAGCAAATTGTCGTCATCTGTCGCCATGATTGGTCATCAATGGTGACTCCTTTTTGAGTGATAACTCATTCCGTCATCTTTCGTCACTGTGTGTTAGACCCACATGGCATTGCAGTTGCTATTCCTGGTGATCTTGTGCTATAACGACGTCGTGTTCCATCTAGCGACATGTGTGAGCCACTTCACACAGGTTGACGAGGACTCACGACAATTTGCTGGGCTCACTCCATGGAACAACTGAGAGTTAATCACATCTAGATAATGACATTAGAACGTCCGAGCACCATGGATGGTTGGTCTATGGATAATCTTTGAAATCGTTAAGCAAATTTTACCTCTATAATCTTTAAAGGTGAAAAACGAAATTACAAAGAGAAATATAGCATTTTACATTTGAAAAAGAAAATACAAAGAAAATCATTACATGAATATTTAATTTTTGTCACATGATCCCTGAGAGCCAATGATTGAATGGATCCCCTCCTGACGTTATAGAAACAACATAGAATCTATTCTCTGAGAATCTAATAAGATTTTAGTATTCTAAAGAATATCCAAAGAATGAAACAGATTTTCTTTCTATATTCTTTACATGTTCATTTTCTTCAAAATATATTGAAATAATTCAAGGGAGAAATGGGGTTTCCTTCCAAGTTGAATATTTTCTTTATTAGGACCTACATCTTTTCTGTATTTCTTCAAAATAAGAGAAAAACTACCCTGGCAAGCAAAACACCCCTCTGCAGGCACATCCATTATCAACGTTCATCTCAAGCTCTGCTGTAAGTCGACAAGGAAAGAACTCAGTCTACTACTGAACTCCTAGGCTCTAATTGGTCTTTCAGCCTATATATAAATCCATTCCCAAAGCGGCTCAAGAAGGTTAATTCGGTCTCTGTGGGTTAAATTTAAAGTTTCTTTTTAGGATTTTTTTGCTAGATTATTTGACACATAATTATGGACTGATTCGTTCTTTGGAATAGTCGAAACACTATAATAAATTTAATAAACACTACAATGGAAACTATCCCACTGCCAATGATATGAATATATACATGTGTATACGTTCTACAGGTTATTTGAGGTTATTTGAAGAGGTGTTGTCATTAAAGCTGGCGGCAGCTGGTGTGTGTGTCTATGTTTTCACTCCTGCTTGTGAAAATAAGGAAATATATGTACACAGCACCAGAGATGGCACCTCAATGGGAACCCAGGTGAAATGTAAAAGGCACTCTCACTGTATTCATTAGACTCTTTACGGGCTGTGCACCCAGACCAGAAAATCACTTTTCCATGTGAAGTATAAAATAGAGCCTATGGTATCCATACTATACATCGTCATGGTCGTAGTCTGTACCTTTTATCATATCTGGCCCACCCTGTAACATTCTAGTGGCTGTGGAAGGGGGGAGGGGGTGGATTAAATAGAGAAAGAAAAATCCATTCCAACTTCTTTCGCTCTGAATATTACTTTGAGGGGAACTTTTCAAATTCAGAAATTTGGAAGTCAAATGGATTTCAGTACCTCACCACTTTTTATTTTTTAATTCTATTACTGATGTTACAATTATTCAGCTCTACTGGGCCTTTGGTAAAGCTACATGGTCGATGTGCAGTAATAGGTAAAACAACGATCTTGGTCATTATTAGATTACTGTCGTCACTATGCAGTTTTGAACAGCACTGTTGTGCCTAATTATTGGAAGGTTTTGTGTTCTTTATTGTTTATCAAATCTGAAAAGTAAAGCCAATTTTCGCATTGCCATGATGACGTTTAGAGTAAAAGAAGCTTTTTTTTCTATTCTCAACTAACGGCTATCAGAATGTCAAATGATCACACAGAAAAGTAAGCTAGTCAATTAACTCTTTTACATCCATTAACACACACGCAAAGGAGAGTAAAACTAAATTTTACTTAGGAGCTCTAGCAGGGTCAAAGGCTATCTGACTCATGCGATGTGTCAGTCTCAAGCATAATGCAAATAATCCATCAGTTAGTCATCATTTGGGCGCATTATCCTTCCTCGACGTGTTTGGCTGGTTTTCCTTACAGGGTAAATAAGTATACTTCTCATTTTACCAACCTTTGCGCACAGGTATATTGGATAGTACAATCCATCTCTGAGATATACATTTCCCATCTGTGATTAAATGGAGCAGTTTTGTAATTTTCAAATATTATCTTGAATTAGAAAATTAACAAATGATGTTAAATATTCAGTAAATTGTCGCATATGGAAGAATGTACATGTATACACATATGAGATCTTTCATTTATGCATAAGATATCAAAGTCTCTGACTGATTAGTTCTCTTACCTGAGCACTTTATTCATACACATTTGGGTAGATGAGCTACATTGTCACATGCATGCCTGCAGCACAGTTGATGCATTCCCAATATAAAGAGTCGTCATAATGCATCAATGTACGTAGACGCTGTATTGATGTATCATCACTACAAAGGGACCATGAGATCAGAGGTTGCCCTTGAAAGGTCAGCATTGTGGCTCTATACAGTCAGCCTTTGAAATCGGTTTTTCACGCATTCATACATTTTACCTAGAGTACTGTAGGTTGAATTTGGACGGCCCATTCATGATTTTTTCATGAGTATGCGATAAACATACTCAGTGATAATCATATACATACATTTTATATTTCAAAGAATTGGCTATGGATCTAGCTCGACTGCTCCAAATGGTAGGCTAACTAATACATGGATTCCCTGCTATCCAGAAGTTGTGATACTAGATTTATAGTGTTCATTTTTACTCCCATGTCTCTATGCTGACTGTGTTTAAGGAAACCATTGAACGGTGCTAGCTATTACGCCGTTGATATGGTCGCCTATTGGGGTGACCATTAAATAGGTCGGAATTTGAATCTGGTATTGTGGCGCACCCTGCACTACCTGTCCTTCTGTTCTCAATAGTCAAAGCCCTCCAGCCCCAGGTATTGGTTCAAAGCCAATTATCTACATGGGACATTTCCCTCTACTTTCTCATGGCATATGTCTACCCAGTCAACAAAAAACGTTGTAAAACGTTTCATAACGTTTCCCTATGGCTCCTTATCATGGGAAAACTTTTTAAAACGTTAAAAACGTTTTTATGTTGGGTGGGAACATTGTTTTCTTTGTACGTTTCTTAACATTCTAATGTATATAATTATAGGGCTTTAAGATAAGACCAATTCCTTCTCATCTATAGATGATGTAAGTCCCAATGATACATCTGATTCTAATTGAGGGGGTTTCATCCCTCTTTTTCGCTTGCATCGTACTGCTTAGACACACAAAGATGTTGGTATCAACAACTTGATTCGACCGTTGGGAGCCTTCGGAAAGAAGGGCTCCGTGGTTGTACGGTATGGACATATACTTGGTCTTGAGCCCCTTTCTTAAAATATATATTCGATTCTTTTGCTTTAGCATTATCCCCATTTACTTTTCTGAGGTTGTCACTTTTCATTGGGTTCCTACTTCTTACATTCTTTTCTTTTGAATATTGTTTTGCCCTTTCCCCTACCTTCCTCTCACACTCATGTTTCAAATGTGGGCACCCAAATCTGCATGATGCTACATGTGTCAAATATGGGCACCCAAATCTGCATGATCAGATGATGCTACATGTGTCAAATATGGGCACCCAAATCCGCTTTTTTTCCCGCTCTTTTTATGTAAAAGTAAATAAAATAAAGTGTTCATCCAATAGAACGCTCTAAACGTGCACCTGAACATAAAAAGAAGAGAAAAAAAAAGACTGCATGAATCAACTGTAAATGTTGTTTTTCTTTTTGACATCCCTACACCGTCGTATATATAGTACTGAGATTCTAATCGAACTATGCGTTTATGCCCCAGCATTCCACCTTAATGGCTCGCTGCTCTCATTCCATCACGGTAAACCATTAAAGGTAACGCCAATAGGTGAGAGAACATCAATCATTAATTTATGTCATGTCATACCTGATTTGTTTGATGAACTTGACTGTTCATCAGCGAAACGTGCGCAGATAAGTTTTCCTTATTGTGAATATGCAGCTATTGAAAATAAAATATGACAAGATGGAACGTTCTGAAATTGACGGAAATTGACATAGTATTAAGTTGGCAATCACGTGCATTTTTCTGCAATCTTACCCGGGGGCTTTCCACTCAAATGACAGTTGTACTATGACAACAAATAGTCCTTAAAGCAAAATGATGGATGGATAAAGCTTGAGAGATTTTACCTTTCTCCTTAACCACTGAGGTAGCCACTGTGGTGCCATGATTGGAGATGGTGCTCAGGGCGGTGCAGGTGTCTGTTAGCTGGTGGTCTTCAGAGAGGCGGTCCTTGTGCCCCCGTGAGAACTAAATAAAATGTGTGAGCTGGTATCCAGGATGTAACAACCACGCATGCGTACTGACAGTAGTGCCATCTGGTAGTGCATGGAACCCCTGTATCCCCTGCCCCCTCCTTGACATAACCCCCCCCCCCCGGTCACCTCATTCACCCCCAATCTACACATAGCGTATTAACCTGCATAAGCGCACTTGCTCTATACCTCAACCCTTGTTCAAGACCAGCGCTTAATTCAAAACTAAGATTACAGTGTATTTGGAAATTCCACTGCCCCTGTACCCCCGCCGCTTATTCAAGACTGGCGCCCATTAAAGTCCCGTCACTTATACAGCCCAATGCGGTACATACATACATATACACTGAGACTCAGCCACTGCCAGTATTTGTATGGTGGGGGCAGCTGAGAGGGGGGGGGGTATTCTCGTAGTATAGATCTAGTTACTGTAGAAGAGTGGTAGTGGATGGTTGGGGATGAGGGTGTATCAAAGAGGACAGGGATGATACATCCCCCCTCCCTTCTCAATAGCTATATCAACTTTGGTTTGGGGCTGTGCACCTCTCCCCCCCCCCCCACACACACACCCACCCACGCATTTCTAAAGTAAAACCGTACACTTGTTGTTGTAAACACTCGTTACTGAGGGATACGAAGTGCTTTTCTTTTAGTATTTATGTTATACCAATTTTTATCTTTATCGCCAATTTAGTACGAGGGAGTAGAACAATGGTGGGGGGGGGGCATCGTTTCGACGCTCCTATCTCCATATTCAACTATAGGAAACAAGAAATGATTGCCCCACGTAACCCTCATGGGATACATGTGCGCGACTGACTTAGAATATTCGACAACTGGCATTGACGTTCGGTTTATTAAAAATACAATCATCAACATACAGCGCTGGAGCAAATCTACATATCATTGAAGCGAGGTGTTTTAAGGGGATGGGGGATGTGCATTGTTAAGAGATTTTTGAGTAGAGCAAAATTTATGTAATCATATCTTCAGGTGTGTCTTAATTGGTTTGTAGCCTATAGGATTTAGGGGGCAAATTATTCCACAGATGTTGAGATCACAGAAAATTTTCAGATTCTATCTTTAAAATGGTTATGATTTAGAGGATTTGGAAGCAGTTTGTTCCAATTAAGCATTATTTCATGATTCCTTTTCTATCAATTGGGGTGTTAGAGGGAATTTGTGGGAAAATTCCTGCAAAATAATCCCCAGAATCTGACCCCAAATTGCTATGTTTTGAGGGTTTTGGGGGTGAATTGCTTCAAGAAATTTTTCAGCATATAATTCTTAACGATATTGGCATGTTTTGGGGGAAACATCCAGCAGTGTGTTCTAAAGGGGATGAAGGCAAGTTGCTCAAATGGAATTAGGATATTAATGGGGCCCTTGATGGGGGTTCCCCGTGAACATGTCAATGTCCCATGTCACTATTGCAAAAACCCATGTAACTAGTGTCACAATCATAGCTATAAATCCAGTTAACGTAAATTCTTGCATAAATATAAGCTGCACCCCCAACTTTGGGAGAAGCTATAAGCTGCACCCACGGCTTGAAAATGACTGGTTTGGGTTAACTTAACTTTGAAATTTGCAAAACTAACAAATGGAAAGTTCAGACATGAAAGAAGTGACACTTTAAAAGAAAATATTTGTCATTAGAATAAGGTAGGTAGGGGGTCTGGGGGCATTCCCCCAGGAAAATTTCGAAGAATGGGAAGCAAAATGGTGCAATCTGAAGATTTCTGAGTGTATCTGAGACCTTCTCTATGCCCAAGTTTTCATGTCACTAATCCCCATGTTACATGTCGAATTTAAGAATTGGCCCTGTTACATGTCACTGGCATTGCAATGTCCCATGTAGATTTTAAGAAATGGCCATGTCACAATGTCGATTTTAAGAATTGTCACCATGTCGAATTTAGGGGTCTAGGGCCATGTTAGTTGTATGATTGATTTCTTTGTCTTTTGAGTTGATGAAGGCATGTTGTTCCAAGGAAATGGGAAGTCCACCTATAAACTTCTGTGGTCAGTGCTTAATAGAAGATCTATACATGTATTCGGTTATTTCCTGAACATAGACCTAAATTGAAAATATCATAACTTTGGTTCTACTTGGAATATTTACAAAATTCTTACAGATTTAAAATGCTCAGATTATCCCCAAGCCCTGTCACATTTTCCAAGGGCTCTGTCGCACATTTCTGCGACATTGCGACAGGTTGCCCACCCCTGACATGTAGAACCGTGCTACAAAAAAAAGACTTCTTTTACATCAAACCTAAAAATGCATTCAGTCTTTTTTTTCAGATTGAGAGTAAAATGTATCCTTTCAGCGAGGCTTTTCGACAAAGTTTTACAGAGTGGAGAGAGAAATTTGATAAAGATGGACACAATGATAAATATACCTGTAGAAAAGTAATATACCAAAGAATGGAATCTTATGGCAAAGTGACAGGGACGAAGTTCCTGCCTATTCCTGTCACCTCGATAAGGTCAACCTGACACCATTCACAGTTAACCCTTTTGGGCCTCAAAACGGCTGAGACTGTCCCTCTCTCAAAATGGCCGGTGACGGCCTTTTTTGCGATTTTTATAGGCATGATTATATTGCGCAGAGAAATCCGAGAATATTCTCAAAACTTGCTGCTGTTAAAAGCGATTGTTCACTGAAGACCTACTAAAAAAATTAACCTGTCTCGAAGTAGATGGATAGATGAGAACAATGATGGGTAAAGGTTAAACGTTTGGTTAAAAAGGATTATGAAGCGTCAATTTTCATTCCTCTTAATTGAAATCCCGAGGAAATAAGACATAATTTTATGCAGTAGTTTGAGGTCTAAACTAAAGGGTTAAAAGTAATGGATACCGGCATGTTCGTCTACCTGTGACATTAGTGCTATCATCACCTAGTGGTATAATGATGAACTAACCATAGCTTGGGGATCATTGACGCCTGGGCGTTTGAAATGGGTGAGTAGAAGGTTTAACAAAATGAATATTTCATGATGACCTGGCAGTCAGATTTAAATTCTACAAGTCTCTACATGCACAGGTGAAAGCTTCTGCAGAGCAGTGTGATAATTAATGCCATAGACGCTACACCCGTGCCCCTGTCATTGCAGCCTAGTGTACATGTAGTTTGCTCGCTTTAGATATCATGAGTCGCAACTGCTCGATCATTATGCACATAATACGATACATGATGTAACAGGGAAGAGAAAAGATGACATTCAGGGTGTTCGAACCCCTCCCTTATGAAACGAAAAGTTTTCAAACTAAGAGTGCAATGGCAGATTTTGATTTTCCTCTTTAAAGTTCCAAAACCTGTTATGATAAAGGGTATCATTCTAGTTTTACCCACAAGGGGGAAGGTGCCATGGACTATGAGGGATTAACTTTGAAGAACACAATGATAGGGTCAATTAGGCTGTAAACTCTGCGTTATACAAATTGCAGTAGGCCTAATTGGGGGAATATCGAATGACTTTAGACACGATTTGTATGTAGTTTATACACATTTGCACGAGTAGAACCGTTGATTAAATGTCAGTTTACATATCAATGTCTCATAGGCCTTAATAGTGTTTCTAGCAAATAGTCCAAACTTCTTATTGTGGACGCTGTGTGCATGGCAGTGAATAGAATTAACCTAATAAGGTAGCATCATCAACGCACATAATCATCCAAGCCCGAAAATTGACGTGCAGTCTGGTGGAATGGTTTATTGGCATCCAATTTAATAAGCCAAGAGACCTTGCAATACGAGTACTTCAACTGGCGGGCTTCCCTAGCCCACTTAAAAGGGTCTAATTCTCATCTTTCCTATCCCCTCAGGATGTGTGTGGTGCACATATGCGTGGGCACTGACACATTGTGAAATTGTGTAATGTTCTTGCCATGAATATGACCTTAGCTGTCGAAATGGCGTTAAACATCTATTACTCACTCACTCATTACTCACTCACTTCAACTGGCGATCCAGTTCTCATTGCAACTAGCAGACTAAAATTATGAAATTTCACAGGTGGTTTGACATTCTTAACACTCCCTATCAAGACGAATATCACTCTGATATCATGTAATTGATGACCCTAATTTCATATCACCCAAGTTTGCAGAATGTGTGTAAGCTCAGACAATCAAATGATTGATATACCGAAAACGCGAGGAAAGTAAAATATTAGAGTTTTTACTGGTACAACGCACAAACTGTTCGTCTGCCACCTCGTGAGTATGGTCAGAACTACTTCTGCTAATAATTTTCCATACAATCCTGGTATAATCCTCAGGTCTTGATTTATCAGCAGCAGTCTGTACGTGTCGCAAAAAGGCCAGTTAACTTAATGATGTATATAATCCATTTCATAAACTGATAGACATAAAATTTTCCCCGCATCCCCACACCATACTCACATTTGCTAGATGTAGTGAGCAGGGAAATACCTAACAGGCCAGAACAATGGCCACCATAACCCTTTATTCCAAACATTGGGTAGCCATGCTTTTTAGCAACAACTGCACAAATATCAATTATCTCAGGTAAATTCCCTGAATCTTGATTGTACGTGCAGTATGGTGCATCGCGAAGGCTCAAGAGGTACGTGGTTTACTTCCAGATCCTGCCATGAAGTTAAGTTGTTATGCCTGGTGAAACAACCGATCTCCTTGAAGGGGGAACCTCTGAAAAGAAGACCAGATTGGTAAAGTTTCAGCTAACATGGGTACGAAGAAATGGCGAGCTCCATAGACTTCATTAGCTTTAGTTTATAGACTTTACTAAAGCTGTTTCAACTTTGTAGTCTACCAAAAAGCGTAGACACAAAAAGGTATTCAAGGAGATAAAGGACCCAAAAAAACAACATTCTATGAAAGTAAATTAAATGGTGACAAAAAGGCACTGCTATAACATTCTTATACACTTTGGGCACAAGCGGCTTGCTTTAAAGATTATAGTAGTAGATAAATTAATGTATTCTATATATGGAATAAAAACCTATTCTCCATGGGACTCTAGGATTTTCCATATGTGGGATGACGAAAAACACGAATTTTAGAAGCTGAAGGAATTTTCATGTGAAGCAGGAGGAATATCTACAATTATATCTACGTTCTAGATTGTCCCACTAGATCTGAGTGAACATGAGTCATGGTAAGTGATGAAGTGTGATAACTTTTGCGTGATAACGAACTGTGTCGTCTTGTGTCATACTGAGTCAACTCTCACTCAGCTTGACAAACCATCACTCACTTCAATAAAGGTGGTAGGAAAGGTTGGGTGAATGTTCATCAGCATGTGTCAATACTGGTCAAGTCTCACTCAGCTTGATGAACAATCACTCACTGTGATAAAGATGGTAGGGGAGACTGGGTGAGTGTGCATCAGCATGTGTCTACAGTTGTCAACTCTCACTCAGCTTGACGAACAATCACTCACTTCAATAAAGATGTGAGGGAAGATTTGGTAAGCATACACCAACATGTGTCAATAGTTGCCCATTCCCACACAGCTTGACAAACAATCACTCACTTCCATAAAGATGTGAGGGACGACTTGGTGAACAATTGTCAGCATGCGTCAACAATTGCTAGCTCTCACTCAGCATGACTCATATTCACAATAAGAGACTATGGAATCTGTACGAATTCTAACTGCTTGTAATTTGCAGAATGGGCCAATTGATTGAATGTCAATATGATAGATTATGTTGCATATAGCAGTTTTCTTTTTTACATGACATGAAATAAACATAAATCAGGAAGATACATGTAATGATACTAAAGAATAAAGAATTTGGTGCATATATAAGACAAATAAGACAATTTGTTTTGTCTATGGGACTTAGCACTGAGTTTGACTTATCTGCATTTAATATGTAATCTATGCATCTGTTGGGCCTGGTTTAGCAGAATATAAAAAGTTTAATGTCTAGTAATCAGCTAGGTCATATATGATTAGGGGAAATAGATAAGAATTCTTAATATGATGGTAAAAATGGTCTGTATTGATTGATAAAAGGGGTAGATGTTGTATCCAATATGGGTATAACAGACTGTGTGAGCATGTATCAACCTGTGTCAACTTCTGTCAACTCTCACTCATCTGACACAACTTCAAGCAAGGTGACACACTACATAGTATTCTGTGTTCTGATTGGTCCATTTTAAATTCTCCTCCCATTTCTTTGTTCTCTCCTGAGTTCAAAACAGACAAGCAGAGACAGCCAAGGAGGACAGATGTTCTGGTAGGTGGTCACACAGTTCTAGATTGATTTGTACTTCAAATCCCAGTTGATAGGTATTTCTACAATAATATATTATTATTACTGATTATGTCTGAACATGCCTTACTGCTAATTCTAAGCATTAGTAACAATACCCAAAGATAATAATAGATTTAGAACTATGAATAAAGCCTATGGAAATTAAGGGGATTCAGAATGCTAAGTTATAAGTTCTGGTATCCGGGGACTAAGTGAATGGTCATTCATTGTCAACTTTAGGTGGGAGTGGGTTAGTCTAGATTTAGACTGTTTCTGTTTTGTGTTTATGGTTATTTGTTTTGATTTGAACTGGTATACCCAGGAATACTACAAGGAATCATCCATCAACACCACAACCATCCATTTTCAAGGAGAGTGGGTAAAACATGATATTGTGAGGAAAGATATCTTTATCTGGAAACAGGAAAATCCACAATCCCCCCGAGCACAAATTGGTCACTGTGTCATTGTGTGTGATACTGCGTCATAACACATGCATCAGTCTATGTGAAGCTGAGTCAACCCTGGCTGGTTCCCAGAGGCTATGCCATGCTTTGTTCCAACAGCATATTTTGAGCTGAGATATGGACAGAATTCACCAATATGAGGTCCATTTGGCAATTTGTACCAAAAAATTGAACCATATTTAATGCCAGCACCTTTTGGTCACCTCTTATTTCACTTTTTCATTCACAAATTTCACCAAACATCTCATTTCGCATGTGAAATTAGTTGTAGAAATTGATTAAGGTGGTTATTCCAAGGTAAAATGAATTTTCAACCCCAGTTGTATATGAAATCACATGACCAATATTTTGTATGGGCTATACCGGCCAAAAGAATCGGCTCAGAATATGACTTTATATGAAACCTATACTTATTTTTAAGCCATATCTACCCATTATTTCAGGACTATCTATGTTAAAGTTTGAGGTATAGTGAATTCTTTCATAAATCTTGAGGTCATGTGACCTCAAAATAGCAACATGGTCAGATTTGCACCCCAGAGATGATCTTTTTTCTCAACAAATGTCAAAATGCAATCTAAGATGCATGAATATATGATATCAAAACTAAATATCCAGGTATTTTCATCCCACTTCTCTTGATGTCGCATCTGAAATGTGAACACCATTCAATGTTTTAGCATGGATAATGTCAATGGCTTTTTTGGAGGGTGGCCAAGATAGCCCCTGCAGGCCAAAATAGCCCCATTTTATGGCATATCATAACCATAGTAACTTTGAATATGCCCACGAAATCAAAACAGATTCCGAAAGTGCAGGATTAGAAATGCTTCAAAATGAAATTAACATATCCCCAACTTACTGTGACTGTAGACCTAGATCGTGTTTCAATAGTTTCCACGACAGGTTCAGCCAGCTAAGACTGGAGATGGGTCAAATCTTAGCAGGTGATCTTAGGATTTTGGCCTTGGTGACTAAATAGCTGGCTACATTACTGGGTGATCGTACTGCCTGCTGACTAAATAGCCACCACAGCAGTGACTCAATAAGGGATCCTGGTATGACAACCCTGCATGTGAATAATTAGTGGGTAGCCTTAGCTGCTGCCCTCTGCACTCCTTTGCTCAAATGTACCCAATCTGGGCTCTTTACACTACTACCTATAACCCTGTGGCCAGCACCTTTGGCTCTGGGATGGCAGTTTTTTTCCTAAAGAATAAAATATCATTTGGAAAAATGTGGTGTTTCACTTAAGAATTGAGCATTACGTCCACACATGGGCCAACTATGTAGTTACTAGTATGGTGTGGTGTAGATAGAGGCCTTACAAAGCTGTCATGCCTGTCATACCCAACCCTCACCCAACATGGCTTTCTAATAAAATTACAAAGGATATCACACCTAGCTCACACCTCAGCCCTACTATTAAGAAAGAATAACAGAGCATTTTTGATTCAATTAGGTCATTAGATATAGATCTATCATATGTGATTTGAAAGGGAATTATCTAGAACAATTATACATCTTTTGGGCTGGGGGGTCTCGGTTGTCTTCCTAAAACCACCTCAAACTGGCCCCAACAGGCCCCTATTCAAGGCCAGGCCCCTATTGATTTGACAGCCCTCCTACCCCGGCCCCTATTCAAGAGAGGCTGCTATTCAAGGCCCGGCTCCTATATGAGACATTGCGGTAGTTACTGCAGCTCTATGCTCATTTGAACACAGGAGTGCATACTAGACCATGAAGGAGGTATGACTGGTCACTATGTAGCCAATAGTGGCCCCTACGACTGGGTGCTATTACTTCATAGTGGTGCGTATTGAGCCAGTAGTTGAATAAATGGCAGCTACTATTTTGAGGCCTCTACTGGAGCTCACTATGTAGTCACTGGTATGGAGTCATTTCTTACACCTCCCACTACGATTTGAGGGTGTCCAGTCATGGAAACTATTGAAACACGATCCTGAGATCCAGAATCACTATTGTACCACTTTGCCTCAATCGGAGAGAACAACTTCAGATTGCATCTGAAATTAGGGGTTGCCTCAACCTGGAACGCTGTACAGATTGATGACTGCAGGCAAAGCAGCGCACATGCTAGGAAATCCGTAGTATTGCTTGATTTAATCAATGTTTTAGCATGGATAATATCAATTACTCCAGGAGCTTAATTCAAAACATCCATATGAGGACGGGGAACGATGGTATAAACACTGTTGTGAAGAAGAGTGACTCCACAGCTATTCCTTTATTATGGGACTCTTACCCCTGTGCCCAGTCAGTACTTCTTGGAATAGTGTAGGAGGGCTGAGGCTAAGATAGATGCGATCTTAATGCTGGCTAGGAAATGTGAACACAGTCTGACCTAAGATCGCTTAATAGAATGATTCCTAAGATCGCTGGGGTTGCGATCCCAGGATGTTTTGAATTAACCTCCTGATCCAAACGACACCATGTGGTACAGATTACCATTAATTCCTATGCCTTTTGAAATGTTGGCTACATGTAAAACGATGAACACCAGAGCACAGACTGCCATTTGCTTCACAGAACCTTTTAACTGTTGGTAGTTTGGTGTGTTTCTGGTCAGTTGGATGGGAAGTAGTATTACAAGCATATTGAAGTTTCTGTTGTTAGCTCTGCTCTTTAACCCCTGAAATACCACTTAGTGGTTAAATACGCAATTACAGCATATATAATACCATTAACTAACTGTTGATACCAGCCCAAACGTGGAAATGATACATTTCCGAGGTGTTGAAATAATGTGCAAAAGCAGTGTCTGGCAAATTTATCATTCCCATTACATAGTGATGAACCTACTAGAATGATGCAATCCTCAAATGGTTTAGATTAAGTCAGAGAGCCGTATGGATCGATAGCTAAGACCACACTGAAAACCCTCCAGATCTTTAAACTCATCAGATTGAGGACCTATGGTCATCAGAAGAGGTACAGAGAGAGGGCAGCACCTTACAGGGAGTGTAATCCCTCAGTCTACATCTCCCCAGTATGAGTCTATGGCATTCTGTTGACAATATGTAACAAATACACAAGGTGGCAGGTATGAGCCACTCATGATTGATGATTAGGCCTTCAGTTTTCAACTGAAGGTCTTCACCGCTGAGGACTTTAGGTGCTCAAGTTGACGGTACCCAAATCTACAGCTTTGGGTAGTCAGATTGAGGACCCAAGGTAGTCAGCACCAAGGTTGTCACTCTAACAACATTATGTAATCAGTTTCACTACCTTGGATCAGTGTGTTGACCTAAACCCATCAGGTTGACTACCCTGGGTGCTCAATCTGACGACCTTAGATTGTAGATTTGGGTATCGTCAGTCTGACCTTCAGTGCCTTCAGTGCATTAGCCTTTGTAAGTTGACCTGTCTGATGTGTAGCCTGGAGGGCGATTAATAACTCAAACGATCATTAGGTATAAGGCCACACCAAGTCATGAAAAAGGTGACGAGGGAGGATCTTAATTTTTCTTTTTTTTTTGACTGAGTAATTCAATAGGGCATATACTTGTATAGGCCTATGTATCGTAGGCCCATCGTGGATGGTCTTGCATAAAAAAAAACGCATTGTAATCATAAAGTTATCATTGATATTTTAAAATTGTAAGAATGCCTATTATTGATACCTGCATTCCCATGAGCTTTCATTTGACACAAAGTTTGACTATTTTTGTTCAATTTTGGTACATTTTTCTCAGAAAATGCTCTGAAAAATCTCAAATGATGATTTTTCTTAAGAGGGCGGTGATGAGAAACAAGTTTTTTTTAATAACTATTGATCGTTTTGATGCAATAGACAACAATGTTGTGTTGACCTTCACATGAAAATTGAAAACGATTTCCATGAAAGACTTTCGTTTCAATGAAAGTATTATTCTCAACATGAAACAATCATGTCAACCTGATTATTCCATAGGAACTAACGCCATAGTTTTTCTTTTCAGCATAATATCAATTCCCCCATTGCAAGCATGAACAAGCTGAAACAAGAAATGACGTGAGTAATCCCTGACTCACGATTTTGTGTTATCCCTATTGGTCAATATACTAACTTATGGGTGGTCTTTATGTAGATCTAGATCATAAATCCATGGGTGACATATAATAATACAATGTCTAAATCTTTACATAATATCATGCTATCTCAATATTCGTTTCGAGAGAATGCTTGTTACTAAACTGGTGCAGCCACGAGTCACCAGGTGGCAGTCTGGAGTTGCAAGGTGGCAGAGGTCGACCTTCCATACTAGCGGCCAGCTCGGATTGGCTGAAATCCATTCAGGATTCACCTGAGAATACGAGCTGAGGTTAGATTGGTCGACCTCCCTTCTAAATATATTACCATTTCCATTATAAGAACCAATGATACATTTGAACCTCATGCTAAACGATTGGGTGTGCCCGTACCAACTTTGAGGGGTCGTCATGATGCATGCATGAAGCACTGACGCTGAGTGAGTGAGTGAGTAATAGATGTTTAACGCCATTTCGACATCTAAGGTCATATTCATGGCGAGAACGACATTACACAATTTCACAGAGGAATGTGTGGGTGCCCGCGCATATGTGCACCACACACATCCTGAGGGGATAGGAAAGAAGAGATATAGACCCTTTTAAGTGGGCTAGGGAAGCCCGCACTGACGCTGAGTGACGAATAGACTCCTCATGGCTGCATTATTGAACATGGCGACCAATTGGCTTGAAGCATCAATGTTTTAGCGTTGTGAAGAATGGCATGTTACTCTTTATGTCATGGCTGATACGATCGTTACTATAGAACAGTACTGGACACGCCATATTCAATGGGGGATGGAATACAATGTGGCCGTATTCAATGGGTGTCCGCCATCTTGGATGTTGAACAGTTCTGAGCCATTTTTCTTTATTTAAAAGCAAAATAACCCCCTAGGCCATGACATAAATGCAAATGTCTACTTCCATGGTATTTTTTACATTGTATTCCCCTCTGTAGGACTGGTCGTATCCCACTCAGCCATATAATGGCTTCGTCATTCGCAATAGACGCCAGTACTGCATTGACCAGTGTACCATACCACCCCTGTTGTATAGACAGTATGGATAAGAAATACAATGTGCACTTAAGGCATAGTTTTCATTTTGCCTTCAGACTGGCTTCTTTTATCGAATTGAGAGGGATTAGAGGAGACGTCTTTACTGGTAAGTATATCGTACCTGTCAAACTGCACTGCTTTAAAAAAAAAGTCCTTTCTATTCTGTTTTTCCTCACCCGCCTTTGTTTTATATATTGCCCCTCTGTTTTATATATTGATTTTGTCTATGGTAGTAAAATACATTTACTAGGTTTATCTTTGAGTAATTACAATGTAGTACACGTACCGAGGAATAAATTGATTGAGACTTTACTATCAACCATAGCCTACTGCAAGTCCCATGTGAACCACCTAATCAAAAATAAACATTTACATGGCGTTAAACATCATTTTAGTGTGCCAGTGTGAGACCAGTAAAGGCAACATTGAAACAGACACCCAATTACAATAAATGGGCAAGTGTAGATATGCATGCAGTAAATCAGGTTCGGCATTATGTTGCACAGTGCCACTGCTTTACACATATATATCCTGATTCTAGCGCACGAGAGTAATTAAGTGTAATGCTGACTTGCCTAATCCCCACCTCTTCCTATAGCTTATCGACATGTGCTATGGTTAATGCTTGATATCCTTGGCTTAACATATCCAGCAGGTGTGAGCTAACTTAATTTGCAAGTTAAGACCCCGGCAGTTAAGATTACAGGTAATATGTCCAACTGAGCCCAAATAAGGATCACCTGGATAGAGCTATTCTCAATATTTCCCACCACGTAAATCAAGTTCTCCTTTCAAAAGCATACCAACTTTCAGAATGTGCGTTCTGTCAAAAAGCTTGCCACTGTATTAACAAATATATTCCAGTGAAACAATAACATATTGTCAATAATGATCAACTCCAATAGTCTACATTACATGCTATACACTAACTGGAGGTTACACAGGCTAATGATACCAGTAACTATTATAACACTCAGGACGCTTTGGTCCCTCCAAGATCACATTGCATCTGACACCACAGTGGGATATTTCTTAACCTACCACGGCTGCGCCCTTCAAGTCGTACCAAAATCTCCATAGGAATAGCATTAGAATTTGCAGTCGCAGTGCTGTGTGCGATCGTAGTGCCATAAGAAATGCCCTCCTGGATTGTGTAGACTACAGTACGGACTTGTTGAGCAGAATTATTGATTTATGAATATTGTACGAAGGTGCCTCATAGATGCCAGCCTATAAAGGTCCTATTGACAGAGTATGTAATGTTAATATATGTAAGGGCTTGGCCAACCCAAATTCCTCAAAATCGGGGAGACCAAGTTCGTGAAGATAGGAATATAGCTGTATTGAACTTGGACTTGCGTAGCAACTTATTCAGGCCCCTATAGGTACAGTTTATCTGCTTACGGCATCCTCGATCCCAAAGCCAGGCTGCAGCTTATGAATGCATTTGTTAGGCTTATACGTGCGGCTTTACTATAAGCTTTGCATACAAGATAGAAACCAGACCACGAGTACCCCTTGTATAGTTAAGACTGAATTTATACATACTTATGATAACAAAAGGACAAGGTGAATAAAGGCTTATGTCCCCCATAAAGGGTTAATGAATGTGACTTATCTTGTACTTAACTCAGTCTATGTTTGTTTAACCTGTTACCACCTTCAGCCCTGTTACCTTAGTGGAGGCATATAAAACAGTTTCGATACCATCCTGATGATTATATATTTCATTTCACCTGATGTGGAAAAAGGGAGTCTCTGAATGTAGACATTTTCTCTGAAATCTCCTCTTGATTAATTTAGAACTGAAATCGATATAAAAGTTGTAAGAAAGTACAATAAAAGGTAGGTGTCAATATACTATTACATAAGGTGATCATGTAATTGAATATTGCACTGAGTAGTCTTATCATGTAATGCTATTCCGGTTCAGGCTGGGCAGCTTAGGCCCATAGTCCACTTGGCTTTTCGGTGGCGAATGAGCCATACATTTCCTATGCAAATTGCTACGATAGAGGCCAAGTGGACTCTTGATGTTACACCGATAGTCCACTAAGGCCTCTATCGCAGGAATTGATATAGGAAATGTATGGCTCAATCATGCGACAGAGGCCAAGTGGACTATCGATGTTAGACGCATAGTCCACTTAGCCCGATTCAGTCATACAAATCTGGAGGCAGAGGCTTAGTGGACTATGTGTATAACAATGTAAGTCACAGCAATGGTTAACTGCTAGCCAACTCTTTGATCCCCGCATAAGGTATACATACCCATTTACCACCAAGGTACGTGAATACAGGTCCGGCTTATAACTCACTATATGGTTCATGGTTCAGGAGGGTGTTGCTCCTATAGTAAAAGGAAGAGCTGGCTAAAAATGCCCTCATTTCCAGTCCTTTCTTTTCATGTAGCTATAACTTGTCCCTTTTGTTGCTCACAAGTGGTCATTCAAGTATGGTGCTAAAAAAGGGGGATTTGAGTAGGTACCTAGTTGGGAGAAGTCAGTCAGTATAATATACTATAGAGTGGGTGACATGAGTAGGTACCTGATAGTGCAGCTCTCTCTGTTTTAAACAAGGCAGGTGACTTTTCAGACTAATGTGGTGAGTGCAAGTTGAATGGTGAAGCAGAGCGTGACTTCTTTTGAAAAGAGGGTACCTACTGACAGCTCTTTTTACCATAGGAGCAACATGCTCCAGGCCTTCCCTAGAAGATTCCTAAAGTGTTAGTGTGGGGTAACAAGATAGTGCTGTCAGTTGCTCAGCAGCACTGCACTGTCAGACTGTGCCAGGCTATTTACAGTACATTGCTTTTATTTTTTGGAAAACATTAAGGGCTACTGTTAGTACAAATCCAACGACCCTACAGTAGCTTGCTGTGTCCAGAGTACAGTGGTATTTACTGCCTATTTACAATTCGGACTGAGAGTGTGTGTTGGTGCACCTTGATAACCCCGGGGGGGGGGCACTCCATATCTTCTGTATAGTTTCTATGTGTGAACAACCCTCAGATTTTGTACCCTAATAAAGGGGCCAAATGCTAAAGATATAGGGCCCTTTTCAAGGGAAAGGTCAAAACCCATACCCTAATCGAGGGTTAGTCCTCAAATCATACCCCCTAATCCTATAGTAAGGTATACATTAAAACATTAAAACTGCTCGAAAATTCACACTCCTGAGTAACAAGTATATGATCTCAGACAAAAGAAAAAATATTGGGTCTAAAAATACACCCCTTTCCCTTCAGAATAGTATAAAACCACCCCTAATTGAGGGGCCTCGATTGCCTGTGCCTACGGCCCCTTTCCTTTGAAAATCATGTTCTCACATGGTATTCTATATTTGGGAAGTTACCCCAACCCCGGGTGATAACAAAGGAACAAAAGCTATTTACCCAAACGACCACATAAACGTTAGACAAATAAAGTAATGATTCAGGTTTCTAAACAGCTAAGCGGTAAACAATCAACTCACCTGCACCAAAATTGTGAGATCTCAATGAAGATGAGTTTAGGAAGGTGAGCTAAATATTTCATAGACTCTTAATAATTTTGTTACCAGTTCTCTGGGCTGCATGGATCCGGAACTTAGTCTTGTCATTGTATAGGAACTGTGGATAAACATCAACATTGAAAAAGCAGTAGAGCTGTGAAAAGTTTACCCGTGGGAATGTTTATGTGTGGGTGCCCATGTACACTGTGTTATACATAATACATACATACATACACACATGCATAGAGACATGAGTGAGCCTGGAGTAGACTTATACCTGTTGTCACTAGCACAATAAGCCTTAAGGAGATCACTTCACACCATGGAGTCCTAACCAAGGGCGATTCCACTGGTCTAGCACCACCACAGCACCACCTGTTGAGTGGTGGTGCATACAGGTGGTGGTCTGTAGGTGGTTGTACAGCTGAGCAGTGGGGTGTTTCAGAAGTCGGACATGATAATGAACATTAAATATCTGTTTCTAAAACTGTTAGATTCTAAACTTACAACTGCAACCATTATCATCTCTCGCCAGTCATATAGTTATAGACACAGTAAGATAATGGTGCTTTAGAAACACATGCAGTTATAAGCCTACAATCACTATTAAAACTGCTATCATATCTCCTTATGACCGGTTGTAAATATTACCTGCTTCTAAAATACTCCACTCTTCCCCGTCTCCATGCTTCTTGGCTTATTGGTTTCTACTATAGTGTCATTCCTGCCTATATAACCATATACCTACCGGTCCCCCTATAACTCCACTTCCTTTTCTACTTACCCCCACCCACCTCACTCCTGCTCCCCATAAGCCCAACTGCCGCCTCTACCAATCAGATTGATTGCTAAACGGATTGCCACTGGTCGCATACTGCTGTGGCTGCTGATCCACATGTTACACTATGGGGATCCAAGTGTAAGAAAACTATGTTATGCTGAATAGGCCACCTGGTCCTAGCCCCCCCCCCCCATGATTACCTTTGCATGGCTTAAACTTTAAATTTCAAAGCAATATTGTTTGAAATGTCATAGACAGGATTTTCGAATTCATACTTAAATGAGGATATTTGTGATGGTTTGGTTTGGTTTGGTTGATTTTACGTCCACTAATAGTACTTAAAAGTTAGCAGACATTTCTGTGGTTCGCGGACAACAAGTCCTTTCTTTTCTTTTTGGACAGGTTTTTAAAAGCTGCTTGTCCAAACAGCTAGACAGGTATTTATATGCTGCTTGCCTGACACAGCAGTGACCGAATCTATGAATGATCAAATCTATGAGATGAATGACCGCCTCTATGAGGAGGGGTGAGGGGGAAAACCGCTACCGGGGCTTCATTCCCCTACTCTTTTCGAAGGATAGCAAGTGTTCTTTTATTTGCCTGGTCCCATAGACAGGGCCAGACAAACCACGGCCTTTGATCACTCAGACGTGGTTCACTGAGGGGGAATCCCATGGCAAAAGGCAAGCATGTACGCCCGGGCCCGCGCATATGGACACCAGCTGCCCACATGCTCACCCCAAGACACAAGAAACCCCAAGTTTGTCGCCTTTTACGAATCTGGTATGCCCACTGGTAGAATGGAAGGAGGAAAATTCCTCCTTTGTGGACTCCCAATGAAGTTATTCTGCTCCTCCATGCCCTCACATGAAGGTCCCCACTGGCATACGGCTGCAATATGTTTATGGGCATTTTGGTACGTCATGAAGAGTGCAGTCAGGAGATACTAATAAATAGTCCAAAGCATGAACCACACGAAACAGAAATCCCAAAATGTCATCTGAAAATCTATGAAACAAAATAAAATACTGATTCTTAGAGTGACATATGTGACCCATCCTTACAAAATGGTACGGAAGTCGCACATAGAAAATGTTTAGTTATTGGTATATTCATTTACAGCTCATCAAGAGCTTTCATTTGGTATATAACACTTGCATATTTGAACTAGGTGTACCTCTGTGGATCTTCTGTCAGTAAATTCAGTCATATCAATTAAAAATTGATTAAACTGAGATAATTGACATATCAAACATATAATAATTTATGAATCCTATATAATTCCTATGTAATTCTATATAACCAAGAAAACTATAGCTATGTTTTTTTCGGCATTGGAGGCTTAAATTCAGTTTAGTAGGCAAGGATTCTGAAAGATATCTACCCATATGTTAGAAAAATGATAAAATATCAATTTTAAAAAATCTGATATTTTTTACACTATACCGCCTATATCTAGGCTTCTACATGTGCGACTTCAGTACCACTTTGTTAGGATGGGTCACATATGTTTGCTGTCTTTTACAGAATACAATGAGATCTTTAAAACCCTAAATTCAACACACGACCCATAATAATTTCAGGTCTACACTAAGCACAGCATATGGTTGTGTGGACTAAGTTAACGACGGTGTGTTACCTTAGACCACTTTGTAGTCTACAACACGGCAGGACTGGGGGCTGGAGGAGGGCAGCCTACAGCATACAGCACAGGAGTATTATGTACTGGAGGAACCATACACACCAATACTAAAACATACAGGTATTTACACACAAAATGTGTACAATATAGTATTAGTTCATGTATAGTGAGTGACTTTTTAGTCTTATTAACTTGATGCTGTTATAGCAGTAAACCATAAAATTTTGACACATTGTTAGCATTATTCATTGAGGGTGCATATACATATTGTTCTTAATTAAGTTGATATTGATCTGCCATAATAATGGTCATAACAACATGTACATCTGATTCGGGTCACCTGAACATCATAGATATTTCTAACAGGGAACGAGACATTCAATTATCATTATGTTTGTAAACAGTCTTTTAATAAAATTAACCTAAGTGCTGTGATTAACTTTAGAAGATTATGATTAGTTGAAATGTCATGCAGACAATGTAGACTGAAGAGAATCAGCATACATGATATTAGATCTATGTACAGAGATCATCCATGAGAAGGGTCTAAAAAAAGGAGCATCTATGGGGATCTATCCCCATGACCTCCTACTCTACTTTGAACCTCCCCCCTCTTTGACTTTGGCT
The DNA here is from genome assembly GCA_949317995.1 of Acholoe squamosa. Taxonomy (NCBI): domain Eukaryota; kingdom Metazoa; phylum Annelida; class Polychaeta; order Phyllodocida; family Polynoidae; genus Acholoe; species Acholoe squamosa. Next base: position 43,423,292 of record OX439041.1, read on the forward strand.
AGTCTAGTACACAGTGTCTAGTTATTGGTATTGGTCATTTTAGACCTGTCCCATATAGGTTTATATGGCCGACATACTTAAGGATAAAGCACAGGGATAAGGTTAGGAGGTGTTCTTAGAAATTAGTAGCTACCCTGTGTAGGGGGACTTCTTGGCTGTAAATAATCATAATAATCATAGCCTTGACATCTTTCTTTTTACAACTTTGTTTCGGGATATGATTTATCCCCATAATCTGTGCCTGTTAAAGTCTGCAGGGTCGGATGGTGGCTCTGCTACCGTCTCTGGGTCCATAAAATAGGTATTATCAAAGGCCTTATGATATTAATCCACTATGTGTTTACCCTTTTTTGTCCACTTGATGCATGAATATACATCTCTGGTAGGCTAGGTACCGGTGTATACTATCTCCCTTAAGGCTTTGTTGATCAGAAGTACCCAAAACATTTAGGTAACTGCCCCACCTGATTTGGGGGAAGAACCTATTTAAGGGATCAGGATGGCGATTCATAAGCCAAGGAAATATAAGGTATGAATTTCATTTGAAAACGATCAGGTTTGTGAGAAAATATCTCTTGATCGTTTTGAGGCAATTCACAACATGCTGTGTTGATTTATAGCATGAACAGTTTAAACGATTTCCATGAAAGATTTTCTTTCCGATGAAAGTATTGTTCTCAGTATGAAACAACCATATCAATTTGATCATTTCAATGAAAGAATCTTCTTTTATAGTTATGAATTGACCCCCTGGTATACTCTCTGTTAGGTGATCTTACAGGGCTGATGAGAGCAAGAGTATCATAATATCCTGTGTAAAAGGCGAGTCTTATCATGTGAGGATGGACCCTTGAACCGTAGAATGGGATAGGGGAGTGCGGGGAGCTTCATGCTGCACATTAATTTTTGAATTGAAAATCTATTGATTAGTACAAAAGTTATGTACATAATATTTTTATTTTTATACAAAAAAATGTAGGTGCGTCTTATATGCGGGGTACGCCCGATACGCAGGGTATTACAGTAGTATTGGTAGGTGATCTTCCAGGGTTGATCAGAGAAAGAGTAGCTAGATACTCGGTCTCATTCATAATCCCATCCCATTTTTGATCTTATTTGTTCTTATATTCAGGGTTATAGATCATACATGTTCTACATGGGAGCACGGGGCAAGCACCACAAAGAGTTTCTAAATTCATTTTGTGTGCATGATGAGTGTTTGAGTAACATACCCCAGTACTGGTTATAATCGTGAAGATGAGCATGAAGAGTTAAGGCACCATGCTATCATTGGAGGGTTAATATTTCTGGTTGCCTGTGAGTAACCTAAGCTCATTGTGAATCAGTAGTTTGAATGGTTCAACTCTTGCCAGAATATTTGGTTGGTATATTTGTATTTGTATTTGTATAAGGCACACTTTACCCCAGGGCATAGTATTATAACTTGGGTCTACGGGTATAGAGATTTGCAAATACCAACTCAAAAATCCAGGTATTCTACCAAGCATATATTGATCCTACTTCTTTATACCGTTTAGAGCAGCATAATGCTAATAATGCAATGCCCCTTCTACAATGTCCCTTCCAGAGATACGTTGAGTCACTTAAAAAGTGTCTTGAAAAGAAATGTGGGGATACCTTTTGATATTGAATTGTGCAAAAAATTAAGGCATTTTGATTTTTCTCAAATGCATTGGGAAAGATATCTAAGGTCATTTGCTTATATGTAAAAGTAATTTCCGTATAGGGTCCCATGCATTACGCGAATTCTGATTTTTGGCAGCTTGAAATAAAAAAAAAGGGCAATTATGGCCTGAATTCAAATTTGAAGCATTGCATTGTGGATGAAATAAGCAAAGTTTTGGTCTCCTCATATACCCTTGATCATTTTGAACTGGCTGATCATTTCATCTCAGCATCTAAATCATTAACCGGGTATATGTTTTAAATCAAAGATAAGAAGGAGTATCCAGAAATGCAAAATTTTGTCAAATTTCTTGTCAAAATGACCCAAAATTCTGAACTTATATAGAGAGACCCTATGCTTATATGCCTACGAAAGAACCTAGGGTTAAACACGTTTAAACTGAACAACTGTGGATTTATTTCGTTTCACTGAAAGCCCCAAGGTCGTCAGACTGACGATACCCAAATCTACAATCTAAGGTCATCAGATTGAGCACCCAGAGTAGTCAACCTGATGGGTTTAGGTCAACACACTCATCCAAGGTAGTCAAACTGATTACATAATGTTGTTAGAGTGACAACCTTGGTGCTGCCTACATTGGGTGCTGAATCTGACTACCCAAAGCTGTAGATTTGGGTATCGTCAACTTGAGCACTTAAAGTCCTCAGCAGTGAAGACCTTCAGTTGAAAACTGAGGGCCTAATCATCAAACATACCATGTTGTTCAGTTCAAATCGGTAGCCTATATCTAAAACACGCCTCATTGTTATATCTAGTAGACAGCTTCATGCCATGAATTGTTGCCAACTTCCAATTTACTCAAACCATTAAGCATTTAGTATTTGGATGTGAGACTCTTGGGAGGTGAGTTGGCCATAAACACACCCTTGTAGGGGCTGTCCCATCAAACATTTAACACGGTCAGTGGTGTCCATGGTTGTTACCTCATACACCACAGATTCCGTATTGTCATGTATAGGTAGATGCTATAATGCAAGGGATGGAATTTCACAGGATGAGTACCAGAGTTGATCCCCCGTCTTCCTTTTCAGGATTCCCACCTCCCAATTTAATAAACACCTATATATGTATTCTTAACAAAGAGCATTACCTAAATGCAAATATAATACCGGGGTATTCAAGGATTTGGTGTTAATTCAGATCAATACTGTTACCAGATTCACAGAGTTTTGTCGCTTTTGGCGCTGGTCATATAGCCCTGTAAATGATTAGCCAGAGGGGCGGCCACTTTGTCCTCATGAGGCAATTTGAAAATGTATAATGCTGACCAACCTTTTCGGCCTTCCAGTGATTCCCCCAATTAGTTTCTTCAGAATAAGCCAGGCTAGACTTCTTGTCATCAATGATACAGATGAGCACACTGTTGTAGCCATAGGTAAAATAAAGGGGCGAGGCAAAATAAGTTTGGTACATTGTAATCTACACTGTCAGTACATCATGGTATAATTTTTGCCTCTGCGCAGTATGTCACGTGAGTATCAATATCCTTCTGTCATAGATTTGATCACCTCCATCACGGCTCATGTAAACTCTAACATGATTATTTCATATCACTACGATTCTTCACCTCAACCACAGACACACCGACTTGCTCAAATCGATTCACCTGCCAGACCCGAAAGGTTATGTGGATCTATTATTTATTGTTGTGAGTGTAACTGTAAGAGGCAGCAATTTAATCACATTGGGCAGCTACAGGTACAACTATCAGTACTTGGTGGGGTTCACATCATGGGGCGGGGGTAGCTGCAACTGGTGTTGAGTTCAATTTTGAATATCGATTGTTCTTTACAGTTTACACTGCTGTGCGCATAACATGATAGATCTTTATAATCATCATTACTAGATCGTGTACTAATTAGTGTCCACATCCTTGTGTCACTCTTTGTCCAAATGTCTTTTTTTTTCTTCTGTTTTGTTGAAAAGAACAATTTGTGATTTCTAGCTGATTGAAAAAAAAACCGGGTGTTTTAAATTCACTGTGTTGGTTACATCTGTGACTAAATATTACAGTAACATTGATCCTAGAATAGGAAAAGCAATTGAGCGTACTTTTGAACCAGGAAGATTTCTTGAAAATCAATTAAAAAGTCCCTAGTTTAAGAATAAAATCAATGAGTCGATACTTTAGCTCAATTCCAAATCAAATTAACTCTACAGGACGGCATAATGGGCCAACAGTTGGTGTTCATTTGCAACCATAATACAGTAAATAAGGGTGGTGCTGCCGGGAGATTTGCCAGCATTGAATTGGTCAATAATTCTGAGCTTCCAGGAATATACAAATAATGTAAGGTCGTGTTAGCAGGGTAGGCTGTGCATGGGTGCCAATTTGGAAGTCAATAGCGCGCTGGATTTATAACTATGAGGGAAACAGACTAACTGAAGTGTGTGGATGTATGGAATGTTATTCATATAGAAAGCAGAATCTGCAGAATATCAAAATGCACTCATACATACACACAGTATGGATTTGTAGGAAAGGAGTACATTGTACCACTGTGTACTGCTGGCATATCAAATATCAATCACTCAGCTTGCTCAGTCTGTAAGCCTAACGTGCTCGCCTCAAGTTAACCATTATCCAAAACCAATCACTAAAAAACCATCAATCTAAATGTGCCATATACCATTTTGAATCAATATTTCTGATAATAACACCGGCAGGCCTATTTTACACGTAATCTAATAAAGATTTCCCCTAAATAATTTGCAGATCACATCAAGATGAGTGGTACACAGTGGTTTTATAAGCCCACCAACAGCCCTCGGTATCCGGGTGGAGCAGGCCGTGATGCATTCCTTACTGAGCTTGCAGCTCGGAGCACGCTCCGCTCAGTTGGCAGTGCCACCTGGCGAGGAGCCCGCCCCCTCGGAGTCACGACAACCTCACCCGAGGACTACAAACAGAAGTTAACTCGGTTGAGCCGACCGACTCAGAGCTCACGCTTCCGGAACGAGCACCCTCGTCGGAGCTACTCGTATGATAATCGCACGGAGGGTAGGGACGGCAGATATGTATGGGAGAAGATGGACTATAGTTCTGATGTTCACCGCTGTATGTGGTCACGACATGGGGCTATCACAGATTCATACAAGCTGATGGGACGACCGGCGAGCCGCGTTTGAGGATATATACTATAGTGCTGTGTGTAGGCCTACATGATAAATGTAAGATGGGGGCCACAACAGGGCCTTCAGAAGATTTGTCCCCTAATGGGACCATTAGAAGATGTCTCCAATGTGGCTCTCAGGAGATGTGTCCCCACTGAAGCCCCAGACTGTGTGCCCTGGGGCTTCAGACCAGGTGTCCCTAATGGTGCCCTCAGCTCTTCAGCCCTCAGCACAGGAATGCTTTTGTTCAGTCTCATAAAAGTTTCTACAGATCTGCTTTGAGGCCTGTTGTCATGTCTAGTCGTTTGTACTCGTCATTGTTCAATCGGCACTATGCCATGTTATAATTAATGTGACTTTCATGATGAATGATATTTTGTGGTATCAATGACAACTGCTAATGTGGATGGTGAACATCAGAAGTGGACCTTTCCTTCCATCTGGATTACCTGCCAGATGTATAGGACCTATGTATATAGCCTTTACTGGAATACAACTGAAGCAAAATGGAACGCATGAAATGGACAGGTGTGAAATACTTGTGCCATTCAGTGATGTTTGTCATACTTTCATCTAAAGCTTAAAGGTTCGCCTATTTTTTATAGTTGTCAGAATTCCTCTCCTCCTGAATAAGTTGCTTTTGCAGCTATGGTAGGAAATAATACACAGATCTGTGATGCACAAAGGCTATTACCCCACGTCAAGACTCTTTCTCCACATATTATTTGGAATATCTTCGTACTAAATGTAAAGTACGCCAAGAAATATCTTCATCGTGAATCAATATGTGCAATGTGTGTTTTCACTTGTCAAAATGTATAGTTGGTAAGAACCAAAAGAAGGGAAAATATGTGGCAGGATCTGCGAAAAGGGCCCTTAGTACAGGGCACATTAAGGTCCCTATTCCCAGGAGATGTCACATATATAACGTATAGTTGGAGCTATAAATGTGCCATGTCTCGTAGTTGTTGTATATAATTCTGTTAGTAACACAGCTTATGATACATTTATGAATGATATGGAAATGCATCTCTTCTCTCAATGTACTCTTCTGAATGTCACAACAGTAAAAGATTTTTTTTTCAAACGTGAAAGACGTTAGTGTTTTGAATACACATGATTCATTAAACTTGTTTATCATATATCTATCAGCTTCGTGGAGGATCATTTCATCTTATCCTGCAGGCCCATAATCATAGTAAGATATCATGCTGGTAAATATCTTGTTGCACTTGTATGTATCGTGTCGATATATATTGCTTTTGTTTGATCATGCAGAGAAAGACGTCAGTGATATACAAAATAATTTGTTCTACCAAGTTTACATTTATTTTACATGCGATTCACTTTCTAGAGAACCATCCCCCGTGCACATGCCCATGTACATTGCCCATACAACAGTTAACTTAGGTTGGATACAAATATTATGATATAATTTTCATCAGAAACACAGGATCCGACTAATCCTGCTCTCTTCTGATTATAAAAGTATCCGGATTAGCTTGACGTATACATAACCTTGTCTGTGGTTTAGGTTAGCAGCCTACTTAATGTATGTGAAGACCTGAACAATTAGGACTTGGCGCAATCAACAATAAGACTTTAATCACCGAATTCACATCTTAGAGAACCGTCACCCTTTTAGATGTTGTCTTAACCTAGTCTACCAGAGCCTTGAACAGAGGCAGCTGAAAAGGTAACTGATCAAGTGCGCCGGCAGGCATCTGAACAATTGTGTGCACCTAGAACAGTAAAAGAAGTTTAACCCTTTAAGGACATCATGTTCATTGGTCAGCATGATGCACTAATGAAGTGCTAGTGAGTGTGCTTACCGGGAGGGTGTTGCTCCTAAAGTAAAAGGAAGAGCTGGCTAAAAATGCCCTCGTTTCCAGTCCTTTCTTTTCATGTAGCTATAACTTGTCCCTTTTGTTGCTCACAAGTGGTCATTCAAGTGTGGTTCTAAAAAAAGGGGATTTGAATAGGTACCTAGTTGGGAGAAGTCAGTCATTATAATATACTACAGAGTGTGTGACATGAGTAGGTTCCCGATAGTGCAGCTCTCTCTGTTTTAAACAAGGCAGGTGACTTTTCAGACTAATGTGGTGAGTGCAAGCTGAATGGTGAAGCAGAGCGTGACTTCTTTTGAAAAGAGGGTACCTACTGACAGCTCTTTTTACCATAGGAGCAAAACGCTCTAGAACCTATAAGGTATCGACCCCATAGGGTCAGCATGATGCGTGGATGTAGCCCTCAGAAGTATTGAACTCACGAGGGATACATTCTCTGGGAATCTTGTAAGAGGAAATTTAGATTCATTGCAATAACCTCTTACTCTGGGCACATTGGCTAAATTGGGCTGTAGAGGTTCTCACCATATTTAAAAAACATTTGACATTACTTTCTTTCTCAAATTATCAGCCCTCCAAATTCAAAATGCCATCCATAGTGTTGAACTTATACAGCTACTCCCCCCCCCCAAACATGATAATTAGATGTAGTCCTACAAACCTGTCTCATGAAGACACTTTAGTACAGTGCAGTTGGAACTTCTCCACCATATAGGAGCCTCATGGCCGCTACAGCCTCATCATGCCAGGCATTTTGCAGCTCCTCCAGGGTATGTCCTACAAAGATATTACATAGTTATGTCTCAAGATTTATGGTTACCATAATGCAAGTCCCAGTACTGCATGAGTGCATCATACCAACCCTTTGATAGTCAAGTCCCAGTACTGTATGAGTGCATCATACCAACCATTTGATAGTCAAGTCCCAGTACTCTATGAGTGCATCATACCAACCCTTTGATAGTCAAGTCCCCGTACTGCATGAGTGCATCATACCAACCATTTGCTAACACACACAAGTCATGAGTTATCCATTGACTACTTATTTTATACCATGAAACCAATAAATAATCAATATTATACCAATAAATTCAAGTTGAAAACAAAAATTATTCCCCCTCCCCGGGACTCGATGCCAGCCATTGTGTGTACATGATCGGTACATACACCTCCTTCCCGGCAGCGGACAGCGACAGCGCCCGTCTCGGCTCGGATTGGCAGCGGCACACGGCGAAATATTTCAATGCGTCTCGCTGTTATGTTTGTGTATAATACACCTCCTTGCCCGGCAGCAGACAGCGACAGCGCACACGGCGAAAAAAGATGCTTCTCGCGGTTATGTTTGTGTATAATACACCTCCTCGCCCGGCAGCGGACAGCGACAGCGCACACGGCGAAAAAAGATGCGTCTGGGCCGGGATTTGAACCGTGTACCTCACGCGGCTGAGCGCAAAGTGCTAACCGCTAGACCACCGCGCCTTCTCCGTTCACTGCGTCTCGCGGTTATGTTTGTGTATAATACACCTCCTCGCCTAGCAGCGGACAGTGACAGCGCACACGGCTTTGTATCATATCGAGACGTGGTTCAAACCGAGCATTTCTCGTCAGTCCTTGTGGCGCAGTGCATAAGGAGTTGGATTTGGGATGTGAGACTGCAGGTTCGATCCCTACCCTGGCCTGGAAAATTTTGTGGGTTTTAACATGTAACATATGACATGGGAGGACATGAGAGGCATGCTGTTATCCTGGATAACAGCACACCTTACATGGATAACAGCATGCCTTACATGGATAACAGCACACCTTACAAAATTGATGCTAAAGTATACAGGGTGTGCAATATCGACAGATATGTGTATGGGAATAGCCATGAAAAAGCACTGTGTACCCCAGAAATCGTGGTATAACACAAGATATGTCATGTACACGTGGATAACAAGATTTCCTTGATACAAAAAGAAAAGAAATTAATGTCATATCTAGCCATGAAACGTAAACCTATGGGCAGATAAACTCAAATAACAAAATGGGAGTTCGCCCTAAAGCATGTTGAACATTTCATTATCATCAGCTGCCTCATCACTCATTTTCATTGTGATCATAATCTTCCTCTCTAGATGTGTCTATTATAAGCATCTTCAATAACATTATCAAGGAGGCTTTCTCCATGCATATTATAGTGTCTTGAATAAGACCTTCGATACTTTATTTGTAGAAAATACTTGGCTTCCCCTATCCGATTCCATCAATTATTTCTTCTTTTGTCTGTTCCCACAGGAAGTAGCACACGAAATGCAGTAGGTTTAGGGTATGATACCGATGGTATAGAAAATAGAGTTGTAAAGATAGCTCCATGATGCGATCTGCAATATCAATTGTTGGTGTTATGTGTTTGGAGCCACCAATATAATCGTGCTGTATCTTTTTCATTTGGAAATAAGACACAACTTACACTTTTTATTATCAACCGTTATTGAGAATGGACCTTGGGAGTTGCAGACATCTTAGTGCTGCCACCTGAAGGTTTCAATAGGTAATATAATCTTACAGGTGACCTACTTGTTCAATCTAAAAGGTGAGATGATAACTCATCCAACAGTCGTACTATGGGTGATGATACCCATACAAAAAAAATATTACACTCTATTGTTGATCACTCGTTCTTTATGTTGCTGTTTATGTTATTAAGAAGAGAAGAACGTCCAATTCTATCTATCTATCATGGGTTTGAGTTTACGTCATTTGATCTTTATGTGATGATCATTACCATTCTTAGTAAATGAAATTAAGTCTGCTGTAATTACTGTTTATAATAACAAAAACAAGGCCAATATCCGAATTCCAGGATTAACAAATCAAAGAACAGTCACCCTTTTATGTGTCGTCTTAACCTGGTCTCCCAGTGCCTTAGCAGAGGCAGCTGGAAAGCTAACTGATCAACTGCAACAGCTGGCATCTGGATAAACAGGTGCACCTGGAACAGTCACAAAAGGAAAGCTTAAACAGAAGTATGTATTTTACTTTGATTGTATAGACCCTAAACTCTTTGTGTTGACATATTCTTCCTTGAACCTGTTCAAGTGATAAGTTTAATTGCCCTTCTTCTATGATGACCACCCTGCTGGATAATTTCCAGCCACAGTCTGCTCCAATCAACCAATTGCATATCCCTGAATTAATTTACAGTCCCACACTCCAAAGTGCATTTATTTTGTTCTTGTTTTGATCCCTCATCTGAAGCATTATTTCATCTGAATTCACAGTATATGATTATAACAATACTACTGACTACTACTTCTGGAAGGCATTTCTCAGGATGGTACAACTAGACCCCCTTTTATTGGTGTTGAGATCCGTCAGTTAAATGCCATTATAGCCCTGCATCTCGTGGTCGCTGATAATTGTACTGCTACTATACTGCCCTACCAAACGCTATGTAATTACTGCCCTAAGGGAGTGATCATTTTTTAACAACAGGGGGGGGTGGTGGACTGGTGGGTTTGAGGGGGGGTCAGAATTTTTCAAGCCCTTGACCAGGGGGGTCAGAATTTTTTTTGCCCCCTTGACAAGGGGGGGTCAAAATAATTTCACCTGTCTTCAGTGAAAAAGCTGGCGTGTTACTATAGGTTAAAAGGGCGCGTTCGCATGCCGTTTTCACCTCCCGAGGGGGGGTCGATAAAATGTTGACCTGTCGCGAGGGGTTCTGTGGGGTGTGGGGTGTGACACATGAAGAGGTTCTTGGTTAAACCTATGGGGCTCTCGTATTCAACTTGAGATAAAAACCTGTCTCATGAAGACAGTTTTGTACATTGCCATGTTCAGCTCTCTCCATGTAAGGCCCATTACCATCATCAGCAGCTATCAGGAGCATCATTCCATGCATAGGAACTGGTGACTGATAAGGAGTATGTAATTACAGAGGAGACGAAGTCTTTATTGGCCTTTATTCAGAGAAATAAAAAACATTTTGCATGGGTCTCTGTGATTATCTCTCCACCATGCAGCAGTCCCAGGCCTCCACAGCCTCATCATGCATGGCCTTTTGTAGCTCCTCCAGAGTACGTCCTACAAAGATCTATTCAAATAAACATACATAATGCAATATTTCTATTAATCACTGGTCACCACTGCAGCCCCCAAACACCACACTCATGGGCTCATACACCCTACCAATCCTGTATGACTACATTGACCCCATATGGTTGGCATGAGGAGTGAATGTAGTGAATGTGGACCTGACGAGTTGCTCAGATTCATGTATCAATAACATTCATTTTAATAGATGTATATATAATTTATCAGTTTAATGGGGATATTTATTGAGTATATACTGATGGGATTATAATTATACATATATGTAGATCTAATCTATAAAAACATTAACAGTGAATTTCTTTGTCATCCCATTACGATTATATGATATCTAAGGCCAAAGAAACAAACCCTTATATCCAACATCAAATTGTAGCCAATAATTATGTCTCCTTCTCTCTATCAAAAGGTGAAGTTGTGCCCTTCCTCTCCACCTCATTCTCTGTCACTCCCAGGGACTCCTTGGTAAAGGTTTCATATGGGATGACTGGGGTGCATTTAGTGTGCACTGTCCCAGGTTTATTCTTATTTATTACATCAGTGATGAGCTTATCAACTGCAGCAGGGTTACCAACAACTCAAAGGGGTGTACAAGCCATGTTATTGGTGCGAATCATCGAGGTTTATGGTGACAGAATTCCATGCCTAGTGGATTTAGTAGGACATTTCTACATACCATCCCACCCTTCAAAGTGGGGTGGAAGTTGTATTGGCCATAGTGCAAACAAGATACTATACGTCCAATTTGCAGGACTCAATTGCCAAAGTATTGCAGTTTTTACATGAGGACTTTGTACACTATCGATTACTGCTGTGAGCTGGTATAGCTGTAAGTTCAGCTATCTGGTTATTATGTATGTAGGTTATGCTGGGATGTGAAGTTAAATGTTGATTGTCAAATATAACTAATGGGAGATGATGTACATAGTATGTTATTTTATGATATAAAGAAAATCAATGTGTGTGAAGGAAACATGGATCACGTAAACTAGAAAATGTGTTAACAATGTATATAAAGTGTTGCATATGCTGAAGCATGGGTGGGACAAGCAGGATTAACAGCCTGGATAGGAGGAGCTAGTATTATGGCTGCTTAAATAACAAGTCAATATAAGGGGCCTTGGAAAACAAACGTACAATTTTCAATAATAGTGTTTTCAATTGTTAAGTTACAGGCTCCAACACGTTTTTAGCACAGAACGTTCTATAATAATATTGTCTGGAATTTCGATTCTTTCCGCCAAGTTTGGTCCCTGTGACCCCATTTCATTGGAATCGGCTAAATATACCTTGAAAATTCCTTATGGAACAAAGATCAAAGCTGGCTTGCAGAAGTATGAAGGATATCGTAAATGAAGTATAGCTAAGACGTTACCACATGTAACAAGCAGGTAAATACCTGAAACTTCAGTTCAAATAACATGGCAGAGCAACTAGAATGGTTTTGCTTCAATTATACACTATCAATAGATAACCCTTTCTAGGTAAGTAAAAGCCTCACTTGAAGATAATGCAGTATTAGAATTAGGCACAACCTGTGTTAATTGTTATATTATTCTTTATATTGCTTGCCTTTTAAGAGAAATCTATCACAAACTTATCCCGCTCCCAGGCATCCTTTACTGAGTATTTAGGTCTCTATATGTGTTTCAACATATCTCTGTAATTCTATAGTTTTAGCATTTTACATGCTCAGAATGCCCACCTTGATTCTGTGTTCAGCATTTTCTGATAGCTGCTGCTTAAGGTCAGAAGATTGGTTGAGGTATTGTTGACTTGTGGAGATCTCTAGTAAACACTTGCTTGCCATGATGTCTTAACCTTCACTTGTGTGACACGTGTGAGACACCAAATTGCAAGACCAGGAGGTTAATTCAAAAGGCTCTGCCATCGCTACCTATGCAATGTTAGTGATTTCCCTCCTTTACTCTTTACTGCGATGGTAGGGCCAGCCTGCCTTCCTTTCTGATAGCCAGCTACTTTTTAGTGAGCGCTGTTAGCATCAGCCCTGCTTTCACTATCCCAAGCAGAAATTAACTGTGCACAGTGGCAACAGGTCCACAAAAAAGGTTTGCAGTGGAAGACAAAAAATAGCATTGGAAAAACTCGTTCTCTCAAGAGTGGTTACACTGGGGTGCTGCTAATTATATATACCCTGTTTGGTGCACTTGACCCTGAAATGTCTTCAAGTATGTCACCAACTAAAAGAGAGAAGGGAAGCATGACGTTACTATGCCCTTAACGCATGAGTAGACTCAAGAGCCCTCAAGGACTCTTAGCAGGTGCATTCACTTTTGTGGCAAGGAATGTCCCCCTGTGTGGGGTTCTTGCACTCAGGGGAACCACTATCATTTCTCAGAATAAAATAAGGGGTGGTGTTAGTACTGGAATTGGAATAGTGAAGGACTGCATATTATAATAATTAACCAGTCAGGAATAGGAAGTATACTTCCTATTCCTGACTGGCCTAACACCACTAGCTAGTTTAGTACTAACATCAAGGTGCACGTTTTAGGACGAGACACAGTTAGGTGGTAAGAGGTATCTGTCCCACCGTAATACCTATTGCCTATAAAGCTCACCTCATGTAAACGTTCATGCCATATCTATATTATAAGGTGCACCTGGAGCCAAATTTGTATCATATTAATACTGTAGTATGAGATCTCACCTAGAAGGTACACCCTGACTTCATCCAGGTTCTTTAGGGTTCAACAAGGTTCTACCTTTTGGTCTACAACCTGCCCGGTGCCACCGGTAAACACACATTCGTAAATGGAGGTTGCACAGAGGTAGATCTACGTAGAGTTTTGATGCCAACTACGTAGATTTGCTTGGTATATGGAGGTTAAAACGTTAAGGTTTAGTCATGTACTAGATATGTAGATATCAGAAATACGTTTTTCTATGTTATTTTCCTACCAAAATCTACCAAAAAGGGGGAAGGAACACTTGAAAAACGTTGGTAAAAAGTCCATTCAAAGTGAAGCCTTGAACCCTAGACCTTTCACATCGAATTCCTACTTGTTACCAATTCTGATGAAGAAATGTCTATAAAAAGTCCATCACATCATTTCCATTACCTTATACCTACAGCGAAGAGAATTTGTTATACTCTTGAGTCAAGGGAAATTGATTGCCTGGTTAGCTCAGTCAGTACGGCAAAGATTTACAAATGCAGGGGTGTTGGGTTCAATCCCAGCCCAAACAAAGAAAAATACTTCTTTTGATGGTATGAATCACCTGTTATATCGGTGATTCAAGTATCAATCACCAGATGGAGTCACTTTCCACCTCATCCTTTGTACTACTACACCTGTGTCTGCAGGTACAAAACTGGAGCGCATCTCCGCCTTGTCTTTGCAGGATATCATAATATCTTCTTTTTTTCATTTTTTTAAAAAAAGGAGGAAAACATAGAAAAAGTATAAAAACGTTCTGATATCTAGGTATCTAAAACATAGCTTAACCTTAACGTTTTAACCTCCACATTCCATGCAAAAAAAAATCATAATTTAGACCAATATGGTAGTAACCAAACTGAGTTAACCCAAAGAGCTACGTAGTATTTTGGTATGATATTTACTAGGGTCCTACCACTAAATGTCAGATTTTGACTTGGGCATCCACTGCACTGCAAATCGTGTGGTCAGTTGAAGGTGTGTGAACTATTTCAGGTGATTCTACCCTACAACGTCCTTTTACTATAACCAAATTGACAGATCAGTAGCTAAGATAAGGGGCTACTACTATTTTTGGCCATGACTATCAAAAATATTCAATATAAACATCAAATCAAATACGCCAAGGTATACAGAATCGAGATAAACGTTTATTGAAAGTATATATTATTTACAATATCAAAGACATAACAGACATGAATCCAGATATGGTTTTCATGATCGGCAGGTCAAACTGGTCTAAACCTGCGATTTTCTTTGATGTACCACGATTATTCTATTTCATGTCTAACATCAACACACCCGGACATGTAACTAGGACGGACATTTTAGGCCTTTCCTTCTTCCTATGCCAAACCATGAGCTGGAATCTAACTTCTTATACACTAGGTACTTAGACAGGTATGTTGTAAATCTCTGGCATAGTGAGAATATAGTTAAAAATATTAAACCCTGAACAAGAGGAGCAGAAATGTGTTCTCCATGTCCAGGCGAGGCAAAGGGCGCATTTTCTTGGATATCACATGTGGCTCTCTGTCTCTGAAGTTTATGCAGAAAATTAATCAATTTTTTTTTTCAACAAAATATTAAGTACCACTTATCTCTAATTTTCAAAGGCTAATTTCAACCCAGCAGCATTACAGTTTTTTTGGTTCTTTTTGCAGGACATTGGACTTTACAAAATCTAAATTGCTCCCAGAATATACTAAAAATAACTCAAGGGAGGCAATTTTTGGCCCTGATCCATTGCCAGACCATGAGGTATAAGTAACTACAAAGGAGCAACACATATCTTGTGTGCATTTTTAAAAAAAACTTGGAAAAACAGATGTTTCTTTGGATTTCTTTGGATTTTACGAATTTCTAGGTCAATTCTGGCATATTTTGAGGCCCTGGAGGCTAAGATATTGATTTCCCACCATACAAACCTATGTGTGACATAAAGAACTCATTAACCCCGATAATATGAGCTAAAAAGAACAATGAGAAAATCAAAATCGTAAGGATGCTGGCCATCGGAAGTTCAAAAAATCCAGAAGCTACATTTCCATAAAAAAACAACCAGAATTTCCTTTTATCAAGTGATTTGAGCCACATATTATATGATCATTAACCATTGTAACAATAATTATGATTTTGGTACAAGAAGAACAGATCTGATTATGAGGAAAATTGATACTATCGATTAATGATAATTACATTGCAGTTCAGTGAAATGAGTTTATCAAAATAAGTGTATTATAGTTATTACGTTCATCTGATTCTGCATTTATCTGATGAAAAATGTTTCCAGTATTATTCTACGGTTTGTGTCATGATTTGATCCACTAAACTACTGTGTGCAAATGAAGGCACTCTTATGTTGCCATTGCTGTAGGTTTTACCCTCCAACAGCCTCCATACTGGTCAAGATCAATTATTGTAACAATAATTGTAGGAGAAGTTACTGCTGTCTATAGATACTCAATGAAAATAAAAGAGCTCCAGCATCCACATTGTGGAATTGACAAATTAGAGAACCGTCACTCTTTTAGGTGTCGTCTTAAGTTGGTCTCCCATAGCGATGAACATAGGCAGCTGGAATGGGAGCTGATCAAGTACAGCCCCAGGCATCTGAACAAACAGGTTCACCTGCAACAAACACAAAAAGACAGTAACCAGGAATTATGTATTTCCTCTTCATCCTACAGTGCCTGCACAGTGTGTGTTAACCAAAAACCTCCTTGAGAACAATATCCCTCAGCTTGGTCAAGTTATAAATCAGATTAGGTCTCTACTCATGCTATGATGATCATCCTGTAGGATATTACAGGTGATAGTCTGCTCCACCAGTTGCATCTCTGAAAATATTGTACAGTCACACATATGAAAGAACACTTATAAATTTTGTTTTGATCCCTCATCTGCAAGGTTATTGTTCCCCAGATACAATTACAGCAACCCTATTGACTATATTATATATAATTCCTCATTGAGTCGCTATATAAATTCCCTACAAACCTGTCTCATAAAGACACTTTTGTACAATACTATGGGCACTGCTCCACCATGCAGCAGTCCAAGGGCTGCCACAGCCTCATCATGCCAGGCCTTTTGCAGTTCCTCTAGGGTACGTCCTGCAATTATATTCATTTACATAGACCTCCTACATATCTTAATATGTCTATTAGTTTCCACCATGCACTGCAACCCCCAATCACCACACAAGTGCATTCTGCTACTACTTGTGACATGTGCTGCAAGAGGGGGTCTTAGTAACCCCTGCACTAAGCCCCCTTTTCACAAATTGTGTCACACTTTAGCAGATCTGCATTCGTGTATCATTATGACATATGCACTGTGTGGTACTTAAAGGCTTTAAAGAGATGCATATTTGTCAATTTGATTTGTTTTGACTTACATCAGAGGAGTAGAAAAGAATATCAAATATATATATATATATATATATATATATATATATATATATATATATATATATATAGCCTGTCACAAGAACTCAAAGAGATAATGTTACTCATGGCCTTGGTAAATTATCTGACACCCTATTACTGTAACAATATATCTAATGCTCAAGTTTATGCACAGAAACCAGAAAACTACATGTATTCCAAGACAGCTTAACACTACAGACTCTGAAATATGAAGTCATATTCATTTTGGCATGTAGAACACAATAAAGAGCAATGTTCGTGCAGTCTTCAGGTAACAAAGGTATCAGACAAAATATCCTACCTGTTTTAAATTTACAGCAGCAGCTGAGCAGAGGTGGTGTTGGGACACTATCTCACAATGAGAGCTCACAAATGAGACACTATCCCACAAATGGTGCCCATTTGAAGGGTAGTGTCACCTGTCAGGACACTATCTCTCAAAATAGGCATTGACATACAAATGACATTAAACCTCAAAATTGATTAATGCCACTAACCCACAAGTGAAGCACTACACAACAAATGAGACATTCAATAAGCCTAAAGATCTTTGGGCTGGAGGGGGCTAGGATTAAATCACATATGGCCACAAAAAAGATACTCACAAATCCCACAAATGAGGCATTATCTCTAAAATGGGTCATTTGAGGGATAGTGGCATATGTAGGGACATTCTCTGACAGAACCACAAATAGCACTAACAAACAAGAAGATCAGCGTCATTGGTAATTTGATTAAGGGATTGTGTCCCCACATTATGCCATTACCTCTCATCTGGTACTAGTGTGTATAGTGAGATGATGGAGGAAGGCCAACTACAGTGTGTTCCAAGCTACTAGAGACATTTTTGAAAACCCCAGTATTTTAATGGCCTCGACCTGCTGCATATGGAAAGATTATCTTAGATAAGCAAAGATAGAAAAAGATACCAGGTGGCACAAGGAGTGTTTTCATACACTTGTATGTATATTTCCAGCTCACACCACATAATCCGTACCAAACCTAGCAGTTTGATTGAGAAGTAAATTGGTACCTGTTAGAAGGACAATAATCCATTTGTGTTGTTAAATCAACTGTCAATCTCATTACCCAGTCAACAAAAAACGTTGCAAAACGTTTCAGAACGTTTCCCTATGGCTCCTTATCATGGCAAAGCGTTTTATAACGTTAAAAACGGGTTTTTGACGTTAAATAACGTTTTCTTTTGTTGACTGGGTAGTAACTTAATATTTTTTGCACCTGAATGTAACTTTTGAGGGACACTATCCCTCAAGCAGCGTTTGAGGGATGTTGTCTTGTTTGTGAGATAGTGTCTTGTTTTCGGGTTAATGTCATTTGTGATTTAGTGTCATTTGCGCTTAAATGCCTCATTTGAGGGATATTGTCCCAACATGTTACACTATCCCTCAAACAGGCACAGTTTGAGGGATAGTGCCTGTTTGTGAGGTAGTGTGCCGACATGTGTTAAAACTGTAAATTCCTAGCACAATTTCTATTAGTGTTCTGCTACTACAGTGGGCTTTGGTAGTATGGTGTACAGTTAACCTCTATCACATGGAGAGAGCAAGAGTGTGCCAACTGTGATTTCTCTGAGTGGAGCTGTGGGAGGAGATCTCCCCTACCACTGCTCTGTGGCATTTTGCACTCATTTTGTAAACACTGCCAATTCGTGAACTATCATAGTATGCAGTGATAGGCAGAAATTCCGCTGTTGATAATGGGTGTGACATTTGACTATATTAAAACTACCTCCTTTGTCTTCCTTGTGAGAACCCTACTGTAAGATTATTATTCTAAAGCAAAGGAACTAACCTTCATAGCCAACATCACATTGTAGCCAATATGTCTCCTTCTCTGTATCAAAAGCTGGAGTGATACCTTTCTTCTCCACCTCATTCTCTGTCACTCCTAGGGAGTCCTTTGCAAAGCTTTCATATGGGATGACTGGGATGCATTTAGTTTGCACTGTCCCAGGTGGATTCTTATTCACTACGTCAGTGACGATTTTATCAAGGGCAGCAGGGTTGCCAACAACTGGAGGGAGTGCATTATAAGAAAACACGTTTTTAACGTCCTGTAAAAAACGTTTTTATTCATATGTCAAAAAACGTTTTTAACAAAAAGAAATGAAATAAACGTTTTTATCTGGTTAAAAAAACTAACAAATGTTTCTGAACATAATAAAACCTTTTTGCAAACGTTCGTTTACCCAAGCCTAATAAAAACGTTTGCAAACGTTAAAGATACGTTTTTTTTACAAGTCAGAGGCTTTTGGAAGTAAAGAAAGTTTATTTCATGTTGATATGCCCGAGATACTGACAGCCCATAGCTCTAGCAGTCGAGGGCCGTATCGCACACCCCCCGTGCGATAACCCACGAAAATATCACACGCCGAGGTCACGTGACCATTTGATGATGTCATAGGTCCAAGATGGCGATGTAAACAGTGCGCACGGGGAGTCATTCTGGTAAATTTAATTCTATTTATCTGATTTAGATGAAAATAACATGAAATAAATGCAAAGGCACACTCGTTGGAGGAATGTCGGGGGGTTATTGCACTTGCCGATCAGTTGCCGCATCGCACTGCGGGCGATAACCCCCCGACATTCCTCCAACTCGTGAACCTTTGCCTATGTATTTCAAACTTTACTAAAATAGGGTCAGATGTTGCTATACACGTTACAAGTAAGCAAATCTTAATGTCCATGGTTATGTTGCAAATAGCTTGTCGAAGTGATTACAAATAATCATTTTGCTTAAACTGAACATCAAAAAAGGAGAGGGAATACTCACTGGTCACTACACGGTTCTCACCATGTACCTATAAGTACAGAATTATAAAATGTAATGAATATGATAATCCCTTTCTAGATAGATGAGAGCATCAAAGGAAGACAATACAATATAGTTTCGAAAATTACTCACAACCTTTCTTGGTTGTTATATCATTCTTTAGATCATTTTCAGGCAACGAAATCATACACAGTCACAAACCTACTCAAGGAACTTTGTCTATGTGTTCCAAGGTATGTGGCTGCATTACTCAGACATTTTACATGCTCAAAATTCCTACCTTAAATCTGTGTTCAGCATTTTCTAATAGCTGCTGCTTAAAGTCAGACGATTGGTTGAGGTACTGCTGATTTGCAGAGATCTCTAGTAAATACTTGCTTGCCATAGTGTCTTAAGGTTCACCTGTATAAGTGTGACACATAAAATGGTAAGATTCGGTCTTCGGCAAGGTCATATACTGACAGTGGAAACATTTACTAGCCTAACTAACATTAGGAAATACAATATGGCATATAGTCAGTAAGCACTGGCTGTTAGGTGCATGCTTCTATTTGTAAACTATGTTATTGATGTACTTAATATTCCAGATAAGCTATAGAAGCAAAGATAAGTGGTTTATGTGTATTTTCTTATGCTGTGGACAACTCACATTGTTGAATAGAAGGAATCACAGAGATTATCAGCCTAGACTGTGAGCTAGGTAATATCTCTACTAGGAATGTTTTACTATGGTCATCCACTTTTGTGTATTGCTGAAATTCTCATACTCTTTAATAAGTTGATTGCAGTCCTAAATACATGCCAAATAGGACATGGTTTGTGGGATGAACTTCTGTTCCTATACATATGTCTTGATGCAATGCTTTCATTGTGTACATTGCCACTGATTGCAAAGCTTTGCATTTTAAAGTCTATTGCCTGCTCTCTTGATTTCCTCTATTGATTGGAAGTACTACACCTAACTATTTGCAAAGGGAATATATAAAATAGGACTGCTTTCACAGATAACATCATCCCATGCCTAACTGCTGTTAGGTTGCTACATGTGTACATAGCATGGTACAACATACATGACGACAATGTGTTTCTATCTACAGACTGGTCTATTCTATAGATGTATGACAGAGAAGAAAATAATATGATATTTGCATCATGGCATTCTTTTATATCTCACTGGTATTGACTTAATGATAACTTTGTTATTCTATTTTGCATATCAATGCTCTTACATATTTTTTTTCTCTGAAAAAGCGTTAGTGCAGTCTTTAGGTAGCAAACAATGAAACCTTTTGTGGATAGTAACCTTTTCTTGATACATAGGTCTATACTTAACTGCTGTATATTTTCAATATGGGTCGTCAACTGTGATAAGGTATAGATCTAGGTATACTTTAGTTCAGAATAGGTCAAGCGTTTTTCTATATATGCCATTAGATTACCACCAATGAGGACATGACAAGAAGTGAGGGGTGACTATACAGGTTTATGCATTTAAGTTTTTCACATGCAAATAACAATAATTCATGGCCATACATATTCATACATATGTAGACCTGAACTCCCAGGAATACGTTTTCAGTGATCCACCCTTAGGGGGCCTGTCTCCCACTTGGGCTTTGCCCTTCTTGGAGGCAGGCCCCCTCTGTCTATAAATGTGCTTATACCACAGTGGGCACGGAGAATAATGGATTATATATTGCATAATGTCTGTGGTATAAGGTGGTTTTTATACTTGGACAGTTTTGAAAGGGGTCCCCTGTGTTATGTATCACTTACAAGACTGTCCCAGTACAATAACCCCTACATACCGGTATAGAAGTATATATGCCGTTATACCATGGTTATCACGTTCTTGAATGATTTTAAGGTGCCTGGAGCGGATATTGAAGTTTGAATAGTACATGCTAAATGAACCCATGTTGACACTTGAGATGAGATGACGTGACAGCAAATTGACATCAAAGAATTTAATTCGATATAAAAAAAACTATAGCAGTAGGAGCTTAATGCGTATAGATGATCAATCTACACATTATATATTTGATCACCTACCTTTAATTCGCCATGATTTGACCTGTATATTTAAAAGGATTGAAGATATAAAAATCGAATCGACCGAAATTTCTCCGTCATGTTGACTGCGTGGCAGACGGATTGTTTACAGGTTCGCATATGCTCTATGGGTATTCTGGCTGTTGCGCGCAGTCCTTACCAGCGGTTCTACTATGAAAATACCCCTCGGACACACGTTGATGTAATATTTTGCATCCAGGCATTCTGGTCGTCTCGCCGAGAAACCAAGATGGCGGAGGACGGATTACGTCGACTCGCAACAAATAACATTGATTTTCATGGCTTTTTAAGGTGAATACATTTAATTTAATGGTGGAAACCATGGTATAAACGCCATAGATAACAAATAGAGGTGCACACGGTGATTCTAGGGCTAGATAAGAAGACACTCGGCCTACAGCCTCATGCTTCTTATCTGCCCCTAGAATCACCGTGTGCACCTCTATTTGTTATATATGCCCTTATGAGAACATGCTTATAGGTGTTAGATATGGCATATGCCACCAGCCAAACACATTATACCATACAACTCAAATGTATACATAGCGGGTGATAAACTGCCCCATTTTTCCATACAAACATTGATGAATTTAATCGCTCTGGATGGATCAGAAAGCAATTACTGCCAACAGATGCCCATCAACTTTGTGACTGAAACTAGCAAGGCAGAGAGTTGTTCGCTTATACAAGGATGCAGCGTTAGGCTTGCTTGGCTAATGACATCTTCCAAAATATTTCAACTTTGAATGATAGGATTATAGCTTTAGAATAAAGTGTCAGGGTGAGCTGGGATGTCTGGAATTAAGCTAGGCCTATTTTCAAAGGTTCAGATGTGCCTTTCATGCATAAAATATCAAGGCATATCATGTTAGAACACATTTGAACAGAATTTGAAAAATGGAAAAAAATCGGACTATGTCATTTTAATATAACATCAAATCTAATGCTAAAATATGAAACAAGTAAACCTAGGCATGGTGTAAATATGTGGTACATAATTTGTTGATTCCTGGTGGTTGACAGCTAAGGCGCTTCGCCTTTGGAATGCAGGTTTACCATATATGTATACATATCTGTCCCTGGTGACCCATCCCCCCAACACACACTACAAGAAGACATGATATTGTCTACTTGTAACATATAGGGCCTAGCTGAAAACTTCTTGATCAATATGCCTTGGGTTCTATATATAGAACTGAAAGCTAGGTCTGGAGATTGAAAGAAAAAAGAACACTCATTATAACAATCTTTTCTCACTCGAGAAAGTCAAATTGATCTATTTATTAAGTGATTTTAGCCTCATAAGATATGGTGATTACCATTGTAATGTCTAGGTACAAGAAGAACTGGGGGTGATTCACAAAAAAAAAATCTCCCCATAATTATAGAATTGCAATTTTCGTCGGGATCCAAGGTTATCTATATACTGAGGTCTAATAAAGTTGATTAGCAGTATTTCCAATTTTTTTCTAATGACAATTATGCATATGGAACAGTTGAAATGCCTAGTTATCCTGAAATAATTTTTCTTCCCATGAAATGTTTGTTCCAAGATGCATTTCAAGTCCGCAGAAAGAAAGACTTTCTGATTTGCCCTCCAGGTCTGATTCTGGAGAAATACTGTGTATTAATGATAATTACATTGCAGTTCAGTAAATTGAGTTTATCAAGGTAAGTGTATTTTACATTGATCTAATCATGAATTCATCTGATGAAAAATGCTCTCAGTAAATCCATTATTCTATGATTTATTTCATGGTTTGACCCACTAACCTACTGCATGCACGCTGTCAGGTTGTCCCTGCTGTAGGTCAGGATTAATGACTGTAGCAATAATAGTAGGAGAAATTACTACTGTCTAGATAGATACTCAATGAAAATAAAAGTGCTGCAAGTCTAGCATCCAAATTGGTGAATTGACAAATCAGAGAACCATCACTCTTTTGAGTGTCATTGTAACCTGGTTTCCCAGTGCCTTGAACAGAGGCAGCTAGAAAGGTAACTGATCAGCAGCAGGTATCTGAACAAACATGTTCCCCTGCAACAAAAACAGAAGTATGTATTTGTTTTTTTAATAGTACAGTCCTGCACTGTGTGTGTTAACCAACAGCTTCCTTGAGAACAGTATCTTTCAGCTTATTCAAGTTATGAATTCAATTACATAAGTAAAAGTAAACTGATTTTGTTTTGATTCCTCATCTACATGGTTATTGTTCCCCAGATACAATTATAGCAAGCCTATCATAGGAGATCTCAAACTCCCCCCTACTACTGCTCTACAGCATATTGCACCCATTTTGTAGATACTGCCAATTCACTATCATAGTATGCTATTACCTCCTTTGTTTCCCAGATACAATTATGGCAACCCTATTGACTATAATTCCTCATATTGTTGCTATGTGAATTCCCTACAGACCTGTCTTATGAAGACACTCTTGTACAAAGCAATGGGTACTTCTCCACCATGCAGGATCCCAAGAGCTGCCACAGCCTCACCATGCCTGACCTTTTTTAGTTCCTCCAGGGTATGTTCTGCAAGTATATTCGTATATGTCCACCTACAAGTCTCAATTTCGATTCATTAGTTACCACCACTGCAACTCCCTATCACCATACAAGTGTAGTCTATGCTGCCAATATTTGATGAGTGCCTTGACACCATATTGTTGGCACGATAAATGAAAGCAGTCTTAGTGAGTTGATAATAGATCTCCATTTATGTATCATTATTACAATTAAGTATTGTTTTGTAATTGAAGGATGTCACAAGAACTCAAAGAAAAAGAAAACATTACCAATTTCTGTAACAGGATATCTAATGTCAGAGTAAACGTATGCATAGAAACCAGAATACTATTTCAAAACAGCCTAACACTACAGGCTCTGTAGTACTAAGTCTGATTCATTTTTGGCATGTAACTTATCGGGAGCAATGTTGGTGCAAGTAGCAAAGGTAGCAGGCCAGTGTGGTGTTTCACAAGGTGGCAATATTTACAACTGGTTATAACGAGATGTGATAGCAGTTTTAAGATTAGTTGTAGAGTTACAATTGCAGGTGTTTCTACAAAGACCATTAGTATATTTTTATATATTTCTCTATATGACCTGACACAGATAGGAGTGGTTGTAACTTTACAACAGTCATAATAGGGTTTTAGAAATGGCTATATTATGACCATTATTATCTTTGGCTTGTGAAACACCACACAGAGGTTCCTAGCTTTATTACCCACCTACAGCAGAGGTGATAAAATGTAAATTTCTAGCACAGGGTGTTAGGGTCCTTGTAGTGTTCTAAACCTCTATCATATAGAGAGTGCAACAATGTGCCAACTGTGATTTATCTGAGTGGAGCTGTGGTAGGAGATTCCAAACTCTCCCCTACCACTGCTTTACAGCATATTGCATTCATTTTGTAGATACTGCCAATTCACTATCATAGTATGCTGTGATACACTATCATAGTATACTTTGATAGGCAGATATCCCATGGTTAATAACTGCTGTGATGTTTGGCTATATTGAAATTACCTCCTTTGTCTTCCTTGTGAGAGCCCTACTGTAAGACTATTGTTGAAAAGGCAAAGGAACACACCTTCATACCCAACATCACATTGTATCCAATATGTCTCCTTCTCTGTATCAAAAGCTGGAGTGATACCTTTCTTCTCCACCTCATTCTCTGTCACTCCAGGATGTTCTTTGGCAAAATTTTCATATGGGATGACTGGGGTGCATTTAGTGTGCACTGTTCCAGGTGCATTCTTCTTCACTACTTCAGTGACGATTTTATCAAGAGCAGCAGGGTTGCCAATAACTGGAGAGAGTTCATATATGAGATATTGTTGAGAAGGGAGTTTGTTAATGAATTATTCATTTTCATGCATTGTGGATTCAATATAAAACGAAAATGTGACAACAAAACATCATTCATACATACCATTCCCAGATTGGGGAGGTGTATGGGCCATAGGACACACAATACTTAGCGCTTACCTTCAGAGCTATGTTCCAATTGAGCTTTTTTTATTTGTACACTGGTAATGATATTGATTAATACAGTTATCTCCTTATATTTGGGTAATTACATGTGGGAAGTCAGTGTTGACTGCCAAATTCAATAGTGTGAAGTAATGTACTTAGTATGCTATTGTTTCAGGTAGAAGCTGTACGAAGGTCAAAATGATGAATGCATACTAGCAGATGTGTTAACATAATTATTGAATACAAAGTGTTGCAAATGCTGGAGCATGCTTAGTAGGGTAGGGTCGCCTAGTATGCCCATATTAAGGAAACACTGCTATAATTCAAATGCTTTTTTCATTATTTGATCCGAACCTTTGGTTATATTGAAGAAGCTGGGATGATGCTGTTTGCAATTACAACCATGCACACCTCTAAAACATTCAGAATCTTTACTCGGACCTAAATTCTTGACCTTTGCTTAAGTCTAAGGTAATATGACCATCTAATAGTAAATTCCTGTAGGTGCTAATAGAGGCTAATATGGCCATACAAAAAGAGCATAGTGAATACAAAGAGATGATACGCCCATGGGCAATGTGGCCATACTACTTTCAAAGACACGGACATGTGGACATTTTAGGTCCTGTGCATGATGTTTTTCATATTAGAAAGATTAAATTCTACACTTGTGCCATGAGAATACTATTTGTGCAGCTACCTTGAATAGTGGCAATTCTACAAGAATTCAAAGTCACCAACAAATCATAAGAATTGGACATCACGTCTTTAAACCTCTATATCATAGTAAACTATTAGAGCAGGGCACCAGTGTAGATGTTCCCAAAGACCTTTGAGTGATATTACTTGAGTTGAAGAGAAACAACAAAGACACCATAGTTATATGATTTCTGAGAAGTGGCCATGTTACCCCACGGGCATGTTCCCCTACAAGCGGTAAAACATCTTGGGGGGAAGCGTTTTTGAAGAGAGGAAGGGTAAAAAAATATGGAGGGCGAGAGTTTATGGTGGGGTGTTGGTTAGTGATATAGGGTTTACTGAAGTATGGGTCAGATGTTGCCATACATATTACAAGTAAGCAAACCTTAATATCCATGATTATGCTTCAAATACCTCGAAATGATTACAACTTGTTTTGCTTGAAAGAGCATCAAAATAGAAGAGATGGGAATAATCACTGTGTACCTGAGTGTAGAATTATAAAATGCAATGAATATAAGAATATTCCCCTTTCTAGATAAATGAGAGCATTAATGGAAGACATTACAATACAATATCAAAATTAAGCCTAACCTTTTGTTGTTGTTAGATCATATTTTTTTTCAAGCAGGGAAGTCAAAGTTCCCCTCCTTTCTAAAGAATCTTTGTCTATGTGTTTCAATCTATCTCTGTGGCTGATTAACTTAGACATTATACATGCCCACGAGTTGCGGTTTGGACTTGTAGGTTCAAATATCAAATCCTTACCTTGAAGCTGTGTTCTGCATTTTCTGATAGCTGCTGCTTAAGGCCATAAGATTGGTTGAGGTGTTGATGATTTGCAGAGATTTCTAGACGATACTTGCTTCACTTGAGTAAGTGTAAGACATAATTGCTAAGACCAGTACCCTCAGGTCATAACTGTGGAAACATGTACTTAGCTAACTACAGTTAGGTCATACAATATATCAAAGAGTCAGTAACTGGCAACTGCTTGCTTCTATTTCTGAATTATATTCTTGATGTGCTTAATATTCAGGATAAGTTATAGAATCAGTTATAAGTGGTTTAGGTGTGTTGTGGACGACATCATTGACTAGATGGAATCAAATAGATAATCAGCCTAGACTGGTTGCACCATATGGGGTGCACCGAGCTAGATATTAGCTATGCTAGGAGTGCTTTACTATAATTATGCTCATGAGGATGCAATACTTTCATTACATGCATCACAAAGCTTTGCAACTTCGAATCTAATGCCTGCTGTCTTAGTTTTCTTTATTGATTAGAAGTACTACATCATTCAATGCCTATTGGGGGTATTCCACCAAAACCGATGATATTGCCGGGCCGATTATGGCTTTTCCTCATCCGCGATGGTCATCGTGTATGAATCTGGGATGAAAATTGTCGGCCCGATTTGCCCACAGTGACAATCGGATGCCCTTTTCTGCCCATTTTCATCGCTCTTCCACTGAGGACATTGTGACCACTGGGTACCATCTGCGATAAAGTTGTTTTAGTATATAATTTTTTTAAAGTCATAAAATGGGTGTCAGAGAACCACCTGCTTTCTTGTAGTGCATAAGTAATAATGTCAGAGTGTTTTCCTGTATAGCCTTTTATTGCTGACATTGTGTGTGTGTATTTTTAAGTGAAAAAGTGATTTAGAATAACACTGTTCTATCATATGCTCTAAGAATGATAGAAGATTATGAATAATAATTCCCTTTTGCAGTAGTGCTGTCACCTGGTGAATACTACACATTACATACATAGGTCTTAGGAACCCATTAAGTTGCCTCTATAGGTCTTAGGAACCCATTTAGTTCCCTCTATAGCATTGCACTTGCAAAGCAAATTCTGCCTGCATAGAGGGAACTTAATGGGTTCCTAAGACCTATAGAGGCAACTTAATGGGTTCCTAAGACCTATGTATGTAATGTGTAGTATTCACCAGGTGACAGCACTACTGCAAAAGGGAATTATTATTCATAATCTTCTATCATTCTTAGAGCATATGATAGAACAGTGTTATTCTAAATCACTTTTTCACTTAAAAATACACACACACAATGTCAGCAATAAAAGGCTATACAGGAAAACACTCTGACATTATTACTTATGCACTACAAGAAAGCATGTGGTTCTCTGACACCCATTTTATGTCTTTCAAGAATTAATAAACCATTATAGTCTGCTGTGTTCAGAGTCGGGAGGCGTGGCGCAGTCGGTAGTGCGTCCGCTCACAGGCCGTAAGGTCGTGGGTTCGGTTCCCGGCCCGGCCGGGGCATAGTGGTGGTTCCAAACGTCGCCGTAAGGTGTCGTTTGAGTTCCTCCCTGCTCTGGCTAGGCTGTGCTGGAAAGTCTCTCGGCGGTCATGGCAGACAAATGACTTGAAACAGGCCTGTCCATCTCTCACTATGCCTATGTAGTGACGGATGTTAAAGAACCATTGCCTCGGTAAATGTGTAGGGGCGTGATTTCTACCTTAGCTCCCTCTAGTGTACGGGTCCGGGTTTCACGCCACGGGACCTCTCACCCTCGACGTGTCCTTGAGGCACATAGGTGAGGTTTAAATTCAAAGCAAAAGTGTGTTCAGCATCCCAAGTACTATTGTCAGAATTGGTGGTGGTGGGAGTATTGAATTGCCGGCCCGATAGTTTGGCCTCCCGATTCTCACCCGATTTTTTCTGTCAGAACAGAAAAAATCGGGTCTGAAAAAAAACTATCGGAGACCATCGGCGATGGTTTCCGATGCATTTCCGATGCATTTCCGATGCATTTCCGATTATTTTTTTAGCTCCTCCACTGAACCCGATTCTTGGCCGATATCGGCCCGATCGTCTCCGATTCTCAACTTCTGTCGCCGATGCATCGGAAATGGATCGGAGATGGACTATCGGCCAAGAATCGGTTTCGGTGGAATACGGCCATAACTGCTGTTAGGTTGGTACGTGTATCCACAATGATATATAGCATGGTATGACCACAATAGGTTTCTGTCTATTCTATAGAATAATGAAAGAGAAAACAAATGACGTGATATTTGCATCAGGGCATTCTTTTATACCTCACTGGTATCAATTTAATGATGACTTCGTCATCCTATTTTCCATATCAATGCTCTCAAATATTCCCCCCCCCCCAGAATATTGCTTAAGGCAAAAAGGGAAAACAAAAAGGGAAAACAATAAAAACCTTTTATGAACAGTAACCTTTTCTTGCTACATAGGTCTATACCTAACTTTTCTTCAATATGGTCCATTCAACTGTGATAAGTAATTATACATAGATCTAGGCAGACCTAAATTCACAGTCAAGTGCAGTAGTTTTTGTACATATCATTGGGTTACCAGCATTTCAGATATCATATATGATAAGAGGTGGGAGGGGACTGGCCTAATTCCAAATGCTAAAATATCATTGCAAAGGTATATTGTAGTGTATCATATATGCAGGTTTAAGCATATAAGTTGATTTCATGCAAATTTCAACACTCGATAGCCATAACAATACAGTGCGAATCCACTCGCCCCCTGTTGAATAACACAGCTGTATCGGCACTCCTGAGCAAATGACCCTTTCAGGTGCTAAATTGGATGAATTAAGCCATTTTGAAATAATATGACACTAAATAAATTCATACAATCGATTTCTGTTATCACATTTATACAAAGCTTCACTTGAGCCTGATAACTCCAATCTCATTTTGAGATCTGTGATACAAGTAGATTGTATAAGCATACTGACACGCATTCAGTATCAGAGGTTTGGGGTAGGGGCTAAGGCAGAAAGTTGTATCCTAGGGAGATAAGGTTGATTCACCCATTTATTCAGGTCAAAAATAACACTGGATATTGAATGTTCATTTTGCACATAATTACTATTTGATCTATTGTTGAGCCAAAGTGAAATCTGATTTCCTTCTGAATTATTTACGTTGTGGTGAAAATGACTATGCCGGTTAAAATCTAATTTAACTTAGACAAAACACCTAATTAGGCGGAACACATGACCTTACAGGTCACAGTGTGGTTTGCATGAGGACCTTTCTGGTTGGTGTTTATCATAGAAAAGCCTATGGGTGTAAAAATAATGGTGTTTTCAACGATTTTGATAAAGCATTTACAATTCATCATGGCATAAGATCTAACCAAATACACCCAATAAGCTTATACGGTATTGAAGGAGCAAGGTAAAAGGATAGAAACACCTTTTCTCTGGATATTTGTTGGATCTGACCTTGTGATAAACCCAGAGTAACTAATTTCAGGGGTTTTAAATCAAAATAATATGAGGCATTAAACTTGCCTCTTAAATGGAGGGGCTCTGTCATGTGTGTCTCATCCTAACCATTTCAATTATAATAATAGAACTGCTATGCTAACCAAAAGAAATCCAAGTATTACGGTAAGTGCAAGGTCTATATAATTGCTGAGAAGATCTAAGTGTAAACTCCAAGAAGACTTCAGTGGTTTAGGGATTCCCAACTTTGCTTAACAAGTCTGACAAATGATAGTCAAAAATTCAAAGATAGTTACCATTTTTTTATGTGTACTTCTAATTTTATCCAATGTAATGTGGTTATTGTTAAAGTATGTTTATTGGCTCTTCAACATAATCAACATTATTCTACATTTTTCTGCTACCAAATAATACTTTTAAAAAAGCGGAAAAAGATATAATGAGGCTCCTTAATTCAAAAGTATTCCTACGTTTCGCAAGGGATTGAACACAATATCTCTTGCATTGGAAAATCTTGGCTCTACTGACTGAGCTAACCAGGGAATTAATGTTTATCCACAGCCAAGAGTACAATATATTCTCTTGGCAGTTAGTACAGGGTAATGAATATGATGTGATGAACCTTTCACAGACAGACCTTCTGTAGAATATATAGCACAGTTGTAGCAGGCAGGCAATACATGTCGGAGGTCCAAGGTTCAAGTCTTCAACTTGATGCATTTTTTTCATGAACGTTTTTCTTCTTTTTTTCTCTTTTTTTTTTGTTTGTTTTATTTTCAGAAGCTTTTATAAGTAGGAAGAGAAATGTATAGAAACGTATTTCTGATAGCTATGTAGTTAGAACGTAACTAAACCTTAACTTAAAACAATTTAGTAGAGACCAAACATAGTTAAACCAAAAGGCTATGATGCATTTTGGTATGGTGTTTACTGGGATAGTTGATCTCCTCCAACAAATCAAATTACACACAAACAATTCAAATCTGCACAAGCAAGACACTGGAAACATTATTAAGATCACAACATGCATACTGAGAGGAAGACAAATAATTATCAAGAATAATACGCATTGGTTACGGGGACTTTGGTAAAGATTTACAGGCCTTCATAGTACCAATTATGAATTAGTCTAACAGCAAATTTCTTCTGTGTTTGTTGATGCTGTTGATCTGATGTATTGTTGTCCTCAAAGTTGGACTACACAAGAAAGTGTACACTGAAAACCCTCCAGATCTTTACATGTCAGCTTGAACTGAAGACCTAAGGTCGTCAGGCAGTGTCAGAAGAGTCACAGACAGGGGGCAGCACCTTACAGAGATTAAAATCCCTCAAAATGGTCAAATTTTGCATGACATCATTTATGGACGGCCCCTAAGAGTCTGACATTTGTTAACAATATGTAACTACC
Organism: Acholoe squamosa; assembly: GCA_949317995.1. NCBI lineage: Eukaryota > Metazoa > Annelida > Polychaeta > Phyllodocida > Polynoidae > Acholoe > Acholoe squamosa. The sequence goes on from OX439041.1 coordinate 43,455,376, forward strand.
TCATAAGGTAGCAGGCATATGCTACTCATGATGATCAAGCTTTCAGTTGTTAACTGAAGGTTTTCACTGCTGAGGTTGTTGATACCCAAATCTACAGCTTTGGGTAGTCAGATTGAGGACCCATGGTAGTTAGTTGTTAAAGGTTCCAGGTTGTCAATCTAACAACATTATGTAATCAGTTTGACTTCCTTAGGTGAGTTTGTTAAACTAAAACTAGTGGCTTCGCCACTAGATAGTTGGGGCAAAAGTTATGATAATGGGTATAGGTCCTACTGTTTAGAACCTAAGGTTTCATAGCCTCAAAAGTTGGCGTCTAACATAGGAATGGCATGTAACGTAGCAACAGCACATAACGTAGCAATGCCAAACAATTTTACACTCTCTCAGCAGATCCTCACGGAGGTTTGATTTTTTTAGGGAGTTTCTTTGGAACTACCCATCAGATCCTATAATGTGACATATCAAATGAAAGGTCTCAGTGGCTGGAATCTAGATCTAGAATCGGTGATCTGTTTTGTTGAAAAAAAAATCGGGCAAGGTGCCGATTTCTTTGAACTGAGATCCAAGTTGGCAGAAAATGCAAAAAAAAATAGCTCTGATGATTTTGAGGCTAGAGGCTATTGTTTAAAATTCTCTCTATTTATATTTATGATTGAATGTCTCATTTACTTGAAAGCAAATAATTTGTATTGTATATGGGTCCCTGAAAATATTATTAGCAGTGAAAACTTGAAGAAAAATCGAGTTAATTTTGAAAAAAGTACCTACTTTTATCTAGCCTCTTTTGGTTTATCTGTTCCTGGCAAGCACTCAAGCTTAATTCAATGAGGTGGGGACCAGCGATGAATTAATGCTATTTTATATATAGGGTAACCATCAGAGTTACTAACCTGATGGCCTAAGGCTGTAGATTTGGGTATTGTCGATCTGACGACCTTGGGCAATTCAGTGTACAGGTCTTTTACAATACGTTGTGTTTTTTAGTCCGATTTTGCAGTTGGCCCTGAGGTCTCTGTTTGGATGTATGGTATTCTCGTTCTTTTCTGCTAGTTTGTACATTATGACCAACTTTGAAAATTAAATCTCTATAAAAGTGAGCTAAGATTTAACTAAGCTATCATGGATCAGACCGCAATTAATTATGGTGTATTGAAGGGGTACAGATTAAAAGAGCCATTGCTAAAGCAATGTTAAAAAATTCCCTACTTTTAGCATGAAAACTCCATAAAATTTTACAGTGTTTCAACGCAATCTAAAAGAACTGTGATTTCCCCTATAATAACAGTGTTTCACCCTAAGGTTCACTGTATGGGGATTTTCTGCCATTTTAACAGGATTCACTGGCAATGTGGGTGCCAGTGAATCACTGTTTTTCAGGGGAAATTTCTTTTACTGTGTGGTTAAGAAATTAACTCTCATTCTGATGTGTGCCTAGTTTCCAAACCGCTTACACCTTGTCATTATTGTGCTACATTTTCACCTTGTTCACACTGGCTAACTCTGACACACATGCTAATTCACTAGTCTGCTAAGTCAGATATCATAATTAGACATATACAATTACACTAATCCGTTTACAACTGGTTTATTCAGCTAATCTCCCAGTGTGAGTAATTATAGTTAAAAAAGCAAGGTTTACATTTCTGTCATTCTGCTGGCAGATACGCATCAGTTTTACAAGAAGGAAAATCGCGATATGGGTGAGTTGTTTCATGGGGAATGAGATTGACAGTATTTATTTTGCAATCATTACTCATACAATTTTAAAAATGCTTAAAGTCTACTGCCTGTTTTTCCATTTCCTATGGTCGGGTACGGTAGGATTTGAATCACCAACCTATTGGTTACATGTAAGCACTCTTTCAAGTTGCTGCTGCTGCAAGAAGTCTCACCGATAGGATTATGGGTGATAAGGTTTCCCAGCAAATTGTCGTGTTTCCTCGTCAACCTGTGTGAAGTGGCTCACACATGTCGCTAGATGGAACACGACGTCGCTATAGCACAAGATCACCAGGAATAGCAATGGTGGTGATCACATGGCCTCACCTCAGATGGTGAGGATGGTGATCACTCAGACTCACCAGGGATGGCGACGCAGGTGATCACTCACCGCGCTGAATGAAACACGCACCTCGTCATAGTGCATGTTCACCAGGGATGGCGAGGATCGTGATCACTCATCCTCACCAGGGATGGTGACATGAATGATCACTCACTTCGCTAGATGAGACGCACACCACGTCATAACGCACATTCACCACAGATGGCAAGGATCGTGATAACTCACACTCACGGGGGATGGTCACTCAGGTGATCATTCATCTCGCTAGATGAAACGCACACCATGCCATAATGCACGTTCACCATGGTTGGCGAGGATCGTGATGACTCACACTCACCAGGGATGGCAAGGCGGTTGATCACTCACCTCGCTAAATGAAATGCGCACCACGTCATAGCGCAGGTTCACCATGGATGGCGAGAGTGGTGATCACTCAGACTCACCAGTGATGGCGATGCTGGTGATCACTTATCTTGTTAGATGAAAAGCTCATGATCATCGACATTGGTAATCATGCAGCCTCACATCTGCCAGATCAATGTATGTTTTGCCAGAGAAGGTATTGCCATATGTATCTTCCCTCTAACCACAGACAAGGTGCTTATGTAGATACTTCCTTATGTATTTTTCCTGTAACCAGAGAAAAGGTGTTTATGGATAGTTGCTTTTATTTTAGAGATACCTCTATCTAAATTCAATTGATATTTTCTCTATATAATCTTGTTTAATTCAACCCTGAAGTATTACATGGAAATCAGTGTGCAACAAAGCACATTTGATAAGTATGGGACTTATACTTCATGCCCACACTTCCTAGATAGGCTACATGTTGAACGGTGGTGCTGTCTCAACAACTTTGGCAATGGTGGTGATAAGTTGCCATTCTGAGTGAGAGTGAGTGACAGATGATGCAATCCTCAGAGAGCATTGACTTGGAGTGACACAAATTCACATATTGAGTGAGACAAAGGCTGGCAATGGTGGTGATAAGTTGCCATTCTGAGTGAGAGTGAGTGACAGATGATGCAATCCTCAGAGAGCATTGACATGGAGTGACACAAGTTCACGCATTGAGTGAGACCAATGTTGGCAATGGTAGTGGTAAGTCGCCATTTTGTGTGAGAGTTGATGCCAGTGACACGGGAGTGGTACATAATCACAAGGTGAGTCAGATCCATGTTGGTGATGCTTATGATAAGCCGCCATTCTGAGTGAGAGTTGACAGGCAGTGGCACATATTGACGGAGTGAGTGAGATCCATGTTGGCGATGGTGGTGATAAGCTGCCATTCTGAGTGAGAGCTGACCGGGAGTGGTACATAATCACACAGTGAGTCAGATCCATGTTGGCGATGCTTGTGATAAGCCGCCATTCTGAGTGAGAGTTGACAGGCAGTGGCACATACTCACGCAGTGAGTTAGATCCATGTTGGCGATGGTGGTGATAAGTCAACATGCTTTGTGAGGGATGACAAGGGGTGGCACATACTCACGCAGTGAGTGAGATCATGTTGGTGACTGTTGTGATAAATTGCCATGCCATGTGAGACTGACACACAGTGGCGAAAGATGACGCAGTGAGTTATCACTCAAAAAGGAGTCACCATTGATGACCAATCATGGCGACAGATAACGACAATTTGCTGGGTTCCCATTAGGAATGAAAAATAAAAGACGTAGTTGCGATGTCTGGGAACAGTTGAAAAAGAATTTGGAATAAGGCTTTGTAGAAGACGTGTTCTTTTTTTGATTTCCAAGAACGTTTTTGAAGGCGTTTGTTAGTTATTCTCTTTTACTCCAGGTAGCAGAGTAGCACTCACTGACCATTTTCGTAATTCAAAATAAAACCTTTGAATCCCAAAATAACATTTCCCTTTTTTTACTTCATAATAGTTTTCCGACTGAGTGGGTTATGACAGATGTTTTCTTTATACTGTAGAAAAAATAACAGTATAAAAATATCTCAGTGGAACAACAAATCAAAGAACTGTCACTCTTTTAGTTACCGTCTTCACATGGTCGCCCAGTGCCCTAAACAATGGCAGTTGGAAATGTGACTGATCAAGTGCAACAGCAGGCATCTGAACAAACAGGTGCACCTGGAACAGAAAAAGAAACAGAATTATTTCTCATACGTATGAAAATTGAAGTATACTCAACCTGTATCAATTATTGTTAGAATTACTTTGATGCCCTGCCCCAATCCAGCAATTGTGTCTTTCAGCATATTTCTTTTTACCAACTCACATATTCCCTTTTCATTGTCTATTTTATTACTTTTTTCCCTCTTCAGGATCACTCTGTGGGGTTATTTTCACCTATTCTTTAAAATCATCACCTCTATTTTCATAGCAATACCAGCTGGCAATACCATTGGCCACCTTCCTATTGGCCACCTTGCTGTATGTTCGATTTATGTACCGTACATACCTGTCTCATAAAGACACTTTTGTACAATACTATGGGCACTGCTCCACCATGCAGCAGTCCAAGGGCTGCCACAGCCTAATCATGCCAGGCCTTTTGCAGCTCCTCCAGGGTATGTCCTAAAAGTATATTTGAATACATATGATTGTATCCCTCAACATTAATTGGTTTTCATAATGCACCACAGCAGCTCCAAGTAATAGATTAGTTCATCACACCGACCCTTTTGGAGTACATTGATCCCATGCAGTCTGCATGGTGATTGAATGTGATCCTGGTGAAAAACCTACAGGGTGAATCACGATGGCTATAGATAACAGTGCATCTACTATAATGTGTTTCAAGTGTTGGATACATTATTACTTTCACTGTGGTTGAAATAACCAATATATTACACATGTACTGAATATATATTGATCAATTTCACTTATGGAATAGAACTAGAAATTAAATCCACATAATGATTATTCCCCACCCAGGACTTCAAAACATTCATAAGAATCCGTCGGAATTATGTTATTCCCAACCATTACATGAGGACATTAATAATCCTTAGGCCAGAATACGACCACATAATGCCAAGGGTATCATTGTGAGAATGTCATTGTTATAAAAAGCCCACTGTCAAAAAAGGCGAAGAAACAAACCTTGATATCCAATATCAATCTGTATCCAGTATGTCTCTTTCTCCTTATCAAAAGGTGAGTATTGCCTTTCTTCTCCACCTCTGCCTCAGTCACTCCAAGAGAATTCTTTGCAAAATCTTCATACTTGATGAGTGGTGTGCAATTAGTGTGTACTGTCCCAGGTGTGCTATTATTCTCTGCATGAGTGGCTATTTTATCAACAGCAGCAGGGCTACCGACAACTGGAAAATATGCATATACAAGGCCCATTATCCACCAACTGATATAGCCCCTCTATCAGCCTATAGGCCCGTAGTAAATGCTGCTATTGGCCGACAGAGGCCATGCCCCTCCATTGAGTCCTATGGCAGCCCCGTCGGCCGAGGTGGTAGCTATGGTGCTCCTGTAGGCAGATAGCAGGAGCATATCGGCTAGTGGAAAATGGCCCTAATTAAGCCAAGGTTAGTGTCAGCAATGAACCTGTAGAGTATAACAGAGTATGTATATAATTGCCTTTCCTTGCTACCCCATTACTCAAGTACAGCTAGTATCTACCCCGTATCCATAGGATAAGGGCATTAACATATTAAGCTATGGAGGCCGCCATCTTGGTTTGGCCCCCAACTCCAGAGCAGGGCATTCTGGGTAAAGATCAAAGGGGGGCGTAAAAAATTTCCGCGCATCCGCGCGAAAACCCACCACCCCCCCCTGTTGATAAATAATGACCACTCCCTAAGCTGCACCCTACCCCTTATCTTATTCACCCCAAGTACCTCTCTATTGTTTCAGGTGTGAAGGAAGGTGATAACCCTGATAGGGAGACAATGCCCTGATTAGCTTACCTGTGGTGTCAAACAGAAATTTCAATTATCTAATGCTATTTTATTTTAAATATTTAATCTATTTCTAGAGCATCTAATTATAGCTGTTAATATGGAGAATCCACACATGCGCAATTCACAGAAAAATGCTTGGTTAGAACCAAGTGTCTATAAGTCATTGATATGGTGATATGGTTGTGACCCCCCACAGCAACTCTCACATGCACAAGGTTAGAATAGCATTATAATTATAGAGGACTGCTGGACGCGTTCAAACCAAGCCAAGCCAGGTGCCGAGGTGTGTGACCCGGTGGTCTAGTGGGTAGCGCATTGCTCTCAGCTGCTAGAGGTAGGCAGGATGAGTCCCAGTCCGGGCGTATATCTTGGTTTGGCCCCCAACTCCAGAGCAGGGCATTCTGGGTAAAAATCTTATCAGCCTTAAGAACAATGGTCTGTGATACGACTGATAAGGGAGTGGTCATTATTTATCAACGGGGGGGGGTGGGTTTGAGGGGGGCATAAAATTTTCAGACCCCTCCCGAGGGGGGGCTAAAAAAATTTTGACCCCTCTTGAGGGGGGGGCTAAGAAAATTCACCCTCTTTTTAGCAAAAAAGCCCGCGCGCTACTATAGATCAAAGAGGGGCGCGAAAACTCTCCGCGCCTCTGGCGCGGGGGGGCGCAAAAAATTTTGACTGCCGTCAAGGGGGGGCGTAAAAAATTTCCGCGCATCCGCGCGAAAACCCACCACCCCCCCCTGTTGATAAATAATGACCACTCCCTAAGCTGCACCCTACCCCTTATCTTATTCACCCCAAGTACCTCTCTATTGTTTCAGGTGTGAAGGAAGGTGATAACCCTGATAGGGAGACAATGCCCTGATTAGCTTACCTGTGGTGTCAAACAGAAATTTCAATTATCTAATGCTATTTTATTTTAAATATTTAATCTATTTCTAGAGCATCTAATTAAAGCTGTTAATATGGAGAATCCACACATGCGCAATTCACAGAAAAATGCTTGGTTAGAACCAAGTGTCTATAAGTCATTGATATGGTGATATGGTTGTGACCCCCCACAGCAACTCTCACATGCACAAGGTTAGAATAGCATTATAATTATAGAGGACTGCTGGACGCGTTCAAACCAAGCCAAGCCGGGTGCTGAGGTGTGTGACCCGGTGGTCTAGTGGGTAGCGCATTGCTCTCAGCTGCTAGAGGTAGGCAGGATGAGTCCCAGTCCGGGCGTATATCTTTTTTCGCTGTAGTTGTCCGCAACGACTGCGGGACGGGTTCAGACCAAAACAACGGCTGCCGGGCACCGAGGTGTGTGTACCGATGATCTAGTGGTCTGCTGCTCCCATAACGGCGACGACTGTGGGACACGTTCAGACCAAACCAACAGCTGCCGGGCGCCGAGGTGTGTGTACCGACGGTCTTGTGGTTAGCACAACAATTTTTGTTTTCAAATTATATTTATTGATTTTCTATTGATTATCTATTGATTATCATGTAATAAAATAAGTAGTTAATGGATATGTCATGACTTGTGACAGATATCCAGTCACAAGTCATGACATTCCACTCGGGGGGATATCCAACAATAACATGCAACTCGGGGGCTTCGCCCCCCTCGTTGCATGTTATTGTTGGATATCAGTCACGCGTCATGACATATCCATTGATTACTTCTTCAATATTCACACAAAGATTCTAATTAAAGTACATTTTGCAACACCCTCCATGAATAGACAATGCAATACCTATGCTTTCTTGAAAATAAAGGATTTTCGTTTTAGGCATATCTACAATCAGCCAACTTGTTTGTGTGTATTGTTTATATCTCAACCAATTCTGAGAGTTTTAACATGCTAATTTCAAAGAAATAGATGTCTAGAAATAAAATGCTTCCAGCATTTTATCTTTGTTGATAAGCACTTAATTACATCAGCTCAATAGTGCCACATGTAATTATGAAATCAGACTGAACTCTTCTATTGCAATTACTCTTTCCCAAGGGAAGCCTGCAGGGTTGCAGACTGCTCAGTGCTGCCATGTGGAGACTTTGGTTTGAACTAATTAACCAATGCAGTGAGTACAGTTGAATATTGCATTTTTCACTGTATGTATTAACACCCACTACTTACTGGATTAAAAACCATGAAATTAATTGGAAAGTGATGTACAATCTTCTGAGATAGAACTCAGAAGAACGCATACCACATCTCGTAGCAGCTTTAAGGGAGTCAGCAGTAGTGTAGCCTATTCATGCGTTTAGCGATTCCAGTGCTGCATAGCTCTATAGTGTGCACTCATTATGAACCTGTAAACTGTAGTTAGTATGGCAGTGGCTGGTAAGCTGTAGGCAGTGATTCCCTATGCATGGTCAGGTAGCTACACCATGAGTAGAAATTTCATGAGTATTTAACATATCAGAAATAAGACATTGTAAGAGCTATACATAGCTGACACTAATACATTTTCTAACTTTATTCTGAAAATAAGGAAGTTATATGGTTGAACCTAGAAAATAGGCTGTATGAGCCTATTGATCATGTAGTACTCTTTGCCAAGCTTGTCTCCCGGTAAGACTGCACTATAAGAGACCCCAGGAATTCCCTACATGAGACCTGTAAGCCTTACAGTATTCCAGCAGGCTGTTGCACATAAGTTAAATAGAGCACTGAGAAGGTGCCCTATCTCCCTAAGGAGTCACGCCGTGCTTCACCATCCAACTTCAACTGACCACTTTAGACTGAAAACCCACCTGCCTTGTTTAAAACTATTGGGTACTGCCCAATCTTTTTATGTCTGCGTCCCATTGGCTGGCGGGGTTAGACTAAAAGTAATTCGATTTTCGGCATATTCTCACCAGAGGTTCAAAATGATTTATACCTTTCATATGGGCAAAAGAATAATAAGGGGGTCCCATGCATATTTTTTGAGATACAGAAGATTTAACTCTATATAGGATTACTGATTTGTCACATAATCCACAGAATCATATCCAAAAGTGATTAGAGTTTTGCATAACTTCTTGAGCATTTAGATTTTAGGCATATCTTTGCAGTAAGGGTATGACTGAATAGTAACACATAGGTTATTGTAGTTCCTCCTAGTTGATTATATGCAGTCTTGCTCTCAGGGGACCCAGGGTTCAAATCCATGCCATGCCACACCCAGCAGTCCAGTATTTTGCATATTTTGTTAGTCCATAATGTCATTGTGACACAGAGACCCCTCGTGTCCTTATGTTGAACTAGCAATCCCCGCCAGCCACCTTGATAGGAACAGGTGTAAAAAAAGGCACAAACACAGTCCTGCCTGCTGTATACAGAATTGGTAACTTAAAATTAATTATAAACTCAAATAGACATGCATCACTCAGCTGAGGTACATCTAGGCAGAGTAGGTAATGGACTGACTGACTACTTCAGACAAGGTACCTACTCACTTCGCCCTTCTCTGGCACCCTACTGACATGACCACTTGTGTGTAATATGAAAGAAGTTAGTACTAAGAAAAGGTCACTGCTGCAGGTGAGGCACTTTTTAGACAAAACTACCGTTTTACCTATGTGCAACACCCTTCTGGGTAGTGGGGTCATTAAAGGGGATGTCATTACTTGATCTGTTACCTTGTGAGATAAGCACTGGAGCGTGTTGCTCCTATGGTAAAAAGAGCTGTCAGTAGGTACCCTCTTTTCAAAAGAAGTCACACTCTGCTTCACCATTCAACTTGCACTCACCAAATTAGTCTTAAAAGTCACCTGCCTTGTTTAAAACAGAGAGAGCTGCACTATCATGTACCTACTCATGCCACATGCTCTATAGTATATGTTATACTGACTGAATTCTCCTAACTAGGTACCTATTCAAATCCCCCTTTTTAGCACCATACTTGAATGACCAGTTGTGAGCAACAAAAGGGACAAGTTATAGCTACATGAAAAGAAAGGACTGGAAACAAGGGCATTTTTAGCCAGCTCTTCCTTTTACTATAGGAGCAACACCCTCCAGATAACAGCCAGTATAATGGAGACTAGTTGTGTAATGCACCATGCCGCAGTGAATGAAGGGGATTTTCTCATTGGTTATTAATCCATTCCACTACCACACGGGGTAATGATAGTGTTTGTGTGCAACAGTGTACCAAATGTCCGGACCAAATGTCTACTTTACACTTCAAATATGGTGTTTAGGTTTTAAACAATCATGTTAAGGTCTAAACAGTGCAATATCTTTCCTGCCAAGCTGTTGTGCTTTTTCAAGTCTTTTATTGTAATGCAGCAGCACATATTGTGTATAGCTGTGGCTGACATCTTTGGAAATATCTGCTGATATCCCGAAACAAGTAAATGAGAAAACAAACAAACGATAACCCTTTATTCTCTTAATGCATACGTCTGTAAACACTATATTATGTCCATCTAATCAGTTAAACATCTAAACACAAAATTCCACATCAGAAAACTTTTAATCCTAAACACATATAGATATCTAAACACTTGAGCTAAGCACATCGTTTGGCTAAACATGTTGAGGATGTTAAAGTGATTACAAAAACGTTGCAAGAATATATTTAGAACTGCGTTTAGAATCTTAACACCATTTTCTCAGTGTACTACTATAGGGCTAAAGTCAAATTTGAGCTGGGTGTAGCTGAGGTATAGCTTATCTGCAGCTCTCCCCTATATCCAGATCACTAACAATGCAGACCAAAATATGTAGGTGCAGCAAATTCACCACCATAGCGTGCTGTGGCAGGCAGATCTTACAGTTTTAGTAACTAGGTGCAATGTTTGGCTGTATTGAAATCACCTCCGGGTTAAGGTACATTTATAGACTAGAGAGGACCGCTGACTATGAAAGTAAGTTAATCCCTGGGTGATATACAACGCAAGAAGAACGCAAATATTATTTTTATAGGCCTCAATTGATGTCAATAATATCGTGTATTTTGAACATATGATGCGATATTTAATAAAGACTTTATAGGGTTGACCCGGGATACATCCAATCAAATTATTCCCTTTATTCACTGCAGAATTATTTGGGTACATCATGTTAAACCTAGTACCCATCATGCTGGTTCATACCAGTGATTATCTCGCCAGATCAAGCAAAAAGAGTTGAGCAAGAGGGTTACAGGAACAGACCTGAAGGATGTTTCTAAAAGATTTGGCATTGAGTTCTGAGGGAGGTGCTATTCCCAAAACGGAACTGAATCAGCTTAGGGAATTGATTCTCTGTTGTGTTGGTAAAAGGTAATCAGTGAGAGACGTGGTTCAAGAGTGGTCCATAATGATCGGTCTGTACTTCCCAAGTAAAAATGCATTTCTGGCTGGTTCCTTTGTCCAATTTCCTGGCATAAGTAATGTATAATATTAACCCTGAATCATTCAGGTATGACCGATCATGGAACTACTTTCCCCACTTTTTGCACCATGCACTGTCTAATTCAGAGGAAGTCAATTCCATCACAGTATAAGGTGGGAAGTTGCTTCTCAGGGTGGAGAAGAGAGGGGAACTGGAAGGGGAGTTAGATACAGTGAGAATCGACTTCCCAATCTTTCCGAAACACCCTCCTCTACTGATCGATACATTTTCTTCTCAGAACTATTCCGGTCCCTATGGTGAACGAACATGGAAGGCAGAACCTCATTATAACAAAAAGAAAAGAACACATCACAGTGTAAAGTAACCTTGGTAAGGGTATCATTAATGCCTTCCTTTCGCAATACAAAGGATAACATCACTTTGTATGTTTTACGGCGGTCTTTCTTTGTATCATTAGTATCTTGTTTGCAAGTTTGGCCTGTTGATGAATAAGAATGAATAAGAAAGGTCCTCCATAAAGCCTCTGCATCATCATCAGAACAAACCAGTAGAGCAAAAGTTCCCCAAGGCAATGTCTGCAATCGTCTTGATTTGGAGTTTTCTCTCATTATCGTTAGCCTCATCAAGTGCAGTGACAATTAATGTAGCAGCTACATTACAATGTTGCAATGACAGTCCATGGGGCTATGCCAGAATAGCACCTGGTGTATCCATGGCGATAGAGGATTTCCAGAATTCAGGACGTCTCATGAACCACACATTTCGGTAAGTGATCTATGCTTTATATAAATTTGTAGCAACCCAAACCAAGGAACATTATATCACACAGCAGAATGTGATAACCCTTACCGGCCGGTTGCAGCATCCTTAATGGCCACATATAAAACTATGATCGAATCAAATGTGGAAAGCTCTGACCAAAGTAACACGAGATAATTTTAAGGTGCGCTTAGATCGGTCGCCACTAGTGATCTCATGAGGCGTAGACACTTTTTGTGCACCTTTGCCTATGTATCATTAAGGTTATTTCCATAACAAGTTGAAGAAATTTACTTCATTGCATCAATGGAACATCTTAGGGTTTTGTCCTTTAGCAATAATGAATACCTTTCTCCCTTTCTTTTCACTTTTTATTTCTTTTGCACAGAATTATACCTAGAAACATATTTTGTGACCCGGGTAAAAATATGAAGATTCTGGCTGATCTGGTATATACTGAAAACCCCGATGTAATATTCGGAATGTCATGCTCTGTAGGTGAGTTTACCTAGGGGAAAAAACTGATACTATTTACGTGTTTTCAGGACCGTGTGATATAACAATGTCCATGTTAACCTTTGTTATAGTACACTAAAGATGAACTGGTGTTTCCCCCACGTAGAACTCTAGAAGTTGTAATCATTAAAAGGTTGCTTTCATTTCAATGGCTGTGAGGTTACAGTGAGGTTTTCATGTTAACAAAATTATCGATTTATTTTCATGAAATCTTATTATTCGATCTTAGAGTATTTTGCCATTTCCTTTTTTCAATCTAATCCACATAACGAGGACCAAGTCCCTAACAGTGTTTCGAAGAAGTGGTTGTCGAATATTTCTATATGTAGGAGAACCATCATCAAACTAGGTTTATCATTTCAGTCATGATCCCATTGGATAGGTATTTGTCATATTGGAATATTGCCCATTTCCCCCATGGAGGAACGCATCCAGCGCTCTCTGATAAGAGCGTATACAGCACCCTGGTGCGAATCCATGCATCTGGAGACAAGATGGGAACTGCCTTTAGCAACATGTTCCGCCAGTACGGTTGGCAACGCACAGCTATGGTCACATCATATGGGTTCTGTGAACTGCAATCACAAGGCATTTATCCTGCTTTAAAGGTACAACAACCTGAAATAATAAAAGAAATCAATACAGCATTTCACTCACCAAAACCTCTTATGGAAAATATTGTTTGCAATTAATGGTCTGATTAAAGCCCAGAATCCATTGAAGTAACATTGTTGTCTGCGAAACACAGTGGAACTAAAAGGAGGGCACTATCTTATTATTATCTTTCTATTTTATTACATATGTTGTTTTTTGTGCGTGCTTTTGTTGTTGTTCTTGTTGTTGTTACTTTATTTGTATTGGGATCGCCCAGAACCAGGGACTTTTGTAACACCCTCTTTCACAGCGTCAACTATTTTGGACCCTGGTTTAACATACAAGCATGAATGACAATTTGTAAGAGATCCAGTAACGGGAGACAGGACTCATTTTGCAATAAGCCTCCAATCTTGGTTTCAGGAGATTGGAGTAACTATTACTGAATGGATTCAACCAGCACAATATGGATCAGAGGACTATGAACTAGAGCAATATCTTGATCAGGTTAAAGAACGAGCTCGAGGTAAACAATGCTTTTATCAGCATTAATGTAACAATAAAATGTTAAAAGTTTGTTTCAATCTCTCAGATATCTATTATGTTCTCAACTTAGTGAGGTTGCACAAAGATTAATATGCCTAAATAAAAAATACTTCTATCCATTGTAGAACTATACATTATATGCAATTGATATCAATTCAGTTTTTGTTTTTCTCTATGACAGTGATTATAGCTTGCTTTGATGTGGAGGAGACCCTGATAAGGTTTTTGAAAATTGCCCACACGAAGGGTATGGTATCTCCTGATTATGTAATGATAACATCTGGAAGTATCATTGGGCCTGATACTTTGGAGCCTTGGCTGAATGATCCAAACTTAAATGCACAAAGCAAGGAGGAATGGAAGAAGATCCTTGTCGAGTTAAACTACAAACAGGTGGATTAATTATATTTATCTTTGGAGATTTTTATGCTTGCATTTAGATAGATGTCCATGCAAGCTCTCATTCACCATAATAGGCATAGTAGGGTCACGCCAAAAGTAAAGCATGGTTTAGATCTAATATAAGAACCCAGAGACCTGTTTCACAAGGACCATGTATGAGTAAGATTGGTGTACGAGCAAGATCACTCCTATGGTCATCCTAAGATTGATCTTAGGCTTCTTAGGCTTGGGGGAAGTGTTTCAAAAAGTAAATGGGGAGTGAAACTTACTAGTAAAGGGTCAATGTAAGAAGGTTGAGGGTACACATAAATGTGAAAAATCCTATCAACAAGTGCAATCCCACAACATTTTCTAATGCATGAAGTCAGTCATATACCAAATGGAAATTCCCCCTTTTAATACCATTTTCTATCATGGAATTATGAAGTAAAGCCATATTCTGCACCTAGGTGATCGATCTTACTAGCTTGATAATTGGCCTATGAGTGACCTTACAACTGATCTTGATTACTGCCCCTATGTCTTATTGACAACTGTTTCTAAAGGACCAGTCTTAAGTTCCAATATGAGTGACAGCTTGTTCTGAAACACTAGTAGTCATTCCCAAATGACTGATCTTAAGTGGTCACTCATAGAGTGGAAAGATCGATCTTAAATAAAGAATGCTTATGAAACAGGTCTCAGACATGTTCGTAGCATTTAGAACAGGGGATTTTCATTTTAATTGCTACACTAAAGAGGTCATTGGTTCATTGCAGAATTTTTTGTCAGGAAAAAGGGCAGGCTCTCCCTCCCCAACATATAGAGAAAAGAGCACATACATGCCTTTGCTTTGTGCACATACATGCCTTTGCTTTGTGCACATTTCTTGTTAGTCGTCTATTGGCAAACCCCTCTTTAGATATGGTCTGTACCTACGATGATGGATACACTAAAGAACTGATCTTTTGAATGAGTGCCAGGTATTTTTCAATAGGTTATGTTGGCGGGACTGAAGGGGAAGAAGTATAAAGACTTCTACGATCTCATCCCGATCAAACTTGCCCTGCCACCATGGAATTATAATGGGAGTCTGGAAGTTGGCCGCAGGGTAAGTCCAATTGTGCCCGAGTAAACAGCGCACTTTCATTGGGTAACTGGTTGAACGGTGAATAGAATTGCTCAATTTCCTAGCATATTATTTCATCAAGTTTTAACAACTTATATTTCTTTATGTATAAAGGGTTCATACAAATCGGTTGATCTTTACGATACAACATGGACCTATTTAACAATAGTGGAAGAGATTCTCGCTGAAGGCGGAGACTATAAAGATGGAGAGCTTATAAATCATAAAGCCAGGAACAGAGTTATAAATGGTAAGATCATTTTCTGTAAAAGGGAATCACAGTTTCATGTCCTTTTATTCTTTTTTTAGTTTATCATTTATAGAAGGAATGCCGTATCCTGGGCAATTGGATTTCAAAAAGTCGTTATTTCATCAAAATTTTATGTTTCTTATAAGCTTTGAACATCTATCATATTACCTTGATTTTGTGTTAAAGGAATGCGTGGTAAGATACTGTTTGATCACAAAGGGGATCGTGAGCCAGACTACTGGATTCTCGACCTACAGCCAGGCTGGGATCAGTACAGGGAGGTGCTAACAATCATTATGGCTGAAGAAGAAGGAAAGGTGTAATACCAACTCATTGTATTTGTCCTGTGTGTGTTTGTTTTTATTCAATATTGTAGTCACCTAAACATTTCGGATTCAAAACGTCCTTTCAAACGGGATTACTGACTGAATGATTATAGCTATGGACCATTTGGACGTAATGTACAATATACTACATCCAAATGGCCACACTCCTGCCCACTGTATTGTCTGAGTTCTAAACTAAATATTTCAGATGTAGCCCATTTCCCTTTTTCTTTTCTCAATTGACTCTTTGCTGCTATAAAATGTGGAATAAATGTTGTATGCATTCTGCATTTACACTTGAATCGTTAAACCCTTAATTTACAGCGTTTTGTGCCAATAGACAACTTGTCTGTATATTGGGGAACTGTAGGGAACCTGCCACCTCCTGACACCCCTGTGTGTGGGTTCCAGAACGAAATGTGTGCTGGTGATACATCGGGTGAGCCATTTACCTTTTCTTCATCTCAAGCCTAATGGCCATATTCCACGGAAACCGTTTCTTGGCCGATAGTCCATCTCTGATGCATCTCCGATGCATCGGCAACAGAAATTGATGATCGGACCCAAATCGGGTATCATCGGCCAAGAATCGGGTGCAGTGGAAGAGGTCGTGAAAAAAATTGGAGACCACCGGAAACATGTCGGGAACGCATCGGGAACGATCGCTAACGGTTTTACTTTGGACCCGATTTTTTTCTGTTCGGACAGAAAAAATCAGCCAGGAATCATTTCTTTCTTTTGTCGGCCCAGCAATTTTAGTTTGCGGGGAAGGCGGTAGGGGGGCGTAGGGGTCACATGGAAATCATGTGACCTGCAGTTTGGTCATACAAGAGGAAAACATCCAAGATGGCTCCATGGCTTGGAACAAAGCGTGCTAAAACGCAAAGAAAATCCGAAAATACCACCCGGAAAGAGGGGAATGAGGGGCAAGAGTCTCAGGAAACCTCAAGGAAGGGACAGGGCACACATTTCACGGCAAGAGGTAGGCCGAGGCTTGAATTGACAAAGGAAGATGAAGAATCTGCTCGACGTCTTCTCATCGGTACCACCAAAAAATCGGGTGTTGTTGAGCAGTACAATGAAGACGAGGACAATGAACCCCAAGACCTACCTCTGCAAGTAAAGAAATTATTATTGATCATGACGAGGATGACCAACTGCCCCTGGAAGTGGCCGACAGTTCTTCAAAAACAATGCGGTGTTGTGTGTCCTATGGGAGGCGGTTCCGTACCTGTATGACAAAAATCACAAGCTGTACAAAGACCTGACAGCAAGGTGGGCCGCTTTAGGAAAAATTAGCGACGATTTAGGGATACCAGGTAATTTATTCCACATTTTCAAAAAGAAAAAAAAAAATATATATAATTTTAATCATAGATACAAATAATCCAAACGAAAAAGATTTGCATATTGTCCTGGAAAAAAGGTGAAATAATTCACATAAAAAATAGATTTAGAATACAGCTTTGCTTCATGTCGTATAGCCACTTGTACTTGCATTTATTACAAATGTTAATTAAAATGAAAATAAAAAAAATTCCTTTTTTTCCAGCCTTCTTTGTGAACACAAGGATGAATTTGCTGAGGACAGACTATCAAAAAATAGTATCGGGAAAGGTGAAGTCGGGCTCTTCGGCAGCTGACGGGAAGCTCCCGTACAAGAAAGCTGATTAAGCTGCTTTGCTTCTTCTTGGATCCGTATTGCAAGAAGGAAGTAAGCATAACTAACTATAGAAAGGTAAGTTCTCAGCTGCCTTTCTCTCCTGCATCCAAAGAAAAATTTCTCCCAAGATTTCAAGATCCCCTAAACTTCACATTCCTTCTGAATTGAATGTCCTTGATTTTTACCTATGGTCAATAAAAGGGTGCTTGCAATGGAATGAAATCTAAAAATAATCCCAAACAAAAAATTCCCAAATAAAAATAATCCCAAACAAAAGATAATCCCAAATAAAAATAATCCCAAACAAAAAAAAATCCCAAATAAAATAATCCCAAACATAATAATTCCCCCCCAAAAAAATTGATTATTCACTGCTCATTTACTGTCCCCCCTTTCTTATTTTTTCAAGCAAACCCAAGTCCAGGAAGAGTCACAAGAACATGAGACCGACAATGAGGACCAGGACCAGGACCAGGACGGTGAAGAGGATGAAAACTTGGAGCCTGAACAAGAAGGAGGGTCGCAGGAAGCCGATGTCATCCCAGATGAACACGAAGAAGAAGCTGTTTCATCCAGAATGCGTAGTTCTCCCAACAAACAGAAGCTTGGTCAATCTAAGACCCCCTCTACTGGCAAGGGAAAAAGGTATGGGGAAAAGCTCTACTAAAAAGGCTACTCCTGAAGCTACCCCTAAACCCCCCCCCCCCCCAGAAGGGCTGGCAGCACAGGCAGTTCGACCAAACAGCATCCCTCCTCCTCTGACGGCCGGAGGACTTACAGCACAGATTACCTGCATGACAAAGAGAAATTCTATGCAAATGATGAGGAGGTTTCTAATGAATATTTCAGGAACAAGGAGCCTCAGCATCTACATGACAAAAAAAACAAGACTGTGGCGGAGGTCCTTGAAAATCGAGAGCAATATTTTGAAAAATGCACCAACTCTGTGGTAGAGCTGACCCAGCTTGCTGCAGCATGCCAGGCTCAGCCCCCTCCAGCTCCTCCAGTGGCAGCACCTGTGACGGAGGACTCCCACTGGAGTAAGATGATCTTGTTCCAGTGTGACAGAATGACCCAGAGAGTACGAGAAAAGTTTAAGCTACACAGCTTGGCTTTAGACGCTGTGAATGGGGATCGGGTCCCATAACACGTTTATAGTTAAAAGTATATCCCACATTTGTAGTTAAAAGTTATATATCCCAGACATATCTTAGATTTTTACGATAATCCCAGTGCTGATGTCAACCAAGATTCTGTATAAAAAACAAATTTGCGACAATAATTTCTCATGACCCATATATCTGATCAGGATCTAAAGAACTATAACAGCAAGGACTGAAGACAAAGACTTGCAGAAGCATTTTATGTTAGATACTGCTTTGTAGTTACTTGTAGTAGGCGATCACCTCATGAAAAAGGAAGATAGTGTTTTATTTCAAGGAAAACCAAAGTGCCTTCTGGTTGTCATGGTAACGGACTTGACCACTTTATTTCTAGTTTACTAAATGTTTACATTTTATATGAGCTATATCAAAGTTAAAAGTTGTTTCGTCTGGTTCACAGATCATGAAAGTTAAAAGTTTATCCGCTGTGGTGTGTTCAATAAAAACAGGTTTCTAGTTTTAATTCTTGCCTTGACATTTATAACATTTATATACTCCATAAAATAGTCCAAGTTGTGATTGATGTATCATCGGCGAAAGAAGAAAACAATACATGTCGCTCATAAATCCATACATCGATGAGAGGTAGCTACAGGCCAAACAGTATGGCGACTGGCCTTCTACATCAACATCTCAGACAGTAATGTTCTCAAGATAGTCCTCATCGCAGATATGTTTGTCCCAGACAACAGATGTTTTTTGCCTGAGACCAAGTGAACAGTTTAGTCATCCTCCTCTTCTTCAACTTCTGCTATAGCCTCCATCCGCCTTTTGCGCATGTACTTCTCTTGCCAGGGTACCTTTCCATGCCGGGAGTTGAACCAGTGGCACAGGCTTTCGCGCATGGCTTTTGCATGTTCCTCCCATGGTGAGACCTGTCAAGGCCATCCAGGCCGTGATCTTCATCCCACCACTGTCCAGGATGGACCTCAAGCTCTGGCCCTCCATAGTCTACGGATCCTGCTGGGATGTACTCTGACGGTGCTCGAGTGCAAAGGAAGTTGTGCAGGGAAACTGCTGCCATGGTTACCATTTTAACTCCATGGTTCCATGTCCTGCGTACACAGGAAGAGAGCAAAAATTCCAAAAGCATTCTCAGACATGAGATGGCCCCAAGATACTCTGTAGTTGAAGACTATCTGCTCATCTCCTTGGTCTTTTACCGCATACGGCTTCATGAGATTGGTTGCTAGGGAGAACGCGTCATCCCCTACCATGAAGTAAGGTAGCAAGTCCCGCATGCCATTTATCTTAGACGGTGTTGGTATATTCAGAGGGTTCGCTGGGTCATTAAGGTCAGCGTAGAGGGGCCCTTCCTTCCATATGCGGGAATCACCTGCCTTGCCTTCTGACCCTATGTCTACATATATGAACCTGTAGTTGGCGTCTATGACAGCCATTAACACTACACTGAAATACTTCTTATAATTGTAGAAGGTGGTTCCACTCTTTCGGGGTTGGCGAATACGAATGTGCTCCCCGTCCACTGCCCCGATCATGTGAGGGACTTTTGTTGTGGCAGAAAAGACCTTTGGCTCAGGTAAATCCCAGACTTTATAACTGAAACACTTGATACCCCAAAAAAGATACAAACCTTCAAGAAATCTTTAAGAACGGCAGTCAGGGCAATGCAGGTGTCTCTTATTATAGGGTAGACTGTTGACCCCCCCCCCCCCCACTAAATAGCCGTGGTGTAGAGTTTGACTGCTGTCTCCTACAATAAACAGGATATTAAGTCTGGTGTCTCAGATTGTTAAAATGTCAAAAAAAACAAGACGCTGATGATGCTTTAATACATACATATTTTTTTTTCTAATATTCTACCTTTTTAACTTTATGGGATACATTTTATATACAAAGGTAATAATACATTATTATAGAAAATAAAGGAAAAGCTCACCCAAAGCCAAATACCGTCTACCCCCTATATTAGGGGGTAGACCTTGCTCAGGAGCTCTTTGTACTCTCCAGGGGCCACCCTGAGAGTGTGGCGAAACTCATTCACCTCATCCATCTGAAATATCAATAATTTTATTTATCTATGATAATTGTTATCTTGGACAAAAAAGGACTGACATTTCCCACAATGAACCTCCTTTTTTCATTATGACCTCACAGCATCAGCCCTTTACACCCCCCCCCCCGATTCCCCTGGTTACCTCCCCCCTCATCGGAACATGAAGCCACAGACTGGTGCCCCTTGACTCCCCCCCCCCCAAGAAAAAAAGGAAGACAGACTACTTACAGCAAGTAGGTCCCTGTGCAGTTTAGTGAAGGTGTTTCGCTGCAGATTGTCTGTGCGGTCCTTCAAGTATGGAGCCACATGGTACTTGTGCTTCCTCTTCTGGCCTTGAAGTATCTGAGCGTCTTGCTCATCCAGTTTCATTAGTATTCATTAGCACATCTGTGGGCTCTATCTTGGATTTGCTCAGTATGTAGGTCATGGTCGATACTAGGTCATCGCCGATGAAAAGGCCTCTGGTGGAAGAGGGTGGAACTTGCATAAAATAATCTGCGATGACTGACGGCGATGATAATCCGACAATTTTGTCCTTGGTGGAAGAGCGATTTTTGAGGCTGATTTTGAGACCCGATTTCACTGTCCCCGATAAAATTTGACTATCGGGTCAACAAAATTGTCATTCCGACATGCGCCCGAAGACCGTTGTCGATAGCCAAAACCCTCTATCGGGCCGACAATTCTGCCAGTTTTGGTGGAATACCCCTATAAAGCTGTGTGTCCACATGGCGATAGAATTTGGGGCCGACAAAATTGCCGACCATAAAAACGCTTTTATCGTCCATTCCCGATGATAATATCTAATGTCGCCTATACCAGTACATCATGACTTTTTGTGTTAGTGTATGCCCTGTTATATGATTGAAGGTACTTAATGATAAACGAAGCATTGGATTGTGAAAAGGTTTCACGAGTGCACTGCATTCTACTTTCCACAATTAATTTGTGTAGCTTTCCTTGGTTGCAGAGAACAATTTGCTTGTCATTGGCTCATCAGCAGGAGGACCAGTCCTCTTCATGATAGTCACCCTGGCCATTGTCATGTACAGGTACCTGAGCAATGTTACATATTCCCGTATATTTTAGATACACATGCACGGTGGTTACAACTCAACGTGTGCATATTTCATGCAATCAGAATGTATTTCAATGTATTCACTAAGCAGTTATTTGGCAATAGCATGAAGAGGATTTAAGCCATGCATGTTTCTATCAGTTCTCTCTAGAATAATTTAAACAGGTTCTTCCTCGTTATCTTTTGCAATACCCTCCTGATTTAAGATTGGCTTTCCTCTTTATCAAAACTAAAAGGCGGCAGAAAGAAGAAGAGGCTTTGCAGCAAACTGTGTGGAAAGTTGACTTCTCAGAAATCGGCATTGGCAAGGCACGAGCAGGAAGTGTGGTAACTATACCTATCACGATCACAATAGGAGTTCACATAAACTTAGTGGTTTACCTATCACTCTATTTTACCCACTTCTAGATTTATTCTATGAACCCCACCACCTACTAGACGTAATCAGCTAAAACAGATGACTAGGAATGTATTTGGGATGTGAGAACCTGATAACTATTGAGTATTGTTACCCTACAGGCTAACATGAGTCAAAGAAGCTTCAAGGATGGCAGTGCCTCTCTAAATAGTGGAGATGAAGATGGAGGTGCAAGGCAAATGTTCACAGAAGTGGGAACATACCGTGGAAACCTTGTTGCTATACTCAGAGTTGACAAGTCCCATGTTGAGCTGACAAAGGCAGACATGAAGGAACTCAAAGCGGTGTGTCTATTGACTCATCATTTTTAATTAGATATAAGATGAGATTGACTTGAACTTAAAAGTTTAAGTTTGAGGGAAGTAAAGTGTAGTTATTAGTGCCATCATTATTTGGAGGTGCTAAAATGGAGGGAAGTTTGAAGATGTCATTTTATTTGTCTACGTTACAGATGAAGGACATGAATCACAACAACTTGGCTATATTTGTTGGTGCATGTGTAACCCCTCCAAACTTATGTTACATCATGGACTACTATGCAAAAGGCAGTCTGCAGGTACATTAGATTTATAACTCAGACAGTATGATACGGCAATGCAGTCCTGGCTACTTTGGAACCTTTAATCAAATTCCTTATGGTGCCAATCTTCCCAGATTTACCACATAATGTACATACATTCCAATTTCTACAGGACATAATAGAAAATGAGGTTATTGGACTGGACTGGATGTTTAAAACTTCACTTTTATCAGACCTTGCAAACGTAAGTGTACACTTTTAGGCTTAGTCTAAAATGATAGTCCATAAATTATGCTTATTTTGTCCAAATCATGCATAAGTATTATGCATTTACCTTTACATGCCCTGACCTTGATACGTATATTAGAACGGCAAAGTGTCAACACATGACTTGATATCTGGTATAACTCCTTTCAACTGATACTGCAAAAGTTGAAACCTGATATTAAGTCATGTGTTGACACTTTACCGTTCTTATATTTATCAATAAATGCTTCTACGTCAAGAATAAAGGCTAAAACAAGCATTTATTTTACCTACAATCGTCTTTTTTTGCAAACAGGAAGTAGCTTGATGCATGAAAAGTTTTTGCCTGATATGGACACTTTAGACAGGAAGTAGCTTGATACAGGAATCAATATAAAGCCCTGTAACTCCTTGTATCAAGCATAAAACATTTATTGATAAAGGCCTATCATATCTCATAAGAAGAAATATGAACTTTGATACATCAGATCAAAAACACCAAGGAAATAAAGATGGATTTGTTGCCAAATAACTCAAAATGTTACATCAAGAATACATCAGAGCCAAGAGTTAAGCACTGTCCCTCAAGCTTATATGCAAGCCCTTATAATCAATCTTTCACCACTGTAGTAATTCTCTAAATGTTAAAAACACAGGGTATGGCCTACCTGCACAGGTCAGAGCTGCAGAGTCACGGTAGTCTGAAGAGCACATGCTGTCTGGTAGACAGTCGCTGGCAGTTGAAGGTGTCTTCTTATGGTCTGCATGCTTTCAGAACTGGTGAGATTGAACTGAAGTCATGTAAAGGAAATAGACAATTAAAATGGATAATGTATATCAACAGTTACTAAATAAAATGTTAAATGCGTCCTTTTAGTTGTAGACAATATTATAGGAAATATCTAAAGAGAGCGTGATCTTCACAAGATTATGTTCATATTTGAAGGCCAGAATAAAACTGGTGTGGGTGAGCATGAAAAATACAGGAGGATGTTGTGGACAGCTCCTGAGTTTCTACGAATGCCTAGTTATGACAGACCTCGCTATGGTACGCAGGCTGGTGATGTCTACAGTTTTGGAGTGATTGCACAAGAGGTTATATACAGGGCCACACCCTTTTTCCTGGACTTAGAAACTCCAAAAGGTGAATAATATTGCTGTAGAGAGCCCATGATTTGCAATCAGTAGATTATACTAATGCTAAAGGATCTGAGCTATAGCTATCACTTTGATACATAAAAAGCTGTTGATCAAATAATTTATGAAAATGACTGATATATGAACACCCTTGATCATCCTGATCATTATTTGGATGTATTGCAGATTTGATATTTAGATTGACTAAAATGGGTCAACAAAAGTATAGACCCAAACTCCCAAAGATAGAGGATGATACACCAGCAGAAGCTGTCCAATTGGTTGAAAATTGTTGGGCAGATGATCCAGCCACCAGACCAGCCTTTGAGAAGATCATCAAGATGATTCAAACCGTCAATAAAAACAAGTAACCCACTTGGCAAAAAAAAAAAACGTTTTTTTTCAACCAATTTTCATCTGTTTTTTCATTAAAGTTTTTTTTTTAGCAAACTTGGGAAAAAAACGTTTTTTCTGTCAAGTGATAAGTATCAGCCACTGCATGCGACTTGAAGACATAATAGAAGATATTCATCAAGTATAAGGAAACTATATATTGAGCAACTACCGTCTGGGAACAGTGTGTACTGTTAATTGGGGTTTATATCAAACTTTTACATGAATGTTTTCAATGCACACTGTTGAAGTTTAGCATACGTAAATATTTCTTTTTTAGAAAGGTAGACATCATGGCATCTCTAATTGAGAAGCTAGAGAAGTACGCCAACAACTTGGAAGATATCGTTAATAGACGCACCTCGGAACTAATGGTAGAGAAGAAGAGAACAGACAAACTACTGGAGAGCATGCTCCCCAAGTAAGTTCAGTTACACAACAAATATCCATTGGAACAAAAGGTTAACAACTTGTTGTATTGGAAAACAAATGTGTTTATTAACAGGACATGGTGGGGAAATGCTGTCCTAGTTATGTGCATGGCTGCGATGTTATCTAAGGTCCAAAGCCCATTACCCGATTTTGCAATAACCGGTACCTTTATCTGACAGCTATTACATAATACACATCGATATATGTGTGAGCTGATGGGGGGCGGTGCAAACTAGGAACAAGTCACCGATTCTGTGGCCGGTTTTGGGGCACACTGCTGGTTCTTATTTTCATTCCCGATTTTAACATATCAGACATGTTGTAGTAGCATTAGGTGAGGCTCCACTACGCGATTTTGCAGAGAATCGCAGCAATTCTCAGAAAATGGGAGACAAACATGGGTTAAAGAGTAGTATGTGTTACCATTACAAGGTAGAATGTGTATGTTGAGGGAGCTATTTGTTTATCTGGGGATGTGATTGTGTGCGATTTCAAGCATCTTTGTTTTGTCAAAGAGATGTTTTTGTTTTCTAAATCAAGCTGACGTTACGTAAACATTGCAGCTTTAACATTGGGGAGTCTCTGCAACTCAATATTAGACAGGTTTGATTTTTACAGTACAAGACCCTGCGATCTGTGTGACTGCTGTGTTGTTATTTATATTTTGCTGTGTTGATGATTATATTGAACTCCCACCCATGCAGGTGCAGGTTACTTTGTAAATATGGCACACAAGGAGAGAGATCACCTATGAAATGACCCCTGAAATATCATGTTTACATTTTTGAGTCTCATGTTTACAATATAGGAATGTCAACAACCTATAGCTTAGGCACTATAGGGATAGCAGTGAGAATGTGCCAAAAAATCATGCAGTGGAGCCTCCACTATAGATTCTGCAATCGATTTTAATGTGTACCTTAGAGATCGGCCTAAAAGCCCAAAGCCATAAAGGTATTTGTCATGTATTCATGACATGATTTCACTTTATTTAAAAGCTACTCCCTTTTCATCCGTCCTATATTTATAGGTCAGTTGTGGAGGAGTTGAAGCATGGAAGAACAGTGGATGCTGAACTCTTTGGTGCAGTCACAATTTTCTTCTCAGACATTGTTGGATTTACAGCTCTGTCACTAGACAGTTCGCCAATTGATGTTGTCAACCTTCTGAATGATTTGTACACCCTCTTTGATGACATCATTAGTCTGCATGATGTCTATAAGGTGAAGACAGACACTATGGGTTACAGCTATTTTATTGTAATTTTGTAGTAGTTGAAGACAATATACAACCACTAAAATTAAGGAAAATTGTTGTGTGGTCTGGCCTCAACGAAGATAGTATTCAAGTAAACAAAGATATGTCTCGAGGATAAATTTATATTATATAAAAATTTATATTTTTACTTAAAGTTTGGGAAAGAATGACACACATGTATTTTGTAGAATGGTATGAAAGCTACCTCTAGTGTATTGAGTATTGGGCTTTTTTACGTTACAAAGATATGATGGATCATTTTCCCTGTCATTAATTTAGAACTATTTGTTAATCTTCTCATAACCAAGGTCTGTTAACTACATTGTTGGAAATAAAGATGCATATTCTCAAAACAACATAACCAGGTGGAGACAATTGGGGATTCATACATGGTGGTTAGTGGCCTACCACGTCGTAATGGTGACAACCATGTTGGTGAGATTGCCAATCTTGCTCTGGACCTGATGAGTGCTGCTCTCAACTTCAAAATCAGATATCGTCCTGGTCTTCAGTTGCAACTGAGGATTGGTTTTCATACTGGCCCCTGTGCTGCAGGTTACTATTTTCATTTCAAAGCAGGCGTTTCTTAAAGGCGATGTTGAAGGAAATGATTATGTAAGCAGTACTCACTTGGATATTCTTTTTTTCTTTAAGTTGATGTAAATAAACTAATTCAGTTCGTTACATTTTGATGATGAAAATGTTAATTCATTGTTCTCCGCAGGTGTGGTGGGATTGTCAATGCCTAGGTACTGTTTATTTGGTGACACGGTTAACATGGCCTCTCGCATGGAAACCAATGGAAAAGGTGATTTTTATTTAAAAGATACCCCTCTATTGCAAATACATAAACATTTTTCAGATCAGTGTCAATGTGGGTTCTGTCTGGTGAGCTAGTCCTTGGTACCGCTGTAGCAGCTACAGTAGAAACCCAATCAATTCAATGGGTTGGTACTTACATCAAAAGGAAAGAGCTGGAGGGTATCTCAATAAGATTGGGAAACCAGTTCTCACCGTAACTATTTGATCCTGCAGTTCTCCTACATTTCTCCCCCTAAGAACAGACTTCCCTGCTTGACCTCTGCTACAAGTGAAATAGGTTGAGTTGCAAAATAAGAGACTGGACCCCTCCTATACCACTCCTATAACTGACTCCCTCTTTACAATACAAGAGGGAATCCACTCCAGAAGGTCAGTGAGTTCAATTTTGGAATTATCACCTCCGACAGGATCAATTCCAAATCTTTTTGAGATACCCTCTGGCTAAAAATGCCCTCATTTCCAGTCCTTTCTTTTCATCTAGCTATTACTTGTCCCTTTTGTTGCTCACAAGTGGTCATTCAAGTACGGTGCTGAAAAAGGGGGATTTGAGTAGGTACCTAGTTGGGAGAAGTCAGTCAGTATAATAAACTATAGAGTGTGTGACAAGAGTAGGTACCTGGTAGTGCAGCTCTCTCTATTTTAAACAAGGCAGGTGACTTTTCAGGAAGCTGTTGCAAAAAGATTGGGACATCAATTCTCACTGTGGCTAAAGCATCTCCCAGTTCTCCCTGATTCTCCACCCAGAGATACGAATTCCCACCTTTTACTCTAATGTAATTGTTCTGAATTAGACTGCATTGCAAAAAGCTGGGGAAACTGGTTCCAAGTTTGGTTCCACCTGAATGCTTCCCATAGTAGGTAGGCCTGGGAATTAGAGGAAAGAACTATATTATAGCAGGGAATCAGTTTGCAATTGGCAAGCATTCACCGATTCCCAGACCAATTACCTTTTGGCAACCCAACAGGGAATTGATTCCCTGAGGTCAGTCAATTCCATTTTGGGAATAGCACCTCTAACAGAATGAAATCCAAATCTTTTCGCAACAGCCTCCAGACTAATGTGGTGAGTGCAAGTACTTAGGTGAAGCAGTGCACGACTTGTTTAGAAAAGAGGGCACATACTCACATCTCTTTTTACAATAGGAGCAACACCATCCTGGCCTTTCCAATGTAAAACAGGAGGATGTTGCTCCTATAGTAAAAGGAAGAGCTGGCTAAAAATGCCCTCATTTCCAGTCCTTTCTTTTCATGTAGCTATAACTTGTCCCTTTTGTTGCTCACAAGTGGTCATTCAAGTACAGTGCTCAAAAAGGGGGATTTGAGTAGGTACCTAGTTGGGAGAAGTCAGTCAGTACTATAAACTATAAATAAACTATAGAGCATGTGACATGAGTAGGTACCTGGTAGTGCAGCTCTTTCTATTTTAAACAAGGCAGGTGACTTTTCAGACTAATGTGGTGAGTGCAAGTACTTAGGTGAAGCAGTGCACGACTTGTTTAGAAAGGAGGGCACATACTCACAGCTCTTTTTACAATAGGAGCAACAGCCTACTGGGTCGCTGGGCTCACAGTGTACTGTGGGTGTCAGCACAGAGCTCAATTGCGCTGTAGTAAAAGTTCCAATGCCCCCACCAGGGGGGAGTCGTCATCACAGAACACTCATGGTTATAGCGCCATAAGCGCACACACGGTTGAAAATCATAGAAGTGAGCCAAATAGAATTTTGTGGCCGTTTTGGGGGTCGCCAAGCCCCTGAGCTTAGGATTTTGATTTCTCATTTTATCGACACAATGAGTTCTTGTTGTCATATATGGGTTTTAGTGGTCTAAAGTCGATATTTTGGGCTCCAGAGGGGCTAAAAATGCCTCAAGTTGACCCCTTTTTGCTGGGAAAATCAATAAAATCAACATATTTAATTATTTCTTGTGGAAATAGGACTAGGTACGTGTCTTTTCACTTTTAATATGTAAAATATAGAGTCTTGTTACCTTCAAGGGCCAATTTTTTCTACCCATCTGGAACATTCTACTTTTTG
Source organism: Acholoe squamosa (assembly GCA_949317995.1). Classification (NCBI taxonomy): domain Eukaryota; kingdom Metazoa; phylum Annelida; class Polychaeta; order Phyllodocida; family Polynoidae; genus Acholoe; species Acholoe squamosa. The sequence goes on from OX439041.1 coordinate 43,484,328, forward strand.
TAAAGTGGTCTGTCTGGGCGATAAATTGACTATTTAGTTTCCCCCCATTAAATACATAAATGGGAGATGGATGCAAATATCCCTTAAAAAATTTACTACAGGTGAGGGTTAAAAATCCTTTTTTTTCCTTGTCTGGGCAAAAAGTCATGTTCCTTCTCCTCCTGTGCAGGATGATTATATTTAACTATCCTAACTATGTCAGTTATTTACCCCCCACATATACCTAACTACCCCATTCCTTTGCAGTAGCAGGGTTGGATGTGCTTTCTTGTCCGGGCGAAATCTTGTCCGGGCAAATGACCTTTCAATGACATGCTATGTTGAGAGCTTGATTTCCTATAGAAATAGTTATTATATCTCCATGAAAATCTCCGGTTTAGACCATTTTGACCTGTGGATTATAGAAATGAAGTTTTTATCAATGTCAGATGTGTATTTGGTATCATAAGTGCATGTACTTTTGATGAACATTTATCACGATTCTGTTCACATTTCTTGTCTAGAAAAAAAAAGAATACTCTCGCTCCTCCTCTATACAGTTATTATATTTAACTACCCTAACTATGTCAGTTATTTACCCCCACACATACACCTAACTACCCAATATATTAGAATATTGACTTCTGCCATTCCTTTGCAGTAGCAGGGTTGGATGTGCTTTCTTGTCTGGGTGAAATCATGTCCGGGCGAGTGACCTTTCAATATCATTCCATGTTGAGAGCTTGATTTCCTTGATAGAAATAATCATCATATCTCCATAAAGAAATCTAAGGTCTAGACCATTTTGACCGGTAGATTATGGATGTGAAGTTTTTATCAATGCCAGATGTGTCCTTGCTATCATAAAATGCATGTACTTTTGATAAACATTTATCGCGATTCTGTTCACTTTTCTAACCTATTAAAAAAAAGAAGAAGTCCTGCCCCTCCCGTGTACATTTATTATACTTAACTATCCTAACTATGTTAATCATTTACCCCTCTCATATACCTAAGTATCCAACCTATAGAAAATTTGGGTAGTGCCATGGTCTGCAGAAGCAGGGCAGGAAAAATGTTGGGGCAAACAAGCAAATGTCCGGGCGAGTGACCAATTGCAAGATTACAATGTGTTTTCAATGGAAAATCTCAGGTACAGACAGATTTTCCCCCAGTATAACTATATACCACCTGAAAGCACATATCATTGGCATTATCCTCCATATAATTGACAGTGCCTATCTAACTCTATGTCCCTTTTATGTAGAACAGCAAGTAATGAGTATGTTATATCCTGGAATTTACTTTAAATCTTGTCTAAGCCCAGTTGGAAGATGAGCTATGGGTAAGGCAAAATTCAGTAAATATAGCTACAACTCTCTAAGTCAAACCCTTTGACCCATTACTACAAGAGAAATAATATATCAGTGGATCAAAAGCATATGTGAGCCAGCAAGCAGAAAGGACAGTTACTGCGGGATTTAGTACCAGATTTAGCCACCAGGGGGCACCACTATGGACTAGAATAGGAAAAATATGACTAAAACTGTTATAGGCTACTTTTTTATGGAGAATTCAATGGTTTTTGATAAAATGTTCTATTTTGGGTGGAAAGGTTCCAAATTTGGCATGTAAAAAGAATGTTTTTGGGCCAAAATAGGCATTTTTGTTGATTTCTGTTGCCATGGAAACATGATTTTCATTCTAAATAGGAAAATCAATGATTCCATTTGAAGGAACACCCCACAAGGTTTACTATGGCGAAAACAGAATGAAAATGCCATTTCTAGATCAAAAGTTATGGGCAAAAGAATAAAAATTTATACGAATTTAGCTAATTAGCATAAATTATGCTAATTAACTATATATCTCATGACCAATTAGACATAGAGCTTATTAACATTCTTGAAATGGTCACACCTTCTCAAATCTAGTAAGCCATTCCTCCAAAACTAACAGGAGTATCTTCTCATACTATGTATCACTGTAAAGCTAATGATTTGAATTTTAAAGTTGACTTTTAGCACGGAGCACCCTTTCTCCTTGCCTCTACACATATTACTACTAACATGGCAGGCCTGAAAGGAAAATCGCCCCTATGGTCACTCGCCTGGACAAAGTTTCCAGAGTATGAATGTTGCGGGTGTTCTGGGTGTTTTCATAGTTAACTCATAATACCTTGTGGTCAGTTACCCCAACACCTAAGTAACTCTCAGATACTCCATGTTTTTTTCTCAGACCCCCCAAATCCCCAGGAAAATCTATCTGGCTCACTTCTGGGATTTGTAACCACATGTATGGCCACGCTCATTTTGATTATATCATTATGAAACAGAGTAATCAAATATATCTTTACTGGCAGTAAATATCAAATGTTTCCTGTTTATAGTAAGCTTTTATTTTCGTTTCTACAGCACTCATGATTCACATGAGTAGGTACGCTTTTGCTGCCCTCGAAAATTTGGGCAGTTACCAGATCAAGCCTCGGGGAGAGATGCAGATCAAGGTGCATTTTACCTTACTTTTCTTTATATATGCATGACTACATATAATTGGCTTAAGGCAGGAATAATCATCTAATGATTATGGTAGACCAACAGTGTGTTTCCTGCTACTAAGAAATCATGTAATCTTTACTCTGACTATTCCTTACCACCTTGTGATTTGAAAACCGAGATTTTTTGTAAGTGCTCCTTTTTTATTCTAGGGTAAAGGCCTTCAGATGACTTACTGGCTACTTGGAAAGGATGGATTCAACAAGCCGCTTCCAAACTTTGATGATTAAGCCACATTGAGGGTGTCTAGTAAAAGATAAAATAACGCAAAGAACAATCAATTGTTCGACCCATAGACTCCACAATATATACTCTCCCAACTTTTGAACAAGAAGACTTTTCACGTTATAAAATACAAATCATAGTGAACCATTAACCCTAAAACGTCTTGTTCGGTATTTTAAAGTGTGTAGCCATATTGGAATCTCACAGAAATCAACAATGGAGTTCTCCTTTAATATGTAGATTATAAGTGAGTTTTAAAACATCACTAAATTGTGTGTCGATACATCAGCAGGGATGCGGAAGGGAAAAGAAAACTCACCCAAATAGTGTTAAGACATCATACAGGACTGGTAGGTGGTACTGTCAGGACTAGAAATGTATGAGATGAGTAATAAAAGGGTACCATAACATATTATCTACACCAATTAACACAATCATTTATTAACCAACCATAATTACCATTTCTCTGTGTATGGTCTGTCAAAGCTATATTGGATATAGAATTGATAGTATAGGATAGGATCTGTATATAATTAATACCATAACCAGTGATAACCTGTGAATAAAGGCTATCCTGATCCGCGGGATAACCATCTCATATATAAAGACAATGCACCCATCATCCAGGGTCACTCGCCTCTACTCAGTTGCCCCTTGCAGCACTGCCCTCCAGCGAGCTGCTCCACAGTAGTTCCTATAGTGCACATGCATCCTACTCAGGATGTGGCCGCACCCACAGTTACCACTTATAGACCCATAGGTATGCTATGGTTATATTCAATACACATGGAGTTATTTCTACAGATCATGGAGATCTATGATCATACACTTGTAGGTAAGGTATACATGGAAACTCTTCTAATTAGAAAGATTAGCAAAGTGAGATTCATTAAACATCATGAAAATCCAATTGTCAACTCTGTGCAATAGGGATATATAAAATTGTATTTGCATGCTTGAGTTATCTCTTCATACCATTAAATAATATGTCTCCATCCGACAGTACTATATGTTATTATACATAAATGTAAATAAAAGGTATCAAACAAGAGCTGTGTAGATTTGTGAATTTGAATTTGAAAAGTTTAACTATACAATATTTCAGGCTTCCATTAGTAGTCTTCAATACATTTGCGGCCCATCCTTACAAAATGAAGGATAAGTCGCTTTTTGAGAACATAGATTCAGGCCATGAAATGTAAAAATGTAGTTTTGTCCAAAAATGAGTTGTGGGCAGTTTTTGGTGAAGCTAATGCCAACTAAGTTAGATCAAACATTTTGGGTGGATTTTCTCCCAGAATATAAAGATTTAGCAATAGAATTATGCAGATATTATCATAGCCTACTGGATGTTAATACCATATTGATATGAACGGGGATATTGACTGAATACAATAAATAGAGTGTTCTGGTTGCCATAGTAAGCAGATTTGCATTTTCTTTAGATTTGGGCCGCTCCAAGCTTTCAGCAAATTTAATATGAAGTATATGTCAAAACACTATGTTCAGAGAAATACAAAGTATATCACTGTTATTACTGTGTAGTAAATGATTGATATTCCCTGCAATGCATTAGTCCTATGAATAAAGGACTAGAGACATTGCAAAGCATTTTCTCGGTTGTGGTATTTGAGGTTATTATTTTTCAGCAACATCTTTACCATACTTCCCTAACTCCTAAATAGAAGTGTAGTATATTAAATGAAAGCTCTTGATGCCCTCCTTTTTAAATCTGGACTAGCTCATATTTCTTCTCCTACGACTTGTCCTCACTTTGAAAGGATGGGGTCAATTTTGTGATGCTGGGATTCATGGGTACCAACCAGCTTGTTGGTTGGAGTAGATCTATGAGCTACTTATAACACGGTTAGAGAGTTTTCAGTGCCGAAAATGGATAATATCGATTCCTATATCTGGCGATAGAGCACCCAAAATTCATGGCGAGCGGACAGCGGGGCGGACATCTTGAAACATACCAAGACACGAAAGTAAATTCTCCATTTTTGCAGCTTATGTACCAAATATAGCGAAATGCTTTGAACATAACATAGTTGAAACCATATTCTACCTATCTGTCGACTAGATTCCTTGATATTTTGGCTGTATTTGATATAAAAAATTATTAAACTTTCCAATCGAGCGGCTTGCCGTGCATCTTCGCCATTCTGTCAACACTACAGGTGCCACCGCCTGGTGTGTACAGAATGGATTATATTTTAGACTGGCGCAGCCCTGTCTCGACGTGTTCGCAGTAGTAGGTCTATGAGAGTGGGAGTTTGAGGAGCTCGCCAGTCTAACCATACGACAACATGAAACCAAGATGGCGGAGGGCTGTCTTGTCCACTCGCATAAGAATTGAATGGATTAAATCATTTTTTAAGGTAAATACTTAGAATTAATGGTGGAAACCGTGTTATAAGGGCAATATATAATGCATAGACTTGCACTCGTTGGCTTCATGGGGTTTAATAGAAGCATTCGCCTACGGCTCATGCTTCTATCACCCCCTGAAGCCAACTCGTGCAAGTCTATGCATTATATATTACTTCCATGTACAGCTCCACTCTGCCACCTGTACACTGACATAGGCACTTGAGGCCAAACGGTTTTGGTTAGAATCGCACTCACTCAAATTATTCAATGTATACAACAAGATATACTGGTGACCTAGTAACAGTGGTCAACTTCCCAAAAACACCGTTCCTCTTGAGGGAGCCACCCACACATTGAATGACATCCAGAGTTTGGAGATTTGTGTTTTGTGAGTATAGGCGCGCTAATAAATAAATTTATACGTATGTGACTGTCGCCCCCTGCAGGAGTTTCTGGAACTAGTATGCACATATGTATATTGCTGCCATCTGCATGGACTCATGTACACTACTTGTGTGACCCATTCAAATATCACTGAGGCGAACGCTAAATATTAGTGCGATATAAGTATGGCACAGACATTGAAAATTTCTTTAAAATATGAAAAAAATGAAACAGTATTCGCCAAAATAAAAAAAAGGTTTTTTGGCCCTGATTTGCTAGGGTCGGTCGGGTAACTGGAAGCAAACCCTTTTTATTTGGCCTATGCAGCAGATAAGCTTGATTCCTGCCCTTATATATTAGCATATTTGCTGCTATGTACCTCAGAGTCTTTTTATTCGATATAATAACTATCAAAATAGGTCATAATGAAAAGAGAGTGGACATCCCTTATAAAACCTTTTCTAGATTGTGTCTTTTCAAGTTTGTTAAAGATATTCCATTAGGTCATGGCAAGCAAAGTGTAGCACACTTACAACACACAACATTCTAAACAATGTGTTAAAATATCTAATGATTATGTAAACTATTTCTGCTCCAAAACAAAGAAAACCTATGTCCTGTATTTATTCCTATCCTAGTAATAAATCAGGTGTGGCTAATTTCCTATAGAGGGAGCCTGTGTGCTGTGGATGAATAGCCAGTCCTAATCCTCAAGGTGTACTAAACACTACACAAAGCCTGTCAGACTAGCCAACAGGTGGCACTCTGCTGAGCAGGAATGTCAACAGCCTCGTGCGTGCCAGTCGACTCTCATGGTGGCAGGCGTGTGAGAGCATCTGGCAAGACTCATATCTGGGACTGGTCACTAGGGGTTCACCAGCAACCAGCAGTCACCAGCAGATCTTCAGGATCCTGGAGAAACCATGATGGCCCCAACTCTCCCCAAAAGGCAGCCATAAAGAGATTGTGACAACTAACATACAGCTGTAAGCTGTTACCAGTGGATCAACATGACACAGCCTTCATACATGTACAGGTGAGTTCCATGTAAACTCCACCAATTCTACCCTACAATAAGCTCCTTAGTGCTAGCCAGATTTTTTATATTTTTCCCAATTTTATATCCGTTTTCTACCTTCTTTTCTTTTGCATTACGATCATTTATGGGTCAAGAGTTAACAGCTTAAAAAGAATATCCTCTACATATGTGGCCCAACCCGAGGAAACGTGCATGGTGGGGAGGTTAGTTCAGCTATTGGCCATCAGGGGGAGCATATGAGTAAAACACTTATACACCAGGTATTATGGCAGTATCCTTTCATCATGGCATTACACAAAGAAAATACATTATCTACGTGTTCCTCTTCATATCTTCCAAAATAAGAATCAGAAAAATGTCCTGCTACATATTGCTCATGCTAATCATTTGAGATTTGATAAAGACTAATAACAACTCGGACTCATTCAGTTTGGTGTGTCATAATACATTTTATTTGAATGTCCAGCTAACATGATATTCTTTTGGCGTTTGTATAATATCATATGAAGAGAAACTATGAAAATAGGAAGAGTATTACATGTTTTCATAACATACGGATTTCCTTATTTGACCGTTTTGTGTGATTATTTTGACTATATGTGGCCCATATATGGGCTCAATGTAATTATTGCATCACTTACACGTCTACTTTATGTGGTATTTACTGAACCCTGAAGTATAGTGAATGGTTTCAAATGTGAAAAGGGTAAATCAGCAAGAGCGTGGCCAGGTCTGTATTATAAGGTTTAGGTGCAGTCCAATATCAATTGATCAGGTCTAAGCTAAAGTATGGAAATGACCCTGGGTGATTTTTGACCCGGAGTCATTTTTGACCCTGCCCCCCACCATCCCCCCACTTACCCTACTTGAAGAATTTTGACCCCAGAGTCATTTTTGACCCTGGGTCATTTTTGACCCAGAGTCATTTATGACCCTCTCCCCCACCCCTCCCCTTCCCCCTCTCTCTGCCTTATCAGTTGACCTAGATAAGTGGCCTCCCCCCTATACTGACTTTCAGTTATGAATGGGCAGCAGATTAAGTTTCAAATTGTGTTTTCTCAACTGCTATAGTTCATATCCAAAAGTTATTTTAGATTTAACTAGGATACATATTGGTCTTTCTAGTGATGTATGATTGATCAATCTCAAATGTGATACAAACTTATCATTTGCATTATTGTGAGCCCAGAGAGCTATTTTCCCTCATACCCACTGCAATAATTAAAACAGAATGCAAAATAAGATGGCTAAAAAATAGTTTGGTATTCTAGACTACCATTATCAATCCTCCTCTTTTCATATATAATGGTTTTATGATGGATAGATAAAGAAAAATGGCCCCAAAAAGCAAATTAAAATTGCCTTTTCCATAGCAGACAGAGCAGGGTCATTTTTCACCCTGGGTCATTTTTCACCCAGGATCATTTTTGGGGTTTTACAGAACCTGTTGATATATCTTATAGTTCTGAGGTTTTTGACATCAATTTAATAATTTTATCGTGCTTTTCCTTTGAAATGAAAAAGTAAAGAAATATTATTGAGCGAGTCTTCTGCAAGTCTATCCTTATTATGGACTACATGTCTAAATCCTCCAAAGACAATAGGACGTATGATAACAAGATCTGGTGTTAACTGGTCGTCACCAGTCTCAACCAGTATGAACTAAGAGGGATATCAGTACTATAGCTAATGGTCCATATCCTATATGCCATGAAGGAGTTCAACCTAGCTCCACATTATATCTCCTGACACAAAAGGAAACCTTCTATGTGCGCCCTTCTTACGCTCCCACCTTGCGTAAATCATTTATTGTTACAAGTTCATTAATAACAGACGACATTTTATTCACTCGGAACCACATATATATATATAACACCACCTAGATTCAGAATCTTTCTAACATTTAGAATTACTCCTCGTCACATCTTTGAGCAAAAGGACAACGCTTATGACGCCAGGTGCGTCTGATATGAGCCCATTTCCCCTTTTTTCATGACCTTTCTTAAACAAACAAAAAAGTCATCACCTTTTGGACGCTGACTTGGATTGCTTTTTGGCGCAATGGCAAACTGAGACTGTCCTATATTCAGAAATATCTATACATCAAAGTCTCAGCCTGAATACACCAATTATTCCTTTTTGAATTCCACCACTGAACATGTTGCCCATAATAGGCTTAAAACTGTATAATAATGTCTAATAACAGTATGTTCATGTAAGATTATTTCTATATAATCTTCGTCTTCTTCATCTTCTTCACCAGCATCTTGTCTTAGTAGTATTCCCTGCAGGAGGTGTACATGCCTCCATTTGTATTGAACAAGTGGACAGATGTATACACATACAAACCCTTTTTCACCTGGAACATCACTTTTTAATGTCCCATGTAATTACCTAATTCCAAGCCATAACCAGATGTTAATCATAATAAGACTATTACCATGGCAACAGACACCCTTCTCTCGCGACATAAAAATCTGCATCATCTTCCCCGGCTTACTTCGTCTTGACTGCGCTGAATATGAAATCCTTCCAGTCAAATCCATAACTCCCACATTGACTTCACAGGCGGACAGGAAATCCACATATAAAGTATGAAGAATCTGGATTTCTTTTCATCAGTATTTTTCCATTATAACTCAAGACTGTGCAATAACTTGTTCATTCTTCAGATGAGATTTTTGCCAGGTGTCCATTTTCCCGCCATTCACCATCATGTGAAGGCAATAAGGATGTGTTCTGAGCAGTTCAAAGTGTCATCGATTACAGATGTCTGAATATTATTACTTTCTGTAGTACTGTTATCATTGTGGATATAGTCAAGGACCTGTGGAAAGACACAAGATAGTGCCCGTCATCCATAGGCGGCTGTTGTTGTGGCATTTAAGAGGTCCATGGTGGTCACCTCAATATCTGCCCCGTCCTGACTTATCCTTGGCCGGAACTTGAGGAGGATGACAATATAGGTCGCAATGAGGGTCACGATCTGAAATAAATGGAATACATTGAATAGTTATTACTTATATTCTATTCGATTTCAGAGAAATTTGGTAATGTTTTATCAGCATGTGAAAATAAGCAGGGCGTATGAAGTAAAAGTTTTAAGGGCAAGGGAACAGCAACAGTTGGTGGTCAGTCGGGAGTAGTTTTGAGAAGATCGGAGGTAAGAGATAAGATAAGGGTGCAATTGAGGCCTTCTACTCCTGGCCCCTGGTTTACAAATCTCTCTGTTTTTCTTAGAGAGGTAATTTCTATTACTAAATAGGCTGAATTTTTTCTATATTTCATCAAGTCATTTCCTGATTTTTTTTAGATTTTCTGTAAATTTTTCTTATAACTTCTTATCAATGATTTTGTGACTTTGGGTAATAGAAAATGGGATAATTTTCTCAGAGGTTTAGAGCCACACTGCCTCTGCTCACATCACCCTCCCGGCTAGGGAGGTTTCAGATACGACTGACTTAGGCCTAAGCAACCCCTTTACTCATCAGACAAAGGCAGATACCCACAACACTGTATATTTGTGATGTTAAAGGTAGTATATATACAATCCAGCTTGTTCAAAATGGGTAATAGAAAGAAAGCATTATAAAAAAACCATAGGTGATTGTGTCCTTTTTCCACTGGAGGGCATTAAAGTTTGGTAGTCTTAACTATGGCCGCCTATTAGAATTTAATCCCATAGAAGAAAATCCGACAATTTCTTAACCAAACCTCATGCATACATACCTAAGATCATAACCTTAGAAACATTTTGGAACCAAAAATTAAGGGGTCACGGGCAAAATGAAAATCTTCTGAAGAAACTAAAGCTATTACTGATTGCTTTAGTATAGGAGTATGGGTAATGTGAAATACAGTGATAAGAATGGCTAGAATGCCAAAGTATCACACTTAAAGTGTTGATAAAGATGGGCTATATCATATAAGATAGGAATATGAGCAAATATTGTCAAATTCGAAAGTTTCATTTTTTTGCCACCAGGTGCCGTTTGAGCAGATCGTAGATGTAATTAGGGTTTTGGGTATCTTGTCTGTTTTATTATTTAAATGTAAATGACAGAATTAGCTGAACAAAAATTAGATATATGGCAACTGCCAAGACACTAGAGTTGCTGGCTCAGCGTCTGAGCTACTTCTGTTCGTACGTCTACTAGTTGCCAAGATTCTCACCAGATGGCAGTTGGTACGTACCTTTGTCAAGGTTGGCCGGTTTATAGGAAATAATCGCCATGCCGTTAGTCCTATGTGGTTACTGGTCAGCTTGGAGAGAAACAATTGGACCTGAAAGGAAAATAATTAGAGTCTTGTGGGATCTCCTTATGATAGATTGTCAAGGTCTCAACTGGACTAATAGAACAATGATGTAGCCTATATTTTCAAATCAATTATTGAGTGTGTAATGCTACGTTTTTCACACACATACACACACACACACATACACACACACACACACACATATATATATATATATATATATATATATATATATATATATATATATATATATATATATATATATATAGATGAAGAGTTTGGTTCCAAAACGCAATAAATCCATTCCAGAGGTATTCCGGTCCCTACTCTTCGAATTTTAGTTTCCCCCTCTATTTCTTGGGCTCAAAGTGTCAGGCTGGATGAGATCTTCATGTTACATATGGGTTTTAATGGTCCCATATGCATATTTTGGGCTCCAGAGGGGTAAAATGTGCCCAAAATGACCAAAAATGTCTGGGCGAAATTGTGTCTGGGAGAATGACATTTGAGTTACAAGCCATGTTGAGGGCTTAATTTCCCACAGAAACAATCTTCATACCTCCATGAAAATCTCAGGTCCAGACTATTTTGACCTGTAGATTAAGAAAATCACATTATCATTTCTATCAGATGTGTCCTTGTTATTGTAAAAGAAGCATACTTATAAGAATTCTTTATCTGGGCACATGTCTGGGCGAATGACATGTAAGGCCCCATATGCACACCTTTTATGATTTGTGACCATACACCCATTTTTGTAGTGCTCCCCTGAAGTTAATTTCAGTGCTACCCTAATGAATTCATTACCAAATGGACTCTGGACAGCCGGAAAATATTTTTCTCAAAGAAAATGGTTTTTATATTACATTCAAGTATCTCTAATGTATAAGCTTTTGAAATATTTGCCTCTTTTTCAAAATGGCGTTTATTGCATTTTGGAACCAAACTCTTCATATATAGGGAGTCTTTTTCAAAGAGAGAAAGGGCAAAGTCGCATTCTCATGGTTATCAACACAGTTACCCTGATCAATTGATTGATTAATTGATTAATGACACTGACAATGGCTCAAGTGGGTGTTGACATACTTGCAGGCAGGTGGCGGGCTGCTCGTCGGCACCAATCCTCAACATGTACAGCACCATCTGAGGCTCGGAGGCCTGCAAAATACAAAATTATAGTAAATGTATTATATTAAAACAACTAAGATTATATGATATACAAGACTTGACTATATCAAACGTACTTATGACAGACATTTTTGAGAGTGATATTTACAGATGACAATTTGCTGGGTAATGCATGGAGAGCACAAATGTACATTAAAGAATCATGCCGCCCTTGTGGAATCGAAGGGGCACAATGAGGCGTGTATCAAACAGCAGACTTGATGGGAATATACCAGATGTCCCATACAGAGTTATGGATGTGCAGTGTTACCTATTCACCATACAGGAGGTTCCCATGACATGCGAGACAACATAGATAGTGACGGCTGAATAGGCCTCCTACCTCAGACTGTGCAGCACCCCCTCCCCTATCTGTCTGCTCTTTCCAAATCATACAATGATATCCTACGCTTCTAGAGCCCCTACATATCATAGCCCACTGATGTGTCTAACTATTTTTGTAATTAGGCATAAGCCATGAGCTTTTTTGCTATGAAATGTGTAAGTAGTATATGAAAATGAGCACCAGTATAAGGCATATGAATTCTTCTAAACAGAATACTTTAATCATTTCAGGAACACACAATTCATGCTTTAATCCCCCTATTATTTTCTATCATGATATATAAATGCATAATTGGTGAGTAATGCACCTATGTTGTCCTGACCCCTTAGAAGTGTATGAACCACATGGGGTCAGCATGATGCACCATGGATGCAGCACTGGTGAGTTATTCGTCACAGCTGAATTAGCGCAATGCATCACAATGTTCAAATGGTATCTAGAGTACATAAAAGTAATATGCAACTCATGAAGGATTAACACGTCCTAGCAGTTTTCAAGCAGGGCTGTTTAGGATAGAGAGCATCACAAGTCATATGAAATGGGATATGACATAACTAATAATACCCTACTATTGGAACTCCGTATGTTTGCAGTTCAGATTAGTTATCCTGGTTAAATTTTCTATAATACCCCATGTCTGTGGCACTTCTACACAACTATTGTATTCAAATGCCTTATACTGGTGCTCATTTTCATATACTACTTACACATTTCATAGCAAAAGGCTCATGGCTTAGGCCTATTTACAAAAATAGCAAAAATAGCTTCATTTTTTTGCCACCAGGTACTAGTTAGACATGACAGGGGACTATGATTTGTAGAGGCTCTAGAAATAGAAATATTGGCCTTGTAGAACGTGGTGTAAACCCACAGTAGATCATATTGTTCATTTACATTAACTTTAACTGTGTGTTTATACACTGTACCTGGAGCAATATAATGAGTAAGCCAATTACAGCATGCAGATCATTATGATTGACTATTGTTATGACACATTGGGCAATAGACAGTCATGTAATCCTCCCACCTCCGATGGACGGACATTGATATGATTAGATATTCCCAAAGCCATAACATCAGAGACAAGGGGTGGCATGGTGCATCCAGTGGCCCCCTCCAGTGGTTGGTCGCGTTATATGTACCACTTTAGCATAGGTAGCATACATTAGCATCCCGTTGGCATTACTATAAAGGAACGTATGCAATATAATAGGGGTTGTGCAGCCAAACTCTAATATGAAAATCTACCTTAGTACCCATATGCCCCCAGCACGCTGTGATAGTGAATTGGTTGTATCTTCAAACTTATATCAAAATTTCAGGGAACTGTTGTAAGGAAGGGCTGTACATCTGCTTCCACAGCTCCGCTCTGCACAACTTAGACCCTGCGGTTGTTGTACGGTCTAACTATTGCAATGGTAGATATCTAAATTAGGAGATGTCGACTAGCATCCCCATGGCCGATTCTTTTTTTTTTTTTTTTTTTTTTAATCTTGTGAATTGAAGATCGGGTCATTGTGCAGCTTTCTATTGAAATGGTGGGCAATGATAGGATTATGAGTGAACTATGAGGTGAATCATGCAGGTTTTACATTATGAATCCATATACATTGCTGTATAGTTGTGACCTACTTGTGTATTGTCATGGTGTACATTAATTATTTTATCCCGACCATGATAATGTCCATAGCGAATCATGTACCTGTTTCCTCATTGTCCCTTAATGTGAGCATTTGTATTGAAGCGCACTTACCCATAGCCACATTCTATCAGTGCAGCGTTTCCTACTATGCTAGTGGTCATTTATATATGAACATATCATGCACTCAAAATATGTTATTTGTGTAGCATTGCCATTATTTTGTCCATTTAGATAGGACTCTCTCAAAATAACCCAAATGCGGATTCTGCAGCACTTATGACATAGCACACCCCCAGTTGTTTAATCTAATGCCAAGTCGGGTAGATCTATGCTAGCTTTAACATGCGGAGGTCTTGAGATTAACTCACTGACTCGACCACTTGGCTGTCTGGTAAATCGGTCACTCTACTCACTCTCTCAGGTGACATTCAAACAGCTTGTTTTAACTAAATATGGGTACTGTATAGGGTAATGAAAGTTCTCACTATAATGGTGATTTTTGGGGTACAATGAATTGCTTATTGTATGCTATCTGAGGGAAGCTAATCCAGGTGGTCGACTTAAGGTACCAAAATGCCAAGTGGTCGAGTCCTACCCTACACAGTATTGATCTTGTTGAAGTAAGACACTCTTGAAGGTCTGGCACGATGATACACTATAATACAATGCTAATGAGAATGGTGCCGGAGTTGTATCAGTGCATCATGGCGACAAAGAACTTGCAGGTACCACGAAGTACTAATCAAATAGTAAATCTAGTTCACACTAATATAGCCCACTGTCAGAAGGCATCAATTACTAACAGAGGATCATCAGGTGAGATAATAGATTCTCACCTGGCTGCCCATGGTACCGGACTAATCCAATATCAATTACTATAGAGGTTGGTGTCCTGGTTACAGAGCTCTCAGACGTCATCCCCACCCCACTGCCTACATAACGACCTGCACCTATCCACAGGCATGCACTGGACAGCCGCACCCTGTGGTTTAATATGGTGACGTGGCATATAGAGTAACAAGACACGCCAATCTCACCTTTAGCGCAAGAATATGTCCTTGTATTGTCTTTTTCTTATCTTCTGTGCATCTACATTTTTCTAACTGACAAAAGAAAATCCAAAGTCTTTTCATCTTAATCACATTTAATGTAACGCATGCGTCTTTAAAATGGATGTTGCAGTAAGCAGCTGCAGTGATGATAACTAAAGTATTTAATTAAAACAAACCCTGAATATTGTCTAAGAACGACTCTTATCATAGCAAACGGCTTGTTATAGAAATGTGCTTATTTTGCTGAAATTGTGAAGTAAAACATGGTATGAAAGGAAAGAACCTATACTATATGTAGGAGGTAATTCCCTGATAGCAGTTCCATAAACAGGTGCATATAACTGCACCGTGAAATTTGGGTTATGCCTTCTTGGAAACTGCAGATATGAGTTAACCTGTATATATCATGCCCTTAGGTTGTCAAAACTATGAGTTTCAGACTCTTGTTTATTAGAGGAATGTGTTCTACAGCCATACCCTGATTTGTATAGCCAATAAAACTAATTCAATTCACCTCCAAGGCGGATAGAATGAGTATGGTCCTGGGATGGGGCATCATGCCATGTGTAAACAACTAATCTATGACATCAACACATTTCACCACACATTGCTGCTGTCCAGTACATGCCTGTGCATCCATCCTACTCAAGCACAAAGCCCATTACCCTGATAATTACAAACATGCAGATATGATGCAATGTATACTGGATCCATGCAATCCTTAGCACAGTAAAGTGATGCCCTGATAAATTATAAATGGGACGTAAAATCTGATGGCACAGGTGGAAAGCTGACTTTTACTCTGATGTGCTGTGGTTTGTTGCAGCAGTAATGTGAAAGTGGCTCTCCCATAATAGTAGGGAGGCAGAACTTTGAAATGTTACTATCCATTTGGCATCCATTCCAGGCTTGAAGTATGGCCAGTACTGATCAACGCCAGGGTGGATGCCATGTATAGAAATCGACCTATTGAATAACATTTTGACTAAGCCTGAGGATGGAAGATTTCTGAAGTAATTCATCATGGGAATATAAATTTGGGTATACATACAGCCATACCAATGCTCCGACAGACATTTTTGGGGGGAATCCTCCAGTGTCAGCACTCGGTTAGAACCAGGCCATGAGACCCAAAGCATCAAAACAGTCAGAATGAAAGCTATCCCATAAGCAGTGTTGTGCGAGGAACCCAGGGGAAGAGATGCTGTCTATTGGGACATTAACAGTGACAATTGGGTGCTACAGGCCATGAAGAAAAGAGAAATATACTCGATAATGGTCGTGTTCTACAATAAAACTGAAATCAAGAAGGACACTATCACATAGTAGTATTAAGAAATACGTTAAAGGACATACATATCCTTATATCATCTACTGGTAAATTGCCTTAAATACCTCTTCAAATGTCTGTCCGGCCACTAATCACTCAATTTGTGTAACTAACGAGTTTGCCACAAACCTTTTGAATAGATCTCATAGGTTAAAATATATCCAATTAGGCTCACACCAAATTAGAGTTGAGCACATTAAGATAAATTCTGTATTGCCTGGAAAAAAAGGTAGATTGGCAGTCAAGGGACATACATGTATGAGTACATTTGTAGTTCTACTGCATTCACTCCACCTTTAGCTGTTGAGTGATCTTAGTCTCAATTTGCAAATATTGAGAGGAAACTCAATCAAATTATGCTGTTATGAATATGTTTATTGATATGATGCCACATTTAGGCATAGGGAGATTGTCGGGTCTTTATCCCCAAAACCGTCTTTATCGCTCAATATCACTGATTTGAGGGATAAAGACACCCACAGGTCTTTATCCCACAAATAAGGCATTAAAGCATAACTTGTTCCAATACAATAGGCTAACGTCTGAGTGTCACATTATGCATTTCATATTCTGAACTGAATCCTAAATTGTATACCTGGGAGTGATTTCTAAGAATTCAAAAGTAACATTGAGGTTGCTGTTTAAAAATTCGTGTAAGAATATCAATACTTATCGGTCTTAAAACATTGTTCACCATGTGTAACAGTCCTAGGTGAATTGCCCCGGCACTTGTAGACTCGTACAATATACCCCCTTAATATCCCCCATGACACCTATACAGGTTCGTGTTCCTTTGTCCTCGGGCTGTACAATGTAGTGCTGGTGAGTTTCTTGTTAGCACTGAATTGATGTATCATTGCATCACTCAGGAATGTGACATGTTGGCATTATTGCAGCACTCTCGGGCTTTTCACTTGCATTGATGCATATGAAGAGTTTGGTTCCAAAACGCAAAAAAAAAAACCATTCCAGATTTTCAGCATATACCCATGTTTGAAGTGCTCCCCTGAAGTGAATTTTAGTGTTGTCATGATGAAATCTTTAATATATAGACTCTGGACAGCTGAAAAACATATTTTTAGAAGAAAATAGTTTATCAATAAAAAGTAAACTATCTCTAACATGTAGGCCTTTGAAAAAATTGCCACTTTTTTCAAAATGGCGTTTATTGCGTTTTGGAACCAAACTTTTCCCCTCATTGGTTTACACAATGCAGATTTTCATGATAAGGCTAATGCACATAACCTGCTTTACAACTTTTGGAATTGGGATGAGAGGTATAGGCTAGATCGAGTCTAATTCTATTTGGTAATGGCTTTCCTTCCAATATCAGGCTGCAATTTCCAAATTACACGCATATTCCCTGTCCTCAAAGTACAGGTCTACCGATAAAATGCAGTTTCAATTGATTCACGTCCCAAGATTGGGAGGTGGGTCTGCATTAGCTTGAACTGAGATATCTGGAGATCGATAGTGAATTTAAGTTGAATTACACAGAGGTGATGGGACCTCCTCGTAAATATTTATGTGGAAGGTAATCAATATGTTAAACAGGTCGTAAACAAATATTTGGTTCAATCAGGTCCCAGAATAGACTTCTATTGAGAGAGGGACCGACGCAGGAAAACATGTAATAAATTATACGGTGGAGAACAGAGTCTAAAAATACTTAAATCTTCATGCTTTTGTAGCTGAAGATGTTTCTGGGTTTATTTTTGGACTGTCGTTGAGATGGATCAGATGGCGTCTGGCGTCAAATATAATCATGTTCCCTGAGCTAAATATGTCTACTGCACTGTTATTTTGTTGAGATGCGGTTAGAATTAAATTATGTTGGGTAGGGTCTCTTATATTAGTCAGTTAATATTGTTAACTGAACATACCTTAAACACAAGAGACCAATATTATTTAATATTTCTGCCTCAAGTTAAAAGTGGAATCGTATTGATACACAGTGTAGAGAGAAATATAAGGCACAATCATCTGAGGTGATTTCAATTTGCCTCAGATTTCAAACTGATCTTAATGTGCACATGAAGTTTATAATAGGTAAGGATTGCATTTTTTCTGCTATACTGCAAACTGTATGTAGGGTCTATATAGTGGACGTTACGGACAGTTGTATTCTATGTGTAAAATCTGCATGCTAGTCTATTGTTTTGCCGTTCTCACCTTACAGGGATAACCAGCGCATAGACTCAAAATATGATAATGGACACTTTTACTCCCTGGATATCTTGGAGACTTGATGATTCTGATCACTACGTGTCAAAGAAAGGTGAGGCAGGGTTTTACTAAGCCTAACTAAAGTTCAATTTGTGCTATCCAAACTCCGGTCCTGTAATTGTATGCTATTACAAGGAATTACTGTATAATGAATTAATGATGAATCACTATTGGGAAATAACAGGGAAGGATAGCAAAATTTATTGTCTTGAAAACTACAGTGACATATATATAAATGGTTAAACTTTGGCTTTCATTGTTGACAGTGATTAACATCAGATTTACAGATTAGTTCTTTGAGTGTGGAATCACACGCCCTGCCGCCCGTTCTGGCTCCTGTTGGATCTTGACCTACATATGTGTGTACTTCCGGTGGAAAAAGAGGGGCTCCCGGTTTGCGTTGGGGCTTCCCATAAGGTTAGGAGGGCACAAGAGAATGGGGTGAGCCCTTCTACTGGTAAGCCTCTTGACATTTTGCCTTCACCTTCTTCAAACCCTTGTAAGAAGACCCCGTTCTCACAAAGCTCAAATGAAGCGCCAGTGTTTAATTCTCACCCACTGTATTGGTGCATCCTGGAAACCCCTTAGTGTTGGCGCGATCCGTAAATGCAGTATCGGCGAATTAACTGCATACATTAATTCATCTTTTAAAGGCATCCTGTTGTCCTTTAAGGGTTAAAACTATACAGAGTAACTAACGCCCCGCCCAGACGAGTACTAGGTGGACAGTCAAACAATAAAAACTATAGATCCTACTGTTCAATGTTTAGTAGAGGATGGCGAATATCTGACAGGAAGAAAGGGAAAAGGGTTATCATTCAAAGAACTGAAATAATGGAACAACATTGCATCGGCATACCTCACTGCAGCACTAGTGAATCTTCATTTTGCCACTGCTATAATGGCGCAACATGCTGATATTATGGTGGCATATCGGTCCATTGCAATACTCCAGTGCCATGGGTAGTTTAGCATTAGGGGTCTGTTGTTCAATGGTATCATACATTTTTACATATTCAGTTAGGGTGCCAACTTTGGGCACAAGCGTGTGACCATGCTGCAACCACAATATGATGATAACCTTGCTTACAGGCTTGGGGAGAGCAAGGTCAGAAGCATTCTTGACTCCACTTTGTTTTACATGCAAGATAAAGGGTTAAAGCAACAGACCCCAGAAGTAGAAATAAATATAAAGCAGTGAGGGGTCAAGTATCATATGGATTTACGGCTAAAGGTGCCCGGTCGTTTTTGTACTGCTAAGCTATATTTATATAACTGTACATATTGAAAATCACGGCTATATTTAGCAGTAATGGGTGGTATACACTCACCAGCCGCTATGGTTACACAAAGGGTGGTCTCGTATCAGTGGAAGCTTTTAACCCTTTAAGGAATGCGTGATGCTTCAAGTATAAATTGTCGTAGTGTTGGAATGTAACGCATGATACGCTTGAGTGTCATGGCGAACCTGTAGGTTCAACATCCATGATGCATAATTGCAATAGACTGGCGAGTTACTGACTTGTATTGCGTTCAAGCATCATGATCTGACAACGGGGTGGCATGCACCCTAGCATTTAGTGAACATTGAAGGGTTAAAGGTGAGAGCCATCCAGACTGCTACCAAGGTCTCCTTCACCATACAATAATCTATAACTGTCAGATACCACCGAGAGGCCCTTGGCTGACGGTGCATGCCGGTGTATTATGTGATGAAGTGTCCTATAGGGGTCTAAAAAAACACCGTCTACAGGTCTATAGATACAACTATGACAGTAGAAAGGGTTGGGTCATTTAACTACCAGTATGGTAATTCACGATACCAAAGGGATTGTAAAGTTATGAAGAGAGTGAAAATTTTTAACATTTAACATTAACATTTAACTAATCTTCCTCATTTAGCCTTCCAGAACCTGTACTGGTATCAACATATCTTTCTTCCAACCCCGGCTATATATCCACCTGCGAGGAACCGGGACGGGGAGCAAGATGGCGGCCTACGGTGGGAAACTAATTATATGCCTATATTGTAGGTCCCGCTTGAATACACAGAGCATTAATGGTTGCTTACATAGGCGTCAAGATGCAGCAGGCTGGTTTACATAGCGCCCATTGCCCTTAACCCTCCAACTCAAAGTCCTCACAGTTGATGTCTCTTGGTCAGGTAACTTGCTTTTTGTGTATCATATACTCCATTTTCAGATTATCAATCCTGTAGTGTTGACATGAAGTACACTGGCGAGTTACTAACTAGTTTTGCAAAACACAAAACGTTGGGAGAACAATTCCCAAAGGCACTATGTAGTCCTTAACGGGTTAGGCGTGAATAGAGCGGCTCGTGAGCTGCTCCCCCATCCAATAGCACTGCCACCTGCTCGTCATAGACTCCCCTTATACACAATACTGTTATCACCTGCCTCTTTCAGGTACATGTACATCACATTTCGTCCGGTTATCACCACCTGACATAGACATGACGCTGATAAGACGACCCTCAGCCCTTCATATGATATGAATGATAGGCCCTACTCCTCTCCACCCCGCACCATGACAATATCCCCCATTCATTAATAATTCACTCTATGCCTTTTCCATTCATATTATTTGACTCAGTTTCTTATTTTTGATAAGTTCTATTCACTCCTTCTCTGAATGATCGGAAGATGACTATCGGCTTTTCATCAGGCCGTCATCAATAAGCACGCCTTGGTGTACCCTTCTACAAAGTCCTTCATTTAACCCTTGACTACCCTCCATACCATTCTACAGGCAATTCCCCCCAAGGTTATCTGGCTGTAGCAGCAGGTTCGCTTTCAATTCCGCAATACCAATAATACCACAACTAGAAAAACCTTTTTGAAAGTTCTTAGACAGGCGGTCTAGGAGGGCGTAGAAGCTGGCCAGCTGACCATGAATTTCACCCAGGGTTTGCCTATACCATGCCTTTCCCTATATCCATAAAAGCAGTGCTCAGATATATTCCAAAGTCTCCCTCCCTATGCATGACCTTTACTGGTCTTGGGGCCACACCCCATGTAACCAGATCCCTCCAATATCCTCCCCAGTCCCTTTGGTACTAGCTCCTTCATTTCTGCAGCAATTGCTCACTCACTTGTGTCAAGGCTAACTCAATACCTTGAAGGCAGAGATTATTGTCCTGAGATTCTCTGCCATCAATCCTTGCAGATTCATATAGTATAGGGGTGCGCAAGGCTCCCATATAGTACACTTTCTCTATAGTTAATTGGTGTGACGTGAACACTGGTGAACGTTCTTCATTGCACTTTGGTCATGTTAATAGGGTTGCCCCTCCCAAACCCCAGACACAGAGGAGGGGGAGAGAATGCATGTATCCGAATAAAGTATACTGATTACATTGGATCAACGATTTGATTGTTATCATGCTTTATCTAATGGAAGAGCTATTATGAATTCTTAATGGAGTCCATGTTATCTAGAAGACATATGTTTCCTTTCATGATGTTCTAATAGGAAAACGGGTTGTTCTCCCCACCCATCATGAACATTATTCTGATTTAAGGATATCGATGTACTGAATGAATTCAAGTAGTATCACGTTCATATAGGTATCCATTATAATAAGTCACATACAAAGGTTCACACGGGCATGTGCCTCACGATGAACATTCACAGAACAATATATATATATATATATATATATATATATATATATATATATATATATATATATATATATATATATATGAAATATTTATGCATAATCTAGTAATTCCAATAGACAATGAGATGTATATCCCGTGAAATCCTCTACAGTAGAATGAGAGGCACAGGGGTAACTCAGTTACATACAGTCAACTGGGGGTGGGAGGATACCCTAAGTATGACACTCTAAGGTAGGCCTAGTGCAATAATGCACTATGCCCAATTAACATCATGATGTCTGAATGCAGCCCCGATGAGTAACTCACCTAAAGCCATTCTTTGACTTCATGGTAAGAACATGAAAAACATATGAGGTGTGTGAAAAATTGCAAAAGATATGCCTAGTGAAGCCTATTTACTGTGCACCCACAGATTTTATTCATGAATGAAAATTGATGAAAAAATTCTTAAACATTCTTAAATATTCTAAAAAAATTCTCAAAAGTTCTTAGAAATTCTCTGTAATTTAAAACTTTAAAGAAAAGTGTAGGGTCGGCCTTGTTTTGCTAGGGTCAGTCGGGTTACCGGTAAGAAACCATTTTTTTATTTGGCCTAATGCTAAACCTACAGGATCAATCCACTTCCAAAGAGCATGGATGCTGCAGGTATGCATTGGTAGTGATTGCCTATCTGTGCTGTATTGGTACATCTTACCAAAGATAAACATGACCCATGAAGCATCATAAGGCCTTTAAATATATATTGAATCCCTCCTCACCATAGACTTTTTCCACATCACCTTAACCCTCCCCCACCCCTGTCCTCATCTCCCTACAATCCCTCCTCCATCATCCCGCCTACCCCTAGTGCTTTGGTCTGTAATTATTTCTCCTCGTCCTCTGGGGACACAGCAGCCACTGATCACTTCTATTGGGTCTGGTAGACTGTTATTGCCTTGCACATTGTTTACTGGCAAACATTTTTAGTACTGTGTATATGTAATAATGTGCACCCTTCGAACTCACACATTGCTATTTTAAGTGAGTATCAGATCTATAAAAAAAAAAAGGTGTGTTTCCAGTAACATGAACTGAAATGCTAGGGGTGAGACATCTTCCTCCTGTTCAATGCAGGCATGTTATATACCAAAAGAAACACAAGTTCAAGGCGAATCTGAGAGGATCTGTGGCCACAAAAGCCCGACAATATATTTATGCATTGGTCATTATTTATCATGGGGGGGTAAAGGGGGCTTAAAAAATGTTGACCCCTCTTGAGAGGAGAGCTAAAAAGTTTAGTTCCTCTTTAGCAAAAAAGCCTGCATGCTAGTATAGTTCAAATGGGAGTGCAAATAAAAATTGATTGCTTTCTTTTTTATCTGTAAGGCTAACAAAAATATTTTTTCTTTCAGGTAACTAATTTTTGTCAGTATGTTACCTAAAACACACAACCTTTTTTGCCCTAATCCAAGTTATTGTAATAACATGGCCTGAGCCAAATAAATTAAAAATGTATTATAAACACTGACATATTGG
Organism: Acholoe squamosa; assembly: GCA_949317995.1. NCBI lineage: Eukaryota > Metazoa > Annelida > Polychaeta > Phyllodocida > Polynoidae > Acholoe > Acholoe squamosa. Next base: position 43,508,062 of record OX439041.1, read on the forward strand.
CTTAATCGGCGCATAGATATCTTTCCAAAAAGTGGTCTGCCATTTTTGCATCTCTATTGGTATTGTTACTATGGTCCTGTCCAAAAATAGTTATAGGAAATATGTTCGCAATACTGCAGGAAGGCAAGATGTAATATGATTTCATAACCCAACACATGGTAGAAAAATAAGTCTGAGAATCGGAGTTTAAGTCTGCTGTTATATGAATCCCTTTATCAATTTTGTCTTTTAAGGCCACCAATGGTGCTTTGATGTAAAGGTTACAAAGCACTCTAACTACTTTGTAAACCTTTATAACCTTTTGTTCAGATTAGAGTGTTCAAATGTCTTTTTTCGAATCTACCACTTCTTATATTCTTAAGCTTGTGTAATGGACTGGTTACGTATGTTGGGAAAATAATAATCATATACCACAGGCACTGAGGGTAACTCTCCCCATGTGCCGTTTTCCAGGGCCTTTCCATTCACTTCTCATTTAATACCTCAAACCACAGCTCAACATTGAATGCATACAAAGCTCTTGCCCATGTGATAGTACCATCTGCTGCAAAATGGCCTGATTTAAGCCAAACGGGATAGCCCATTTTGAATCATTATATTTTCTGACACCAAGACTCTTGGGGCTGCACCAAATTTATGACTCTCCTAACCCAATCAGGGAGTTGCTCGAATCTATCATGGTATTTTGCTTAATATTCCCCATTGTAAACGTCTATGACTGCATATTGTCAAGTCACCTCCTTACAGTCTTGGTGGTAAATGGTGGTCTTTTTCACCTATTTGGGGACGGAAACCCCAAAATGGACATAGATACCCAGATACACATTCCCGTCTCATCACCCTACTCCCTTCCAAATTCATGATGTTATAGATAATGTTTGTGAATAATACATCCGTATGAATCACTATATGCAGAATCCCAATTATCCCAAGCCATTATGTTTTAATTTTACAGTACACCGCATCTTCAATTCTTGTCATATCCTGGATCATTGAGGTCGAAGAGCTATTTACAAGATATATACAAGGAGCGCAGTCCTACACGTTTGGAATGATTCTTCCCTGGGGAGCCATGAATATCTAACACTATATGTTAGAAAATGCCATATCCCTTCCCACGCAGTCCTTTCATGCATGGTGCTGTCACCACACGAGTCCACCCACCCAAATCCCATTCACAGGAGAGCTTTACAGATCCCATAGCTCTCTCTGATATCCAGTCACATCCGGGTTCTAATATTATTTATGTTATATATAACAGCTACAAGACAGCCTGTGTCGACCGCCATCTTGTCCCCCGCCCTAAGTTGGTGGATCCCACTTGCTGTGATTCTTTCAGCAATGTTGAAATAGGACTACGAGTGGCCAAAGGCCTATACATCAGTGTCATTCTGACTCCCTTCTTTAGCAGTAGCACTGGACAATCCTTTATGGCACCACAATCAGCCTTTTACCTCCTTACAGGATAATACCCTCTAACATCTGTTTGTTAAAAGGGTGGCATTGGTAATACGACGATAACCCCCTCCGAATCTTATCTCACCCAAACACTTCCAATAGAGATGTGTACATGTGTGGGTGTGTTAGTGTGTACATAATCCATCACTGGATAATGACGGCAATCCCTTATGAGCTGGCTGTTGTTGTGACAGGTATTACAGGATGTTGTTTGTCAGGGAGCAGATGGTGCATCAAGCTTTATGGACATGACATGAAGATGAGCAATTCATAAGAACGTCCCAAGTGAAGGCCAATGGTCGCTTCATCATCTCTATACAAAGAACTGCTTTATATCATGGATACTAGTATCATTTATGGTTGTGGTATCAGGAGCAGCTCAGCTTAAAGTAAGCCTACTGTGGGCACCCTATAGTTTAATGTTGGAAGCAGTGGAATACCGAAGCCCTATAGGTGTAACCTAGGAGCTCCATATCCCACATCCCCTTGAGACAACCAACCCCTATTTCAGAGCCAGTAACTGCATTCATGCAATCTGCCTACAACCTACACGGCTGACAAATCCCTGAAGGATTGCCATAATGCAGCACTGACGACCTACTCAACAAGGCTCCATTGTTCCATCAAATGAACATATACTTCTATTCCCAAAAGGTGTGTGTGTGTGTGTGTGTGTGTGTGTGTGTGTGTGTGTGTGTGTGTGTGTGTGTGTGTGTGTGTGTGTGTTAGCTGGAAGTGGAACTGGAGCTGGTTCTGGTAACATGCACTGAGAAGAACTGATAAGATGGGACCAGCATTTCCCTGGAAGTGGGTGTTACCCAGGCACAAGGTAGGCCTACCCATCATGGTATGTCATATCAGTGGGTTTTATCTCAACCAGCGAAATTCAAACTGGAGGACCCAATGGGACTCCATACTAAGCCCTATATAATCTACACCTATGAGGCTATATGAACTATTCAAAAGGGCAGGAACTTTGCCATGGCCCCACCTGGAGATGATTCCGTGCACGTGCCTGCACGTGCCAGTGCTAGGTAAGCACGTTACATCTGGCCACGTGTATGGTTTAATAATTTTGGCATGTATAGGGTAAGAAATACTGCATACAAACTAGATAAGATCAAGTAACATCTAGTCCAACACTTTTAGAGAAGCATAATCCTAGAGGTGTCCTGTTCAATTGGTTGTGCAAGGCGCTAATGCAGAGTAGGCGAAGACCTATAGCCTGCACGTCATTGGTAAATCATAATCCATCATTACCATGACAATGTTCTTGTTGTTTTTGGGTTGTTTTTTTTATAAAAGATGATAACCCTGAAATACTTATAGGGCCAAATAAAAAAAAAGGTTTGTTTCCAGTTACCCGACCGACCCTAGCAAAACAGGGCCAAAAAAATACCGGCAAACGGAGCATTTTAGTGGAGGCATACATGCGGACTTTAGAGTGTTAAACTTTTCTTTTTACCGCAATGTGTACATGGTAAAATATAATATGTGTAAGGAATCCCGCCGAGGCCTGTAAAGAGTACTAAAGGTCTTACCACAGTGTTTAAGGGGTTAAAAGATCTTGCTACAGTACATAAAGAGTTACATAATAAAGGCTCTTACCGCAGTGTGTAGGCAGGAGGCAGACATGATGAACGTGAAGAGGATGAAGGAGAAGACGGCGGTGATGCAAACCAAAGATACCCTGAGCAGCGTATCAGGTCCTGAGAACTCCCTAAAGAAGATGAGGCAGTAAATGAGGAAGACTAATATGGGGATGCACAGGCCTATCACCGCCAGCACGTACAGGCTGAGCATCTCATCTAGGCGCGACACCAGGTGGCACACTTGTTGGTGATGTCGCCGGTGCCGTTCGAGGTCCGGCACAGTGCCGCGGTGCGCTTGGTGGTCGCTGCGCAGCTGCTGGGTGATGAGGGTGAACTCCTTCTGGAGGAGGTAGCAGAGGATGCTTAATGTGGTCTGCATCATCAGCCAGGGGAAACTGTAGAAGAACGCTGTCAGGTCCGATATCGAGAGGATCCAACGAGGGCAGCCTGTTTGACACCAAGGCGCGATGCTGGCTTTGGAGAGCGCCACCACCATGTGGTGTTGGCCGAAGGATTCCTTGACGGCGATGATGCTGACGAATAACAAGAGGGTGAAGACCACGCTGAAGATGACCACCTTGCGCACAAAGCAGGCCATCCAGGAGACCGGCAGGCCACCAGCCTCTTTCTTGTACTCGGTCCACTTAGCTAGGAACTGGTGGAACTGTCTGGAGAAGGGGAACAAGAAGACGAGCATGCCGAGGGAGGTCTGGGTGCACACACTGTGCCACATGATATCAACAAACAATAGGACACCGAAGGGTTTGGGGTCCAAATGTAAGGTGAACAGGCGGAAGAACCCGAACCAAACAAATAGCAGCAGGCCGAACGGGTAGATGTTTCGCCAGTTAAAGGAATGCCCAGGAAGTGGCGGAAACCGGAGGATTCCGATTGTTCTTAATGTGAATATGAGGGTGCCACAAGCCCGTTCCATATCATTGCTCTCTGATTGCGGATCTTCCACCGTCGCCGTGGTCCCGGCCCGCGGAACCGACGAGGACTCCAAGATGGCGTCAACCTCGCTACTTGACATGCGTGGCCGACAAGGTCGATTTGATATGAGTCTCTCCACTGTTGGAGAGTCATTACTGGTTTCCATGGTTACTGAGGATAGCGAGCCCCTCCCCTGCAAAAATGAGCAAAAATTAACACCTATTAGTAAAGCACATAAGCATATATCATTGTAGTAATGAAGGTTTTATATCGATTAACAGCTACATGATATATATCTCCATTATACAGGTTAGCCTAGTTTGTTTTTGTTGGTTTTTGTTTTTACTGAACTTGATGATCTATCATTTTAGAATGGATTACATCATTAACGACATTAATACATTAAAGAGAAAAGGCATGTACTTTGGGGCAGTTTGCAGGGTTGTTCTTCATTCAAAAGGGACAAGAAATCTCTCCAGTAAACAAGTAGCCATCATGTCATAAGCCGTTACGTTATTGTTACAGATTTCCCCTCTAAGAGCCTAATTAGATTCATTTTCATCCTTTCAGATTGTGTATTAAGCATTGGATAGAGTCCTTCAACAGGAAGAAGAAAATATCCATGATAAAAGCCCAGAAAGCAATGTTGAGGACTACATAATGTTTCGTGGTTCATGATCGTTTCTGGTTTCTCGTCATGATGCACCAATGCAGTCCTAACTCTTCAATCCTTTATTGGTGCATCATGGCCCAAAGCTTCACCAGTCTAACATTAAAATGTAAAATAGACGTTGGTGATATCTGAGTCCTGTGCATCTGTGTGTTATACTTGGGGAGGGGTACCATTATTGAACAGATCAGACCAGATAAGGACTAAATAGGCAAAAGGAAAAGGGTTTTCACGGAGAATGCGTGAATGATCCTTTCCCCTTAGCTGCTCACAGAAGCCAAACTGAAAAAGCATCTAGGACAGGATCCATTGTTCAGCCAAACAAGAAAGTTTATTCGTGGGGCCCTGCATAGGACACCCTTCTTCTAATGGTGGTTATATGGATGGATATTGCATTACTCCGCGCCTTATTGAGGTCGGAACTAAATGAAGAAATGGCCGAATCTTTGGAGTGTGATCCTCGTTTAGGGCCCACTCGTCTAATGAAAGTGGTGTCGGGTCACTGCTAATAAAGGGGAAGTGATTGCCTTTGGAATTGATATTGTTTGTTATGGAGCCTCTCTAAATGGCCACCAGTATGGTCTTGCCGTTGTAGACTAATATTGGGAGGGGCCATTAAGGATGATTCTCCCTTTCACATAGTAAATGAAGGTCGAGCTGATCTATTTAGAATTGGGGTATTTTCCTTTTAGAGATTGATAAAAAAAAAGAAGGAAAGAATGCTTGTTATTTTTACAATCTAGCAATGAGGAGTCTTCTGTATTATTTTGTGCACCAAAGAATAAGAATAATATATAGGTTATGCTGACCTTAGCTACATACATAATATCATAGTCTTAGGCCTATAACACAGTAGAGCCTGAAGACAAACAGCAACCCTTAATGCTTCATGTGAGAATAATTTCTGGTAACACAGCTGTGGTGCTGATAAAAGCTTGCCTTTGTTGACGATCTGATTGATGGCTTACATGTTACTTCATAATTTATAACATCTATTGACCACGCCCGATGTTCTGCAACGTGAGAGTTAAATAGAGTTATGTAAGAAGAAATATGGCAACATTAGGACGACCTCCATAGTTGGTCAATCTCTTTAAGGGTTGCGTTGTGTGTTAATGTGCTATTTGTCATCATGTTGCATGAATGGATATATAGTCCCGGTTTCCAGTGATACATTAATGTATCAAACCGAAACCTACTCAATACAGCATATAGGGAGCGCAAAGTACTGATGTATTTTCCTTTTTAGACAACATCACACTACTAGAGGATTAAGCAGCTTCTCTTGTCGTCTATATACCACACCATTACAACTTCATACATAATTTATTATGATGAAGAAGAGTTGTTTCGTTATTATTGTAGCTCTTTGTCTCACTGGCTTTTGGAAGAAAAATAAGCCGATCATTAATCTCTACCATATGTACTGGAATATATTATGTATACATAATCATATACTTATTACATGAATACATGTACAACTATGTGAATGACAGGATACGATATAGTACGGGTATTATGGAGAAGGTTTGTTCCTCCCAAATCCAGATAATACAAAACAAACAAAAATTCAACTACATGAAAATAATCCCTTTGGTTTTATCCCTGTATACTATAGACTAAATCTGATTTCACATCCGCACTTATTGAGCAATTCTAGTGAATATAGGTATAGTTTATCAACGCTTATTGAAACCTAAGTATCGACAGGGTATGAAACCACACCAGACGTAGAAAGGTGCCCAAAATAGCTGTAAGTCACACCATATCTTGGTCTTTTTGTATCATAGCACACAGACATACATGACACGTCCATTGGCGCCTGGCCTGAGGCCAACGTCACCCGATAGGTGAACAAATAAAACCACCTTAGACCAAGCTTCATACAAAGCTGCCAGCAGAAGAAGGGGTCTCACAAGACACATTAATCCTGGCAAATCTAGCGGCCGGACCAGCAGCGGTACAGGGGTAATACATGGCACCCAAACCGCCCATGGCGTATTTATGACGTATTTATCAAAGTAAAATGTCGTCTGCCGCACGACGCTGTGACGTCAGACGCAGACGCCAGCGTCTCTTGAGGCTAATCTGAATAAAGCAGTGAAAAATAGGAACGCTCCCCCTGCTGCACCCTAAGGCTATCGATGTTATACTTTTATACAGTGGAAATGAAATTATATATGAAATGTAAAAACTCATGTCTGGGATTACATCCACGTTGATGAATTATGTCTTCCCAGTATTCGCGACAAACACTGCAGATATTAATGCAAAGCACATATTAGCTGTAAATGACTCTTTGTCTGCCCCTGTGATTTATATTTAAGTGATAAGAGGACGCTAGTAATGATTTTTAACTTTGGGCCCTTTAAAGTTAACATTGCATATAAACCAATAGTGTTCAATTGTCAGTGATAAGAGCTTAGGATGCTAGTTAACCATTTGAACTTTGAGCCCTTTAATGACCACACGGCACATAGACGAATAATGTTATACTATATTATAGTAAACTACCTGGACCGAGGGGGGCACTTATATGTGCGAACAACAATTCATCTAGTCAGAACCCCCCCCCCCCCTCTCACGTACATGATCCCTAGTATATTGGGGGAGCACTTGATATTGACGTGACCGGTCTGTTGCCGTCATCAAAGATTTCTGCATTGCCAGTGTTTTATTCATGCGCCAAGTGCCTACTGAATGATTCATGATATTCGCTTCGAGAATTGTGTCATATTGAATAATGTTTCATGACCAAAATCCAAAATTAAACAAATGGCATGATGCCGTCCATATCATTAGTTAATGAGTCTCATTATATTATGTGTTTCCCCTCTAACGATTATATCATAATAAATGCCTTACCTTCAGGAACAAGACATGTGTGAAATGATTCATCTACCTGTTGCTAGGTGCAGGTATGTGTGTTATAATACCTGTTGTATTGTAACAATGTATGTAAGCTTTATTGTTTTTGACCATAGCAATATTGATATCCACCAAGTTCCACCTAGCATCATATGACACCCTCCATTAAGCACCCTACAAAACCCAATCCTTACCCACTGTATACGCTCCTCTTTTGTGTTGTTGGTTATTTTGTTATGATCAATGGCTGCAACCTGAGAAATGTAATTTATTATGGTCAATCAGTAATTTCGACTTCATACATTTAGATCGTTTTTCTGTCGTTGAACCCTGAACCAGCTTTTTTAAAGTAAACTTGGCCAATACAGCAATCATTATTGTATATTTCTCTTTATGAGGTCTAGTATAATAGACTTTTGCATGACATTGTTCAAATGCATGTTGGTATCATTTCATCTACAATTTAGACATAAACTCCTATGATAAAATATCGGTTATATGAACCATTCATGAAGAAGGGAAGTACCATGTAAGTGAACCATCTGACCTATAAATTAATTCATAAAATCGATGAAATAAACTCACTTAGGCTGCATAATAACCATAATAAACTAACCAAGGTTATGAATGTACATGTATCAGGGTGTGCGTTTCCGCGTGAAGAAAATGTTGAATAATGTCCAAATCATTCACAGTTGACTGTATGAGCCTATCACATGAAATACACTTTTGACAAGACATAACTAACGTTGGGTGAAATCCACCGTGATTCTATCAGCTCTTCAACATAGTATTTTCACAGGTGACCATGGCTGTGGTTGTGAGGTGGATTTCTAATAATCTATAGGTGTATGTGAACTTCTCATGATTGTATTTGCATAACTTAGTGTATGGTGCCCTACATTCCACAACAACGACATAAAGCTTTGAAGGTGTTGCTACTCTACATCCCCTCTAATAGGAAATATACTCACGAGAATCCGATTTACAGACATTTCAGAAGATTAATTTCCTGCGTAAACCATAATAAGTGTGATTAATACCTTGATATTTTTTATCACATTCTTTTTTCAAACTAGTTTAAGACCCAATGTAAGGATGCTGCAAAATGCTGGCAATTCTCTTTTTATTGTATTTAGCCACATGAAGAAGGGAATTATTTAGAATTTAGCATATAATACTACAAACGGACCAACTACCTTTTAGGGTTAGAAACAATTATGGAGACATTTTCCTGTTATGTAATCGATTTTAGCCATATTCCTACTCCACCCAGAGACATGGGAACCAAACATTTATTGGGAGGACCTAAAGGTCAATATACTTTGATAGATTACATTTTACACGTGGCAGCTCCTTGATTCGGGCCCCGACCTAAGTAAATAGATGAATATTTTCTGCGTGTGTCCCATAGCATAGTCAAAATGGCAGAGAACCTCAGCACTCTCAATACAGGTATGCCCTTGTTGATTACATACATGTTACGTGTCACCCTACATCCAAAGAATATACCACTTGTATCAAGTCTACCATGACTCTAGAGATTATAAATTGATCAAATTAAAAATAATCATGATAATCGAGATAAGATCTGCAGGTTGTACATCTCTAATCACACCCATACCTGTGGCCCTAGCTATCCCATGGCTATTTCAGTCAACCCCTATCAAAACGCGATGGAGGTATTTCGCGCCCACCTGTCCCATCTTTTCATATATGGGCATACCATGGCAATACCCCTATGGTCCACATTATGTACTGTGATAGAATCAACTCTCCCTTCACATGTTGTATGTGCCCCTCATCTATAAAGACTGCACCAGATGTCCCCCGCGCCGCCCCCTCTTTTTGGACTCTAGTCAAGTGTTTATTTGCCTCTTTTAGGCCATAAAATCGGTTAGAATGGGGAGGTAAAAAGAAGGGGCGCACCATCTCCTTTTAAAAATCCTGTACTCCGCCACTGCTCCTTGAGAAAGTGTTAGCGAGTTTATAATTCATGTAAAAGTTAATAAGGGGAGAATAGCTTATCTCTTTAAACACTGTTTAATGCATCAAAGTTTACAATCATCAGTTGTCAAGATGCACCAATACAGATAACCCCGCACAACTCGCCAGTGCTGCATGTGTGTATTATATGTATATCAACCCGGTAGGGGCCTCAAGATGCATGGATGAACCCTAGCGAGGTACTTACATAAATACCAGGCTAATATTTCTTTTTATCTTCTAATCACACAGCAGGAAAGATCATTGTTTACAGAAAGATTAAAAAAGCAATGTAGGGAGTAGGGACCCTAAACCCCCGAACATCACAACGAAATAAAATGCATCACTGTAAAGAAAAATTCCTATAAAAATATGATAACGCATTATCGCCTGAATCCAGACATTTTTCATATAACACAATTGTAAATAGAGAGTCCTATATGTAGGTTGCTGCATGGATCTCTTTCTAGTCTGAGCCATTCAATCTAAACGTGGAGAATAAATAGCCTGCAGATACCAGCATAACCACGCGGTACACTTACTGGTTGGAAATCTGTAGCACATGCAAAGTAGTATAACCAAGTTGGCCTTATTTACAGGCACCTTAGTGCCGGAGAGCCGACTTAATCTAACTATGACATTAATTCAGTTTATTGTCCTGATATATGGGCCAATATTATGATGGGATTAAATTATCATATTTCAACTTAAATAATGTAGGCCTTTTAATGGCGCTATGTTGGCATTATAATATATAGCGAATAGTCATACAAAATTGTCATAGGGAAATGGGAGTCTATATACTCTTTGCAAAATATGGTATTATTAGGAGGAGGATTATTGAACTAGATTAATGCCTACACGCTATCCCTTACTGTGGATGTACTTAATAGTCACATTAAATAATAAGTTCTGAGCCTTGTTATCACGACCCATACATTATGTTCAAACACATACACCTTGTGATCATACGCCCATATATTACAGTCATATAACCACCTTCTACTCATACACCCATACAGTATAGTCATACATCCACACCATGTAAGAACACAATTATTATAATTTATAGTCATATACCTTGTAATCACACACCTGTACTTCCTGACACAATCATTCTTACAGGCCTTGTAATAAAACATGAACACGTACCCAGCTAACACGTACAGGTTTATATAGTGAGAGTCCCACAGGCCTGACCGGGAGATAAAAAAAAATAGGTGTGCGTGCAAATACCATACCACAGGTATTGACTGGTCTGTGTCTCGCCCAAAAACAACCTTGGCTCCCCGGGCCCGAGTCATGAAACTCTAGTGCCGACCAGAGAGTCATTTATCTATAAGCAATAACCTTAGCTGAAGTAACTCGTGCTGAAGGCAGGGAACCATATCAACCCTCTAAAGGCCACATAACCCCTCAATGGTCACGTTTCGTGCCCATATGCAGTGTTGTCGAATAAGATCATGACTAGCACAGGAGGTTAATTCAAAAGATCCTGGGATTTCTACCCCTGCGTTTTTAGTGTATGCACATATTATAAGACCTGGTCAGTCTACCCTATCTTAGTGAAAGAATTGCATAGTGGTTTAACTTGAGTACAAGAGCACTTACAGGGAACACTCCTGATCGAAAGAGTGAACAGCCTGCTGCATACATACAGAGGGGAGGGAGGACGTTTGCTGAGTGTCCTTGAGGGCTCTTAGGGCTACTCATGCGTTAAGTGCACTGTGGTCTTTTGTTAGCCCATATGGGGATGGGGAACGATGGTATAAACACTGTTGTGAAGAAGAGTGACTCCACAGCTATTCCTTTATTTTGGGACTCTTACCCCTGTGCCATGCAGTCAGTACTTCTTGGAATAGTGTAGGAGGGCTGAGGCTAAGATCGATGCAATCTTAGTGCTGGCTAGGAAAAATGAACACAGTCTAATCTTAAGATCGCTTAATAGGATAAGACAGAATAATTCCTAAGATCGCTGAGATTGCGATCCCAGGATCTTTTGAATTGACCTCCTGAATTGGTGTCCCTTCAGTGTTACATCGCAATATGTTGAATTACTAACCAGGGCCCTATTCATACACCATGCAATCAGATCCCAGATGAAAACAGGAGTGTACCCAGGTAGCAAAAATGGTGTGGCCCGAGTCTGGGCCAGAGCAGGCTCCTGATGTGGGCCACACTGGGTTAACACAGTGGGCGCCCGATGGGTTTTGTCCTCAGCAAAGGGTCTGGGCCACACTGGGCTAACCGATTCGGGCACAGATCTGTTTGAAATTGGGCTCACCGATTTGGGCTCAAAGTGAGTTTAACATGGGTTTTTGGTGTGGCCTAAAGTGGGCTGCCCGATTTGATGAAAAATTAGTGGTGACATGTTAAAAATTCTTTTTGAGAAATTTATCCAAAATCTTTTTTTTTTTTTTAAAGGTCAATAAGCAACAAATCCTTGAGCTAATCTAACCCCCCCCCCCCCATCACCAAAGCAGTAAATGCAATATCTACCCAAGTAGAAAGGCAGAGCAGTACCATTCATTTGAATCAAACTCATTCAGCCAACACAAGGCACTTTGATTCATTAAAGTGAAATTCTGGCCTCAATCTTCCCCTACTAATTCCCTATGTAGGAGTAGAGAAGAGAGCCTTCAAGTTCATAATTACTGTACCTCTGCATATCTGCTCTTGTTCCAAGTTCAGTGCAATAGAAATGGTGTTGCCATTCCACTACTACTCAGATGACCTTGATTTGCACTTTTGACTAGAAACATCTAAGTATTTCCAGATTATGAGAAAGTCTGCACATTATTACTTCATATCTGATTTAGTAGTCTATTCCAGTTGTCCTATGTCTAAAAGAAATAAGTTTGGTATGGGTAGTAGAATTCTGCCTGGAGTGCTGTGAAACCACTTTGTAGTGAGTCTGCCATGGACTGGCCTACAGGTGCAGGGGATATTTTTGGTTTCTCAATTGCCTCTATATATAGTCCTCTTATACCTGGCCAAGTGTGGGACCTGTTTGCCCCCACACCACAAATACACCTTGCAAGCCTACTAGTACAAAGAAAGACATGAAGCTCTTCTTTCCAGGACTAGTAAGTGTTGCCTTTTACATGAAATATCTGGATCCCTACTATGAACCTACCTGTGTATTAATGGTATAGGGAAAGTGTCCTACAGCAGTGGTGGAGGGAAGGGAGGGGGGGAGGGGAGGGCAGGGTGAGAGGAGGGCAGGGCAGGGTGAGAAGAGGGCAAGGCAGGGTGAGATGAGGGCAGGGCAGGGCAGGGTGAGAGCAGGGCAGGGCATGTGAGCAAAGGAGATTCCAGGGCAGTGCAGGGTGAGAGTAGGACAGGGCAGGGTGAGAGGGCAGGGCAGGGTGAAAGCAGGGCAGGGTAAGAGCAGGGCAGGGCAGGGTGAGAGCAGGGCAGGGCAGGGCATGTGAGCGAAGGAAATGCCAGGGCAGTGCAGGGTGAGAGTAGGGCATGGCAGGGTGAGAGCTGGGCATGGCAGGGCGAGAGCAGGTCAGGGCAGGGTGAGAGCAGGGCAGGGCAAGGGTGAGAGCAGGGCAGGGCAGGGTGAGAGGAGGGCAGGGCAGGATGAGAGTAGGGCAGGGCAGGGCGAGAGCAGGGCAGGGCAGGGCGGGAGCAGGGCAGGGCAGGGTGAGAGCAGGGCAGGGCAAGGCAGGGTGAGGGCTGGGAGTGAGAGTGAGCGAGTAATAGATGTTTAACACCATTTCGACAGCTAAGGTCATATTCATGATGAGATCCTCATTACACAAATTCACAGAGGAATGTGTCAGTGCCTGCGCATATGTGCACCACACACATCCTGAGGGGATAGGAAAGAGGAGAAATAGACCCTTTTAAGTGGGCTAGGGAGGCCCAGGGAGGGCAGGGTGACAGAAGGGCAGGGCAGAGCGGGGTGAGAGGGGGAAAGGGCAGGGCAGGTTGAGTGGAATGAGGAGGAGATGGAAGGGGTAGGGGATGGATAGGGGAGGGATGAACAAAAAAGAGAGAGGGAGGGGGAACACTCATCACAGAGTTTAGAACAGTTCAGAAGATGAGGCTGCCCTGTCCAAACCCACTCTCACCCCAGACTGGGAAGACTTTATGCAGCTAAGTACCCATCTCGGGATGCCCATTTTGAAACAATCCTGGGCCCAATGTGGTTGCCCATTTTAAAGCTGACCAGTGCCCAAATCGGGCGGCCCAATGTGGCCCAGACCGTATGCTGAGGACAAAACCCGTTGGGAGCCCAACGGGCTCAAGTGGGTTTGCCCGATTTGGGCTGCCCTGTGTGGCCCTGACTGGAAACCCAGCATCTGCCGAACCTAAAACCCATGTACTGAATACTGCCCGCTTTGAACCACCTTATCCCGGGTAAAACCAATTTGGCCCCGAGCGGGCTTGCTACATGGGTAATACTGCTAGAAGGACATGAAGCAGTATAGCATCAATGCAGTCTTTAAATTGTTAAGTAGACTAATGGCAATATTGTGTGGCGATACTCTATTACGTGATATTGTTCAATGTATCCACACATACAGTTATGCACCCCCAGACCCCGGTCAGCCCCATAGAGCCTGGTCTGATGCACCACTGTTTACAAGCACCTGTCCAGTACCAGCTCCAGACAATCACGTGCCGGTCATGTGATCTCACGCCATCCATACATGACACTACCATGGATACCAAACGCCATACCAGACAATCACTCGTACCAAAGTGGAATTCTAGATGAGAACAGGAGATAAATATTACTATAAGGCATAAAGCTAACTCTCCCTTCTTTATCGTTTAGTGGGTAATTCCTGTACCATTTTTATGTCTTATAGTTCTCAAAATTAAATTAAAAATATGCACAAGAATAAATTAATATGATGTTGGGTTACTGCAAACTCTAATGTTTAAAAGAGGAATCTCCTTTCGCCTTCAATATCGAAAGGTTAAAGTGGTATACAGATTTAATGTACTTTGCTTTGCTTTCTTTTTGGATCAGCTAATCCAGAAAACCTTTTATCATAATTATTCCCTTTGGTATTCACACAGAGTGATGACAAGTTGCCAAGTTCCCTGAACAGAAATCGATATTTCTATTCACTACACTAAACTTGATCAAACTCTCCTTTAAAATCAATAATGTAGGTGTTGATATGTAAATAGGGGGTTCCCCAAGGTGGCACCACTGGACCCATCCTTTTTAAGTATTCACGAGGTGGTTGACTGCTGGGGATGAGTGTGGATTGGGGGCATGGGGAAGGAGACTTTGATGTGATCAAAGGTGATAGGTGGAAGTATCACGCTAAAGCTATACCAAAGGAGAAAGGAAAATCACCTTTATATACAAGTAGATATATAATAAAGATAGCTAATGTAAATATAGGGGTTACAACGAGAGAGGAAGAAAATCTATGGAGACTGGGACCTTTTCGTAGGGGCATCTGTATTTATGAAAGGTCCATCCCCCCCAACCTTTTACTATGGAAATGGGCTAGGCAACTGATAACATATGCCAAATCATCTCACAGCAGACCAGTACACCACATGCTTTAAATATTCTTAGTACTATAATATGAGTACTATGTTGTTAAACTTCACTGTTAAATTTATTGACCACACCCTCTACCTTTCATACAAATTCCTCTAACCTTAAAACGTGACTGGGCTCTATTTCACTAGGTGCTTTGTCAGCATAATGCAGGCCTAGTGAATATCTACCCAGACCTGCATTCATACCACTTACTGCCCTAGTGGGGTTGATACCTTACCAATGATGAGTCAGCACAATGCACTGGATGCTTTGGAAAACAAAGAAGTATGACCTTGGAAGGACCATGGGGCCCTTAGATTGTTATATGCAGCCCTTAGATTGTTATATGCAGCCCTTAGATTGTTATATGAAGCCCTTAGATTGTTATATACAGCCCTTAGATTGTTATATACAGTCCTTAGATTGTTATATACAGTCCTTAGATTGTTATATACAGCCCTTAGATTGTTAGATGCAGCCCTTAGATTGTTATATGCAGCCCTTAGATTGTTATATACAGTCCTTAGATTGTTATATACAGTCCTTAGATTGTTATATACAGCCCTTAGATTGTTATATGCAGCCCTTAGATTGTTATATACAGCCCTTAGATTGTTATATACAGCCCTTAGATTGTTATATACAGCCCTTAGATTGTTATATACAGAGGCATGTTATATACCAGCATCATGCTATGAGCCCTATGATGGCGGTGCACACTAGGTACCAGCAGTATTTAACACTGATACCCATCCTATACATTGTTACCATGATTGCAGATGCTGGTATATTCTGTTGTAAAGTGTATGTGTTCTCTAACTGCCATCAAGGGCAAATGGACATTCAATATAACTACAGACATTTTAAATGTTTAGCCAAACTTGCTGATCCTGCAAATACATAGGGAGGATAAAAAAAACTGACTTTAGACGCTATTGATGCATAACTGTATCGATAAGTTAGTGTCTATAATATTGACCATAGAAAGTCTACACTACAATCTATAGGCCCAATGAATTTAATCATCCAACTCCAATTTGACTTAATTTACAATATACCCTCCCCCCCCACACACACACATCCAACTATCCCCCCCACACACACACACACATCCAACTACCCACTGCCATGAAATAAATGAAGGATCATTCATTTTCCAATTATATAGCAACACGCGTGTATGCGGACAGAAATGAACTCCCTGACAGATATGGCCTACAGGGATGTGGGATGATAGGGCCCAGAGGCACTGGGAGGCCATATCGCCAATACACAGGGCTCCCATAATAGCACTTCAAAGCTTCACCACGGACGGTCCATGGGACCCAATGTTCTGGTCCAGGGGTGAATTAATATCTTGGGTGGTCACATTCTGGGACATCCTGTTATATTTTTATGTGCTCTTGTAAAGGATCTCATTTGAATTAAACCGTCGTTCTTCGTTATAGTTTTCTATAATATGCCGTCATACCTCGTGTACGTGACCGCGGCTCAAACGCGAAATAATTCCTCAGTGTGCCTCAGTGTATGGGCCTCAAACCCATAGTCCACTTGGTCTCTGTCGCGCGATTGAGCCATACATTTCAAATATATAATTATTTCTGCGACAGAGGATTAGTGTACTATCGGCGTTATATAGATCGAACCTCCCAAATGAGTATGTGCGCCTTATAAGCCAAAATCATGCACTTTTATAATTTAGCTGCATGGACTTTCAATATTACGTTGACAAGAAACAGAGGAACCCTCCATTCTGACAGAGTGATTACTGTTGTATTTTTTTCAGCTTCTAATACAATTTCAGTGGTGAAGAAACAGCGAAATGAAGATGGTCCATATACTCACATTCAGAAATGTGGAGGGGTAACGCGTCCCTATAGATAAGCCTACATAAAATCCTTGTGCTCCCACCCCAGAACATCCCTCCCCCGGGTTTCCTCCCTAAACGTCATATTCTCTGGATAACAAGTTAGGCCTAAATGCATACATGTACCACCACTAGCTGTGTAATATATGCATGTACCATAAGGCATTGACGTGCCCAATCTGATAAACGAAATGCATGCAGAGCAACACCATGCCGACATATATATGTAAAATTACACAATCGTCGATAAAATAATAACAACCGGGTCATTTATTACTAGTTGGGTGGGAGGGATATTTTATCAAATAATTACATTTCTTTTTCTGACCCCCACCCCCATACGATTGCTTAATTTATCTTATTTATCCTAGCTATTGCGGGCCTAAGCCTGTATTTGTTCTAGCCTTTTACTAATAGATGACCATTCCCTTATCATGCAACATATGAGGCTTATCTTCAGATACACACCAGTCCACTGGGGATGTGTTAGAGGCGGGGGTGTCTTTTTCTTCTTTTAGAAATATCGAATTAGCCACTCTATGTTTTGAAATCTATTCATGCAGCTCAGATGATATGCCTCTTCCATAATTATACTAAAGAACCTCAGGGGATTTCTGACGTTACCATACGATTGCACACAGCGATAATTTGTCTACAAATGCCTAATATTTTGGTCCGACTAGAGTGGCTGCAGTCGTAACACTCTGGGAATTGATACCCTGTGGTAGCGGGGTATATTATAATCTACCATCATCCTACTTACTCCCCTACACAAATTGATTTACCTACAATCAGATAATCGACGGATACTAATACAAGGTCTGTTCCTTACTAAGTTGTGTATCGACATCTGAACTAGACCTCTTTGGTTTGCTTCCAGAAGAACCCTGGAAGGTCTTGCCGAAGCAGGAAAGTATATTATGATATAGTTTTGTAGAAGCAGTACCTCGCCTACACTACGTTTCTTTTCTGTTCTCACTCGTATTCGTGTGGCCGAAAAGTAGTCAGCACGCAAGGTGTCAGAAAAGTGTAATGCAAGTAATCATGCAAAGTAGTCTTTTTTCTTCTTAGGCTTTGTGTCCACAGGGCGATAGAATTAGTACCGACAAAATTTCCGACGACAAACCCACTTTTGTCGTCCATTGCTGACGATAATATCTAACATGTTTGATTTTTGTTGTCGGGAATGGACGACAAAAGCTGTTTTGTCGTCGGGAATTCTGTCGCTCACCAATTCTGCTGCCCTGTGGGCACACAGCTTAAAAAAATGCTGGATGTTTTTTCACTCTAATCGGAGGAGTGGAAGTCGATGGGTGAAGTAGACTATGACTGTTTTTACTCGAGTCATGGGATTTGGGAGCTACGGGTCAGGGGGCTATGTGGTGAGGGCTCCATCATTGGGTCTGGTAACTATTCAAAACTTAATGCAATTTTTACCTTTTCGGCAATAGCCCCGTGTCTGCCTATACTGGCAACCTAAAAACAGAGCATTAAGGCTAGAACAATGTAGGACCAGCCCAGGAGGCCGTTTCACCGCGAACTTTATTTTATTTAAGAACACGGACTAAAAAGGCGGACCCTGACGCGGACTCCGCCTTATTTTATTTCATAACTGTTTCTGTTCGTACTCCGTCACCCCTCCGTTAAAAAAAAAAAGAACACGGACCCTTTTATCAGAAGGCGGACTCTTGAACACGGACGTCCGCGTTTTACCCTCGCCTTCATTTAATTTATTATTTTTCATGTAAGGTACTTGCGCCTCATCCGTGATTTTTGGCGGGGTTTCTCCGGGAATCCCCTGTGACGTCATGAATTATGGGATGTCAATGGCCGCCTCCACCTTCCGGGAGACGCCGTTTTCTTTCGACAATAAAATAAAATGCCGAAAGCTGCTCAAAAGGTGAGTTAAAGTCAGCCAATTTTGTGTGCAAGATGTACCCTGACACGTAGTGTATGGTAATCTGTCGAACTAAGTGTGTCAGTCAGTTTATAGTGTATATAGAATGTGTTTTTTGGTCGGCGTTCAGCGTCTAGCATTTGTAGTGAATAAAGGGCTACAGTTTTCCAGATATGAGTTCAGCTTTTTTATTAATTATTTTTTTCAGTCGTCCCGCCAGGCGGAGGAGGATGAAGACCTGTACTATGACGAAGACGAGGAAGTAGATGAGTTCGAGGAAAACTACGATGAGGATCTACTAAAACCCGGTGACTTTCCCGGAATGGGTGCAGATCAGGACATCGCTTATATGGTATATAAATTCAAAAAATCACTCCTCCGCAAGAAAGCTCAAGGGGAAATCGGGGTAGAGGCAGACATTGATTACCTGGTGTATAAGTACCGCAGAAATCTTCTCCGCGAGCAGTCTCAAGGTGGAATATCTGAAAAAAGACAGAAAGGTAAAGCTCCTAGTTCAGAGCACCCATCTCATTTTGGTTTAAGACCCAGCAGACCTGTTGTGCCTCCTCTCAAGGAGGACGATGTTTTGTGTGACCCTGACTATGTCCCTACAGACGATGAAGAATGTTTCTCTGCTCCTTCTGGTCGGGGACAATCTGTGAGAGGCCGTGGTGGGGCAACAAGGCCAAGGGGTAGGCCTCGAGGCTCTGGCAGTACAGGGAGGGGAGCTACTCGAGGTGCAAGAGGAACCAGAGGAAGTAGAGGCTCACAAGGTGCTAGAGGAACCCGAGGTCGTGGACGTGGCGGTAACATTTCTGGAAATGTTTCTACTGCTTCTTCCACCGATTCCACAGTTAAGAAATGGAACAAACTTGAACTTAAGGCTCTTATCTGGGGAGCCAACCACCTGAAACCTATATTAAAAGGAAAGTTCAAGGCAAGCTCAGACGGAAGGACGATGAAGAAGTTAGCATGGGAGGAGTTAGCGGGTAACTATAATTTTTTATTTTCTGTTTTGACATGGGTA
Organism: Acholoe squamosa; assembly: GCA_949317995.1. Taxonomy (NCBI): domain Eukaryota; kingdom Metazoa; phylum Annelida; class Polychaeta; order Phyllodocida; family Polynoidae; genus Acholoe; species Acholoe squamosa. The sequence continues at coordinate 43,527,881 of OX439041.1, forward strand.
TCCACTTATAAATCATATATTTTGTTTCATGTTTTATACTTCATAAAAAGAAAAGGTATTTATTGTCATTTAAGATTTGCCTTGTATACAGTTGTGACTGTACATTTTTTTAGTGTATTCTTGACCATACAGTTTAACTTTATCAGACATTTTCTGTTACTGTAACAAATTTTTTTTTTCAGAATATGTCGAGTCCATAGGAAAACGTGAGTGGAAGGTCAAACAATGCAAAGATAAGCTGTTGTATTTCAGCCAAGACGCCAAAAGAAAGGTAGGTCTGCTTTGAATTATATATATGTATGTATGTATATATATATATATATATATATATATATATATATATAATATATATTTACATTATACGTTATACCATAATAGCATATATTAACCTGTTAACTCTTCTCCCCATTATATACTGTATGTCTTAACATGTATATATGTCATCTTCTTATATTTATGAAATTAAAAGGCACCATATCATCTAAACTTCTTCTTCTTTTTTGTTTCTGAGTCCCTAAATGCTATGCTATTTCTCTATTTTTTTTGGACAGAGGCAGTACGTCGACAATAAATACAGAAGTGGTAGTGGGCAACGAGAGGAAAAGGACTACTTAACCGATTTCGAAGAGGCTATACTGGATTGGGTAGGGGAGGATGTAGTACTAGGTAAGCTTATATCAAAGTACTTGGCCTTCTGGCATACATTTTTATTTTCCTATGGAAAAATCTATTAACTATATGTCCATATATTTATGAAAAAACAAATCCTAATTCCTCTGTCATCCGCCAACTCTCTTCATAAGAAAAACAAATTAAATGTACAATTCTTTTATGTTTCATATTTATATTGCGAAAATGGGTCTTTGTTGTTCTGACACTTCTTACATGTCCAATTACATGAAAAGATGATTCATTTATTTCAAGGGATACCCGGCATGCAGCCGCCTAACCTCAAAGGGGGAGGGAGGACCGACCAGGCGTGGTCATGTTACGATCCTGAGAGAGACAACCGGGAGGACTATGGGAATCTAGCCATGCCCAGTGATGCCATGAAGGCTGTGATGGAGGGCGATCTACTGGCCACGGACGAGGAAGGCGGTGAGTAATTTTTTCTGTCCTATATCATAAAATGGGTCCACCTTCTGTATTTTATTTCTTCACAGAGAAGAATATGATATATTTTCATACAGCCTATGATATAATACAATGTGTATATGTGTTGTAATAGAACATAGGAACATGGATTGCCATTTCTATGTAGATACTTGTTAGTCTGAGAAAATGTTACATGCTTTAAGTTAAAAACAAATAAATAAATACTGTTTGTCACTTTATTCCTTCAGATCCACTGATGGATGAGGAGGATTACAATGAACCTGTGGAGGAGGAGGACGTTTTCCAATCAGTGGATCATTACAGACATGAAGACGGGGAATCCCTTCTACCTCGGGTAGTCGTTGAGCAACCCAATACCTCGTTGGCAGATGACGACGACCTCAGAACTCCCCCGCCCGCTAGTGTTACAAGACAAAAAATGCTTCTTTTCAACAAAAGAGAGAATGATAAGAAAAAGGGTATTCAGTCTAAGAAAAAGCCACCAGAGGAGGACCTGTCTCCCCATGCTAGAGAGAGAGTTGACAGACGAAATGAGCTTTTAAAGGAGGTGAAGAAAATAGTTACTAGAAATACCCCAAAGAAACCACCTACTTCTTCTATACCAAAGAACATTGAGAAGCCTTCTTCCTCTGTATACAAACAGGTATTAGAAAAACCTCCACCTCGAAAAGAACCTGAAAAAGTGGTCCCTATATCTGAGCCAAAGCCTGTTGACGATACCTCTGAACCCGCCACCAAAAGACAGCGTACTAGGCCACCGTCTTTCACTGAACTTATGGCAGAAGGGGATATATCGGGGGTAGAAATGCAGATGTCTCCTGTCTTTAAGACCAGCACCCCAGCAGTCAAATACAAGGAAGGCATGGACAAAAGTCCTGGCAATAAAAGGAAAACAGATTCCATAGTAGACCTGACAGCGGAAACATCAGACAGTAAAAGGAGAAAACTTGATTATGGTAACCCAGATGATTCGCTCCCATCGTTAAATAACATGTCAAAAAATAGGTGTGATGCCATGTTCAGGTCTGATTTAAAAAATAAAATCCAGTTAGATATGGAGGAAACAAGGAACCTTATCATGGACCACAACAAAAAACTGTGTGAAGCTCTTATGAAACATCAGGACGAGTTGGCACAAAATACCCAAGAAACTGCCTCTATTATGGTCAAGTCCCTCAAAGGAGTTACGAGTGGAATAACTGCGGCCCTCCGTGAGCATTCACATGAGACAGCACGCTGTGTGAGGGAACAAAGAGATTCTATGTTAAAGGCCCAAGAAAAATATATTGAGGAGCAGAGGAAAGAAGCTGAAGAAGATACCATTGCTTTAGGAAATGTGCACACTCAATTAACCAATGCCATTGTAACTAAACAGGTTCAACTTGTAAAGGCCTTGGAAAAATTGAGTGAGAAAATGGTAGAAAATACAGAGAAGGTCGCTGAGTCTCAAGGAAAGATGAACGCTGAGGTGGTCCACATGCAGGGCTCCGTCGCCTCCCTCTCACAGTCTTTCAGTGGTTTAATAATTAATGTTGACCACTTGCAGCAAAGATGTTCCACAGGTATGAGAACAGTACAGACTGTGGATGATATCCTGAAGGAAGTCACCACGACTGTTCACAAGTTGAACCAGGCTGTGACTTACTCTTTTGACCACAACCTAATACGAGGTGAGATAACATAATTTTCGTTGACTTTAACAGGTATACCTTTTTATTTCAAGAACATTTTAAAAACAGAAAATGAATTTAATTAATAGTTTCACTTTGAATTAAATCGCCTTAAAACAATACAGAAAATAATTATTTGGTTAAATTATAGTTATGGTGGATATTAAGTGACTGTCTTTCTCTTTCAGCTCCGTCCGTCCGCAGTGTCGAAACCGAAACAGAGGAAGGAACATTGCAGACTCCAGGTCCCGTATCAGTGAAGTCGACTGATTTACCTCAGGAGGGGACCGATAAGCCTGGACAGGGGACTGAAAACCATGAGGAGGGTACTGAAAGGCCCGAGGAAGATACTACTTCAGAGAATAACGGCGTGTCTGCCTTCCTGACTCACCCATACACAGGTAAAATTTAAGAACTATTTGATAACCCATGCCCACATTAAACATGTAACCAAAATAATTTACTGTAAGACTATCATAAAAAGTAATTGAATGATAAGTTTCCTACAGCTATGTGCTGGATATTATAATATGCTTTTATGTTGCAAAAAATAATCCGTCATAGCTTGCTGAATCCAAGTCATGAAAGACTGAAATTAATAATTAAGTAAAGGCTGATACCACCATCACATAGACCATGATATAAATGCAAATGTCCATGAGCAGGGAACAAATTTCCCTCGTCTTCACCTAGGTGAGGCCTCTCTGCTTTCAACTCCGTCTATAAGGCCTTGTTGGATACGGACTACCTCACCTCGTTTGAATAGAATGGGAATTTATTTTCTTCTAATAGATATTTGGTACTTTATCTGTAAAGCTATACTATGTTGTATCATCTGATATTGCAGAAGAGGGAGTCGCCAACTACCACACAACAGAGCAGGTGTTTGAAGAGACAGGTTCTATTTCAAGAAATATTTCCGCTCCTCTCATTATTCCAGGCGCAGGTGAGTCAATATATATAATTATCTGCACATGACACATAGTTAGATTCTTCTCTGTTTTACGTAGAACGTAGAACATAAAAAGATTTGAAAATAGTATGAGAATTTATTATTAAAATGTTCATCTACATTTGATGTCTTAAAAACAAACTGAAGATGCACATCTAGCCCTGCTGGACCCCTTTGTGATATTACTTTTCAATACAAGGATCATGTGTTCCTAATTGTTTTTATTTGCAGCTATATGTCAGGAGGCCACAGAGAGCAACGACGGCCTTGGTCTACCCACGTTCACAGTTAAATCGAGCGATGACTTCGTTATAGTCCAAGACACCGCTATGGAACTAGAACAATTTGAGGGAAGGGACAAGGAACAGACTGAAACACGAGCAGAAGAACCTACAGAAGGAGGGGACACAAACACAAGAGGTCACACGAAAGCTGCAGGGGAAGGAAGTGGACACATAGAGGAAGATGCAAAGTCTGCAGGGGGAGTGGAATCTACGGATGATGCTGGGTCAGTTTCTGACCGGGACGAAATGCCTATGCGTAAGTCCAAAAGGCTCCGCATAAAAAAACAACTGCATGACTTCCAAATGTGAACATGGACATCCGCGATCATGTTATGAAGACTCATATTTGTTAAAGGTTTAACTGCTTTGCTACGTTAAGGTTCATATATGTTAAGCCAAAAAGGTGCTAATTCTTGTCTGTGCCAAAAAGTATTACGTTCGTTGACAATTTCAAAGAAAAAAAGGATAACTGTAAGTCAATATTATACTCAGGTTTTATGTCCATGTCCTGAAATAAGGTTGTTCACCTCAGTGTGACGATGTAGTATTAGTAAAAGTGTATGTATGATAGACAGAACATGTCACTTTTCTCCAGAATAAATAATGCTTAGTCTGTCAATAAGAAGATAACATTTTGTATTCTTATGCATGTGGGCGTTATTTTAATGTAAGAAAAAGGTGAAGCTCTATCAGAGTTTACAGACGAGGAGAGATGGGATAGTCTAGAAATATATAGATAACAGGAACAGCCGACAAATAATTGATTATTAAAAGTGCATTTAATTTTTATCTTGTTCCATTTAACCCAAACGTATGTAAAAGACCTAGGACATGGAGAAAATATGTACATATCATTTGTTAAGATGTTTCACGTCTAAGTGTACTAAAAACATATCCACATTAATTTATTATATAGAATATAGACAAGGAGTATTTCATTCTTGGCTCGACATGCCTTAAATAAATGGAGAATCTCTTTAAACAAAAACCAATCTATATAAGGTTATTGTTGTGCTTCTCAGTTCATTAAAACATTTCTAGGTTAAAAGGAAAATATTTCAGTGCCTCCCAAAATGATCCTGAATGTATTCCTCTCTCAAGTTTTTGAAGGTGACTCGTGGCTTGGGGCCTACGTTTTCAGGTTGATCTATGGGGGGAAACTTCCTCTTGAAGTTGTCCTTAGCCGGGAAGTCCCGCAGGAGTTTGATCTTGGCGATCCTGGCGACATTATGCAGGGCCACACACGATTCAATTATGCAGGCTGCCCGGAAAGGACAGTGCATCAGGTATCCCCCGCTCGAGTCCAGACACCTAGAAAAATTAATTTTTTTAAAGTATTGAGTCAGTTGCAAGAGGGAAAAAAGAATTGTTTTTTGACCATAGCCTTCAATAAATTAGAAACTGATATGGTTAAATAAATAAAGGTACAGTGATATCTTACCTCCACCTCTGCTTAAGTTGGCCTATTGTCCTCTCTACCTTGGAACGTGTCTTCTTGTGCCACTTATTGTATTTCACGTCCTCGTCTGTCACCTCTGGTTTGACGGGGGTGTAGAGGTAGTCTGTCAAAGTGTACCTTTGGAAAAAAGAAATAACATTAAGAGGATATCCCTAATAAGGAACAGAAATAAATATATTTCATTATAATATACACTGCATAAATTTCAGTCTTCTGTAGAATTTGTTTTTTATATTTACGACACAGTGCAAAGGTAAAGAAGAGCTTAATAATATCTTACCCTCCATCTCCCAGTAGGAAGAACCCACTGAAGTCTCCCCTCTCACCCAGGTATTTGACTTGTGATCCATTCATGACATACACATCGTTGCACGACCCAGGGTTGCTCGCATTGACGTGCATTATAATGCAGTCCCAGTCACAGATGATCTTCACAAAGAAAAGAACAACAAGATAGAGAAAAGGACTGTACATCATGCTATATCAGTTCATGGCTAAGTTCAAAAACCCGAAGAAGAAAGTTTTTGTATACTCTCAGAAAGACTGTAACATGTTAAAATTAAATAAAATCTCACCATGGTATTTATGGAGTAGTACCCCTTGTAGCAGTAGTACTGATTTTCATCAGAAACCACTCCTTTAGGGCATTCGATAGGAACATGGGTACCATCCACCAACCCGAAGACCCCTGGCTTACTTTTCTCACGAAGGAAGAGAACAGACTTGTTGTTCTTGTCTAGGACTGTGTCAGGCCATACCACATAGTCCTCCAGGGCGTCATGGAAGTAATCCGTGATCTCCTGCACGGACCTGCACACGGTAGAACGGGAAACTCCGTGGCAGTCTCCTATGGTGCAATAGTTGGCCCCAGTAGCAAAATACCGAATTGCTATACAGAACTGAAAAAAAGAATTAACTTAAATAATTTCTGAATTTAAAAAATATAACAAGAAGAAGGGGTATAGAGCTATGAAATTGAAGAGGAAAATAAACATGAAATATTATACTTGCTTCTTGAGGTTAACGGGAGAAAAAGACAGGGGGAAACCAGTTAGAAAGTTGGAGGTTAAACACATTTACATTAAAAATGTATTTCTTCTTAGAATGGCCTTAAGAAAAGAAGGGAAAGGAGGAGGGCTTTATTTTAAAGACATGAAAACAGTAGAAGTAAAACAATGTATGAGCACTCACTCGAATCCTATGTGGGACAGCATGGACCCCTCTCAAGATCCTACGCTTTGGTGGAAGGTAGGCCACATAGTTCTTTATCAGTTGTCTGGTGACTGCTTTCGTGAGCCTATATCTCTGCAGGAATTTCTTTTCTGTGTAGAAGGAGAGTGGATCTCGCCTCTCGTAGAATTCCCGTTTGACACAAAGAACATAATACCTCCCCATGTTGTGACAGCCAGTTGAATGTTCTGCGACTAAGGGTCAGGGGTCAAAGGTCGGGTCAAGGTCGCTCCCATCAAGTTCAGGGAGGGTGGGTAAAATGTAAGGCGGACATAAAATTAGATATTTTGGTTGTCACGGACATGAAAGTGGCTTAAATAGGGTCCGTCTTGGGTCACCTACTGGTACCTTACCCCTCCGCCTTTTTCTGTCATAAGACGGACTGGAGGTGGACTTTGTTAGGGTCCGCGTTGTGAGCTGAAACGGTGAAAAGTCCGCGAAAAAAGACGGAGGTCCGTGGTTTTTCGCGGAGGTCCGTGTAGGGTAATATATTTAATTAAAATAATGAGCAGAAACGGTTTTTCAGAAGACGGACTCCGTCAAAGGAATGCGGACGTCCACCTGGACGCGGTGAAACGGCCTCCAGGGAGGTTTTCCTCACGCTATACATGCAGACCAAGACTACATTCGCAAAGGGCAACCATGAAGCATAAGTACAGTGCTGGTCAATTACTTGCTGTCGCATCATCAGTATCATGATGATAACGGAATATGAACTTACAATATTATGTGTAATGTAGTGCAAGGAGGGTTAACAAAGTAGCCTTGGCCACAGCACGCATTAATCTGTCATATCTCATTAATACTCAGTATACAACCTTGCTGTGTAGCTTACACATGTATGTAATGTCTCCAATACCTCATCCGTATCACTTACACACCTAGTGGCCTCATGGGGTACCTTGCTGCTGAACCTGTTTCTCAATGTATCAACGAGTTAAAATAGTTTCCCTAGTCGCAAAAAAAATGTCCTTTTCTTATGTCGTTCGTCGACTAACTTTATGTGGTAATCTATTCGCACCTTTACATAAAAAAGTACACATAAAAGCCCGGGGGCACTCCCTATGTTGGACATACACATATGTGCGGCTGGCAAGGGTACTTTTTCAGCCAAATGTCCCTACCAAGCCTCTGGTTTCAGACCAAAATGTCCCTAGCAAGGGTATACTTTTGAGCAAAATGTCCCTAGCAAGGGTCAACTTTCAGCAAAATACCCCGATTCAGGTGGAAAATTCAGAAATTTTCATGAATATTTTCCTAGTTGTCATGAAAATAGCATGAACAAAATTCAAGTTTTCTCCCAAACAAGGTCAATTTAAGATATTTTGAGCAAAATCTAAGACTGTTTTGTCAAAAGTTCCCTAGCAAGGGTAGGGTTTTGAAGAAAAAAACCTGCGATTGAGGGCCCTAGCAAGGGTAAGGTTAGTCGGGGGTTCAGCCACACACCCGTATCAAAAAAAAATTGAAGTGCCCCCCGGGCATAAAAGGCTAGTAATTATCAACTAAAATGGTATAGAGCAGATGTGATAAAGGTTATGAGGATTGTATAAGTATCTGTGGTTTTAAGAAGTTATTCACTGGTTGGGCAACGCACCCTAAGACCCGCCTCTACCGTCTCATTAATACCAGGGCACGCTCAGGGCCGGTGTGGTTAGGGGTGTGTGCACGCAATTCACAAATTTGTATACAGGTGCACCACAGCCTACCTGCCCTTCAAGGGTGGCATGATGTTTTAATGCACTATAGCTTATAGACTCTTAAACACAATCCTGGCGGGTAACTCGCCAGTGCTGCATTCATGCATGATGCCGGCCAACTGGGCGGATGCATTCCCAAAAGGGTGAGATGATGCAGCGATGCAATGTTGATGAGTTAATTGCTAGAATCATGAAAAGCCGAGAACAAGAGGTTAGATAGTATGCGTTCCCTGTCGTGTTAGCAGTAATGTATTGTAAATAGATTAATGACCTTGTTGTCTAAGTGCCGAATCATAAATGGATTTTCCTTGGGAAATAAATTGACGTGGTGATTTTGATACACAAAAGAAAGGAGACAAACCTCTTGTCTCGGATCTATTTTTTTTTTCATAACTGCCGGGGCTTTATCGATTGCTCTTTGATTGCACCTAGGCCTATTCTCATGACAATCGTCATACGGGATATCATTCAGAATAGAGGCGATATATGATGAGTCTCACGCATTCAAATGAATAAACGAGCAGTTCAATATTGTAGTGACTTCTACAGCACATGTAAAGTGAAACTTTAGTGCAATTGGAAATGAACAATGGCTGTTAGTTTTACCCAAACGAAAACCCAATGGTCTGCCCAAATATTGGAAAATAAATAAAACAATATGAGTGTGACTATTCTATAATTTTAAACTTTGATATATGTCGGGGAGGGGTACGTGAACGTAATGTTTAGTATGACAATTATAATGATACATGTATATGAATGAATGACTGGTCAAGTTCCTGAACTGCATACATGCACCATAACTACAGATAAGAGATATCGTGAATTATATATTACTGTGTGGTCCTTAATGCTTAATGTGTATCCTGTGAGGAAATATGGAATTCACACTTGGGTGATAGTATATTAACTACATTTAACACTTTTGAAAACAATATGATTAATAATGTCCCATAGTTCTACAACAAATTGTAAATCTCCATGGAAACACATAATGCACAAAATGTCAAGAAGGGTCACCTGCTCAGTTCTTAGAGGAAATAATTTCTTAATGAATCTCAGTATTTACTCTGTGACCAGACAGGCAATTACAATATCCGGTGGTAAATAAACCCAAATCCAAATGTTATCGATTTTGTGAAATCATTTTTTTTATATATGGATAGAAAATGACACATAAGAACCACACAGGGTCTACTTCAACTAATAATGTATTTGACTATTACCTACTAATATATGATTTGATGGCATAAATATTTTTGAATTTAAATTCAAATTTCTGTATTTAAAGTTGTTGAGGAGATTCTTAGTGGTATGTTACAGTTATGTACAACAGCTTTGTTTCCATGGTATACAGGTAACGTCAATTATGACGACGGTTTATTTGAAGTAACCTTCTAGTTGCATTTTACCTACCTAAGGCTGACACAAAATACATTGACAGTTATAGATCCTACCTCTATTTATTGTTAGTAAAATATACCATTCATTGTTTCTCGTTTTTATCACTGTGGACCCCATGTGGTCAACGGCATGAGAGATCTCCCACTGATGGACCACACCTACCTATACTTTCCGTGACAATGCTCTGTTGTTCTACGGTATAGTTGATACAATTGCTGTAAAGCACTTTTGTACAGGTAGAAATGCCAGTGAAGACGGTAGAATAACTTTTTATGTTGTGGGCTTCATCATGCTGCCCATCCTCCTATAGGTGCTATTGGAAAAAATAAAATCTTGAACGTCCAAGTAACTCAACTTTTCCCTATCTAAATATTCTCCCTATTTGCACCATTGAACTGGCCCACGCCTTGTGTCCCCTTCTAATTGCAGGGTATATATCAAAGGGTTTATTGAAAACAGCAGTATTCATCTGCATCAATTAGTGGATTATTTCAAATCAATATCCCATGTAGCAAGCCCGCTCGGGGCCAAATTGGTTTTACCCGGGATAAGGTGGTTCAAAGCAGGCAGTATTCAGTACATGGGTTTTAGGTTCGGCAGATGCTGGGTTTCCAGTCAGGGCCACACAGGGGAGCCCAAATCGGGCAAACCCACTTGAGCCCCTTGGGCTCCCAACGGGTTTTGTCCTCAGCATATGGTCTGGGCCACATTGGGCCGCCCGATTTGGGCACTGGTCAGCTTTAAAATGGGCAACCACATTGGGCCCAGGATGGTTTCAAAATGGGCATCCCAAGATGGGTACTTAGCTGCATAAAGTCTTCCCAGTCTGGGGTGAGAGTGGGTTTGGACAGGGCAGCCTCATCTTCTGAACTGTTCTAAACTCTGTGATGAGTGTTCCCCCTCCCTCTCTCTTTTTTGTTCGTCCCTCCCCTATCCATCCCCTACCCCTTCCATCTCCTCCTCATTCCACTCAACCTGCCCTGCCCTTTCCCCCTCTCACCCCGCTCTGCCCTGCCCTTCTGTCACCCTGCCTTCCCTGGGCCTCCCTAGCCCACTTAAAAGGGTCTATTTCTCCTCTTTCCTATCCCCTCAGGATGTGTGTGGTGCACATATGCGCAGGCACTGACACATTCCTCTGTGAATTTGTGTAATGAGGATCTCACCATGAATATGACCTTAGCTGTCGAAATGGTGTTAAACATCTATTACTCACTCACTCTCACTCCCAGCCCTCACCCTGCCTTGCCCTGCCCTGCTCTCACCCTGCCCTGCCCTGCTCTCGCCCTGCCCTGCCCTGCTCTTGCCCTGCCCTGCCCTACTCTCATCCTGCCCTGCCCTCCTCTCACCATGCCCTGCCCTGCTCTCACCCTTGCCCTGCCCTGCTCTCACCCTGCCCTGACCTGCTCTCGCCCTGCCATGCCCAGCTCTCACCCTGCCATGCCCTACTCTCACCCTGCACTGCCCTGGCATCTCCTTCGCTCACATGCCCTGCCCTGCCCTGCTCTCACCCTGCCCTGCCCTGCTCTTACCCTGCCCTGCTCTCACCCTGCCCTGCCCACTCACCCTGCCCTGTCCTACTCTCACCCTGCACTGCCCTGGCATCTCCTTTGCTCACATGCCCTGCCTTGCTCTCACCCTGCCCTGCCCTGCCCTCATCTCACCCTGCCTTGCCCTCTTCTCACCCTGCCCTGCCCTTCTCTCACCCTGCCCTGCCCTCCTCTCACCCTGCCCTGCCCTCCCTTCCCTCCACCACTGCTGTAGGACACTTTCCCTATACCATTAATACACAGGTAGGTTCATAGTAGGGATCCAGATATTTCATGTAAAAGGCAACACTGACTAGTCCTGGAAAGAACAGCTTCATGTCTTTCTTTGTACTAGTAGGCTTGCAAGGTGTATTTGTTGTGTGGGGGCAAACAGGTCCCACACTTGGCCAGGTATAAGAGGACTATATATAGAGGCAATTGAGAAACCAAAAATATCCCCTGCCCCTGTAGGCCAGTCCATGGCAGACTCACTACAAAGTGGTTTCACAGCACTCCAGGCAGAATTCTACTACCCATACCAAACTTATTTCTTTTAGACATAGGACAACTGGAATAGACTACTAAATCAGATATGAAGTAATAATGTGCAGACTTTCTCATAGTCTGGAAATACTTAGATGTTTCTAGTCAAAAGTGCAAATCAAGGTCATCTGAGTAGTAGTGGAATGGCAACACCATTTCTATTGCACTGTACTTGGAACAAGAGCAGATATGCAGAGGTACAGTCATTATGAACTTGAAGGCTCTCTTCTCTACTCCTACATAGGGAATTAGTAGGGGAAGATTGAGGCCAGAATGTCACTTTAATGAATCAAAGTGCCTTGTGTTGGCTGAATGAGTTTGATTCAAATGAATGGTACTGCTCTGCCTTTCCACTTGGGTAGATATTGCATTTACTGCTTTGGTGATGGGGGGGGGTTAGATTAGCTCAAGGATTTGTTGCTTATTGACCTTTAAAAAAAAGAAAAGATTTTGGATAAATTTCTCAAAAATTTTTAACATGTCACCACTAATTTTTCATCAAATCGGGCAGCCCACTTTAGGCCACACCAAAAACCCATGTTAAACTCACTTTGAGCCCAAATCGGTGAGCCCAATTTCAAACAGATCTGTGCCCGAATCGGTTAGCCCAGTGTGGCCCAGACCCTTTGCTGAGGACAAAACCCATCGGGCGCCCACTGTGTTAACCCAGTGTGGCCCACATCAGGAGCCCGCTCTGGCCCAGACTCGGGCCACACCATTTTTGCTACCTGGGATAATTGAGAGCAAATCATTTTAGTTGAGTCCATAAATAATTATTCATATATATATATATATATATATATATATATATATATATATATATATATATATATATTCAGTATAACCCTGTCTGTCAGCTACATTCTGTAATCAGGGATCACTTCTCACATTCTCACAAGCACATATATATATATATATATATATATATATATATATATATATATATATATATATAGGCATTCACATACCCCAACATCCCTGATAGAAAGAGCCCACATTAATGTCTATGTAACAGCACATTAACCCTACCAGCCACATAAACCCACACCACTTAGCTTGTTTCCTTCACTCTCTCATCCACCCCATTAATGCCACCTCGTCCTCCTCTACAGCAGCCCCCTCCATCCATCCTACCCCCACATCAATGTTATTGTTCTGAAGCCAACTCTCTCACAATTGCCCTGAGTCCATCGACCCCCACCCCCTGTTGTGTATCCAGTGAGCTTGTAGTCACCTTACCAATATGGGGAGTTCGTATAGGCCATAGTAGGATTGCATAGGGAGTTATAGATGGAATGATGGTAAAGGTAGGTAAGTATAAAGGCAGTGAGTATGGGTAGGTTCTAATGGCATTGTTAATGTATGGACTGGCATAGCATTAATTTTCACATAGGATTCATTGATAGTTTTAGGAGTGTATTGAGGTATAGGTAGGTATAGACGATTGATATTATATGTGTAGACCTCTCCCGCATTATCTAGTGGACGTACACATTCCTGTAGCTAGAGCTGGTGAGATGAGGCATGATAATAATAGCCATCGCGGTTCATAACTACTGCACCTATGCATTTATCAGCAAGTTAGGGGAATGATATCGTTGGTCTAAAATCTAGATCTAGCTGATCAGTTTGATGGGGTATGATCGTACAGGTAGGGATTCCATATGTATAGTCATTGGTATAGGCAATATTGCCTGCCCCCTCCCCAGATGGCTTTTTTGTAACATATTATAGGCAGGACATGCCTTTGAGTGTATTGGGGTTTTACATGAGATGGGGGTGGGATACATAATAGGAATGGGACCTAGGTGAGTTTCCCTAGTGATATAGACCGATGACGGTATGTTACAACCCCATTTGCCCACAGACTACCAGATTTGCATGCAGGCGTGATGGATGGTGAAAACGAAGTGTGCTTTGTGGACATTTTGTAACACATGGGATACTTTGAGAGGAAACCTAATGAGCAATGGAGCATTGGGCCATGCTTGTCCATGCTTGGCCCATTATAAGCCGACATTGGCCCAATGTATTCTTGCTATCTGGGAAGATATACCATAACCATCGTGCTGTGCTGACAGGGCTGTTTTACATAGTGTCTGTGTGTGTGGAGGGGGGTATATTAGATGAAATGCCTTTGTGGGTATACATTTATGTGGGGAACATCAGATAATGAGCGCAGTACATAGAGTGGTCCATATGTACACATGGCTGTACATTATCTGGCATGTCTATAGGGATCGGTACAATGATTAGGCCAAATAAAAAAAAAGTTTGTTTCCAGTAACCCGACCGACCCTAGCAAAACAGGGGCAAAAAAAAATGTGATTTTGAAGAATTTTGTCTCATTTTTCATATTCTAAAGAAACTTTCCATTACTTTTTGAGGATTTTTCATGTATCCTTTTCGTGTTCTTCCCCTCTCTCACAGTTGTCATTTTCCCATTATTATTTTACAATGAAATCAAAGAATTTGATACATCCATTGATATGTGCCTAACATTTCCTATATAAATGTAAAAAAAAAAACAGCCACAACAAAAAAATCAACCTACCGACCCTAGCTCTTTGAGCTTTGTTACTGGAAAAACACCTTTTATTTTTTTGGCCTTAACATGCCTATAACAGAATATAGGGAGCTGTATATTGGATAGCGTAATATAGGTACATGTATGGGGAGTTGAGCAATATGTGACATGCCAATAGGTGAAAGCAATTATCATGAGCTGTTCATTGTATGGGAAATATGGTGCTCATTAGATGAGGGCAAAAATATCCTTATTCCGCATAATAATTGTGTATATATACAGAGGTATACAATATTAAGCCTACATGGCGTACATGTGAGAGTTAAGAAACATTGGATGAGAGCACCTGGGGACATGTCTATGGGGGTATATATTATAGTGGTTAGGTGTTCATAAGATGATAACGTCACCAGAATCAGAGAAGGGTGATGATGGTCTCTAGGCAACATTGCCTTATTGTGTATACATATTACCTGTCTGCTGCTGCTGCTGCCTTGGCGGTGCTGGTAGTGGTGCTGGTGCTGGTGGCGGTGGTGCTGGTCGAGCTGCTCGTCCTGAAGCTGCTCCAGACCCCTGAACTGCTCCTCCTCCATCTCCACCACCCCCTCCTCTTCCTGCTCCTGCCCCACCCCACAGGTCCGCTCCTCCACCACACCTATACTGCTCCTGTGCAGGACATCGCCACCAGCCCCCACCACCACACCCCCTCTGTGTAGCACATCTGTGTAGGACGGTGGCCGAGACCTCATGAATCCTAAAACTGTCACACTATCAGTCTCTCTCTCTCTCTCTCTCTCTCTCTCTCTCTCTCTCTCTCTCTCTCTCTCTCTCTCTCTCTCTCTCTCTTCTATCCAAATCCCTGACTCTTGACGTGTGTATTTTTGGTGATCCCTTTTAGCCCTCAGCCTTTGCCGTTCCTGCAGAGAAGATTCCTGGTTTGAAGACTCCCTCCAGGCTGTATGTCCAGGAGCTTACTGAAAGACAGCAGTTGGGGGTGGGTGGTCGGTTGGCTTGGTGGGTAGGATGTGTTTGTGGTGGTTGGATGGGCTGCTGCCTTGATGACTAGGTTATTTGGGGTGGTACCACAGCAGTATTTGCTTGGTGTTGGTACTCAGTGAGATTAGCCTGGGTCTTAGTCCTGTTCCAGTTGTCCTGCTCAGGTATTTTCCTGGTCCGGGGACCCAGGGGGAGCAGCTGCCAGGAGGAGGCTAGGGGAGGCTGTGGTATTAGGTCTGGTAGTCGTGTCTGGTAGGGTGGTCAGCAGGAGGAGAAAGGCAGCAGGGTAGATTGACATATACGCTGGAGGTAATGGTAGATGTAGCGGTTGCCGAAGTGGTAGTAGGAGTAGAAGTAGTAGTAGTAGTAGTAGACAGCAAAGGGGCACCTGAGTCCACAACATGCGGTTCTCACAGCTTATCCTCATGTTCCTCTAGCGTGGCCTTACGCTCTACTCCTCCTTCGCCTGCCCCACAGCAACCTCCTGGAGTCCGTTCCTCCTGTGCCTCCTCGTACTACTACTGCTTAATGCCTCCTGCTGGTCTGGCACTGCTCCCAATACCACAACCTACTCTCTGCCTCCCATATCTCCCATTCTCTCCTATCTATCTATCTTACTCTTCCACTACCTCCCTCTCTTTTCACTGGGATAAGGCTCACTTGCAGTAGGCTCATGCCTGCATTGTGAACTCCATGCTGGTAGGAGTAGAGATTAGTGCTGCCACTGCTGTGACTGCTGCTGCGGCTGCTGCTGGTGCTACAGCTGCTGGTACTGCTGCTCTGCCCCTACCATGTGTGTACTCCAATGCTTGCAACCCTGTCTATTGCTACTACTTCTACTGCTGCTGCTCCTGCTGCTGCTGCCGGTGCAAAACTGCCATCCTGCAGAGATGGTTTCAGTCGGGCAGATAAATTATTCTTATTAGGCCCAGATCTGAACTAACACAGAGAATCGTTTCTTGGTTATGTCAGCCTGCAGCAGGCAGACAAGTCCTGCCAGAAGGAGGAGGAGACAAGGGGACTGTTCTGTTGTCTGCCCAGCGAGCTGCTCTGTGAGGAGATGGTGAGCAGGTCACCAGCTGCATAAAGGGATGGGGACATGGGGAGGGGTTACTCCTTTGTTTGTTTGAGGCCAAAAAAGGGTTGTTTTTGAATTAATTTTGGTCAGCAAAAGAGGGTCCATTTAATTGACCTTTCAAGGATCCTGAGGAAAGCCTTGCATTTCAGGAAAATTCGGAGGATTTTTAGAGTTGAAGCAAGACTCGTATTGTAATGCAAGCCATATCTACTTGATACTCTCTCCTTAATTGGAGACACGTCTTCTCTTTGTGTCGGCCTGAGGTTCAAAATGTGTGTTATTTGATTATTTGAGTCAGTCATTGTGTTTATTATGAGCAATCATTTGTTGCTCAAACTGGCGGTGTCCTTTACTTCAAACCGAAATGATAATGGTATATTTAGTTAGAATATAACTACTTCATCTTGGTTTATTCCCTTTAGATTTGGTCTTGTGATATCTGTATTTTGCTCGTTCTTTCTGTTGTACATTTCCCCTTTGTCCCAATGATACACTCTCGGGGGAATATTTACCAGTTCAACACAAATGCTACTTACACTTATATTTGATGGCCCTTTGAATATTAAGCATTTTCAGTCCCATATAAAGTGTGTAGCAGGTAATTCCGGTTGGTTAGGGAACTATATGGCTCACCCTATATCCACCATTTCTAATGACTGGCTGATACACATTTTCAGGCTCATAGAGGATTCCTTTATTGAAATGGGTCTTTTCACTTATAGAAAAGTGGCCCTTCTTAGCAGGAATACTTAGTGCCGAAGAAGTAAGGTTTCTTTCCAACAATAACAAGAGGAGAAGTGGCCACTGCTCCTGGGGAGCGTCCCCTGTGGGCCCCTGTTTCAAATGTAGAGCAACACCTACTCCTGCCTGTCTTGTCCATGATCACCAAGCTGCTCATGAGCAAATCCTATTGACTCGGACCGCTCTATGCCCTAACCAGGTCAACAGCATGGGGCGCTGCCAGCCAGTGACACCCCAGTAGGTCCATGCAATAACAACGGAGACTTCTCAAAATGGCTGTTAAGTTGAGTAGAGAGAGAAGTATTCATTTACCTAAATTGTCGAGTTAAAACAGAAAGAAAAGTCTAATCTAATCTTGTTCGAGTTCGAACGAACAGGGCATTTCAGATATAAATTCGGAAGCTTAGCACTGGTATATGTTATGAATTGATGGAAAGAAAGCATCTGAAATAAGAATGCTTAGAGACTTCGCATGTTTATCATATCAGACGTTTGAAACGCACGATTCGCCCATCATCTTACATGTTTGGAATGTGGCATTTAATATGCTTAAGAATGAATATAAGCGGAGCAGAATCGGGAGCACAAACTGTTTGATATATCACCCATCACCCATCTCCGTCACTAACCACAAACGCTAGCTTCTCAAAAGGTCCCTCCTGACTACAACCACTATGGAGCCCTTGCGACGTGGACAGCGCTGTATTAAAAGCCTGAAGCCATGCTCTCTTCTCCACAAGTACTCCCAGTCGAACTGTCATAATCCCGAGGAACAGTCTGGTGGAGTAGAGATAGTAGCCAGTTTCATCATGTGTGTGTGTATATATATATATATATATATATATATATATATATATATATATATATATATATATATATATATATATATATATATATATATGCCTATACAATAATATAGGTGTGTTATATTCTCTGACATTGAGGATTGGGGCCAAGGGAGGAGGAGGGGGGATGTGGCCCCAAGCAGTGCCAAGCGGGGGCGGATGCTTTAGAAAGCCATACGCTGCCAGGCCTGTACACTCCAACGTACTCTTACCACCTCTCCAACTGTAGGCCTTCAACCCCATCCCCTACACCCAAACACGTTCATACACCATATACTTCATTTTTCTATAAACCTTCAAGGTCAAGATGATAGATGCACCCAGGTCCATGCTCCATGTCGCTGATAATCATCAAGGTAGCATTTTTAACATTACATAACAGGGCAACATGTCGGGAGTGTATCTAACCCGTGGGGTCGGCATGATGCTTGAGTATATAGCACATATATTGGCGAGTTACTCAACTGGGCTGCATCATAACGACAAATGGGCATTCAGTCTGAAGCCATAAGAGGCATCCAGTCAGCTCTAGCATTATAGACAGACTACCGTCCATGCATCACAATTATCTGGTATAGAAACACCATATTCTCTGTATATTTTTATAACAGCTTGGATTGTCTGGAGAAAGTTCAGCGTTCAGAATCAATAAGCGGATGGTATAGTGAGCTAAATCCCTGGAGGCTGGTCAATAAAGGGCTACCCATGTAAGGGTGAACATTACCGACGTGGACGGGGGCAGGAAGGGGTAGTGTAGCATGAAGGCATTGCAGTGCAATGTAAAAAGTATTGAGCTTCAGTGGGAAAAGGCAATCGACAGGGCCAGAGAACGGCAGGGAAGAAAGTGGAACTTAAGAAAATGTTAATCACTGAGGAAGTCAAGGTGTCTTCCACTATATCCTATTTAATAGATAAATAGATGGAGAAGCCCAGAAAACAAATATTTAAATTTGGAGATGCATTTAGCGGGCAGGTTTGAAGAAGAACCAGGAGGCTCATAATAAAAGGATCTATTTTACCTATCGATGGGACTGGGCAGAGTGGGGCTATGGTAAATTTAGACTGACGGGAAAAACCTCCGCGTCTCGAGGATCCAGGGGCTATTTTCAACCCAGCTACTTAATTTCTATGTTTGTCCCCTAAGGACTCCATGAATTTTCAAAGGGATATTTAAGGGACTAACCCGCAGTGAGTGTGGACAGGTCTAAAAGAGGTCTGTTTAGGAGTCGGGTGTGTGACTGAGTGGGCATTTGGTTTGGTTAGTTGGGATAGTAGGGGTGGTAGAGAGACAAGAAGCAGGGGCGTGTTGTTCCTTTGGTAAAAAGAGCTGTCAGTAGGTACCCTCTTTTCAAAAGAAGTCATGCTCTGCTTCACCATTCAACTTGCACTCACCACATTAGTCTGAAAAGTCACCTGCCTCGTTTAAAACAGAGAGAGCTGCACTATCAGGTACCTACTCATGTCAGACACTCTACCCAGCAAATTGTCGTTATCTGTCGCCATGATTGGTCATCAATGGTGACTCCTTTCCGAGTGATAACTCACTGCGTCATCTTTCGCCACTGTGTGTCAGTCTCATATGGCATGACAATTTATCACAACAGTCACCAACATGATCTCACTCACTGCGTGAGTATGTGCCACCCCTTGTCATCCCTCACAAAGCATGGTGACTTATCACCACCATCGCCAACATGGATCTAACTCACTGCGTGAGTATGTGCCACTGCCTGTCAACTCTCACTCAGAATGGCGGCTTATCACAAGCATCGCCAACATGGATCTGACTCACTGTGTGATTATGTACCACTCCCGTGCCACTGGCATCAACTCTCACACAAAATGGCGACTTATCACTACCATTGCCAACATTGGTCTCACTCAATGCGTGAACTTGTGTCACTCCATGTCAATGATCTCTAAGGATTGCATCATCTGTCACTCACTCTCACTCAGAATGGCAACTTATCACCACCATTGCCAGCCTTTGTCTCACTCAATGCGTGAATTTGTGTCACTCCAAGTCAATGCTCTCTGAGGATTGCATCATCCATTACTCACTCTCACTCACAGTGGCAACTTATCACCACCATTGCCAAAGTTGTTGAGACAGGACCACTGTTCAACATGTAGCCTATCTAGGAAGTGTGGGCATGAAGTATAAGTCCCATACGTATCAAATGTGCTTTGTTTCACACTGATTTCCATGTAATACTTCAGAGTTGAATCAAACAAGATTATATAGAGAGAATATCAATTGAATTTAGATAGAGGTATCTCTAAAATGAAAGCAACTATCCATAAACACCTTTTCTCTGGTTACAGGAAAAATACATAGGGAAATATCAACATGAACACCTTGTCTGTGGTTAGAGGGAAGATACATATGGCAATACCTTCTCTGGCAAAACATACTTTGATCTGGCAGATGTGAGGCTGCATGATTACCAATGTCGATGATCATGAGCTTTTCATCTAACAAGGTGAGTGATCAACCGCCTTGCCATCCCTGGTGAGTGTGAGTCATCACGATCCTCGCCAACCGTGGTGAACATGCTCTATGGCATGGTGTGCGTTTCATCTAGCGAGGTGAGTGATCACTCGTGTCGCCATCCCTGGTGAGTGTGGGTGATCAAGATCCTCACCATCTGTGGTGAACCTGTGCTATCACGAGGTACGCGTTTTATCCAGCGAGGTGACTGATCACAATCCTTGCCATCCGTGGTGAATGTGCATTATGACGTGGTGTGCGTCTCATCTAGCGAAGTGAGTGATCACTCATGTCGCCATCCCTGGTGAGGATGAGTGATCACTCATGTCGCCATCCCTGGTGAGGATGAGTGATCACGATCCTCGCCATC
The DNA here is from genome assembly GCA_949317995.1 of Acholoe squamosa. Taxonomy (NCBI): domain Eukaryota; kingdom Metazoa; phylum Annelida; class Polychaeta; order Phyllodocida; family Polynoidae; genus Acholoe; species Acholoe squamosa. The sequence continues at coordinate 43,548,810 of OX439041.1, forward strand.
CCTGGTGAACATGTGCTATGACGAGGTGCGTGTTTCTTCTAGCGAGGTGAGTGATCACCCCCGTCGCCATCCCTGGTGAGTCTGAGTGATCACCATCCTCGCCATCTGAGGTGAGGCCATGTGATCACCACCATTGCTATTCCTGGTGATCTTGTGCTATAGCGACGTCGTGTTCCATCTAGCGACATGTGTGAGCCACTTCACACAGGTTGACGAGGAGTCACGACAATTTGCTGGGTATAGTATATTATACTGATTCTCCCAACTAGGTACCTACTCAAATCCCCCTTTTTAGCACCGTACTTGAATGAACACTTGTGAGCAACAAAAGGGTCAAGTTATAGCTACATGTAAAGAAAGTACTGGGAACAAGGGCATTTTTAGCCAGCTCTTCCTTTTACTGTAGGAGCAACACCCTCCAGATCTAGTAAAGGCTGGACAGTCAAGTCTCACAGGACCAGGCTGACAGAGTATCGGCTGACAGGTTGTCAGGCCTGGCTGTCCACCAGGTATAGACCAGTCACAGGGGAAGCTACCATAAACCTCCTGGTAATGGTATCACCATGTACAGAGCAGTCTCGGGGAAGATATCGTAAACCACCTGATCACCAGGAACAGACTGGTCAGAGGCAAATCTCCACATTATGATCTCATCAGGTGTAGATCCTTCCAAAGGAAGCTACCATAAAACCACCTGATAATGACATCATCAGGTAAAGACCAGTTAAATGAGAAGCTACCATAAACCTGCGTGTAATATAGTATCAACATGTATAGGCTGGTCACAAGGTAAGCTACCGTAATCCTACTGATCACCAGGAATAGACCAGTCATAGGTAAACCCCACATCATGATATCATCAGGTGTAGGGCAGTCACAGGGGAAGCTACCATAAACCACCTCAAAATTGCATCATCAGGTAGGACCAGTTAAATGGGAAGCTACTGCAAACCTCTTCATATGGTATCACCTGGTATAAGCCTTAGTATGGATTCCTAGTAGGGCCACCATTACTTGAACTGGTACATGAAGAGATATTCACTGATAACAGCCAGTTGTTGGGGACCCAAAAGAATCTGCGGGGTATAGAGGAAATTGTCTGATCGGTAGATAAAGCATTCTGCTTCTGCCCTATAGAGCAGTCACAAGGGAAGCTACCGCGAATCACCTGATAGTGGCATTGGCATGTAGGCATGAAGGCCATGGTAAGTGGAAACTCCCGTTTTGACCTCCCAATAAATAAATTACAGATTGGTCACAGAGAGGATATGGTTTACCTTTAGATAAATGTATTGATCAATTATAGATGGGAGTCACAGGGGAGATCCTTGGCCTAGAAAGGTTGCTAACCTCCATTAACGGTCCATTCATCTTTAAAACCGGAACCGGAAGTTAGGATTTGGACACGTCTCTAGGGATCGCATAATACACATAAGGCACATCCGGAAGCAGCACGGCTGCAATCTATTGACCTCTACTTCCATAAGCAGAAATGGTATAGATATAATTAAAAGTTACTCTTGGCAGTTAAAATATGTACACAGTTGCTACACCAAACTTAAAGAGGCGTCCTAAAGAATAGACAGTTGACAGCAGACCCTTTGGCATGGCTCCTCATATCTAAAGTTCAATGGTGTGTATCAATCCATAAGCACGTGTTCATTGTGTTTGACCACCTGTATTTTAGTGTCGATTAAAAGTGCAAATCAATCTATACACTCAATTCTGTAAAATCTAAACCTACATGAAATGGTTCTACAAATATTCAATCCATCAATTCCTCTGATTATTTGAATAAAGGATGTCCTTGTGACATATTTGGAATCGTTCATTTAAACCTTTCAAATTCACAAGCCTTAAATTGTTATGCCCATCAGAAGGACATCAATAGCGTTCTTTCGGAAACACGCGAGGCGATTGGGAATACAGCGTAGGCCTCCTTTCCATGTACATACCTACAGTTGTAACAAGTATTCCCTCATTTCTGCATTTAGATACTACATGTAGGAGGTATATATATACATTTTCTAAGTGTTATTATTTTGGGGACAGGGGGATCTCGGTAGGGGCCCCTATAATTCACATAGAGAACCTTCCCATTACCCCCCCCCCCTCCTTCCTACCCCCCCCCCCTCATCCCCAGTGCCTGGACCCCCCACAGTCTGAGTAAGGCTCTAATGCAGCACCAGTGTGTAACTCGCAAGCACTGAATAAAAAGAGATAATACAGCACAAAAACTTTTCTTACTAAAATGAGTGTGTAGGACAGATTGAGGGCGTTGAATAATAAGGTGGGTGGATCTATAGTTGGGGTGACAGGCAGTCAGATAGAGTCGGCCCTGACAGGCAGTCAGCGATACCTTGCAGTGACAGGTAGTCAAGGGTAGTCAGGCTTCATTGGCTAACTAACTGTAGAATAGCATGAACTCTATCACCTGAAGAAGGCTACAACTACTGCCGAAACGGTTATAATTATATTATGTTCATAAAGTTACCGTAGAATAGCCTGAACTCTTTCTCTTTCTTTCCTTTAAAGGAGCTCTGAATTGGCTACGTCCGCCACAGTGCTAACGTCGGCGGACGTAGGTCCTCGATTCAGAGCGCCTTTAAGCAATGAGATATAAGAGAGGGGATACTATCACCAGTTAAGTTAAGTTTTCAGTAGACTTATGCATAGTAAAAAAAATATTTCAACCAAAAATACCAATCTGATGACTATCAGCTATTGCTTTGTTGCTTATTTAGACCGTGGAAATATCTAAAGGGGGGGTGTTCTCAGACTTGACCGAGGGATGCATGCTCAGTTAAATATGAAGCGACCTCTTGACCCCCGGCTAATTCGTAATTATTGAAATTGTGATTAATAGTCTGTGGGTTGTTAACTCCAGAAGAGAAATCAATTATTACTGGGTCCTCGTGTGCGCGTGTGACGTGGCGCAAATCGAGGTGGATGTGTAACGTTTAATGGTGCTTTATTATATACCCCCTATTGCTATTCATCTACATGCCACAGCACACTAGACTCCTCTGTCTTTAGAAATTTGATCAAGATGAGCAGTAAGATGATTTGCCTGGACCCCATATAAGCAGTATGATGACACTCAACTACAGATATTTTATCATGATGGTCCCAGCAGGATATTCCCTAGTGCTGTGTTGCTACATCAAGATAACCAATAAAAATGACGCGCCTTGTAGCATAAACCCTCCTTTATGGGCTAGAAACACTGAAAAGTTGCTGAACTACAGGTATGTACAGTACTTACACTGCCAAGGGGGGTAGTCCATCCACCAAGTGCTCCACCTATCGGCAGCTGAATCTCCCCTGCCCGAGCCAAAATATCATCACCATCACTACTCTATAGGCTTGTTACTTGCTGGGTTGAACTAGGGGATGGGTTGGAGGCACGGTGGGTGTTTGGGGGGGGGGGGGCGGAGTGTACAAGGCAGTTAGGCAGGTGGCCAGACAGTCAGGTCGTTAAGCAGAATAGCAAGTCATGGGGGAATTGAAAAATGGCCTCTGTATCTAAAGGCTCGTTGCCTGTGGCGATCATTATAAGGATGTACATAGGCTAGCAACTGCAGTGCTACAGTGATAACAGCGGTGGCACATGAGGGAACTACCTCCATCAGATTCTTCAACTCATCATATCACCTATATAGGCCATCTAACAGCCTTAGCTATGGAGTGGGTGCACGATGGGCTGTGAGAATCAGCAAAGACTCCTAGGGGACAAGATGGCGGCCAACACAACATCAACCCCTTGTACCTTGTAAGCTAACTGAGTTGCTCTATGAGCTGCTCCCCCTGTATAGGCAGGTAATCGGACAAGGGGAGGTAGTCAATATGTAGACCCCATACGCCAATCTGTCACACACTCACACAGAGATAAGGGCAGATGAGTGGGCAGCTTGCCTAGTGATAATCTGATGACAAAGTGTCAGTAGACATTATTGACACAGACCTAATCTCATTGTTCCACCATCAGGCTCCTAGTGCACCATTTGCCAAATGGTGTGCAGATCGGTTATCAATCAGTCAAGAAGAGAACCTTCTAACCCCAGACAATGTATAGGCCAAATATCATTAGTGCACTATTGGGGCTAGGTACATGGGTATATATATATATATATATATATATATATATATATATATATATATATATATATATACTTCACAATAGTTTTTACGATATACTAAACTGTATGGATCAATAATCAATATTGTGTTATTCTGCGCTAGCTATATTATGACTTTGGGCACACGTTGGGTATACTTGCCCTCAATAAACATTTTAGATCTTATTTTGCATTCAAAAATAGAATGATATTTAGTTATTCTATTTTCGGGTCAGGTCTCTTGGGGGGATACCCTTGTGGACAGGTCGAAAAACAGCAAAACAATATTCTGTATAATGCGTTTGGTAACTATGCCAATTAAATAAACCCGTCCCTTCTGTTGTCACTGAAATCAATATCCCATTGATCTCTAGTAATGAGGCTGTCCTACCTTCACCAGCACCCCCACGGCACCCTCACCCCTTAATCCTGCACTCTAAATGATTAATGTCGAGCAGAGGTTATAATCTCCCATGAGGCTTCACTCTGCACAATGTGTTATTTTTTTTCGTTTCAGTTATATATATGGTCTTCTCAAAACGAAAGGGTCACTTTGTGTTAGGGGCCGTTCAAGTATTACGTAACACCACAGGGGGGAGGGGGGTCATAAAGTTTGTTACAGTTTGTGACAGGGGGAGGGGGGGGGGGTCTGCCCAAGTGTTACATAACAAAAATGGTAAATACATTGAAATGAAAAAGGTGGACTATTTACAAGCACTGGAAGCATGTTCATCCATGGGTTTCCTGTCAAATTAAGAGGGGGGGGGTCATTTATATTTACAAGTAGGCCTTTTTATCAGAAAAGGCTGCATATATTGGCGATTTGAAAGCAAAGTTGTGTGGATCTTTATCGATGCATGAGGGGGGGGGTGACTGGTGTTACATATTTAGGTAGGGGGGATTGGTCATTTTGTTACAAAGTGTTACAAGGGGGGGCAAAAGTGGCCAAATTTGTGTTACGTAATATTTGAACGGCCCCTTACCATATTTCTCTAAATGTGGTAATACTCGTCCATAGCCTATAGCGTTACTGTAGCATATCTAGCTCTACGGTTCACACTAGCTTACAGACTAGCCTAGCTCTACAGTGTACAACAACCTTCATACTATATCAAACATATAGCTCCACAGAGTTTTATAAATTGTGACTCCCAAATGCATGACCTCAGTGTGGGCAACCATAGCAGTTACTTCTGACAGTTGGGCCCCCTTGTCAGGATCCAGAGCTGTGATAATTGAGGTAGACTTAGAGACCTGTGTGACAGACAGGAGATCAGCAACGTGAGTAGCAGTGAGCAGCTCAGAGGACAGGTATTCAGGGAGTTAATCAATCACTCAGGTAATAGTTCCACTAGGCACTCAGCCATACAGGACTACCACCAGGGGGAGACAATCACAGCAGAGCTACTCCGTAAGTTAAACCCTGAAGGGCTGCATGGTGCTTCCAGTTTCACATGTGCAGCTTTGTTGAGTTACTCACCAGCCCAGCACCGGTGTTTTATACCGGCTCTTTGGCATTGCAGTAAGTCCATGGTCCACGGGAAGGGTTTTGCTGTAGATTGCTTCTATTTTTGGAAAACAGTGGTAGTTGCTGTCAATACAAATCCAATGCCCCGATGTGGGTTTTACTGTACCCAGTACAGAGGTCTTTATAGCCCGTTTACTATTGGGACTGCGAGTGTAGGCGAGTTACTTGCTATTGCTACTTTCACACATTATGACAACACAAGGACATGGTGCCTTTATGCTCTATGCCCGGTTAGAGGGCTAACTAGGTGATCACTCACTGGCTATGACCTTCCAAGGGTAACTCCTTAGTGCCTATCAGCAGGAGCAGCGGGTCACTGCTGGCAATGGGTTGAGCCGCTCATCTTCCGAAAGGAGCCTGAGGAGAGCAGGCCAAGGGGGAGGTTAGAGCACAAAGGAACCCAGAGGGCAGGGACATGATAAACAGTACGTACTGTGCAATTCTAGTCAAGGCCAAGAGGTAAAAATAGCCTCTGAGTGCAAATGAGAGAATACTGCAGTGACATTCGCTGAGGGTAACTTTTAGAGGCGGTAATAGATTGGTGTACAAAGAGGTGTGCCGTTCACTAATTAGCATTGGTATATATACCCATGTACCTAGCCCCATCAGAAATCTCTGTCTCTCACGTTCCCTCCTTGCACACCGTTTCCTTGGAAAGGGTGTCAAGCGGTCAACAGAAAAGACTAACAGATACAAACAAGTGTTTGATAGAAGTTTTTATATCGTTGTAATGAGCACAGCAAATTATGAAAGGTAAGCATGCCAGACCTGGTTATTAGAGAACCACATCTGATAGAGCTATTCTGAAGCACCATTATGAAGTTGGTAGACAGCAATTATTGGTGAAATCAAATTGAAAGGGATGTTCATTGACTCTTCAATTGGAAACTCAGAAATGTGAACAATTGAGAGTTCTTTTGATGCACGATGCCCTTTCCTCCCTAGTGAGTATCGTACCAATACTGCATTCATGTATCATAGACCTTAATTGTGTAGGGTTAAAACCTGATGATGAACCAAACCCATGCAGGCACTAAAGAGTTACTGCACAACCTGATGATGAACCAAACCCATGCAGGCCCTAAAGAGTTACTAAACAACCTGATGATGAACCAAACCCATGCAGGCCCTAAAGAGTTACTAAACAACCTGATGATGAACCAAACCCATGCAGGCCCTAAAGAGTTACTAAACAACCTGATGATGAACCAAACCCATGCAGGCACTAAAGAGTTACTGCACAACCTGATGATGAACCAAACCCATGCAGGCCCTAAAGAGTTACTAAACAACCTGATGATGAACCAAACCCATGCAGGCCCTAAAGAGTTACTAAACAACCTGATGATGAACCGAACCCATGCAGGCACTAAAGAGTTACTAAAACAACCTGATGATGAACAAAAACCATGCAGGCACTAAAGAGTTACTCAACATAAGTGCAGTCCAGACCATGAAAGGCAAAATACAACAGAACACATACAAAAGCAGTCTTAGAGCAGTAAGATCGGCAAAACCACAACTAGGTCGTTCAACATGCACGTGAAGGCAAAGCCTTCAACATCAAACTCCCTGCCCTGTGGCTTACAGTGTCAGCTAGCTTGCTTTATATGGATGTAGCAGCACTATGACAGTAGTAGTGATGGGGAGATGAACTAAATGCAACCCCTAATTTTATTTCTCCTTTTTCCACCCACCATAACCTACAGCTCTGTCTGGGTAAGGCCAGTTTGAGTCTTGCGGTCTGTGTTGCTAAAGTGGGTACAAGATGGCGGCCATAGGGGAGGACAAGATGGCTGCGTCCAAAGGGTGACCTATCAGAGTGGTATTGAGACAAACAACGCACGGCTGAGACGTGTCTAGTGCTGATGGCACCACCTAACGCTGCTGTAAATACGCGGGGGCGGCTGGAGAGGTTAGGTGGGGGGGGGGGGCAGCGCAGGCCTGCAGCCAGCAACAGCAACTAGAGGCACAGCTCACCTGGTCATAACTACCCCACACCCCCTCTTCTGTTTCCTCCATCAAATCTCCTCCAGCAATTATAAGACAAGCAGCATTCAGCGTTTAGTCGTGTGCTTTCTGTTGTAGCTCAGAGTTCATGCCTATGGATTCGGATAGGCCTAGCGAATGATGCCGATAGAATATGAAGGCAATTACAAAAGCAACTCCAAGTCCCTAAGGACAACATCCATTGCCTCCTCCGATGGCCTTCATGCTGTATACAGCATAAGCCTCATAAGCATCATACCCCACCATGCAGCAGAACCGTGGAGGAGGCAGCTAAACCAGTAGTATATTATTGACCCTATATAATGCCTTGTAGCCAACCCTGTAACAGCCCCATACCCTGGGGATTTAAACAGACCCTATATAGACCTACGGTCATAGCTATATCACAGTACCTATATTCTAGAGCTAGACTGTAGTGCTAACATCAGGGGTCTATTACAGGATGGATAAAGACTAAGGTCTGGTTATTTCCTCCATGGCATAAAGCAGCCTTAATAGTAGCACGTACCTCGTTGTTCACACCCACCTGCATCACGCTGTGGCTGCTACCTGCCGTTCCTCCTGGTGTCAGACATTCCAGCAACTCCAGCTCTGGTCAGCTTGTACACCGGCCTCTGCCGCCTCCAGCACATCCACTACTCCCTCCTCCCCTCCAACCGCCCTGTCGTCGGTAACGGGGTATGGTATTACTGGTACCCGATCCGTTCGGTGGTTCTCTTTGCTCCTCCGCCGGCGCCAGAGGCAGAGGCCCGGTCACCATCCCGTGGTTGCTTCCTTCTCCACGGTCTCCGATTTAGGGTGAGTGATGGAGGAACGGTTTTGGGTAGGCGTCTGTATATGGTGCACAGACTGACGCTCTGGCAGGGGAGAGGCAGGAAAGGCTCAGGGAAGCCAGCAGTGAGTGACTCCCTGGCCTGCCTGCCGTTAGGGATTGGCTGTTTCCTGTTCAGCTCACTAGGTGGCATATTAGTGGGGATTACATCATACTTCCGGTGCAGGTAGCATTCAAGGCACAGGGGTGCGCGTTCCAAACGACTTCCTATAAGCATTCTTCTGTGATTTGAAAACATTTTCCTGGGGTATAATAGCCAATGATAGAATATGACGATGCCTATATAGCTGAAAAGCAGACCTACACTGTAAAAAATGTATGTTGCAGGAACACACTTAATCATAATACTCATAGATATTCAACCCACTTTTAACATTTTTACTCACATTCTGGACATTGACAGACATTTTCTAACACACTTACATACTTTTTCCTTAAATGTGTTTAGATCCTAAAAAATGTGTTCAATCAACACACATTTTATTAATCCTTTGCAATACACAAATACCAGCTCAGCCTTAAGTGGCATTTTGTAACAGATTAATTACCCCTCACCTGACCAACGGTCAGTTTTAACAGTTATATACACACAGTCAGTTTGAATCTGCACCTGCTGGAGAGAGGAGTGTCTTCACTTATGTGCTGCATTTCTGGTAAGTATTGTTATATATTATCCTTAGAATTACTGTTATACTAGCTATGGTACATTCCAAGTGAACAACAAACGTTTGAAAGCGTTTTTTTATATGTTCTAGATAAAAACGGGTCAAATTTCTGGCACCATTCATATGAACTGAAAGGGCGAAATGGCTCTCTTAATCCATACATGTACATAGAGAATTCTGTTCTGTACTGTGCTGGATGTGGGCAAAGAATTTTAATGTCCTGTTTTAATAAGGCAGCACTCCTTCCCCCAAATAAATCAAGTTAAAAACATGGATATAGATCAATTCAAAACTCAGCAGTATATAATCCAGATAAATATATATGGGGACGTTAGGAGGGCTGATTCAGGGTTCATTGGTATCAGATAAAAACATTATAAAATGTTTATAAACTTTCATAATAAGACGTTTATTTATAACGTCTTTTACATTATTTAGAGGCCAAGTTTTTATGTTAATCAAACGTTTAATTTCCATTTTTAAAACGTTTTCCACCTTTCAGGGAACATTATTTTGAGGCGATTTATCACTGTATCACATCATCTGTACCTGTATCAAGTCATCTGTACCTGTATCAAGTCATCTATACCTGTATCAACAAAATGATGGATAATGGCAGAAAAATGATGAAAATAAAGGCTATTCACAGCTACCCCCTGCCCCCTCCCACCTCACCTCACCCACCCAAAATACCTATCCACACTGCCTTAAAGAATTAACACACTTAATTATTCAACACACTTTCAGTCTACACATTTTCCAGCACTACACACATTATCTTCAACACACTTTACATTATATTCACTTTTTATGCAACACACTTCTGACATTAACACACTTTTGACAAAAGCGTGTTGTGTGTTGAAAAAATAAGCAAATAATTCTGCTGCAAATAAGGGTGTTACAAAGTGTGTAAACTCAACACACATAATTTACAGTGTAGAGGCATTTCCAATCATTATGAGTAAAAGGAAAACCTCAGCGGCCCAATTAGAGTCCTAACCATAATACGCCACCCATGCCTCTAGGCTAGCCTATATTCAATACACACCCCCCCCCCACTTTTTTTTTACAATGGTTGAAATAATTCCTTACATTTACGTAGGGCCTAAAAGTTCTCTTTGGTTTGATATTAAAGTATGAAGAGATGGGTATCTAGCCTAATCTAAATAATCTAATTGATGAGACACAATGGGGGGGGGGCTAGGCTACTATATATGACCTATAGGGCTAAAGAACAACATGTATTTCTTATAAATCTATTTCCCCACACCAAGAGAAAGTCTTGGATATAAACTGAGGGTGATTTAGGCTATAGTATTTCCCAGGAGTATTTGTACTAGTTTGGCCTTAGTGGTCTTATCTGGTAGGCTCTAGCTATTAGGTCCTAATCTTCCAGTTGATGGGGTTCCTCCTCTCGGAAGAATCGCTGGGAAGCGGGCTGGGATAACCCCTGAATACTTGGGATTCCTTACACCGTCTGAACAGAGTAGGGCTAGCCAGACATACCTCCATCCAATGATTCTTTTCAGAAGAATAGGATGGTGGGCAAGCTTATGATCACAAATGTCATCATTGATTAACTTATCTAGCCCTATTGGAATGTACTATGATTTCTTTCGATTCAATATCTTTATTGTCCAACGTCCAGTACAAAGATAGGCTAGCCTACATATGGCTTGGATAGGCACCAACTGCACATTAGTCTAAAACTATTTAGCGGTAGCCTAAGTAATGAAACAATCACTGCACGACCTTACAGGGTTAAGTTAGACGAATTATGCTAAGATTGATGTAAACTAGACTAATAGGCCCTATTAGGTCTACTATTATACCGACAGTGGTACTAATGGATAAAACATAGCAACAAGATATGGGACACCAGCGACTGAATTTATTATAGAAGAATCAATTATTACTGTGTGGGAATGAATGATGGTTGGTACCATTATGCTATACGAGACCTACAGATGTTTATTTAATTTTATCTAATATAGCATAGTACATGTATTCCAGTGTACCATATCACTCTATGTGATCCTTTAATAGTAATGGAGTGCACGGTAATAGTGTGCTACGACGGGACCTTGGTCCAGGCGATTTATAACGTCTCTTTATAGTGACACGATAGTAGTACATGACAGTGGGTCTATGGTCCAGGCGACTGCAGCGCCCAATGACAACAAGCTACAACATACACGTTAGTAGTAAAGAAAAATGGCCTACCGTTCGGGCAATTGAACCTACCAATATTCCGAAGTCACGTAATACATACTTCGCGTCTTAGGTCTAAGCGCAAGGATGGCCCCCAGATGCATCTCAAATGCCTAGAATGTAGCTGAAGACAGAGTGCAACTTATAGGCGAGGATGTTTTCCTTTAGAAATGTACTGTACTTAAAAACCCCAAGACAAAGCCCCTGGGTGCGCCGTGTAGTATTTCTTTCAACTCAGCGTGTCCCTTCTGCAAAAGATGCGCCTTATATGCGAGGTATAGTGGTAGTGTAGATTACATCGCTTATGACACACGCCATTGAATCTACCAATAACACGGTGTACCATAGGCATAGTGGTAATGGGTAAATGTCCATAGACCCAGGTAATTAGACCGCCCAATGACAAAATACACCCTAGTAGTAGTATAAGGCAAGGGTGCTATAGTTCATGCTATTGAGCCTGTCGAAAGTAGTATAGGGTAAGAGGCCTATGACTAAGGCTATTTGATCTACCAATGACAAAGTGAACCACTTAGTAGTATAGGACAAGGAGCCTATGGCGCAGGCAATTGTACCTATTATTGAAGAGAAACCATATACTAGTATACCACCACTGTCCTTTAGTTTATTTGATTTGACCTACCAATACATCCTAGTAGTATTAGAAAAACAGGCCTCAGCCTTCCATGAGACCTCTTGTATATACCGAGCCCTTGTATAAATTGCACCCGTCTACAAGAAGTTCTACAGTAGGCGTGCTAGTGACAAAGTGCACAATAGTAAACTTAGGGCATGACAACTGACCCATTCCATCTACCTTGGACAAAGTGCTGAATAGCACTTACCAGGTATACAATACAGGTCTACTTAAAAACTTTGTGAATGTCCTTCAACTGAACCTGCCATTATCTCGAGTAGTCCAGACGGCATGGGCCATTCAACTAAGCCGATGTCAAAGTTACGTCGTAACACACTCCTCACTGGCCCCCTGCTCATAATATTCCTGCCTGCCCATTTGTTATGACACCAATCACAATGGACGTGAACACCCTCCTCCACTTTAAATGGTACTTAGGGTAATGCCACAGCATTGACAGTGTTGTGGCCTTTTGATGGTTACCAGTGTACATGTGGTCGCTAACGGCTTGAAGCTGATAGGCCCTATAGAATAGGCCTACTGAACTCATCTACTGGTTTTGGTCTGTTTTCCTGTAACTTGTGTGATAAATTGATCGCAAAACTGACCATGTAGATTTTAGAATTTGTTAGTTACAGTACTGTGTCAATGTTAAATTCTGCTTTGGCCGGGTGATTGGGTCATGGGGTTACATTAGAATTGTCGATTCCGGGGGGGGGGGGCAGAGGAAAAATAAGAGAAAATAAAAGAATAGAAATGTTTTGACTCTCTTCTCGCAGGCTGTGTTGTGTGCATATGGTGTTGTAGATCATAGCGGAACTTCTACCACATAATTCTGCACCGTATTATATTCGCTTATGATTTATTCACCTTCTTGTAGCATATCGTCTTTTATGTCTATGTATAGTCTCAGGTGGAAGACGACAGTGAACAGCACTGCCATCTGGTAGGGGTAAAGGGAGACAGGGACGCTGGGTGGTGTGTCAGGAATGTTGTTGGCCGTGTAGACGTCGCTTCGTGTCAGTCTTGTATTGATGTATGGGTCAGTACATAAGTATTGATTCCTCTTGTTGTTTTCCCAGCGAAAACAACGTTTCCGCCAGGCCACGACCGGCGCTGCTGAAGTAACCTGCATTTATATTTCACGTCCACGAAACTTCTATTTTCTTTCAGGTTTAATAAAAAAGAAGTCAAATCTCTCAGCAACTTTCTTTTAATTTTCGCCATAGAAGGGGGGTTACATATTAATTTTGATAGGTTCAAATTGTGATAATCAGCCTATGCATTAGTGTCCGCATTTGGTCAAAATAAAAAAAAAATCGTTGGGGGCGAATCGGTAGGGACTAGGCAAATTTAAGGTAGTTACGAATTATAAAACTTTCAGTTGAGGAATGTGTTTGAGGTAGGCCTAATTGGCACACAAGGCTGAGTGGGGAAGGGAGGTTGTGCAAGTGGAAGTAGGTGGGGTGGAAAGTATGGGGCAGATTACTAAGACATGGTCTGATCAGGGCAGTGGGTATTGGGCGTCACGCGATATCCAGGCCTACAGGTCTGTGTACAAGCCAAGGAGGCAATTGCTTCGGCTTCCTCTAATTGACTCAGAGCTCCAAATTCTCACTCACACAGGCCTGTAAAATGTAACGTAGGCCCATTCTTTTGTGTAACTTTAGCAAAATTTTTTTTTTTTTATGCCTATAGGTATTGAATTCGTCAAGGTGACCTCCGAATTATATTTTGCTTTGAAGAATGGAAAAGAATTAATGAGGTCGGTTTTATTTTCCATGGTGGTATTGAATATGTTGAAATAACTTCTTTTGACCCTATCACAGGTAGGCCTAATTGTTTTGACAGTTCACGGCGAAAATCATATTAGTTCTATCGTGTAACATATGAACTCAGATTATCCCCTTTCGGCACCGAAAATCACCAAAGGGGGACCATTACAATATTCCATGCAGGTCCTACATTGCAAATGACCCCCCCCCCTTGTTATGAGCTTTAATCTCGTACATTGAATGGGCCTGATGGTCATATATCTATTCAGTCTCAAACAATGGTTAGACATCTTTTGGTGAAGCTACAGTACCCTATATTGGCTATAAAGTCGTGGAATGACAGGACCGGATTGCTTTGGTGACTCCCCCTGGACTGGGAGGGAGGAACTAGACCAACTAGTGTAGCTCAGTGGCGTCCTCTGGTGGATTGTTTATAAACGTGTGAACGACAATCCAATATGCGAGTGGAATACCCTACAGCGGAGGTGTTAGTTGAGTTGGCCCAACCTCTGAATATTTTAGGGTCTTCACGAGTACAAGGATTTCTCAACATGTGAAATTGCACTGAAGTCTAAATTTGAGGGGCCTATGAACCTCTGAAAACAGATGAACCTCTGCTGGTCTGACTTCTCGACTAGTCCCCCCGCCACTTATACACGACCCCAAGCCTTAAATATGGGTCAATATTAACTGTAATTTGATCAACTTAGTACATGTTTAAATGAGCTCTTCGTATTTTATAAGCTACATATTGTTGCGATGTTGGGAACACAATACATTTCTAGAAATTCTAAAAATTTTCTTCAGTCTTTTCATCTAAACCTGCCAACCACCTAAATCCATGACTTTATTCAATTCAAATGAAAGAAAAAGACAAACTAAGAAGGATTTTATTATATCGCTCTAGCTTCCAGTTTATTTGCTGGTCCACAATGTCCATATAGCGGTATATTTCCAAGGTGTTTTAAGTGTAAGGTTTCCTATAAGATATGTTATAGCTATACCGCAGTTGTAAATGTCTTGCTTTCATCTTTAAGGAATCTGTTTGAGCTTAATGCTCCTCTTCGCCCTCCTCATATCCACTTGGTAGAGCGTTTGCTTCTGTATGGAAGAGAGAGTGGTTTCCATCTCCCCATGGGAATTTCTGAAAACAAGCACATATCCGTACATTTAATATTTCTTTTTTTTTATATATATCTATCTATATCCTTTTTTTTTGTAATTTGTTTCTCTGCCCAATTCACTGATAACCACTGCCTTTAACATTTTATCAATTCCATCAACACATGTATTCAAGTAAATCAACACATTTATTCAAGTAAACCAACCTGATTTATAAGTAACGATTTGTAAATGCGTTTATCTTTGTTACATGTATTCAAAATTGCTCAAAATGCCAGTTTCTTTGTAAACAAATCGGTCAAGGTCACATGATATCAATGATTCATATCTCTATGTTTTTTAAAGGGCCGTAGTTATTTCAGGGGTTTCAATGTTATCTGCCCCTTCACATTAAACATTATTTTGAAGGTCTTCCTTTTTTTTGGCAGCCCAGTTTATTTTCACCTTGAATATCAAAGCAGAAACATTGGCACACAACAAAACATTACTATGGAATGCATGTTCATTAAGCGCTACACGTCCCGCATACAGGGCACATGTACTCTTTAAGGATCCACAATCTGGTGCATCTGGGTTGTGGCCCAAAACTTTATTTCATTTTGAAATAGACTTATTTCAACATTTTGCCGTTCCATTAAGTGTGATTTCAATTTGAAATTGTATGAAATATGTAAAATAATGGCCTATTTCTGCGTTGGTGGGCTCCTCCGACATAGGTGTTCACTTATGAAATATTCTATAATACCCTGCTAAATTGGTAGTGGATGGTCCATTTATAAGAGAAAGTGAAAAGTTACTTATCTAATCCTTATTTCTTATTTCACTCAATTCTTTATGGGTCGCACCCTTGGTGTTTGATTTTGGGCAGTTTTGCTCAATGCTGTACTAAATTGTTAAATGCCGATGTATAAAGTGCCCTCTAAGTTCATGCCAATTCTTTTTGCTCGATGCACGTTTGGGTCTTACCTTGTATATGGTTATTAGCAGTAAGTATTTAGAACATCCTCTCATATCTTTACTTTAGGCATTTTAGGGAATGGTAAAATCCTGAATAAACGTGTAAAATAAGGCCCATATCCCCATCACTATTTTCCAATACATGTCCTATATACTGAGGATACATTAACATCTTGCATTGTGTGGAACTCACCTTGGACCTAAGACGGAGATGCTCATAGGGGACAAACTCTGGGCGCACATAATGTTCATGGTGTTCGGCTTCCTTCAGCTGGGCATTAATGTAACAGAGTGCGACACCGGGAATGGCTACGGTGAAGGACAGGATCTTCCACAATCTGGAACCACCTGCACACAGACAACACAGGCATTTATATCTGGTAACATGTCATATAGGGAATGCCAAAATACTAACTAAGGGAAGCCTCCCCCCTCTCCAATCCCAGAGACGGGGGTCCTTGACATGCCCCTAAGCATAGGAATCCATGTACATACAGAGTTCCATCATGATTTGTCTTTTCAAGTTGTTTCTTCAAGCATGGATGTCATCAGTAACAGAAATTCAGGGGTGAAAGGGGAAAGCAAATGGCCTGTCTCGATCAGCTGACTGGGAAATCTGATCAGAGCATACTAAACATGTTTTATCCATCCTGACTCGATCAGATGGACGTTCCCGCACAGAGCTTCTCCTTGACTACTGATCCAGTCAGATGACTGAAACATTCTCTTTGCGGTCAACTTAAAGGCCTAAAAAAACATGTTGTGTTTAGATAACAGGGTTGATTGAAAAAAAATGGGTAGGTAATTTCTTTTTTTAATGCTGGCTGTAAATTTTTGCACCTATGCGGCACGAAATTGGCATGCAGGATCATAAGAAAATTTCCATGTAGTCTACCCATAAGTACCGAAAAACTCAAAATGGGTAGAATATTGCTCTTCAGCGGGCGCTCATCTGGCTCATCGTTAAGAAGAAAACAAGACATAGCACGTTTCCTGACGCGCTCAGCGACGCATGAGATATCCCCCAGTAGAGCATTTCTGACGCCCTCCCATGTATGTTCACATGACAATGACCTACCGCGTACACGCGATGTGCTGTGTTTGTTTTCCACTTTAGGGTTAGGGTTAGCGTTAGGGTTTGTTTGTTTAGTTTTACATCCAGAGGCCATCGAGGAACTCAGACATTCAAGGTTTCTCGGACATTAAGTCCTTTCTATTCTGTTTGGACAGGTATTTATAAGCTGCTTGCCCGTATCTATGAATGACCGAATCTATGAGATGAATGACCGAATCTATGAGGAGGGTTGAGGGAGAAAACCGCTACTGGGCTTCATTCCCCTACTCTTCTCGAAGGATAGCAAGTGTTCTTTTTATTTGCCTGGTCCGATAGGCAGGGCCAGACAAACCATGGCCTTTGATCAATCAGACGTGGTTCACTGAGAGGGAATCCCATGGCAAAAGACAAGCATGTAAGCCCAGGCCCGCGCTTATGGACACCAGGACCCACATGCTCACCCCAAGACACAAGAAACCCAGAGTTTGTTGCCTTTTACGAATCTGGTATGCCCACTGTTGGTATGGAAGGAGATTTCTCCTTGTGGACTCCCAATGAAGTTATTCTGCTCCTCCATGCCCTCACATGAAGGTCCCCAGTTAGGGTAGGTAAAGGGTTCGCTACACTGTCAAGTTCAAGATGTTTATTTTTTCCTAGACAAACAAAGAACGACCTCATCATATACAGTATGTTGCTCTGCAGGTATGTGTTGTCTAGGGGGGGGGGGGTTAGGCATACAAAGCAGACCCCGTATGAATCAGAAGAACATCTCAATACATATATAATAACAATTTGTATGCCATACTTAGTACTGAACACCTCTCCTGAAACATAGTACATAGGTTAGTGTATTGACCACTACAGTATAATTAATACTTGCTTTACAACCTACAAGGTGAATCACGACGATGGTAACATCTGTGGTTCAGTACCACATAGTCATAGTAACACCAGAGGAGTATGCCACAGTAAAGGTAACAATGAGGAATTCTGCTCATATTAGATGACATGCTATGTACGTACAGTCAAGTTATATACTTCTTCCTTCATAAAGTATAACCATCCTATCTGTGTCCCAATGCTGCTGAAAGTACAGAATCAACTTGTTCTTAATTATCCGCTTGAACTCATCTTTATCTACCCTCCATCTAAGATTCAGGCAAAGAAGGTTATTCCATTGCAGTTGTGCCTGGTATATGGGATCATTAACTCTAGCTGCCGTTCTGGGTCTAGCTTGCTCAATAAGGGGGGCATCAGAATGCCTGGTGCCCACCGAATCCAGTATATTTAATTGTCCAGAAAAGATCAACCTGTTACAGCGCCTGCTAAAGACAAGTGCATTAGTTCCACGTTATCCATTACCTGAACACCACACCTCTTACACTTTGCACAAAAAAATCCCTGAAATACACAATCAGAATCCATAGGTTTTGTATAAGATAAAAGAATATACTAGATCTAGATCTATGGGCTTTTAAATCCTGAAATCAGCGAAACTATGAATACTGTATTTCAATATTTAGTGTATAGTATACACAAGACTTCCATCCCTGTATTAAACTGGATCTGTCACCTGGTATGACCCTTTAGGGAGTGGTCATTATTTATCAACAGGGGGGCGTAAAATTTCGGGGGGGCTAACAAATTTTGCCCCCTCTTTTGGGGGGGCTAAAAAAATCACCCTCTTTTTAGCAAAAAACCCTGCGCGCTACTATAGATCAAAGAGGGGCGCAAAAACTCCGCGCCTCAGGCGCGGGGGGGCGCAAAAAATTTTGACTGCCATGGAGGGGGGGGGCGTAAAAAAATTTCTCGCGTCCGTGCGAAAACCCACCACTCCCCCTTGTTGATAAATAATGACCACTCCCTTACAAGCTACGTCCTTAGCATACAATGTTCGAGGCCAACATCCGAGTATAGATCTAGCAGAAACCACTTTGGTTCCCTATTGAAATTGATTCAGTGACTGTGTAGGGCAGTAGGCGTATAGACTATATACCATGTAGCTCAGTGTGACACTCCTCTGACTCTGAGTGACACTGTCACTGTCAGTCACACTGACACTACTGACAGTTCCGGTGTTATCAAGGTCAATCTACGGGAATTGATTGACTAAGGTATGATATACTAACATAACATCATATCCACACTCCTATGAATTAAAATTCATTAGCAAAAAGCCATCTCCCCAAGCTTTCCCAAGAAAAAAATGGCCCAAAATGACCTTCAAGCGTGTTGGCAACACTGGCATTGCCATTGCTACTCCCGTTCACTCGCTGATCGCACGGACTACGGAGGGTTGATGAACGGTCACTGACACTGCGATAATTATGGTAGAAGATTCCCTCTTTGTTTCAAACCCTGTTATTTATATTTTATAACTAGTACATACCTCCATGACCGCCAGCAGTTGCCGATGGACCAGCAACTGAGGACATACGCCGGGCTCCTCGTAGAGCGATTTGTGAGAGTCTCGACGCCATTTTCCCCTTTGCCGACTGACCCCACAGACCGAACTAACCGATCACTACACTGGTCTGGTCGCGGCAGGTTCCCGCGCAACGAAGCTGCTTCGTCGGGGAACAAGCGCTGTATTGCGGTGCGATATGTCAGTTGCAATGCCTTGCAAGTTGAAGCCCGTTGAGTTTTATCCGGGTATTTCAATCAAATAAAATTTTTAAGATCCAAAAGTCGGCATACAATAGGGTATATTGATTGATCATTTAGGGAGTATGGGCCGGCCACTAGGCTAAGACCAGTAAGGGAGTGGTCATTTTTTTAACAACAGGGGGGTTGGTTGGTGGGGGTACAAAAAGATTTCAGACCCCTCTTAGGGGGAACAAGAAAATTTCAGACCCCTCTTAGGGGAGGGGACAACATTTTTTTTTGCCCCTTTGGAGCGAAAAAGCCAGCGTGCCACTAAAGAACAAAAGGGGGGAATGGAAAATTTCAGACAAACAGATTTCATATTCCTGAGGGGGACAGAAAGAATTTAACCCCATTTTAGTGAAAAGGCCAGTAGAATAAAAGAGGGAGGGCAGCCGCCTGGACTAGTCTTTTAACAATGGGGGGGGGGGGGGGGCTGGTGGGTCTGCATGCAGTTGCGTGGACAATTTTGTCCCCCCTCAAGAAGGTCAAAAATGCTTTGCGAATGCGCCCTTTTAACCTACAGTAACATGCTGGCTTTTTCGCTGAAAACAGGTGAAATTATTTTGACCCCCTGGCCAAGGGATCGAAAAAATTCTGACCCCCCCCCCCCCAAACCCATCAGCCCACTCATGCGCCCTGTTGTTAAAAAATGATCACTCCCTTATTGAAAAATGATCTACCCCTGGAAACAAAATCTTGTGTTTAACACGTGTTTGGAACCTGTCATATTGGTGAAAATATGGTGTCGTTCACGAGTATGAAACACAAGTATTCTTGTGATTCTGTGACCTGCCAGACTACTGAAATCACATGTTTTGAACACATGATTTATTCACATGAAATCACAAGATTTACACATGTTTTGGCATTGGTAATCAGCATAATTAATTAATACTATAGATTTATATATGAGTGATATGTAGAAAAAAAAACAACTTTCATTTGATGGAGGGTCTGTGGTGGTGATGTATAAAGTGATAGCCACCTGATATAGGCATTGGTTATATATTGAGATTACCATTCTCTTATCTCAGAGAAAGGTAACCTCACAAATATAGGTACTCCAATGCATTGGTCATCAGCTTTTATTCATCACTTTTCTTAACAGTTCACTGAAAGTGCACCTGAGATGCACAAGCAATGGAGCCATGTGATTTACAGATGGTGTTGGTGCCCAGGCATATATGAGCAGATTTTACACCCACAGAAATGGTGTCTGTGTCACCTTATTCATTGTTACTCTTTTTGTTTTAGCTGCTTTTATGGTCAATAACCAATGCATGAAGATAATATCAAAAAGGTTATATACATATACAGAAGTAACTACAGGTTAGAGTATCAGTGAAGTATTAGACTTAATAGATTAAGTTCTCAATGGTTTGAGGAAGATAAAACTGTCAAAACAGAATAGTGCTGCCACCTAGTGCAGAATGAATTTGACACAAGTATTTCTTGTGTTGATATCTTAAGACAAATTCACATGAAATTCTTGTGTTCTACACATGAATTGTCATAACACCAGATTTTCACCAAACTGACACGTGTCAAAGTGGTGGCAATCACGTGCCTTGTTTCCTGGGACTCCATCAGATATTGTGGAGCTCTGAAGGTGAAAAAACGCCTGTCTACAGTAGAGCATATTAATCAATCCAGGACAATAAGGGGCATATACTAAGTCGACTCTGAAAAAATGCATGTCTACAGTAGAGCCTATTAATCAATCTAGGACAATAAGAGGCCTATACTAAGTCGACTCTGAAAAAAATGCATGTCTACAGTAGAGCCTATTAATCAATCTAGGACAATAAGGGGCCTATACTAAGTCGACTCTTTTCTTTCTTTTTTTTTTTTTTTTCGTTTTTTGTTGTTCTCATTTTTTAGACCATCGTATGAGAAAGCTGTAGATAGGCCCATGTGCTTAAAGTTTAACTCGCTTATAAAGGGGCCGTCCATAAATGACGTCATACAGCAGGGGGAGGGGGTCCAAAAAGGGGCAGAAAAGATGGGGTACACAAACATCTATCACTTCAAACTTCAGGGTCGAGACTCCGTGGACCAGGTTTTTTTTCCTTATTCTATTTCATTCACCTTGCAAGGGAGATTCTTTTCCGTTAACACACACACACACACACACTCTCTCTCTCTCTCTCTCTCTCTCTCTCTCTCTCTCTCTCTCTCTCTCTCTCTCTCTCTCTCCAGCATCCAGAGGTATTAAGTGTATATCTGGTTATATAATTATGCATCTTGCTACTGAACACTTTCAATAGATATCAGCAATTGTAACTGGCATGTCTGACCCATTTTATACCGTGTATCCTTGGCCCTACATTTAAGTTACTAGTACATATTCACAGTGATGGAACCTATCACTGTAATTCGAATTACGGTGTTTCTGGATGGTGGCAGTTGAGACCACCTCATTTTTATACTATTGAATTGTAAGATAGGTATGGCTATTTGAAGCATATACCTTGGACAGATTGAAGAATTGACGTTAATGCTGAAGACCCACCACTTAGGGAGTGGTCATTATTTATCAACAGGAGGGGGTGGTGGGTTTGAGGGGGGGGGCGTAAAATTTTCAGACCCCTCCCGAAGGGGGGGCCTAACAAAATTTTGACCCCTCTTGAAGGGGTGGCTAAAAAAGATCACCCTCTTTTTAGCAAAAAAGCCCACGGGCTACTATAGATCAAAGAGGGGCGCGAAAACTCGGGGGGCGCAAAAAATTTTGACTGCCATCGAGGGGCGGGCGTAAAAAATTTCCGCACATCTGCGCGAAAACCCACCACCCGCCCCCCTGTTGATAAATAATGACCACTCCCGTAGATCTACTTGATATGTACTGGTTTATGCAAGAATTGCCTTTTGAAAAATCACAGGTATCACCGTAATTCAGAAGTGGTATTACCGTTATTCTGTTATTGAAATTTTCAGATATCACCGTAATTCTGTGTAAATGTATCTCTGTAATTCTGTTCATATCTATCTTTGTAAATTATCCTGTCACCCCAGAATGCCTGATTTCTTTGTAACTTGCTCTAGTATCTCTTGTAGCTACAAGGTGAAAACACACCATCCTACAGACAAGTACAAGAATGGTAGTTTGCTGACATGAGGAATAACACCAAAATATACAGAATTACAGTCATACACTATTTGTGAGTTGGAATTACAGTGATACATAACCACATGGTTGAGCTTTTGTTACCTGGGGATGGGGCTGCCTGGGTGGTTGGAACCATGGAGACAGATGAATGGCCCTAGACCCATAAATTCGAATTGGTGACATGGCCATTTCTTAAAATCGACATGTGACATGGGGTCTGGAGAAGATCTCAGCTACACTTTAATAGAAATGTTCAGAATACACGTTTTGGCCTCCTAATTTTCAGAAATTTCCTGGGGGAATGCCCCAAACCCTCCCTGCTATTTCCTTTGTTCAAACAAGGATTGTTTTCTATAAAATTGTCACTTTTTTCATGTTTATACTTTTCATGCACATAATTTTTGCATATTTCAGGGTCCAACTTTCCCAACCCAGTCCCCAGAATTGTTCTTTGTTATTGGTATTTATGCAGAGGACTATATAGACTTGAAATATCATACATGTATGCCACTGTTAGCTTCAATTGAAAACTATGTATATTTTCTGTTAGATGGCCATATTACCCCATTACAATGAATCTGAGGCAAACGTTTTGTGCCCCAGTGAAAAATCTTAATGGTCTTAAAGAGTCCCCAGAGAGTGCCCATATACAATAAACTCTGCTCAATACATTACTACATATGAGATGCTTTTGTGACTTTGAGTGGTCACTTTGTGGCCCTGCTATGGTCGGTCATATGTAATATAGCCATGTCTGCGAAATTCTAAAACAAGAAGTTAGGAAAAATTATGAATAGTTATGATTGCAAAAATCCTAATTCCTGGAAGGGATACGACAAGTGTTTCACTGTTTTTTGTTTAAATACCAGTTATGAAGTGTTTCCTTAATATGGGCATATTAGGTAACCCTACCCTAATAGCGAACAAAAGCAAATGTATTAGGCTACAGATGATGTCAGAATCATTTTACTCAATTATAATGTAGACTACCAAGAAAGGTCACAATGAAAAAATGTCATAATGAAAATATGGTTCCCTTACATAAGTCCTGATGCATGTGTAATGGTTCGTATCGACTTATATGTTGGGTGGCTCTTTGGCTCGCTTACCACTAGATATACCAACACAACATGAGTAGTTCGGGTTGGGCAAAGCCCCAGAAACCCCTACCTCTCGGGTAGGACTTTATTCAATTTGGTCAGTAGCTTATGTTGAGCGTCTGGACTGGACCAGGTCCAGTCTCCTTCTGCCGCTCGCCCGGCTTCTTGGTAGAAGCTGGATGCGAGGCATGGTGCTGCCCCCTCTTGTACCAACGAGGTATAGCAAGGCGACACCTAGCTGGCATAGAAGGAACAAGCACCACACGAACACGTCTCTCGGATGAACGGCACTAATATATATACAACGATGCCGGCCCCTACACATGTAAGATTGTCCATAAATATCACCATACCCTTATCATGATAAGCCTCACATAGGCCTAATTGGTTTAGTGGTGTTAGTGACACTAGTGACATGGGTTTTTGCTAAGTGACATGGGACATGGCCATTTCTTAAAATCGACATGTGACAAAGGACCCCCCATCAAGGGCCCCAGATGACATCTAATTTCTCATAGGTACATGTCTTATTTATTTTGACACTGTACATGGCATCTTAAGGCCATAAATCTAAGTTCATCTGACTGGACACTCCAGAATTATAGTGATACATGTCATGAATTACAGTGATACCACGTTTTAACTGCCAACTGAATTACAGTGATACCAGCAAACACTTGCAAAGCTTGTCACAGAAAAACTATAGCATGTGGCTGATAAAATGGCTGACCCATAGTTAGAACTGTCCACCAGTCTACTGTGGATGTAAGCGCTAACCCTTGCACTGCTTCTATATGTGCTATTTTACACACTTTCACTTTGTTTACAAAGTGACCTGCAGCCATCTTGAAACACCGTAATTCGAATTACAGTGATAGGTTCCCTCACTGTGATATTGGACATTGGGATGCAAAAACAAAGCTTTTCCTGCCTTTGCTCATTAAAATGGTGCTGTGCCTCTTATTTCGGCATGTAGGTCTAAAAGGAGACAATTTATAATTGGACATCAATTTGGAATATATTGTTAGTTTTTGGAGGTTTTTGGAGGTCAAACAAAAATATATCAGGCTTTTAAATATCCAATACCCCACAGAATTGATCTAATTTGATATGTTCATGCCAAAAATACCACGGAATTTGAGTACACATGATGACTCCTATAATACAAACCCACCAACCCCAACCCTCCTCTATCATTGTTGACTCAGGGGCTATCTTGAGGTACAGGCACCAGTTTAACCCAATCAGCAATGGAACATTGGGCCATGCTTAATGGTCCAATATAAGCCGACATTGGCCCAATATTTAAGCCAACATTGGCCCAATGTTTCCTTGCTACCTGGGTTGGAGCTCTTTGTCCCCTCCATATAGACACACTGATTAAGCAGCATAAATTAGGTCCCATAGGCCATATTCCAAAATTAAAAACAACAATTTCAACAAGCGGATCCAGGATTTTCCAAAAGGGGGAGCATGCCAGGGAGCGTGATTTGACCATGGGCAGCAGGGATACACTTAGGGCACAAGCGAAGCACAGCGATGTTGCAAGCGCAGTGCAGCAACCTTGTTAGGGGGGTCTGGGGGCATGCCCCCCCCCCCCCGAAAAATTTTGAAATGTAGAATGGAATGCAAATTGTTCATTCTGGTGGAGTCTGAGAGCTCTACTGACTGATTATATGGGCCTTCACTTGGGCTAACTTACAAGTTGTTTTAGAAAGAGAGAGAATACCCTTTTCCCTATTCTCTGATCTATTCATTTTTGTGATATACCACTTCTTCTACTTGCCACGAATATGACCTTAGTTGTGGAAATGGGACAGACCACACACACAGTGCGGGTATACAAGAGACAATAAAGGGGGGGGGGAGAAGAAAGAGGAGATGGAATGGCACAAAGAAAGGAGGGACACAGATGGTAAACATGGGCAGTGCAAGGATAGGGGGAGGGGAAAAGGGTATATACACAGAAAATAATCCAAGTTAGTAAATACTATTCTAACTTAGACAAAATCACCCATTAGGCAAAATACCCAACATGTTAGTAACATCTTACTAATGTGTTAGTAGTATTAACTGACCTATTAAGGCAAGCTGACTTGACTTAGCCATGGCTAAGGGGTAGTAGTTTTGTCTAAGGGGTAGCAGTTATGTCTAAGGGGCTAGATTTTATCACACCAGGTGGTAGTGTGGTTTGCATAAGGATTTTTATGGTACATGCATATCATGGAAAAGCCTATGAATGTCAGGAAAATGGTGTTTTTAATGACTATCGACATAATAACGCCTATACAATTCAACCTGGCATGTGATTTAACAGAATACACTTAATAAATATATATTTGTTATTGAAGGAGCAATGGAGAATAATGGAAACACCTTTTCTGTGTAAATTTAATTAACTCATATATCCACATCTTTGACATTATGATAAACCCAGAGCAACTAAGTTCATGGGTTGCAAAGAAAATGATGTGAGGTATTGAACTTGCTTCTCAAATGGACAGGCTCTGTTCTGGATGTCTTAACCTATGTGGAGTTTACAATTACCATTTCAGAATTAAGAGAATTGCTATGTTGCTTGAAAGTCTATGTAGTTAGTGGAAAAGGCTAAGGCAAGTTAGGCGAAATCAGGCAAGTCAGGTATTTTTCCTAAGGGTTAGGTGTAAACTCCCAAGAAAACTGCAGTGGTTTGGGGACGTGCAAACTCCCAACCTGGGTTAGCAAGTCCAACAAATGTAAGGCGAAAGGCCTAAGATATTCAGAATATTTTTTTTTGTGTGTATAGAAGACTAAGAGAGTGGTAGTACTCAATAAAAGCCAATTCTCAACCGTGTACAGTAAAATTCTGATATAATGAAGTGCTTGGGACAAGCATTATAAACGAATTTAATTATATCTAAAACATCTATGTATGACACCACTATCTAACGGAAACCCAACACCTCTTAAACCTTGCAGCCTACCCTTGCAGCCATTCATGGCACAAGTTAGATGCACTGTAAAAATATTCCGTTGAATAGACGGAGATTCACCATTTAATTTTGCAATGAATCTCCATAATTTCAAATCCGGTGTAACTCTGTAGGTATTGACCATATAACAAGGAACTCCTGTAAACCAATACAGAGAAACACCTTTTTCCTGAATACGGTGAAACCAAGTATAATATCAATGCATTTACAGTGATGCACATTATGACACACTTACAATTAATGAATCTCCGTAATTTTAATTCATGTGAAACTCTGTACACATTGACCATATAACAAGGAAATCCTAAACCAGTACACTGAAAACATGGGAGATCCGAAACTAGTCAGCGGTGACCACTTTAGGTCCTCAAGTTGACAATACCTAAAACTACAACTTTAGGTAGTCATCATATTGACTACCTAAAGTTATAGTTTTAGGTATCATCAACTTGACGACCTAAAGTGGTCACCGCTGGAGGCCGTTTCACTGCATTTATTACAATAAATGTGGACGTCCGTATATTAAATACGGACGTCCGTGTTTCACATTTATGCCCATATCTGAACACCTACTGCCCCTACCCCCCTCCGCATTTGAAATATGCTTCATATATCAAAACACTTATGGTAATGCACAGTATTACTTCAGTTTCTCAAATTGAAAGTAGGTGGTGCCTTAGAAAACAATATCCCATACATATAAAAAGCTAATTGTGTTGATTCAATCTATGTGTGTGTGTCTCTAACACATTTATGGAGGATCACCGTAAAATTTTATGGTGAATTATCGTAGTGGTTGATTACAGTCAAGTACCAAAATATCCATCAACTATATACTGATTATCTGTAATCCACCATAGAGAAACACCGATTATCAATTTACAGGGAGGCACCGTTTTCACTATTGTTTAGTTTGATCACACCAGGTGGCACCCTCTTACATGATGAGATTTTTTTTATAGGGATTCTACTCTATAGACAATTCTGCATGTATTAAAATGATACTAATTTAAAGCTACTCAATTAAATACAGTATTAATGTTGTTGGCCAAATATGGGGCTATGAGAATATGGTTAATGGTTAGGTAATCTACTTTTGTGTGATGTTTTGATGAGACACACACCAATTTTGTGGTATAAGAAAATATATATGTGCACACTGCCATGTATGTTGCTTTGTAGCAATCCTAGAGTGCTTTAAGTCCCTAGGTTGTAATTACAAAGTGTGATGAATTATTCTATAATGCTTTCATGGAGCCAGAGATTGGATCACGAGTGAAATAAATCATAGAAATTCCATAATAATTCATTTTTTTGGATGCCATATAAAAAAAAGTGATTTCAAGTATTATTCAAAATAATGGTGATTCTCCAGCTTACCTTGGTACTGGAAATTTTCTGTTATAATAACTATGATTTCAAAATAACAGTAACTGTGGCCAGCACCACGGGGTGCCAGTGAATCCCCGTTTTTTTGGGTAACTGAGAATTAAGGGCCAGTCAGACTGGTCGTAGGAAGATAAGAAGTACGACGCGATTTTTCGGCCGGAAAATCAGGGATAAAATCGTACAGTGTGGCATAGTCCTACAACTCCAAAAATCGGCCAAAATCTCATGATTTTAAAATCATGAAAGTTTGGTATGCACAACTTTGGAAATTGAGGGAAAATCGCATCGTAGTCGTGGATTTCCCATCATAGTCGTAGATATTCTACAACCAGTCTGACCGGCCCTTTACTGTAAATTTAAAAACGGTGAGACAAGATTTTTAGGTAACGGAGAAGTACCATTTAAAAAACGGTGACTTTGGAGAAAATGGTGACCGTAAAAGATACAGAGATTTGCTGGCACCAAGGGTGCCAGAGAATCATAATATGTGTCTAAATCTTGTGTTATTTCCAAGAAAAGAACTTGGTTAACCCTTTAATTGCCGGCCCTGTAAAGACTCATTTGACCCTTAACTTGCTGGGCCTATGCCACAGGGCAGCAAAATGGGCATATTTTGCTGCCCTAAATCAATAGCCATGAAGGATAAAAAATGCAGTGACAATGGAATCCTATTCAAATCACGAGTCAAAATTTTGTGAATAAAAAGTCATGACATGAGAATGTCCAGAGTATGTCTCAGGATTGTGTTTGCAAGGGAAACATCTTCAGGTGTTTTCTGTCAAATTAATTAAAAAGGGGGGGGGGGCGTCATATGAATGAACGAGTAGGCCCCTATTGATTTGAAAAGCCTGCCTATTGATGATTGTAATGCCAAGATATCTGTATATCTGTTGATGTGTGAGGGGGGGGGGGTCTGACTGGTGTTACATAAATTAGGGAGGGGGGTTGGTCATTTTGTTACAAAGTGTTGGGGGGGGAGGGGGGTCAAAAAGTGGCCAAATTTGTGTTATGTAATATTTGAACGGCTCCTTACTCTCAGTACCCCATATTCTTGTAGCCGCTGGCTAGTTTAAGGCAGGGAGGGCTTGGGTTAGATATTCCATATAAATTCATGGGGGCTGCATGTTCTGTTATGTAAAGGACAGAGAGGGGGAATGTGAATGCTTATATATTAAATTGGTTGAGAGAGCGGAAAGAGTAATACTAGCATGTGATTGGATAAAGATTGATTGTATCATGTTTGTATATGTGTACTGAGGAGAAATAGATTTACCGGTGGGAGTGAAGTTGTGTGTTGTAGGCCTACTGTGGTTTGCTAGTTTGCAAGCTGCCTCTACATGCCTCAATGTGCCTCAACAAGCCAGGTATGAAGGAGACTGAGCATGAACATCTCTAAAAATGCCCTATAGGCTATAATGACCCATTGATTATAGGTTTTGTATACCGGGTACGGTAATGTTAAACTTTAACATTAACTTTAAGTCTTTACAACTTGAATGAAAATCCCTAAGATCATGGAAAACCTGGAAAAATTCCATCCCTGAAAAAAACAGTCGGTCACGCTTTGCATGAATATATGTTTTATAATAATTGGGAGGCGTACGCTGCGTCCGACACCCCCCCCCCCCCCCTGAATCCACCCCTGTCGGCAACATATTGTTGCTATCTGGGTAACTCACGTTACGGAGATGTTGGTCCACATAGCGCCAGTGCCACATTCCCCCCTAGTGGCATTCTAGGGAACGAGATAATCGATTTTTGTCAGCTGTTGCCGTCTGGTGGATAACGTCGACACTCCACAGACACTTCCCAACGTGCGCCCAGAATATAATTTGTTTTGGTGGCAGTGAACGTTCATAGGTCTGGACTACTACCTGATGTTCCCCCTTTTGGACCATGCTTGACGGACTATGGGAAATAACCAGAACTCCAAATTGGACAGGAAGTACTCATCGTTACCACCGTCCGTAAGTAGACCGCTGAGTCAGATTTTGGAGGGGCTTGAGCCTCAGGCTGAGGCTGGGTGCAGGGAAGCAAGAAGTGTTGGCTGCATGGTGGTCCCCGGCCGCGCCTTCCCGGTCGACCGCCGAGCAGGCGCGGCCTGGTCCGGGGGCTCCACATCACTGCTCGGCTCAGCTCCAGTGTGTATGGGCGCGGCAGCGCCAGCATGCACCAGGGGCATTACCGGGTAGATATCCCAGCCTGGGACCCAGGACAGTCACTGTCAAGGGTCTAGTGATGCCACTCCCTTGATCTGTACACATCCTTACAGGATCTAGGCCAACGTGAAATTTGATACCGTATTTGATTTCCCCCATATTCTCAACAGTCTCAAAATGATAGGTCCTATTCATATATGCAATAAAAATGTGGGGGTCCCATGCATATTTCTGAGATACAGAATCTTTGATATTATATAGGATTATACAGTAATTTGTCATATTATTCCCCATATTTATATCCAAAAGTGGACAGATTTTTTTCATAACTTCCTCACCACTTAGATTATAAGCAGATCTTTGTACTGAATGAAATATCAACATATACTCCCAGGCATATTTCTACTGTTTTGGGGCTTCAAAAATATTGAACATCAGCTCCAAACATACGGTGAAGGGGTAGCTAAGTATTTAATATGGAACAAATAATTACTGGATAATTCATGACTTGTGTGTGTTAGCAAAGGATAATTACACGAGGGCACAGCCCGAGTGTAATTATCCTTTGCTAACACACACAAGTCATGAATTATCCATTAACTACTTATTTTATTACACAATATCAATAGATAATCAATAGAATATCAATAAATTCAAGTAGAAAATAAAAAATCATTCCCCCTCCCTGGGACTCGAAGCCTGCCATAGTGTGTGTACACACAGCGAAAAAAAAAGTTCGCCGGGGCCAGGACTCGTCCCGCCTACCTGTAGAAGCTGAGCGCAATGCGCTACCCACCAGACCATTGGTTCACACACCTTGGCGCCCGGCTTGGCTTGGTTTGAACGCGTCCAGCAGTCCTCTATAATTATAATGCTATTCTAACCTTGAGCATGTGAGAGTTGCTGGGGTCGCTACTGGCTTGGTTTGGTTTGAATGCGTCCCGCAGTCATCGGGGTTATGGTCACAACCCAGACTGCAGGATATTTTAACACTTTGAATATATACTAGTTATATGTGAGTGACCTCCCCGGGCTTTGTATCATATCAAGACCTGGTTCTAACCAAGCATTTCTCGTCAGTCCCTGTGGCGCAATGCATAGGGAGTTGGATTTGAGATCAGGATACTGCAGGTTCGACCCCTACCCTGGCAATGAAAATTTCATAGGTTTTAACATGTAATATATGACATGTAAGGTGTGCATGTTATCCATGGATAACAGCACCAGGTGCCTGTTATCCTTGGATAACCGCACACCTTACAAAAGTCATGATGCATGCATCATGCCATGCAATATCGACAGGTATGTGCATGGGAATATCCTGGAAAAGCACCCAAAATCACAGAAGTCGTGTAATAAACTCCCATAAGTGGTAACACGTTTGACTCTGGATCAAGGGATCCTGGGTTTGTCATCATCCATAAGGTCGTTTCTGAAATCCTAGTTATCTTTAGTAACCTTCTGTTTTCAGAAAATGTATTATAACCACATGGTTCCAGGCACTTTTCCATTGTTTTTCAACATTGAAATAAAAATCTTATGAAAATTATAAAACTCTACCATGCAATTTAAGTGGATATTAACCCTATACACTCCACATACCGTAATCTCCTGCGTAGAAGGCGCGTCTTCTACGCCAAACAAAATGCTGCTGGGTCTTATACGCGGGAGGTAAATTGCCTTGAGTTTGGGGTGCGCCTTATACGCGGGTTTTTCCAACATCTCATTTGGGAAAATGCGCCGATGACAGCTTGAACTCATAGCGCCAGCACCGCGGCAGACCAGTAGGTGTCAGCGCGCTCGGCGGGTTCAAGCCCACCATGTGCCAATGACAGCATCGACTCATAGCGCCAGCACCGCGGCAGACCGGGAGGTGTCGACGCGCTCGCCGGGGATAAGGCCCACCATGTGCCGATGACAGCTTGAACTCATATAGCCAGCAGCGCGGCAGCCCGGTTGGTGTACAGGCGCTCAGCGGACAATACGCTGACCGTGTACCGATGACAGCTTGAACTCATAGCGCCAGCACCGCGGCAGACCGGGAGGTGTCGACGCGCTTGGCGGGTTCAAGCCGACCGTGTGCCGATGACAGCTTGAACTCATATAGCCAGCAGCGCGGCAGCCCGGTCGCTGTAGATTTGCTCGGCGGGGAAAACGCCGACCGTGTGCCGATGACAGCTTGAACTCATATAGCCAGCAGCGCGGCAGCCTGGTGGCTGTAGATTTGCTCGGCGGGCAATATGCCAACCGTGTGCCGATGACAGCTTGAACTCATATAGCCAGCAGCGCGGCAGCCGGTCGGTGTAGATTTGCTCGGCGGGGAAAACGCCGACCGTGTGCCGATGACAGCTTGAACTCATAGACCCAGCAGCGCGGCAGCGCGGTCGGTGTACAGGCGCTCGGCGGCAAAACGCCGACCGTGTGCCGATGACAGCTTGAACTCATAGAGGTGGGTGGGGAGGGGGGGCGCCTTCTACGCGAAACAGCCCCCCCTGAGAGTTGGGGGGGCGCCTTATACGCGGGTTTTTCCGGAAATCGATCCAGAAGAGGTACGTGCGCCTTCTACGTGAAAAGGCCTCCTCTGAGTTGGGGGGGCGCCTTCTACGCGAGCTGCGCCTTCTACGCGGGAGATTACGGTATACAGCCAACGCCATGGCCTAACCAGTAAGTGTGCTGGATTTGTAATCTGAGGGTTATAAGTTCGACCCTAGCCCATGCCAACCAATCACTAAAGTTTTGCAAGCCCCTCACAAACCATAGAAAAGTAAACATGCGCAGAGGACATGTTTGGCAAAGTAGCCATCCACCTTAAACCCTGGGACATAAGGAGTGATCATTTTTTAACAACAGCTAGGGGGTGGGTTTGAGGGGGGTTCAGATTTTTTGACGGGTCAGAATTTTTAAGTCAAAATAATTTCACCTGTTTTCGCTGGAAAACCCAGCGCGTTACTATAGGTTAAAAGGGCACGTACGTGTGCAATTTTCGTCCCTTACGAGGGGGGGGGGCAAAAAATTTATATCCCCTCAAGAGGGGCATCAATTTTTTTTTTGTGCTACTGCACGCAAACCCACCAACCCCCCTCCCCCTGGCCCTGTTCTTGAAAAATGATCACTCCCTTAGACTTAGGCCTACGTTTACCACTATTAGTCTAAGGCAACTAAAAAAAACAACAATATTGTTTCTCATCATGAAAAAGTGATGAGCGAGGATTTTATTCATTTATGTTTATGTATTTATTTGCCTATTAAAGCATAAAGTTCATAAGGGCCTGATATCTATGCATCAGGGACCCCTCGCAGATGGCTGTGTGTAAGAAAACCTGCATTATAATAGTAAAGTTATTGACATTTGACAAAGTGTGAGAATGTATATTATTGATATTCAGCTGCATTCCCTAGACCATCAGCTTCCATGCGATACCAATTAAGCTTGACTACTTAGACCACTCCCAAAAAAAAGATTTTTTTTTTTTTGTGAGAAAAATGCACCAAAAAATGAGGAAAATTAGTTAACTTTGGTTTCAAATGAAAGCTTATGGTCCAGGGAATGCAGCTGGCTATCAATAATATGTTCATTTTTAGTATATCTTTCTTGGAAAATTCTCGTGTCCTAGCAGACTTCCCTAGCCCACTTAAAAGGGTCTATTTCTCCTCTTTCCTATCCTCTCGCATGTGTGTGGTGCACTTATGTGCGGGCACCGACACATTCCTCCATGAGATCTGTAATGTATTTCTCGCCATGAATATGACCTTACCTGTCCACAGTGGCCTATGGTAATGATATGGGCCCTAGGTGCTAGCTGCTACTGAGTAAAGCTCTAAATCTAAGGGAGTGGTTGTTATCTATCAATGGGGGAGGGGGGTGTGGGGTTGGGACACCAAAAAGAAAAAAAAAAGACTCCTGAGGCGGGGGGGGGGGGCGTAAAATCTTTGGACCCTTCTTGATGGGGGAGGCATAAAAACTTTTGCCCAGGGCTAAAAAGCATGCGCGCTACTAGATAGTTTAGAGGGGCATTAAAATGTTCTGCGCCTCGGGGGGGGGGGGTGCTGATTGCCCTCAAGAGGGGTTGCAATTTTCCTGGATGTGCACCTCATCTGCATCCACCCCCTGGACTGTACATTTAAAATGTCAGTGTCAGTAAGGCCTAAATGACCCATATCGCCCTGTCGAATTTGTGGGTCTTTTTATATAGGATTAAATTTACCTCATAGGCATCTCGCTTAGGGCCACTCGGTCTTTGAGTTTGGTCTTTGAGTTTGGCAGAATGGGAAACGTTATTCTCTCAATAAACTATGTCGTTATTACAGTGTTTTCCTTCAAAACAAAAAAAAGCCATTCACTGTCCCTTCGAGCTCGATTTTTGGCCCAAATCCCATTCAATTAAAAGTAAGGCATTACCCGTCAATTTCAGGTTTTGTATGTAATGATAGATCTAGTTCATCTAAATCTGATCATTGGAAACTCACTAAAGTGCTGGTATTTTGCATTTTTTTTCCACCAAAAAGGAAAAGGTATGTGTTACACAGATGCTATCACCCATTTGTTATCCTTGCCGGTACCATTAATTTTGTTCTCGGTGCAGTAGACTTCCCAACTGTGGTCCCTCATACTAGAATTTTGTTTGGCGCTTCTCCAGCAAGCTATAGACAGTATAGCATTTATACTTTTGAAAACTGGCCAAGGTTTGTTTAATTTCTTGTCTTTTGCTAAAAATTTGGCTCAAATTTTCCACATTTATGATCAACTTTTGCCCTTACTTGAAGAATTACAATTCTAGTTAGATTTGTCTATTAGATAACATTATAGTAGTACACATTGCCATAATGGAGAAAGGTTCCCTGTACTTGCTCTATATTATTTTATGACCGGAGAAGCTACATAGGGGAGAGGCGGGGGGGGGGACTGGGTCCCTTTAAAGTTTGTATATTTACATTAGGCCAAATTAAAAAAACAAACAAAAAAAACACGTTCGTTTCCAGTGACACCCGACCGACCTTAGCCAAAACAGGGCCGACCCAAAATTTTCTTTTTGACTGAGAATGTTGGAGGATTTTTAAGATATTTTTCATAATATTTCATCCGTTTTTCATGAAAACCATCTATGGGACTACAGCTACTAGCTAAGATAAACATATCTTTACTTATTGTTCACATTTATCTTGTTGTCATACTTATGCCATAAATCTGATTCTCAAACCATGAATCTGACTGTATCCAATAATTTCTATAGAAAAAAACTCGGACCTACCGACCCTTTGTCTCACCGGCATGTTACTGGAAATGCATGAACTTTTTTGGGCCTTATAATTTTAAATGTTTGTTTCAGGTAACCCGACCCTACCTAGCAAAATACGGCCGACCCCACATTCTTTCAAATTTAATGAATATGTTTTTGGACATTTTTGTAGTAATTTTAGTTGTTCCCAAGGAATCGCAAATCATCATGAGTCATTGCAGCAGTTGGAAAACATCTGCAAAATAGAATAAGAAACCAACCTACCCTATCTGTTTGTTTTTTACAGCATGTGACCAGAAACAAATAATTACTTTTCCCCTTAGGCACGGTATAAATAGTAGGCCTTATGTGGACAATTGTCCTAATAAACCAGTAGGAGACAAATGCCCTGTAGACACCTTTAATGAGCAGCTCATCCTATTCTGGAGCCTCTCTGAACTTTTACATATTATGTTAAAAAGCAGCACTTCGCTTGGTAATGGAATGATATGTGGACAGTGTTTGAGCATAGTTTCATCTTGAGATGACTATTGAGGTACTGGTCGTATAAGAACATGGTCTTCATGCAATGCATTCCAATTCAATATCCATTGAAGTGGAAATCAAAAAGGACTTCACTAAGGCGGTTTTTCTAATTAACTATTTAACGTTTTACCCCCTATAAGAAGAGATTAATATACTCATCTGTGGCATGCTACCTTATTCGCTGTTTGATTTATAAGTATCCAATGGTTTCCACAGAAAAGGTTAATATGAACTGGGAAAAAATGCAGTACTTTAAATAGTGTCTACAGTATCACTTCTGTGAGACAGGCACTTACCAATTTCGAGACCAAGTTGTACTTGGTCATAGATCATACACATGTACTTAATAACCCTCACCCCTCAGTACTTTTATCAACCCAATGCTCAGTTGAAACTTATATATTAAACGTGAAAGTCCATAATTCTGTAGATATTATATTCATAAGTTTATATCTATGAATGCCCTACACATCCATATCACACTAACAGCATACTAACACTTGGCCCCTGCTCCTTTTCATTGTATGTTTTAAAGAAGAGGCCATCTCCTGCAAATGTAAGTTAATGCATTACACTTTACATTTTCCTGAATGTAATAATTCTCAGTATTATTGGTCAATATCTTTTATCACATCCTTTTTATATCAGGTGTAAATTGTGATATAATCGTTAAATGTGGTTTATGTGATGATTTGTATTTATAAACAGGCATGGGATTTTCAATACCGGTAGTTATGAAAATGTTGGAGTGTTTATGGCTGAATGGATTACCCACTCAGATTTCCATAGATCCTTCAATACAGGAGAGGGATGGGTTCTTAAGATTCACTTAGGAACCTATCCCACCCAAATATAAGCCTATAAGCTACACGGAAAAGGGTGTTTGACCCCGTTTTGGTATTTTCTTCAAACCTATTCCCATGCCTGTATGAAATAAATGTTATTAATAAAATGATTTCTTGTAAATCATATAGGATATAACTATTCCTTTTTAATCGTTGTCCATTGTGTAAAAAGGCGTATTGCCGGTTAAATGCGTTTCTGGGGAGCTTCTGGTTGTCACACAGTTTCTTTTCTAGTTTTTATTTTACCTTCCCACGGGCCAACTGAGATATTCACTACCGTACAAACATTCTTCAGTGAAAAGGAGAACAAGTGCCGAAAAAGTTGCAAATTTATATACAGGATATATATATATATATATATATATATATATATATATATATATATATATATATATATATATATATATATTCATTGACATTCAGAAGTGTCTGAGATCCAAAGAGGGACTTATCTCAACAGATAAGAAACTTATGTGATAGTAACGTAGAATGATAATCTGGTAATTAAGTAAGAATCATAAAGCAAAGGGGGGAGATGATATCATTCCACACTGACCATTGCTAGCTATATACTGTGAACACAAGGTTTATAGGTATGGCCTTAGAGTCATTTCAAACCATACCTATCCATACATTTTGTAGAGTGAAAGGAGTAAACTTTGTTTTTGTAAGGCCTATGTCCTTAGGGTACAGTCATGTATGGCGATATGGATCAGTAACCCAGATATACATATTGCGCTTGAAGAATTCAGACAGAGCAGTACATACCTATGTTAAGCCATATTGTCCCATATTTCAAGTAACATATTTGAAATACATTATTGAGGATGTGAGTTGTTGTCTATTAGATGAAACCTTTTAATTAACGTCTTATGTGTGATTCATTCATCTATTTGAAGGTCACTGCTGATGAAATGATTGGTAACATTCATGCACAGAGAAAGCCAATGATAGTGCTTCAATTGGATGAACCCCATGATTAAAAAATCAAAACAACTTTTGTATGAGGTTGAAGGAGAAAATGCATATATAATTGTTATCATAACATTATAAATGTAAAACGGACCACCAGAGCCTACCAGACTCCCAATAAGGAAATACTTTAATCTAAAGAGCTACTATTAGGTTTAACAAACCCTGTATATATGCCAACAGAAGGCCATAGAAACCATATAGATCTACAGGAACATTAGGCAGGAGATACCTTTGTATATGGATCTCTATCCATGCTCATATATAATCGTGTCTGTAATTTCTAGCAAGTCTTGGGTCACTCAAGTCGGTCACGTGGCTTCATGCCAGGTCGAGGCTTTGACGGTATAGGGTGTAGCGCCTCCTGGCAGACGTATACGGAACTAGTATGCATACTAGTAGTATGATGAGTTAGTCCATTCACTGTCAGTCAAGGATGTATGACAAGTGAGCAACTACAGTACATAATACTGGTAGTGCTACCGTAAATCCCCGTCTATAAGCCGCGGTTAATACCATAATCTCCTGCATATAAGATGCACCTTGAGTTTTAGGATTCGGTCAAAAATAAAAAATCATAACTTTTGTTCTACTGAATGGACTTTTAAAATTCAAAAAGCTATATGTAGCTAGAGCTCCCTAGACCCCCTTATGTCCTATTATAACTTATGGGGAGTGTCACATATCAACAGAAAGGTCTTGGTGTCCCCCTTGTGGATCAAAGGAGAACTAGAACCTCGCATATAAGACGCGGGAGATTACCGTAGTACGTAAATCAGAGCCACGGGGTGGAGGGAGGATGGGGGTAGGGGTAAGGGCTGACACATATCCACTATTTTTCAACAGAACTAACATCACAGGGGGTTTCAGGCGTCCATAGGGACCCATATCTTTTTTGAATTTTGAAAACCCATTCATTAGAAAGACGATTTTCTTTTTGGACTTTTTCACAAACTCTTAAAAGGAGTATCTGAATTAATATTTTATTCTTCCTTTACTCTATCTCCATAGAGTCCCTGTGTGTCGGATTTTTCAGCACCGGTACATGGGGTTTCCCCCCGGGGGGGCACTTCAATTTTTTTTGATACAGGTGTGTGGCTGAACCCATGACAACCCTTACCCTTGCTAGGGCACTCATTCGCGGGTTTTTTCTTCGAAAGCCTACCCTTGCTAGGGCACTTTTGACTCAATAATCCTAGATTTGTTTCAAAATGTCTTACATTTACACTGATTGGGGAGAAAATTGAATTTGGTTCATGCTATTTTCATGAAAACTGCTTATGTCCAAGAAAATTTCGAAATTTCCCGCATAAATCAGGGTACTTTGCTGAAAGTTGACCCTTGCTAGGGACATTTTGCTGAAAAGTAGACTCTTGCTAGGGACATTTGTGGCTGAAACAGGAGGCTTGCTAGGGACTTTTCCTTGAAAAAGTACCCTTGCCAGCCGCACATATGTGTATACCTTACATAGAGAGTGCCCCCCCGGGGGTTTCCCACGCTCACCCTGTGTATCGGTACTAAAAAATCCGACACACAGGGACTCTATGGAGATAGAGTAAAGGAAGAATAAAATAGCAGATTGCTAATTTTTCTAGCCAGAAACTGCGACTCCATTTGCACCCAGGCATTAAATATGTAAGCCTCTGCCACCCTCCTAGTGTGGTCCTAACCCACTTTTATAATGGTCAAACCACAGTGACAGTAACACATCGAATGGTAAGTGAGTCTCTCTGATCACTAGGGTATATAAAAATAAAAAAAATACTCACACCCTGAGGTTGCACCTGATGAGGCCCTGATAGGGCCGAAAGACTCCTACTGTGACTCCCATATGTGAAAATGTAAAACAGTACATCAACCCTACACTCAGACTGAGTCGGCCATGGCAGTCCTCTGAGACTCCTAGGTACACACCACCACCTCACTACAGTAATTGAATGAGTAGGGATGTTGGCTAGTCTGTTTGACACACACATTGACTGATGGTCTTAAAAATGAAAATTTGGCAAAAATACTGACATGTTTATTGCTAAGGGCCAATGAAATTGCTGGAATGGAGTCATGTGACCAAACCCAAGGCAGAGGGCGGCAATCCAAAGGCCTCCCATGGTCATTCAGAGTGTAGTGCTGGGTCACTAAACACCACGTCTCTCACATTTGGGGTATCTAAATTAATACATTGAACGTTGAAGACCACTGAAGCATATTTAGTATTGTGTGAATCCATTTATGATGGATTTTCTCTGAAAGACCATTGGCTGTTTTTCTGAAAAGTACCATGATAATTCTAGTATGGTCTATGATATGATATCTTCGCCCTATGTCATTGTCACACCTTGGCTTCAGGCAGATTCAGATAATTCGCGCCTTACGTGAGGTATTGGGGTAAGTCTGATACTTCCAGGCCTTATTATATCGGGTACCCGTCTCTGCTATTCCAGAGACATAGGATGTCATCAGGAACAAAATTTACACCAAAGTACCGATATATCTGTAGCTCTGTACCTACAGCTAAATAAAAGAGGCCAGATTAAAGGTTTCCCCTAATATCCTGAAGAGCAAAGGGCACACTGCAGCTTCTATTAGAAGCTGTCAGGAAGGGTCTCGTCAAAGCACGTCTCTACGAGATTACAAAATAGTCAGGTGATTAGGCGGGTGGTGCCTTGTAGAGGGTGGGCATTCATCAGGAGACATTATTACTGATGGACATGGAACAATCAGCACCTGAGGTTATTAATGCCTCTCTCTCATGGAGAAATGGTTTCTCCATGAGACCAGCTGCAGAATAAGATAGGCGCCAAGATCGAAAAAAGCTCTGTCTGTTGCCTTTAATATGTACGTTTTGAAACCATGGAGGTGGTTGGCTCCCATGTCAATTCTAGAATATGCCCATGTCGAATGTTCCCATCTGAATATAAAAAATGCCAATGTCGCTATTTCAAATGAACTGGTCCAGTCCCACATTTTGGATCCAGTCTCATTTCATTTTACTCTTACTATGAAAGGGTCAGTGTATATCTCAGGGTGCAATAGCAGAGTGTGGTCTCTTAAAAGTGGCCATACACCATCCAGAGAGACATGAGCGTAGTTGAATCCACATAATACAATCTACGGTCATTGCAGTGAAAGCATGAACGTGGGGGTAATTTGTTGAGCTGGGCCCTTTCTTTTATGAAACATTCATTATAAATGTTTATGTAAATGACACATACTCAAAGGGTTGATTTGATTTAATGGCAAATGCTATGTTGGTGCATTATAAACGCTACCGAAATAGGGACCATTGATGCTTTATGTTGTCCATAAAGGGTTAAATGTCCCCTTCCTTAACACATTGAAGCATCTGTATTAGGATTATGATATACATGTACACAACAGACAGCTTAATTGTCAATGTGAGAATCCCGGCCCAGTCTTTCCACCAAATAAGTACAAATAGAGTATTATGCAGATAAGGTTGTCTCCGTACAGGGGGCCCCCATGTCTATCCATATACATATAGATCGGGTACAAACATTATCCATTCCTAGGTCGTGTTTGTATCCATGTAGATGTTAGGTCCTCTGTCAATTTGAGTACTGTTGCAATGTTAAGGAAAAGAAGTAAAATCGGTTCTCTCTCTGTGAATAATTCTACTTCTAAGCCTACTGCCTTCTGTAATTTTGAAATGGGTTACAGGGCAATATTTACATCAGTATAAAGGTAGTTTATGTAGAAAACAAACTAAAGCAGCGATCAACAAATACAAAGCACCCCTTTTTCTAACGGACCAGTAGTGATGTGGCCTATGGCGTTCACAGAGGCAGGGTGCAAGTAAAAAGAACCGCTTTTAATTTGTTTAAAAAGAAGTGTTGAAACAGGAAGCTCTGACGTTGACGTTATGTCAATAAAGGTCTCTAAAACAGGCTGGAAACAATGGCAGCCTTTGAGTGCTGTGTAACTGGTGAAGGATCAGACGACATTTTGTGGTGGTTTGAAGCAGACGACAATTCATCTGGGATTTATATGTTTTGGGGAACATGCATATTGCAGTAGGACATAGCAGGGTATGTACCTTTAGATAAAACCAGGTGAAGGATAATTGCGAAGGAGACTTTTAACTAAAGAATTGAACTTCCTTCTTTTTTCGGATTTAGATAGGCCTATATGATCCAAACTGACATTGACTTCTAAACCAAAAACTAATGAATAGATACATCAAAAAAGAAAGAAAAGCGAAAAAGATAACCACACAGAAACGCATGGCATATCTA
Organism: Acholoe squamosa; assembly: GCA_949317995.1. Classification (NCBI taxonomy): domain Eukaryota; kingdom Metazoa; phylum Annelida; class Polychaeta; order Phyllodocida; family Polynoidae; genus Acholoe; species Acholoe squamosa. The sequence continues at coordinate 43,590,926 of OX439041.1, forward strand.
TACCTTACTTTTCTAGCCATGTTACTTCAACGCAATAACCTCCTGAACCTGGGCATAAATCCCCTCTTTTGATTCGTCCCAATGCAATATGTAATACGACACTTTTGGCACCTTCCTTTACCCCGATCTTTTCTTCGTAGGCAAAATGATAAAAAGACAATGGACGCTTATCTTGTAACACTTGCCCAAGCTTAACACCATGAAACAGGACCATAACACAGTGTGATCCAATTATTTGATTTGATTACTAGCATTAGCCAGGACTTCAGGATATTAAGTCATCAATCCTATTTCTTATCGGTGAAGTCCTGCCTATTTTGGGCACAGGACATTTGAAAACCAACTAAAAAGTGTCGGTTCCATCAAAGTGGCCATTAGCATGCTTAGTCATCCAACAGGATAATTGGTTTATATCGTTTAAGACATTTGGCACTTTCAGGCTTGTTTACGTGGATAATCATGTTTTCAGGGAAATTTATTAACGCATTTCTCTCTCTGCAAAGAAGGGAATGATAGCGTAGAAACTAACACTAAGCAACACCGAATTCAAATCTGATATCACTTTAATCATTAAAGGGGTATTCCACTGCTGTCGGTCGGACGAATTTTGCTAATACGATTGTTTTTAAATTTTGCAAAACTATAGAAAAAAAAAAGGTCGAATTAGCGAAAATTCGGCCGACCGATGGCAGTGAATACTAAGCTCCACTCCGTCAGTCGGGTCAATTTTCTGCTATTCCGACCGATTTTATATAGGCCTACTTCTGTGAATCTTGAGGTATCTCAGGTCGTTTCTGGACAATGTCCATCATTACACCATATCATTCAGGCTCCTAGTGGTTAAGGATATTTAGGGAATTCAGTAGTCTTCCTTGTCTTGTCACACACCACAGGTTTGACAATACCACCATCTCGGAATTAGATATAAGAGTGATGTAGCAATGATAAGAACCCACCAAAAAAGAATATAGCTATTTCCCTGAAATTAAATCTTGTGAGTGAGAATTTCCCCATAGAGTATTGTTTGCTATAGTGTTAGCCACCTTCCTTCCTACATACCCAGCCCTGGGATTTGACTCCCATCTCATCCTCAGTGCTTTGCCGACAGAGGCACTGTCAGGACACATGGGGTTATGCAGATCACTGCAAAATTTGTAAACAAAACAAGGGATGTCATATCTCTGTATTTACTTGGGTTTATGGGCTGAAAGGCTGTGGGGTTGAGGGTATAGTCATACATGAAATTATGGGCACATTACCAGGGCCTGAAGTGGTCTAGAGAAGCAGTAATCAATGAGTAAATATCCAAATGACTACCCTATCTCAGTGTGTACATAATGGTAAGTTCTATACTAACTCCAAAGCCAGGACTATACTAACTCTGTTTTTGCCCAAGAGCAGAATTTGGATGTTAGTTTAAAAAAGGCATTTAGAGTGGTTTCCTTATGTGCATTTATGATGCTTTATACCTTGTATAGTGTAGGATCTATAGAGTATTATGGCAACACACCTACAAGTATATTTGATAAAAAGTATTCCATAACAGAGGTCATGTGGTTGGGACTAAACTAACTAACATGACTAGGGTAACTACTAGATTTTGAGTCTATCTATAGGGATTCAACTAACCGAAATGTCTACGAAATTTATCCTGGTCTGGAGGGCATTGTCCCCCTAATATGCATTTTGTTTTATATGCATTCTAGATGGATCATTGCTAATAGGGGTTAAACACCCTACCATCTGCAATTATAGAAGGTATAGGTGACTACATGCCTGCTTGTAATAGTGTAAACTATTGGCAGCAATGTCACCTGTGTCAGTCAGAGTGCACTTACAGTGTCCAGTATATATGTCAAGTGCAAACAATCAAGCAGAGGCTACTAATTAAGAATTAAGGCCAGTACTTTCACTTGAGGTTTGCAGCCAGTGCATGAATGTGTTTTCTATTACTTCTGGAGGTTTCCCTATGCTTTGTGACCCTCATGGTTTTCAAAGTCCATTGAGAAAGTTTCCTGGGGGAGGGGGCTTTGATACTTTGATACTGATCAAGGTTCAGTGTTCTCATGATCACCCACAGAGCTTCGGACCTGAGGCCAGGTGCTAGGCAGAATTGTATGGGCTTAGGTGAAATCTGAGTACCATTTACATTTGGTATCCCTGCCATATACTCGTCAGGAGGTTAATCAGCTGATCAGGTGGTAGTAGCTGAAAAGGAATAGCAAGTCCTGTTGATTTTCCACTATTGATTTTCCACAGCTAGGAAAAGAAATCGATAGTGGCTGACCACAATATTAGCTATCTGTGTTATTACCACTCCTCTACTCAAAAGCCACTCATACATTGCATCAAGTGGTTCATTCTACCTTGCTGAGGGAGAGCCGGTACACACTATAAATAGCTCATAGAATAAAGGGATATGATTCTTTATGCCCTTTTGTGAAAAGGAGTGTTCCACAGCTATTGATTTATTTTATGGCTCTTGCAATAGGCTGTGTGTGGTGCACATATACGCGGGCACTGGCACATTCCTCTGTGAAAATGTAGTAATGTTATTCTCGCCATGAATATGACCTTAGCTGTCGAAATGGCGTTAAAAGTCCATTACCCACTCACTCACTCACTTGCAATAGGCCTGGCACTGTGTACAGTATTTTTCTTTGTGACAGGTCTATGCAGGGCTCAGCCTACCACCACCTAAATCAATAGCACTGTCTGTTTCAATGCCATCAAGTCACACACTACCATCAGATAAATCCTGTAGAACTTTCAAGATTAACCTTCTTATGGAGAAGTGTTGATTGATAAAGTGGTGGATTGAATGTTGCACTATCCTTTGAAATGAATCATTAGTCACTGAACAAAAAAAGGTTTCAACATAGAATTTTTATCACTATAAATAAACAACCAGAAAGAATACAGAGTTAGCAGAGTCACTTTTTGTCAGTTAGTGTAGTCAAGGTCTCTAACACAGATAGCAGTTAGCATAGTCATTCACTTAGAGTTAGTATAGTTACCAAATTATTCCTCAGGCTGATTTCTCTCTAGTTCCATTGATTTAGAAAGCCCAGTCAAGCCTAGATAAGCACATATACCTTAACTATAATTGTGCTGCTTCTCATGTTTCCTGATCAAGTATTTAGATCACAAACTAGAATAATGCATTTAAACATGATATACTTGTCTTCCGCCATCACTGATAGACTAACTGCAGTTAACATAGTTGGTGTCCTGACAGTGAGAGAGGCACAGGTGGCCAGCGGAGGCGGAGCAAACGCTGGAGGGTTAGGGCAGGTGGGAGTATTGTCACTATGAGCGATGGCAGCCTGTCCACCAGTATGGATGGATGAGGGGGGAGGGAGTGTCAGGGGAGATATACTACTGCCAGAAACAAGATCTATATAGAGAAAGGTATGAGGCGTTCATGGGAAAAGAAAAGAAGAATACTGAATGTATTGATCTTCATATGGGCTGTAAGGCCACACCAAAAAATTAAATTGGTCTACGGATTTCCCTCTCCATATTATCGGAAATACAAATTTTATTTTTCTTTGAAAAATAATCTCGTCTACGGATTTCTCTCACTTCACTTTCTACAAGTTTTCTCTTTGTGATGTTTGGCAATTTTTTTTTAAATAAAATTTTATCGCTCGTCTCACTTTTCCAGCAAGGAATCCATTGGACGCCAAAAAATTCTTTAAAAAAAAAAAAAATTTGCTTGCTCGCACCATTTTTTCAAAACCAAAATCCGTTGACCAACTTATTTTTTTGGTGTGGCCTAAGGGTGCTAGACTATTGAATGGGACTGGAGGTTCCTGCAAATCTTATATATCTTCTAATCTAAGAGCTTAATATACGATTTATTGGCATTCCCTATACAGTACATCTTGATGTATATTGGTAGCAATACCAGTCACAATCAGCTCACCTGCTCGCTGTTCCTTCATTCACAACCTCTCCAGTATAATGGATCTGAATTGCTATAGATGGTTAAGCCGACTTTACAAACGGTTGATGACCTTGTCATACGTTTTGCTTCAGAAATATTTCTTTGCTATAGGCCTACTTATTGGATATGATTTTGAATTGAACAGTAAGATAACTTTTTGTAGTATTTTCTAGTTGAGAAAATAAAGCCTTAAAAGTGGAGGGTCGGTCTGTGATTATTAGAGCATACACCAGGGCTGTACTTATGGATCATTCTAACCCAACAATAGGTTGGTCAATGTTGTACTGTTGAAGGGTTTGTATGATACACTGAGGCAGCGTGTTGATACCAATATTGATGAGGTTTGCTGTTTGCCATTTGCATTTCGAGTTTGAAGACTCTTTTACTATTGTGCATGATCCAAGTGCTGTATAACGATTGGAATAACTGCATTTGATTAATAGAAGACTCCTTATGAATTGTCTAAACAGTAGTATTCATGATAGCCAGGCTATTTCAGCATCATAACATGCAAGAAATGACTCCTGCCGCCAGACCTGTCAGCCACACCCAGTTAACCCATTAAAGGCTCCTCCTCCAATACAAGCTCTAGATGCATACATGAAGCCTTTATATGTACTTTTGAGCTGCATTTCATATATGCAGACCCTATCACGCTCGCAAGGAGATACTAAGATACTGAAACCTTGAGTCAAAATACTTCCCTGAAAAAGGTTAAAATGTCCCTACTCCCACCGGCACCAAACCTACAAGCTACACTCCAGTAGGGCAGGCCACCTTTCCCCCAAAAGCTAGATGAACCCTGACAGCTCCTTCCAAAGCGTGTCAAACCCACAACCCCTTGGAAATTCCAATTCATGAAGCTTCATACAGAAGGCCATGACAGCCGAGGCCATGGGGAAGTAGGGGCCTCTTTTCATTTGCCACCTCTCCTGGTGTCTTTGATGGAGGTGGTTGTGATGGGAATGCCTCTTACTGCTCACACTTACTCATTTAACCCTACATGTGTTACTATAAAGCAACACCCCTGACATACATGTACTGATTCCTCATTGTACCCTGCCGTAAGGCCTCTTCACATATATCTGTTGTCACGATGCACCAATGCAGCTCGGAAATTCATTCACTTTCTAACGATATATAAATTTGGGGAAATCTTATGATTTTCCCAAAACTAATGGTATCTCATCTTATCACAGCAGGGGAGGTGTATTCTAAAGCGTTATGCTGTCCCTGTAGGGTAAATGTGGGCTGAATCTAAGTGATGCAGATATGATTCAATTGAGCTATTATGGCTGTCCCGAACCTTAGGAATGGTCTGAGTGAGAGCAATGTATCTGGGTTACAGAATATGGATTAAGACATTGATAGATGAGGCTTTACAGGATTTTCCTCTCTCGAGGAACAGGTATTTCACACAAATGGACCGTAGCCGAAGCGTGCATGCAAGGCTGCCACATTTCCCACATTTTTTCCATGACTTGAATTAATTCTGAACGGGCCGATGATGTATCAAGAAAGGCAGAAATATACCAAGTTAAATTGTACGTGAAAAAGAAAGAATTCTGTAGGGACTGTAAGAAATATATTCCCTCAGTAAAATATAAATACTGCTCGTGTGACTGAAGCGGAGAACCATTTTGACCTAAAGAAGAAAAGAAGAAATGATTTATTTCAGGTGAATTATTCTGATATAGATTCTCTCGTATAAGCCGCGGCTTATAGCAGAACCTAGATCAAAATGAGGCTTATAGGTCCCGGCCAAAGTCAGGGTGCGTCTTATACAAGGGGTTTTGACACCATAGAACAGTACTAGACTCAAAGGGGAAATGAAAACAATGCACATCTGAATACTACATGTATCATTCAAGATTAAAATGCAGAGTAATCAAAACCTGACAGTCTCTACTTGGGTTCATCTTAAGTAAAAAGCTAGACTTTTCCTATAAAGTAGTCTAACCTCCTCCCCACCTCCCTATACACATTCTAACACACGTTTTCTATTGCTATGTATGCTTGCTTAAGATTTCTTGTTTATCGTGGTATGAATGATATGTGTTCTATCTGTGTCTGTTCCTTTTGTGTAAGTGGGTGTGTTGGCACTTTCGGAGACTTGGCTTAAGCCTGAAAAGGATCTAGATACCACCTATGAAGCCACAGGTTACACCTTCCACAGATGGGACAGACCCACCACTACAGCTGGAGGGCTGCGTATGTTTGTTCGTGACAGATTAGCTCGTGTGAGACTCAGAGAGCCAGCTTTCAATTTAATGAATGGAAATTGTGAACTCATGGGTATCAATTAAGTTAATTAGACAGAGATGCAAATCTGAAAGTATATATAGGCCCCACAGGGAAACGAGGTCGTGTTTGCTGAGCTGCTCACTAAGGCCGTTGCTGAAGCTAAGAAAATGTATAGCAAAAGTGTGGTTACTATTGTAGGTGATTTCAATATCAACCTGTCTTCTGCAGAATTGGAAAACACTGTACTTGATCCATTATGTAAAACATTTGTTTAATGTTCACATTGATGAGCCTACCAGGCGCTTTATAACCCTGTAAATGTGCTTGATCAGATATTTTCTGAGTCCCCTATCATGCCAGATGCAGGTACGTTCAAGGTTTTCATTTCTGACCATGTTCCCACATATATAAGGATAAAAAAAACCTAGGAACCCCACTAAGGTTGAGTTGGTTACTGGTAGGACTTAAATGCTTACTATAACTTTGATAGGATAAAGGTGGAGATGCTCAAAGGTAACTGGGATACGTTTCTACACTTGCCTGATGTCAATCAAGCTGGGAGCTATATGGAAAAGATTATTGTGGATATGGCTGACTGTCTTTATCCAATTCGTACATTTAAAATAAGGCAGGATAGGCCAACCTGGTTAATCCATTCACTGTTAGAGATGCATAGAGAAAGAGATGATGCTTTTAGAAAAGCCATAAAATCAGGGAATCATGCTAAACACCTTAAAAACCAGACTAATTATGCAACAAGGAGGGGTAAATGTACTTATGTTCGTGGTCTTCTAGTTAAATATAAGGATTATCCTAAAAAGTTCTGGGAATTTGTTTCAGATTTAATGCCTACTAGAACTACAAAGAGATGGATGAATCAAATTCCGTCAGATGAGGTAGCTTTGGCGATAAATAATTACTTCTTTGCAGTAGGGGCTAAGCTAGCTGAGAAGCTACCCCCACCTAATTCACATAACAGACCCCATCAAAGGCAGACTGAGTGTTCATTCGAAATTTCACCTGTTCTCAGAAGTGACCTCTACAAGGAAATACAGGGCATTGATATTACCAAGTCCTCAGGAGTTCCAAATATCTCTGCCAAGCTGCTCAGAGATTCACTGATAATACTTTTTGATTATTTCTCTCATCTTGTAATTGCTTCCATAATTAAGGGAGTCTTTCCTGATAAGTGGAAAATTGCCACACTAACACCTGTCCCTAAAGCAAATAACCCCACTTACTACCCCATCAGACCTTAGGCTGATTTCCCTCCTTCCAGTCATGGGAAATATTCTGGAGAAATTTGTATGCACACAGCTTTACAACTGCCTGGAAGTTAATAAGCTTTTCAGTAGTGCTCAGAATGGCTTTAGGAAATGTAGGTCACACTAGACACGGTGTTCCAGGTAATGCATATTGCTCACCTGAATAGAGAAAACAAAAAGAAAATTGGCATCATTTATCTTGACCTAGCCAAGGCTTTTGATAGATTAAACCACTCCTATTTACTGACAAAACTGGAACCCCTGGGTATCGGTAAGAATACTATAAACTGGGTGAAAAGTTATCTGATATTTAGACAGGAAAAAACTGTATGTAATAAGACTGAGTCTACTTATGAACCTGCCACATATTGGATTCCACAGGGGTCCAGTATAGGTCCCCTCCTCTTTATTATCTACGTTAATTCCGTGTCACAATTAAAGATTGAATCTGATATCAAACTATATGCTGATGACACTCTATTGGTAGGTAGTGCTTTCACTGTTGAGGAGCTTGAGGTTATAATGCAGCGCGATTTGGATAAGGTGGTAGACAGGTGTGACAATAATGGTCTAACAATAAATTCACATAAATCTAAGGCTATGCTTGTCTCTGCTGGGAATGAGGATGTTTTCTCAGTCACTATTAAAGAGGCCCACCTAGAATCTGTTGCCATTTATAAGTATTTGGGTATTACGATTGATGAAAATCTTACCTTCGGGCAACAAGCAAACATAATGATTCGAGCGATAAGGCATAAGCTCTGGCTTTTGACTCAGATTAGATATTCTATTAATCACGACACTGCAATCAAGATTATGAAAGCTATGGTTATGCCATACTTTGATTATGTTTTGGTCTTTACCACAGCTCTCAACAAGCCCATCATAAGAAAGATGCATGTAATGTATAACACAGGAACACAGGAATATGCCTGTCAATCATGGATCCCAGAGATTTACCTGTCAAACAGCTTTATGTAAAAACCAAAATGTTGCCTATTGATCTAAGGAGAATCTATTTACAATTAACTATGTGTCACAGACTTGTATCTAATGGCCAAGTACTCTCGCTACCCTCTGTGGGCACCCGCTCTTCTAATGCTCCATGCATCTTGCAGGCATGTCCTAAGATGACCACCCTAATAAATGACCCTGTGTACCAGGCCTTTGCCCAATGGAATGCATTAGACCCCCAGCTGAGATGGGTTACTGATAAAGATCGCTCCAAAAAGCTTGTAAAGGATAAACTTGTGTCATACTTTTACACTTACGGGAATGCTGACTACCTATGCTTATTGTACAAGGGCAGAAGCATACTGACATGACTGAAACCATGGCTTGCCCTTCTGCTAACTTTCTACATTTATACCCTTCCAATCCTATTACAGATCATTTGAACATATATCTGATTACTAAGGAAACAAACCACTTGTCTATGTCCTGTATTGTCCTGTTATCTGTCTGTTATGTCTGGTATGAATGTGTTGAATGTCTCTATTGTCAATGTTATATATACCCATCCTTATGTTGAAGTCACTGTATACCCATACTGTAGTTCTACTGTAGTACATACTACGCACCCCCTATAGGTTACTTTTGATATGTGTATCCACATCTGATGCTTTTGAATCTCTTACTGCTGATATACTAGTCAATAGATAGCATGTAGCCTATTGTCAGGACAATAATACGGGTAGATCATCGAAATGCTGAAATCTGTACATTGGTCTGAAATAAAAACCTTTCCAAACTTCACTGAAAACCTGAGAAGCCCAAAACTGGTCAGTGCAGACGTTTTTAAGTGCTCAAGTTGACAATACCTAAAACTACAGCTTTAGTTGGTCAAAATGACGACTTTAGGTCGTCATCCTGACCACTTAGGTCGTCAGTATGACCACTTTGTATTGTCATTATGACGAGTTTAGGTCGTCATTTGACCTTGACTACCCTAAACTCGTCTGTATTGACGAGTTTTAGGCGGCGGCATGTTTTCTGTGTTGAAACTTGAGTAAAAACATGCTTCCCACACCCATCACATTAGACTTTCATTCTATAGTTGAAAGGGGCTTGGGCTATGCGCAGTGAGAAGCAGACTATCGACTTCCTGTTCTAAAAGGTCTTCTCCGTCCCCACATTTATCAACCAGCGACCCCTAGGCCTATATAGAGCTGTAGGCCTATACCTTTGGGGAACCAGCAAAAGCACCTGCCTCCTGATCACGTGTTACCCCACGAGATCTCGCATGAAATCTGAAGATGAGAGCAGCTCCCGTGAGGCATTGCGGTGAAGCTGCCGACCGTGGCTTTTAAGCGGGAAAATGAAGGATCAAAGAGAGCTGTCAGGGTAGGTTTGGTCAAGTCACCCAGGAGGCATGATCAGTGTGGAATGAAGGCACACTGATTAGCTGGTGGTTTGAAGTATTTTGGTAAATGTCATTTCAGTAGTTCTCCAAAGAACTTTTAATTGAAGTAGGTCGCAAGGTTTTGACTCTTAACATCCATTATTGCCGTTCATTCTTAGGAATGAACGGCTATAGGAGGGGACCCATTCTTAAATACAAGCTCTCATAGTGGTGCTTCCTCGCTCTCCATGTATAATCCTGTCATAGGTACAGTATTGAGTATGCCTATACCTGGATTAAAATCTGCAAATCAGTCAAGCATAGAAGTGGTGGCAGTGGTGGTGTTGGTGGACCTGTTATTGTAGACCCTGGGGACAGAGTGGTGGTAGCCCTGGACACCTCAGGCAGAGCCATGGTATATAGTATATATACCCCCCCCCACCCACCTCTGAATAGTGGTGGTGGCTGTGCTCCTGTGGTGGCCCCATACCTGCCTGTCACCACCTCCCCCAGCACCATGTGGTTCTCTTCTGCTGGTGGTGCATTTCTCAGCACCACTGACTATTAACCCACTTAAGGCCACCTACATGTATATTTATGTATACATGTACACATAAGTATGATGCACTTTTTTAGGAGTTTTAAGTGGTGTGGCATTGAATTATTTGGAGTCTTGGGACCGTTTTCCATCTTGGTTTTCGGCCAACTTGGTTTTCGGAAACACAGGGATCCAGGCCATATATGGTCAATTTTGATCTTTAAAAGTTATCAGATGGATGTTAGTGACCATTGGGACACCTTGTTTGCCATGTGTGTCAGCCATCTTGGTTTTAGGAAACACAGGGATCCAGGTCATTTGTGGTCAATTTTGATCTTCAAATGTTATCAGATGGATATTAGTGACCATTGAAAGACCTCAACTACCTAATTCTATTGTTTTCCATATGTGTCGGCCATCTTTGTTTTAGGATACACAGGGATCCAGGCCATACATGGTCAATTTTGATCTTCAAAAATTATCAGATGGGTGTTAGTGACTATTGGGAGACCTCAACTAGCCTATTTTATTGTTTTCCATGTGTGTCGGCCATCTTTGTTTTAGGAAACACAGGGATCCAGGCCATATATGGTCAATTTCGATCTTCAAAAGTTATCAGATCGATGTTAGTGACCATTGGGGGACCTCAACTACCCAATTTTGTTGTTTTCCATGTGTGTCGGCCATCTTGGTTTCAGGAATCACAGGGATCCAGGTCATATGTGGTCAATTTTGATCTTCAAAAGTTATGAGATGGATGTTAGTGACCATTGAAAGACCTCAACTACCTAATTCTTTTTTTTTTCAATATGTGTCGGCCATCTTGGTTTCAGGAATCACAGGGATCCAGCTCATATATGGTCAATTTTGATCTTCAAAAGTTATGAGATGGATGTTAGTGACCATTGAAAGACCTCAACTACCTAATTCTATTTTTTTCAATATGTGTCGGCCATCTTTGTTTTAGAAAACACAGGTATCCAGGCCATATATGGTCAACTTTGATTTTCAAAAATTATCAGATGGATGTTAGTGACCATTGGGAGACCTCAACTAGCCTATTTTATTGTTTTCCATGTGTGTCGGCCATCTTTGTTTTAGGAAACACAGGGATCCAGCTCATATATTGTCAATTTTAATCTTCATAAGTTATCAGATGGATGTTAGTGACCATTGGGACACCTCAAGTACCTAATTCTATTGTTTTCCATATGTGTCGGCCATCTTTGTTTTAGGATACACAGGGATCCAGGCCATACATGGTCAATTTTGATCTTCAAAAATTATCAGATGGGTGTTAGTGACTATTGGGAGACCTCAACTAGCCTATTTTATTGATTTCCATGTGTGTCGGCCATCTTTGTTTTAGGAAACACAGGGATCCAGCTCATATATTGTCAATTTTAATCTTCAAAAGTTATCAGATGGATGTTAGTGACCATTGGGACACCTCAATTAGCTAATTTTATTGTTCTCCATATATGTCGGCCATCTTTGTTTTAGGAAACACAGGGATCCAGGCCATATATGGTCAATTTCGATCTTCAAAAGTTATCAGATGGATGTTAGTGACCATTGGGGGACCTCAACTACCCAATTTTGTTGTTTTCCATGTGTGTCGGCCATCTTGGTTTCAGGAATCACAGGGATCCAGGTCATATATGGTCAATTTTGATCTTCAAAAGTTATGAGATGGATGTTAGTGACCATTGAAAGACCTCAACTACCTAATTCTTTTTTTTTTTTCAATATGTGTCGGCCATCTTGGTTTCAGGAATCACAGGGATCCAGCTCATATATGGTCAATTTTGATCTTCAAAAGTTATGAGATGGATGTTAGTGACCATTGAAAGACCTCAACTACCTAATTCTATTTTTTTCAATATGTGTCGGCCATCTTTGTTTTAGAAAACACAGGTATCCAGGCCATATATGGTCAACTTTGATTTACAAAAATTATCAGATGGATGTTAGTGACCATTGGGAGACCTCAACTAGCCTATTTTATTGTTTTCCATGTGTGTCGGCCATCTTTGTTTTAGGAAACACAGGGATCCAGCTCATATATTGTCAATTTTAATCTTCATAAGTTATCAGATGGATGTTAGTGACCATTGGGACACCTCAAGTACCTAATTTTATTGTTTTCCATGTGTGTCGGCCATCTTGGTTTTTGGAAACACAGGGATCCAGGTCATATGTGGTCAATTTTGATCTTCAAAAGTTATCAGATGGATGTTAGTGACCATTGGGAGACCTAAACTAGCCTATTTTATTGTTTTCCATGTGTGTCGGCCATCTTCGTTTTAGGAAACACAGGGATCCAGCTCATATATTGTCAATTTTAATCTTCAAAAGTTATCAGATGGATGTTAGTGACCATTGGGACACCTCAACTAGCTAATTTTATTGTTCTCCATATATGTCGGCCATTTTTGTTTTAGGAAACACAGGGATCCAGGCCATATATGGTCAATTTCGATCTTCAAAAGTTATCAGATGGATGTTAGTGACCATTGGGGGACCTCAACTACCCAATTTTGTTGTTTTCCATGTGTGTCGGCCATCTTGGTTTCAAGAATCACAGGGATCCAGGTCATATATGGTCAATTTTGATCTTCAAAAGTTATGAGATGGATGTTAGTGACCATTGAAAGACCTCAACTACCTAATTTTTTTTTTTTTTTAATTTGTGTCAGCCATCTTTGTTTTAGAAAACACAGGGATCCAGGCCATATATGGTCAACTTTGATCTTCAAAAATTATCAGATGGATGTTAGTGACCATTGGGAGACCTCAACTAGCCTATTTTATTGTTGTCCATGTGTGTCGGCCATCTTTGTTTTAGGAAACACAGGGATCCAGCTCATATATTGTCAATTTTAATTTTCAAAAGTTATCAGATGGATGTTAGTGACCATTGGGACACCTCAACTAGCTAATTTTATTGTTCTCCATATATGTCGGCCATTTTTGTTTTAGGAAACACAGGGATCCAGGCCATATATGGTCAACTTCGATCTTCAAAAGTTATCAGATGGATGTTAGTGACCATTGGGACACCTCAAGTACCTAATTTTATTGTTTTCCATGTGTGTCGGCCATCTTGGTTTTCGGAAACACAGGGATCCAGGTCATATGTGGTCAATTTTGATCTTCAAAAGTTATCAGATGGCTGTTAGTGACCATTGGGACACCTCAACTAGCTAATTTTATTGTTCTCCATATATGTCAGCCATCTTTGTTTTAGGAAACACAGGGATCCAGGCCATATAGCTCACATAGCCATTATCAGCTGGGGGCCGCCATTAGACCCCGACGGCACTATGACTAACACCTTCAGCCCCCGACTCCGCAGTATATGCCAGGGATGCCTCCCATTGGTCAATAATACAATAGCCATGTGCCGTATATGGTCAACTTCGATCTTCAAAAGTTATCAGATGGATGTTAGTGACCATTGGGGGACCTGAACTACCCAATTTTGTTGTTTTCCATGTGTGTCAGCCATCTTTGTTTTAGGAAACACAGGGATCCAGGTCATATATGGTCAATTTTGATCTTCAAAAGTTATGGTTAGTGACCATTTGGACACCTCAACTACCCAATTTTATTGTTTTCCATGTGTGTCAGCCATCTTGGTTTTAGGAAACACAGGGATCCAGGTCATATGTGGTCAATTTTGATCTTCAAAAGTTATCAGATAGATGTTAGTGACCATTGGGACACCTCAACTACCTAATTCTTTTGTTTTCCTTGTGTGTCGGCCATCTTGGTTTAAGGAATCACAGGGATCCAGGCCATATATGGTCAATTTTGATCTTCAAAAGTTATCAGATGGATGTTAGTGACCATTGTAACACCACCACCACCAATACCACCACCACACTACTCCCAACCCTCACACACATTCCTTATTTGCACATTTTAATCCAGGCATAGGTTTACTCCATACTATAGCAATGGGGCAGGATTTTACATGGAGAGCGAGGAAGCACCACAATCAGAGCATATATTTAAGTATAGGTCCATTCCAAAGGCCATAGAGTTCATATATAATGATCTTTTTTCCTTGGATCATCATAGGAATATGCACGGCATTACAGCATTGCTGTGTTTACTTTCCTGAAAGTATGTTATAGATTAATAAATTGCAAAACACACAACATATGAAGGGCTTTTAGATTCCAAAATGTGAAATTTTCCCTAAAATCCAGAGACTATAGTAGTAATAAATTGACAAGTGGATAGCAAGATTCAAGTTTTCAGATTCCTACATGTTTCGGTTTTTTCAAACCTTCGTCAGGGAATACTATTTAGATGCTTTTAGATTCCGTATTAAAATAATATTTGTTCTGAAAATTTTGATCTACTATCATATTAAAAATGTTGTAAATCAATTCTATACTTCTTAGAACATGATATGAATATGCACGGCATTACAGCTTTGCTGTGTTTACTTTGCCGAAAATATGGGATAAATTTCTAATCCGGGAAACGCACTGCAATTTAACTGCTTTTAGAATTGATATTAAACTCAGAATTGATCGTCAAATTTAAATATGAAACCCTAATATCTTGATCATAGATGACAAATCATAAATTGAATCCTCTCAATTGCATCCTTAACACGGGCCTCTTGATCATAGATCTTAGATTCTAAATTTTCAATTGAATCCTTAACATAATCTCCTAACCATGGACCCCTTGTAGTGATTAGCACATTAGCTCAGATGATATTGATAGCTGCTCCCTGCAAGGCCCATATTTAAGCTAGATATTACTGGTAGAATTCGCTAGATTCTCCACCACAGAACAACTGCCTACTTTTGAAAAAGGGGAATGTTTTGAAGTACCATGCACAGACCTTCATAAACATTTGTCTGAATGGATAAGTAGTAAAACTAAGGAAGCTTGTATAGGCCTACATGTAAACACATACATGCATATCAATATTTAGTATCAGCAAGAAGATGCTCCTTTTTAGAGCATCCCTTTCCTCCATATGGGAGCAGTGCTAATTTGTGTGTGCTTGACTGTAAAGGAAGCATTATTCACCGTGACAGGTGCAAGGGATGTTCATTTTGTGGGCGGAAATTATCAAAGTAATTAGAGCTGACTAAGGGCTATTGGTTGATTGATGAACCAGCCCCCTCAGTAGATTTGGTAATTGTTTTTTCAAGGGCCCTTCTTACTCAGTCGTAGCTCATCGTCTAGGCGTTTAGAACAGCAGGGGCCTATATTGCAAAGACGTGCAGGAATGCAAAAAAAAAGAAGGAAAATAGTAATTTTGTAACTATGTATACTATATTAATAGGGAAGTCATGCTCCTGCTGCATTTATCCATTGGTATTATCATCTGGAAAATGCTTAAGGTCATGCTAATTGGTAATTATGTACTATTTTCTTTTTGGGTAATTCTGGACATCTGACTGTAATTCACTTGACTTTGCTTAATGAAATACTGCCTAAAGTGCATAACCTTCTATTTGGAACGATCATGAAGTTTTGCGATATGCCATCAGCATGTTTGCCATTACCTTTTGCGATGATCTGCGAAAAGGGACCCTTATTTACGGCCGCACTAAGAGGCTTTCCCCAAAATATGCAACTTATTCTGCATCTTGAGAAGCACTGGCATCTACGCATGTAGCATTATTGACATTAAATCATTGGAAGGGGATTTGATTAAATACAGGATTTTGTTATCTCTTTTCTCCTCGCGAATGGCTTAAATTGAGCAAATGAAACCAATCTGTGCTTGATCAGGCAGATAGCCATATTAAACATGCAAATTGTGCTTATAGCCAACCCACTATAACTCAATTATCCTCCAGTAGGACGTATAAAATGATCAGTTGTGCGGCCACAGTGGGTGACTCGAATTCCACACACACCGACTATTGCCAGACTTAATTCCCATAAGGAACCTTTTCAAGCACTATGGGATGAAAAGTCTAATTTAGGAGACTGTTTTGGTGATAACCATTCAAGTCTAAACAAAATTAAAGAGAAAGATACCAGGATGGCAATTGAATATCTTTAATAAGTTGGGGGCTGCTCTTGGCCGCATTTGGAAATTGATATTGTGATATCACTTGCTTTCAATAGAGTTACACAGTAGAAACAATCCCATCAATTCACCAGAGGTTAGATTCACTATGATCCGATACAGTATTTGTCTTTAGGTCAATCAAAGGATATTAAGATGATAGAAATGCCTTTTTTGCAGTATTGCATACGGGCCGCGCACTGAAATTCATTGGGAACGTTGACCCTCACCCCAAGACAGGCAATTAATTATTAATTCAATGTCTTTTTTTCATCACTGATGAGCTCTCAAGACCCTCATTCCTCCAGCACTTACAAAACCAGCACTCCTTTGAATCCCAGCGTTATCATGCCAGTATGAGGTTGGAAATTCCAGAGCCATAGCCTACTTTTGAGAGAAGCTTGTAAGCTGCTCATACTAAACATGAAAAACTACCACAACCATTGATTATCGGGATATTAATTATTTCCCCCCGTAGATGATTTTGAAAACAATGAGCTTTAATTCAGAGCTTTTAGCAGAAGCCAACTCAGCACGGCCACTCTGAGTGGTTCGTGCTTCCATTGAATTTACAGAACATACTCTCTTCCCTTGAAACACTAGCTGCTGTGGGAAAGAGACTTGTTATTGTGTGATACTACATCTTGAATTCCAAGCTTTACATCCAGAATAATCACTTAAATACTAGAAGGTATTGTGGAATAAAATTGACGCCACACAGAAGGTTTCTCGTGTAGGCTTTCATCTATGAAAGTTTTGATTGATACTTTCTGGCGTCTCAAATCTGCCTTTATAGAACACATTTCAAACGTTGTGAATGAAATATGTGTCAGTGAAAATGTATAAAGTAACACTATGTTAATCAGGGTACTGGAAGGCTTGAACCCTTAGCCACGCCGATGGAATGAGTGTCTTTGGACTTCAATCTCTAAGAAGAAGGGAAAAAAACATACCTGTGTAAGGCTCTTAGTGTGCCTCAATATTTAAAAGCATCAGAGTCGGGTATTATGCAGAAGAACCCTAGACCCTAGAAGAATCAAGTCAAACTTGCATCTTTAGGTCGAAAGCCGACTTTAATGACATTCAACTGTTGTAGTCCCATTGGAGAGGGATGGCTATCTGATAGAAGATCTAAATATCACACTTTAACAGCTGCACACACTAGAGCAGTAACAATCAGAATTCAGGGATGTAGGTCTTCAGATTTTATCAGGATTTCCTGATTTCTGAAATTCTTGAATGACATATATTTTCCTTATACAAATGGTAAGGAGGTCTGTTTGGGAAAATAGGAAGACTTTTATTTCAAGTATATGCATGGGTTCCTGGTTATTGCCCACGCCTGACTTACATCCCTGTAATTATGCTTATGAATTTTGATTTTTGAAGTGCTGATCAGTTTACTAACCCGCACAACGTGCATCATGCCAATTGTAATGAACTACATAGGGGTGTATTATAAGAATTAGGAAGTAGCACTAATGATGGAAAACAAGAAACAGAAGCCAGTAGGACAGCCACAAAACCTGTTCTATCAACATCTTACACATGTTTGAACACTCCCCAATGTCCCACTTTCATCTTCTATATGGACAAGAGGGACTCTGCCTCTCTCCCCTTGCCATGGCCCCTCAGGGTACCCAGTCAAGTGGAATGGAGACCATTCCTGACTCTCAGGAGTAAAAAGGCGCCTTTTGTTGCTTGTGATTGATGACTCCCATACAGATATAGTCTCCTCCAGTAAGGTCTTAGGTGACCAAATACAGCCTATACAGGAGGGAGGAAAGTGGGACCAATGAAGGGCTACTTATGTACCTCACATGGTCAAACCAAGGTTGATATCCCATGGTTAAATGGGCTAACCCATCCCATGGTTTAATAAGCCTACTACAGCTTGTTTTATTTTGTTCTGAGGTGTCACCGTAGGTTATGTATTGTAGAAGCCTTTCCATTGCCCCGTCCTCACTAGCCATTGGTCAGTACACACCTGTCTATTCGGTCTCTATTTTGAGATAGGTAGAAGAACCCTTGCAACTCATATCACTGTAATATACTAGTTGGTGCCATAGCATACACATAAATAGCATAGTAAATAAAATTTCTCGACGTGCTCTCAGTGTAGGCGTGGGATCAGTATTTCCATTCTCCCAAGTGATTATGTAGACAGATTCCCTCATGCAACCCTTAATTGCGATGATCGAACAATTTATATTGGCGAGGTGCAAATGTGGTGATAATTGAGATCTGTATAGACAGTAGTTGAAGCAGCTTACCAGAATGGCTGAGGCTACAGTACATGGTGTCTGACATCAGACAGACACACAGCAAGGGATAAACGTGGTATATAGGATGCGGGGTATAGAAAAAGCAGTCGGAGCAATGGGTATAGCCCAAGGGGGCAGAGACGCCCCAGTGTCAACCCAATTATATGACAGACCAGGCAATCACACTTGCCTATATAGACAGTGCACATGACAAATGAATCAAGCAAGACTCTCATAGGGGAATGGATGTTAGATAAGATAGGATAAAATAAGGTGAAGTGGGTAGGTAATATTTAAGGTCTCAGAGGCGAATTGTGTATGTCTTTGTGCCATTGGAGTGGGTGTGTGAATCTTAATATAAAATTTTGCAGTCGTAAGATGAGTGATGGGTGTACGAATCTTAATGTACATTTTGTAGACATAAGATGAGTAATGTGGGTAAGGTCGTCTAGATGTGGGGTATATATGATATACCGGTACTACCCTAGTATTATTGCCGTTCATTCTTAAGAATGAACGGCTATAGGAGGGGACCCATTCTTAAATACAAGCTCTCATAGTGGTGCTTCCTCGCTCTCCATGTATAATCCTCTCATAGGTACAGTATTGAGTATGCCTATACCTGGATTAAAATCTGCAAATCAGTCAAGCATAGAGGTGGTGGCAGTGGTGGTGTTGGTGGACCTGTTATTGTAGACCCTGGGGACAGTGGTGGTAGCCCTGGACACCAGGCAGAGCCATGGTATATAGTATATAGAGCCCCCCCCCCCCCCACCCACCTCTGAATGGTGGTGGTGGCTGTGCTCCTGGGGTGGCCCCATACCTGCCTGGCACCACCTCCCCCAGCACCATGTGGTTCTCTTCTGCTGGTGGTGCGTTTCTCAGCACCACTGACTATTAACCCACTAAAGGCCACCTACATGTATATTTATGTATACATGTACACATAAGTATGATGCACTTTTTTAGGAGTTTTAAGTGGCATGATGAATTGATGCACATTTAAACCTTTATGGATGGCATGATGCATTGATGCACACTTAGACCTTTATGGATAGCATGATGAATTGATGCACACTTAACCCCTTAGGGATGTATTGATGCACACTTAACCCTTTATAGATGGCATGATGCATTGATGCACACTTAACCCTTTAGGGATAGCATGATACATTGATGCACACTTAACCCCTTAGGGATGTATTGATGCACACTTAACCCTTTATAGATGGCATGATGCATTGATGCACACTTAACCTTTAGTGATAGCATGATGCATTGGTGCACAATTAAACCTTTATGGATGGCATGATGCATTGGTGCACACTTAGACCTTTATGGATAGCATGATGCATTGATTCACACTTAACCCTTTATAGATGGCATGATGCATTGATGCACACTTAACCCTTTATGAATGGCATGATGCATTGATGCACACTTAACCGTTTATAGATGTATTGATGCACACTTAACCCTTTGTAGATTGCATGATGCATCGATGCACCCTTTATGGATGTATTGATGCACACTTAACCCTTTGTAGATTGCATGATGCATTGATGCACACTTAACCCTTTATGGATATCATGATGCATTGGTGCACACTTAGACCTTTATGGATAGCATGATGTATTGATGCACACTTAACCCCGTTAGGGATAGCATGATGCATTGATGCACACTTAACCCTTTACAAATGGCATGATGCATTGATGCACACTTAACCCTTCATGGATAACATGATGCATTGATGTACACTTAACCCTTTAGGGATGTATTGATGCACACTTAACCCTTTATAGATGGCATGATGCATTGATGCACACTTAACCCTTGAGGGATGGCATGATGCATTGATACACACTTAACCCTTTATAGATTGCATGATGCATTGATGCACATTTAACCCTTCATGGGTGGCATGATGCATTGATGCACACTTAACCCTTTATAGATGGCATGATACATTGATTTACACTTAACCCTTTAGGGATGGCATGATGCATTGGTGCACACTTAACCCTTTATGGATGGCATGATGCATTGATGCACAATTAACCCTTTATGGGTGACCTGCTACATTGATGCACACTTTAAGCATTATAATTAACCATGACAAAATAAATCACAACAGCTATGCCGTGCTTAACTGATTTCCTTAATCCATCAAATACACGCCTCCTAGTTGTTTTCCATGTGTGTCGGCCATCTTTGTTTTAGGAAACACAGGGATCCAGCTCATATATTGTCAATTTTAATCTTCAAAAGTTATCAGATGGATGTTAGTGACCATTGGGACACCTCAACTAGCTAATTTTATTGTTCTCCATATATGTCGGCCATCTTTGTTTTAGGAAACACAGGGATCCAGGCAATATATGGTCAACTTCGATCTTCAAAAGTTATCAGATGGATGTTAGTGACCATTGGGACACCTCAAGTACCTAATTTTATTGTTTTCCATGTGTATCGGCCATCTTGGTTTTTGGAAACACAGGGATCCAGGTCATATGTGGTCAATTTTGATCTTCAAAAGTTATCAGATGGATGTTAGTGACCATTTGGAGACCTCAACTACCCAATTTTGTTGTTTTCCATGTGTGTCGGCCATCTTTGTTTTAGGAAACACAGGGATCCAGGTCATACATGGTCAATTTTGATCTTAAAAAAAAAGTTATAGATAGATGTTAGTGACCATTGGGACACCTCAACTACCCAATTTTATTGTTTTCCATGTGTGTCGGCCATCTTTGTTTTAGGAAACACAGGGATCCAGGTCATATGTGGTCAATTTTGATCTTCAAAAGTTATCAGATAGATGTCAGTGACCATTGAAAGACCTCAACTACCTAATTCTATTTTTTTTTCAATATGTGTCAGCCATCTTTGTTTTAGAAAACACAGCGATCCAGGCCATATATGGTCAACTTTGATCTTCAAAAATTATCAGATGGATGTTAGTGACCATTGGGACACCTCAACTACCCAATTTTATTGTTTTCCATGTGTGTCGGCCATCTTGGTTTTAAGAAACACAGGGATCTAGGTCATATGTGGTCAATTTTGATCTTCAAAAGATATCAGATGGATGTTAGTGGCCATTGGGACACCTCAACTACCTAATTCTATTGTTTTCCTTGTGTGTCTGCCATCTTGGTTTTAGGCAACACAGGGATCCAGGTCATATGTGGTCAATTTTAATCTTCAAAAGATATCAGATGGATGTTAGTGACCATTGGGACACCTCAACTACCTAATTCTATTGTTTTCCTTGTGTGTCGGCCATCTTGGTTTTAGGAAACACAGGGATCCAGGTCATATGTGGTCAATTTCGATCTTCAAATGTTATCAGATGGATGTTAGTGACCATTGAAAGACCTCAACTACCTAATTCTATTGTTCTCCATATGTGTCGGCCATCTTTGTTTTAGGAAACACAGGGATCCAGGTCATACATGGTCAATTTTGATCTTAAAAAAAAAGTTATAGATAGATGTTAGTGACCATTGGGACACCTCAACTACCCAATTTTATTGTTTTCCATGTGTGTCGGCCATCTTTGTTTTAGGAAACACAGGGATCCAGGTCATATGTGGTCAATTTTGATCTTCAAAAGTTATCAGATGGATGTCAGTGACCATTGAAAGACCTCAACTACCTAATTCTATTTTTTTTTCAATATGTGTCAGCCATCTTTGTTTTAGAAAACACAGCGATCCAGGCCATATATGGTCAACTTTGATCTTCAAAAATTATCAGATGGATGTTAGTGACCATTGGGACACCTCAACTACCCAATTTTATTGTTTTCCATGTGTGTCGGCCATCTTGGTTTTAAGAAACACAGGGATCTAGGTCATATATTGTCAATTTTGATCTTCAAAAGATATCAGATGGATGTTAGTGGCCATTGGGACACCTCAACTACCTAATTCTATTGTTTTCCTTGTGTGTCTGCCATCTTGGTTTTAGGCAACACAGGGATCCAGGTCATATGTGGTCAATTTTAATCTTCAAAAGATATCAGATGGATGTTAGTGACCATTGGGACACCTCAACTACCTAATTCTATTGTTTTCCTTGTGTGTCGGCCATCTTGGTTTTAGGAAACACAGGGATCCAGGTCATATGTGGTCAATTTCGATCTTCAAATGTTATCAGATGGATGTTAGTGACCATTGAAAGACCTCAACTACCTAATTCTATTGTTCTCCATATGTGTCGGCCATCTTTGTTTTAGGAAACACAGGGGTCCAGGTCATATATGGTCAACTTCGATCTTCAAAAGTTATCAGATGGATGTTAGTGACCATTGGAAGACCTCAACTACCTAATTCTTTTGTTTTCCTTGTGTGTCGGCCATCTTGGTTTCAGGATCACAGGGATCCAGGTCATATGTGGTCAATTTTGATCTTCAAAAGTTATGAGATGGATGTTAGTGACCATTGAAAGACCTCAACTACCTAATTCTATTGTTTTTCATATGTGTCGGCCATCTTGGTTTTAGAAAACACAGGGATCCAGCTCAAATATGGTCAATTTTGATCTTTCAAAGTTATGAGGTGGATGTTAGTAGTCATTGGGATACCTCAACTACCTAATTCTATTGTTTTCCATATATGTCGTCCATCTTGGTTTTCGGAAACACAGGGGTCCAGGTCATATATGGTCAATTTTGATCTTCAAAAGATATCAGATGGATGTTAGTGACCATTTGGACACCTCAACTACCCAATTTTATTGTTTTCCATGTGTGTCGGCCATCTTGGTTTTAGGAAACACAGGGATCCAGGTCATATGTGGTCAATTTTGATCTTCAAAAGTTATCAGATGGATGTTAGTGACCATTGGGACACCTCAACTACCTAATTCTTTTGTTTTCCTTGTGTGTCGGCCATCTTGGTTTCAGGAATCACAGGGATCCAGGTCATATGTGGTCAATTTTGATCTTCAAAAGTTATCAGATGGATGATAGTGACCATTGGGACACCTCAACTACCTAATTCTTTTGTTTTCCTTGTGTGTCGGCCATCTTGGTTTCAGGAATCACAGGGATCCAGGTCATATGTGGTCAATTTTGATCTTCAAAAGTTATCAGATGGATGTTAGTGACCATTGTGACACCACCACCACCAATACCACCACCACACTACTCCCAACCCTCACACACATTCCTTATTTGCATATTTTAATCCAGGCATAGGTTTACTCCATACTATAGCAATGGGACAGGATTTTACATGGAGAGCGAGGAAGCACCACAATCAGAGCATATATTTAAGTATAGGTCCATTCCAAATGCCATAGAGTTCATATATAATGATCTTTTTTCCTTGGATCATAATAGGAATATGCACGGCATTACAGCATTGCTGTGTTTACTTTCCTGAAAGTATGTTATAGATTAATAAATTGCAAAACACACAACATATGAAGGGCTTTTATATTCCGTATTAAAATAATATTTGTTCTGAAAATTTTGATCTAAGATCATATTAAAAATATTGTAAATCAATTCTATACTTCTTAGAACATGATATGAATATGCACGGCATTACAGCTTTGCTGTGTTTACTTTGCCGAAAATATGGGATAAATTTCTAATCCGGGAAACGCACTGCAATTTAACTGCTTTTAGAATTGATATTAAACTCAGAATTGATCGTCAAATTTAATATGAACTCCTAATATCTTGATCATAGATGACAGATCCTAAATTCAATCCTCTCAATTGCATCCTTAACACGGGCCTCTTGATCATAGATCTTAGATCTAAATTTTCAATTGAATCCTTAACATAATCTCCTAACCATTGACCCCTTGTTATTATTTATTGCAACGAGATCGTCCCAAGAGGACGTTTATCCACCTGCCGTTTGGCGAGGATTATAATATGCCAAATACAGTACAAATAGGATACATTTGCAGACTCCAACATATTAGCAAATGGTATATTAACCAAATTTGGTAGAGCTAAATTGCAAAGTTGCTTTAAGCCAAGTATAATAACGCCAATTTATATAGTGTTGTGAAAATACAATTGATAAGGATACGGCAACGGATAGTGCAATGGAAAACAAGGGTGTTCAAAGCTATAACTCTTTTATGAAGTTTAGTTTGCCAATAGCGCATTTGAAACGTTTTTTTTGTGGGCAATCTTTGTGTTAAATAGTCTAGTTCGTCCCATAACTTGACTCCTCTATAGTAAGCTGAGCATTGAAAAAAACTAGTTCTAGCTCTTCTTATATTAAACTTTAACTTTAAATCACCCCTAGTTCTTATGTTCATGTTCAATTGTCTCCCCATTATGGGACTTCTTACAAATAATGGTTAATAATTGGACAGCACGTCTTTTCTCGAGACTATCAATATTGCATTGTACATGGAGGTTCTTAACACTTAACTGTCGAATACGAGTTTGGCAGCAGACTCTTAAGGCCTGATTTTGCATGCGCTGCAATTTCTGTAGCTCATTTACTTGGCCACTTCCAGTTTAGAAAGAACAATATTCTAGTGTTGGACAAATCATAACCTTATATATATATCCAAGCTGGTTTTATCTGTCATACACTGACGCAATTTACATAGTTTATACAATCTATTGCTGAATGACTTTTTGACCTTTGTGATATGGGGATTGATGGTTAATTTCCCATCCAATTCTACACCCAGGTATGGGTAACTCTTACACACTGGTAATACATCATTACCAAGCCTCAGTTCAGGATCGGCAAGCCGATCAATTTTCGATCCAGCACCAAACAACATACACATGCTCTTACTACAGTTGGCAGTCATGTAATTTCTGTTGCACCAGGCAAGTATTCTGGTCAGATCCTCAGCTGGATCACTGCCTTAAGATGCTTCAATCATATATGAGACATCATGTACATCAAAAATATACTGGTGTATGGATAATTATGTGGTAGGGGTGTTTTTTTTTCAATAAGACATATGAAGAAAAGCCTCCCAGAAGACTAGTCGAATCTGTTTAGCACACCCTACTGTCTGCAAATGTGATCTTGAACAAAAATAAAGTAAGTTAAAACGACAATATCCCACCGTAGCCATTGTTTTCTGTGTACTGGGGAGTATCTGTCGTAGTTAAAGTTGGCTAAAGGGGTGCATCCACTGCCGACGGATGGACCATCCGTCAGTTTCACCCGTCGATTTTATCATTGTTTTCTATGGAACAAAGCACCGATGAAGGGCGACGGATAGTCCATCCGTCGCAGTGGACACAGCCCTATATCCGCTAAAAAGACAGATTTGAAAATTTGTGGAAACATGTCTAAATAGTTTGTAAATGCTCATCTCTTTTGCTATGTATATATTGTTCCAAATACTACTGGCCCCTAGGGCCTCAAAATGAAGTGTCTAATCACAATGCAAAACACTCACTGGATGGCCCTTGACATTCCTGCTCAGCACAGTGCCACTTGTTGGCTAGTCTGACAGGCTTTGTGTAGTGTTTAGTACACCGGATAAGGACTGGCTATTCATCCACAGCACATAGGCTCCCTCTATAGGAAATTAGCCACACCTGATTTATTAGTAGGATAGGAATAAATACAGGGCATAGGTTTTCTTTGTTTTGGAGCAGAAATATTTTACATAATCATTAGATATTTTAACACATTGTTTATAATGTTGTGTAGATGGTGAAGGATGAGAAACACCAAATTTGATACTGTGATAGCGGACATGCCCACTTTAAACTACCCCTCTTTGGTTTGGGTATTTTTAATTGTAAAATTATCCATACTGAGCTTATGAATCCAGTTTGTATGCGATCCTTAATGTGGCCATTGTAAACTTGAAACTAGGCCAAAGACATTGTTCAGGTTACCCAACCTAGCTCAACAAAATAAGGCCGATTACTCCTATGTCATAGTAAACCGTAGAGGAATAAGATAGGATATCCAAATAAGGATTTTATCCTTTTGATATGGCTAAGGCAGGTTATGAATAGTGCTAATCATTTTGGCCTTAAAAGTACCATAAGAATTTATCCAACCTGAAAGTGTCTTCATTAGTTTGGCCCTGGGTGATATTTCATGGGGTAGAGCAGTGAACAAGTAATCAAAGGGGTGGCTAAAGGGGTGCATCCACTGCGTCAACTCATGACGCGTGTGTGTTAGCGAAGGATAATGACACGAGGCCGTAGGCTGAGTGTTATTAGCCTTTGCTAACACACACAAGTCATGAGTTATCCATTGACTACTTATTTTATACCACGAAACCAATAAATAATCAATATTATACCAATAAATTCAAGTTGAAAACAAAAATTATTCCCCCTCCCCGGGACTCGATGCCAGCCATTGTGTGTACACGATCGGTACATACACCTCCTCCCCCGGCAGCGGACAGCGACAGCGCCCGTCTCGGCTCGGATTGGCAGCGGCACACGGCGAAAGATTTCAATGCGTCTCGCTGTTATGTTTGTGTATAATACACCTCCTCGCCCGGCAGCGGACAGCGACAGTGCACATGGCGAAAAAAGATGCTTCTCGCGGTTATGTTTGTGTATAATACACCTCCTCGCCCGGCAGCGGACAGCGACAGCACACACGGCGAAAAAAGATGCATCCGGGCCGGGATTTGAACTGTGTACCTCACGCGGCTGAGCGCAAAGTGCTAACCGCTAGACCACCGCTTCTCCTCCTCCTGCGAGCGTCTCGGCTTGGATTGATTTGAATGCGTCCCGTGGTTATGCACGATCGGTACACACGCCTCGGCGCCCGGCTAGGAATCTTAGGTTGCAGGTTCGAGCCCTACCATGGCAATGAAATAGTCTGTTGGTTTTAACATGTAACATATGACATGGGAGGACATGAGAGGCGTGCGGTTATCCTGGATAACCGCACGCCTTACATGGATAACCACACGCCTTACAAAATTGAAGTTACAGCCTATAGGGTGTGCAATATCGACAGATATGTGGATGGGAATAGCCACCAAAAAGCACTGGGTAACCCAGAAATCGTGGTATAACGAGTAATATCGTTCATCACCTGCCATCAAATTAACCTATAATGGTATGACAGAGAACAATCAATGGGCATGCAACTCTCAGTCCCATAGTCATTGATTACCATTAGCAGAGAATTTGAAACCAACGATGTTTCATTCAGAGCTTAGCATAATACCATGCTGCACGATCACTGTCAGTTATAAATATTCCATAGTTTTCCAGGATTTAAAAGAGCTCCTTCCATTTTCCTCGGAACATGATCAGGAAACTGGAACATTAATATAATATGCACTCCCCGAGGTAAAAGAATATGGAATATGCACAGAGAAGGCAATTATCCCCTTGTATTTTATTGACAAATCGTTTTATTAGATTTATAACAACCTGCCTCCCCCAACCTTCTTCTACTTTCTCACAATCAGGGCTCTCTACAAACTTAATATTCACATAACATTGCCCCTTGCCATGTTCCCAATATTTGTCAATGAATATTGAATTAAAATATTCACATTTGAAAAAATTGGAAAATTTGCAAAATGCGAATAATGCCTGTTCTGATTAGCAGATTTTGAGGGAATCTGATTCCGGCTGCACTCTTAGTAGAAGCCAGGGTTATTTTACAGCAAATATTGCTGGTTCCAGTACGTTTTGCAGTAAATCTATAGGAGGTGAGTGACTGTAATTTTACAGCACAATCCACAGTGATCATACATTAACAACCACTGTGATCATACAGCAAGATCAATCACATCTACAGCAACATATAGTGTAAATTAACAGCAAAACGTGTTGTAATATTACAGAAAAATGTGTTGTGAATAAATAGTTATATTTTCTGGTAATGAACAGCAAATTTTGCTTTAAATGAACAGTTTTTGCTGGCAACTGAGGTTCCAGCAACTATTGCTGTAAATTCACAGAAACTATGTGTGTAGTAAGAGGTCCTGTAATGTATTGTGTATATAGGTATAAAAGACACTGCTAGATACTCTATCACTGAGTTGGTGTTTGAATTATCTATGTGTGCACTACATGCATGCATTGATACTACAATCTAGCAAGCCTGCTGTTTCAGCCACAAATGTCCCTAGCAATGAGGACAAAATTGTCTCTAATTCCAGTGAAGTTCCATTATTGAGGGAGAGAGAAGTAGAAAACCATCTCACCCAAACCATTTCATGGTCAGTCAGTTTTAATACCAGACCAACCTAAAGGCAGGTAGGCCCATGTTAGCTTCTACTTCAGAGACCAAACACTTGTAAATTTATACAATTTTAGACTCAGGTATGGTGTATTCTGTGTATAGTACTGGTTGTTCCTAGTTTTCTTCTGAGATAACCTTATACATTATCATGTGTGCACAAGGCTAGATTGAACCTACTGAGGTTATTAACATATAAGGGGACAATATTGGATGGAGGTGGCACTATAAAAATATACATACTTAGCAGATGGTTATACTGCTGCCCTTGACTGGCAGACACTATAGATGGCTATTTTTCTAAACCCTTTATAAGGTCACTATAATTATGTACTCCCAATGGCAGGGTGATCGACTAGCTGGCCTGGGGCATAGTGTATGCAGAGTTATATTACAGGATCACTTACAGTACACACACACGTGTATATATATATATATAAGTTATCTCGCTACCAGGGAATAATAAATACCGGTAATGTATGGAAGAGAATATAATAAATACCAGATGTACCGGTAATAATGTATTAATATAATACCATGTAATGAATGATCTATCACAGAACACATGAGTTTGGTGGGTTACTGACCTTGGGGCTATCAGCACCATACATGCCTTTATTAAAACAACTATAATAATTAGTTGACAATAAGCAGCCAGTAAAATGCATAATATAATAACAATAGTATAATAACAATAGTACAGAATAACAATATTAATAACAATAGTATTAACAATAGTAAAATTTAAAATTTTCAGGGAACACCCAGCGTGGTGTTACCTGTACAGGTGAATCGAGCCAATTGACGGTTACTTTGAAACCACCTCTTTTATACCAGTGGGCTGTTGACTGTGACGTCATACTATGACATCATTGGTATCCTTACGAGCTGAAAGTAGTCCCTAACCGTCCGCGGCTAATTATATAAATATACACGAGTGTATATAGTTCCATAAGTTATCTCGCTACCAGGGAATAATAAATACCGTTAATGTATGGAAGAGAATATAATAAATACCAGATGTACCGGTAATAATGTATTAATATAATACCATGTAATGAATGATCTATCACAGAACACATGAGTTTGGTGGGTTACTGACCTTGGGGCTATCAGCACCATACATGCCAAAAACACACAAAAACACGCCAAACACATGTGAAAAACACATATCAATCAACATTGCAAATGAGATTGACACAATCTATCCAACTCCAATAGTTCATCTTTGTAATTATGTAAGTATTTAAAAACAGAGTTGGATTTCCAATTAACCCTCTTTTTGATAGACTCTATACTGAGTCCAGCATCTTTTAATAACGTAGCACCACCGTGCCTTAAGGAATGGGTAGAGACACAGCCCTCGATACCAGCTTGAAAGGATAAAGACTTTAACCTGGAGTTGACATACTGGTACTGAAGAGGATTACCATTAGACTTAAACAGATACTCTCTGCTACTCCTACCCAAGCACAACTTTTCCAGACCTAGATAAGGACATAGTGGAGAATCAACATTTTTTGACAAATAGATATTAAACGAACTTTTACCAAGCTGATCAGTCTTGGATGTCCTGATACACATAGACAAATAATCTCGATGAAATTTAATATCACCAACCTTTAAGGAATGTGGGGACTCAACCACATGCCCCACTCGTAACACACCCCTATAGCATGTTAAAATTGCCATCCAAAATCTAAAGTCTGCCATGTTGGTTAGATCCAAGAATGACCTTAACCTCAACATGTCTTTTGGAGAATAATAGTGAATAACTCTGGTTGAACAGGTATAAAGCCTGTCAATGCCATCAAGGGTCTTCTTTAACATGAAATTACTACTATAATCAGGATAGCCCTTAATTTTTTGAAAATACCAAACCGCAGACAAATAATTTTTTTACAGATGATGGCTTCATAAAATCAGATAAGTAAACTGCATATATGGAACCTTGAGAGGGAGAACAAGGAAAGGTTTGTAAACAAAATTTTTTACAAAATTTCTTATACCTTTTAAGTTGTTGGTTCCTTGCTCTCCTCGTATTTTCAGACACACTCTGGGCTAAAAGTAACCTTTTTCTGTTTAGTAATCTCTCCCACTCTGGAATTAAAGCAACACATATCATTTTCATGGAGAGAGTTTATACATTTGCTCGGAATACCCTTATAAGCAAGTCTAGATAGTTGGTCGGCCAGGATATTGTCCTCTGACTTAATATAGGTTGCATATATCTCCACATTGTTAATGAAGCAAAGCCAGAAAATTTCCCTTAACCACTCCATACATAACTTGTTCCTGGACCTACCCGTATTTATCATAGCCAGCACCTGCATATTATCAGTAATACAGTGTATTCTTTTATTTTTACAACTTGAAATCCAACGCTTCAAACCAACCATGACCGGGTATAACTCATATACATTTATATTTCTATGATGGTTTTTAAATCTATCCAAAATTGGGGGAGGAGCAAAATGGCCTGTACCTAGATTGAACCTATCATATGAAGTCCAGTCACCATATAAATAATCCTTCCCCATCCATGCTCCAAAGCCTCTGATAGATGAATCGGAGTACATAGGAGTATCTACCAGATCGTTTAGAATAAATCTTTTACAATTGAAAACTTTACAAAAATCAAGCCACCACTGCATATCCTGGCGAGTACAGGCTGAAACCCTAATATAACCTCCTGGTCTAGCTCGCGCGCAGAGATAAAAAATTCTTCTGCTAAAGGTTCTACCACCCTTAACCACCTGCGAGCAGAAAGACATCAGGCCACCTATCCTTTCAAGATTCTTTTTGGAAATGAATTTCTTACTAACATTCTCCATCAAAATATTTTTCATCTTGGTCAATTTATCTTCTGGCAAGGATAATTCCAGATTAACAGAGTCTATATTAATACCAAGGAATTTACAGGTTTGTGAAGGATCCGTTACTTTTTCCCTCGATACCACAAACCCCATATGCTGCATGCACTCTATGAGGATATTCCTTTGACGTAAACATTCACCATAAGTATCAGCAATTATGATAAAGTCATCCAGATAATTGACCAACTTTTTCACACCATAGCTCCTGGCCACCTCCACAATAAAATCAGATATTCGATTGAATATATAAGGGGCACATTTAAGTCCAAAAGTTAACCTGTTGCTTACATAGAAACCTTCACCTTGACCAAAATCCCATCTAAATCCTTGCATACCAGTGTGGGGACCATAAACATTAATGGTTCTATAGGCAGACTTCAAATCTACTACACTCATAAAATCATCTTTGTCTAACTGAGCTGTGACCGTACCAATATTATTGTAAGAGAAGGTAGAACTAGTCTCGTCCATATAGTTATTAATGGAAATTTTTTCAGGCATACTGCAATCAGTTATAGGCCTTAGCCTGCCATTAGATTTTTCAACACCACCAAGAGAGTGAATGCACTGTGGTTTGTCTTTGACTTTGTATACGAGACCAGCCTCTACCTCCTCACGAAGTATGCTACAAAATTCCTTGTAAAAACTACCTTCAAGAATGGACTTATAATTTTTGCAATTGTAAGACGTATTGCACGCAGGGTCAACTATCTTAAACCCTTCCACAAAACCCTTCCACAAGAATAATGCCTCTTTACTATCTATATTTATGACACCCTTCTGGGTTAAGTAAGGGGCTACTCTGCAGGGTAAAATTTGAGACTTTTTCCCATGAACATAGTGAACACAATTGCACACACCATTTATACAGCTATCATACACTTTGATGCTAGGTAAATTATTAATAGCGACAGTAAACAGTGGTTTAACCTTGCCCTGTACTAGGCCATCATATGATATATTAATATCATCTTCAACATTTAATTGTAAATTTGCTACAGGTTCTACATCAGAACCATAGGCACCTGAACTCTCACCAATATCACTCGGAGAGACCAGACACACCTCTCCAGCATAATTTTCACCAACACCCTGAACTGGAGCGATGGGTGGAGGCGAACCAGGGTCTACCAAACCTACTATATACGACTTTGGCATCGACACACTATCACATACAGGACCCTGGCCACCAGTACAATCCTAATCAGATTTGTTTACTTGACAGTCCACCTTACTGTGGCCTGCTTTGGTACATGAACTACATACATGTCTATACTTGCAAGGATCCCTAGTGCATCCCTCAGCCCTATTAAATGCATAGCATGAGTTTGTAGAGACCTTAAACTTTCCAGAATTTTTGGATTTAGTTGAATATGCCTTCTGGGCTTGAACTGTCCCGTCATAGGACAAAAGACGGAGGATATCCGAATTTTCAATCATAGCAAAGGCATCTAAACCATCAGTATTGGCTCTGTCCCTAACAGACTTGTCATATGCTACTAAAGCTTTTACAGTGAAAATTTTCGTGTCTGACTTTTCAACCAACATCTGGAGGTGCCTGAGCATGCCCTCCACATCGTCCCCATCCTTGTAATAATCTATAATGAATTTGATATTGACCAATACAAGTTTCTCAATGCTGTCGACCTTGTCACGTTTTTTTATGAATTGTTCGTGGTCAAACTCACCAATTTTTTGCTTGGCGTGATGGCGATGAATTGACAAGTCTATTGACGACCCTCTTGACGAGCTGGGACTCCTGTGACGAGCAGTATAAGACGATTTCGATCTCGTTTGACGACCTCTACGTCCTGCTCTGGTCCACTCGCCGCCATCTTGGTTGCTATGGACGCTGTCGTCGTCAACGTCCCGCTGTAGACCACGCCCCCGTCGCCTTGGTTTCGCGTCTCTTGTATCTTGTTTGTATACAGATGCACGTGCTCCCGCCGCCCCGCTGTCCGGTCCGCTCAAAGGATTCATCTCGTCCTTACGGGCCCCTTGGCTAGCAATAACGTCTCGCAGCATTTTCTTTATATCCAAAAGGTCTTCCTCCATCAAGTCCAGCCTCGTCTGGTCAGCAGTCTCACTCTCTCTAGCCTGTGGCGTGTTAGGCTGCAAGGGCTCCAGACCCCCACATAGAGAAGTTAAACTGCTCGAAGATCCCAAATTGGCCGATTCCTGGTCCGTTTTAGCCGATTTAGCCGATTTTTTCGACAAACCCTTCTTCTTCGCACCTGCAGTAGTTTTTTCCCCATGCTTGAGCCCATATCCAAATAATAATCCAGAAAAAACTGCTTTAAATTTAAAATTTTCAGGGAACACCCAGCGTGGTGTTACCTGTACAGGTGAATCGAGCCAATTGACGGTTACTTTGAAACCACCTCTTTTATACCAGTGGGCTGTTGACTGTGACGTCATACTATGACATCATTGGTATCCTTACGAGCTGAAAGTAGTCCCTAACCGTCCGCGGCTAATTATATAAATATACACGAGTGTATATAGTTCCATATATATATATATATACATACATACATGTGCCTCTACAATAAAACTTACTGTATTTGGGAATACTGTACTTTCTGCTGTGGAACTACCAAAAGCGTTTCTGTTATAAAACACAAACTCCCAAATTCTGTAAATTAGCGACCTGTATTACAGATGTTATGTCTCTGGACTTACATCCCTAGAATGAAAACATTTCCTTTGACATTCTCCCTTGGGATAAGCTATTGCCATCGGGTGTCTATCTCCACATATTTTGCAAGGAGAAGTCTGTCGAGGAATTAGGACGGGCCAATCAGATTTCATAGGAAGCTTAGACCCTCCCAAGCTTGTTAGAACTGAACACCATTGAATGGAAATTAGGTTTAACATTTTATGAACTCAACGTCAGATTGACAGGCCTGATAGGATTTGCAGATCACTTGTTTGGTGTGATTGCCTTTCAACTAAACTATTATAGGGCCACACTGAAAACCTCGCAAATTCCACATAGATTCAAACAGATACCATTTATCTCAATTATGTGAAGGCTCTTTATAGTTGCAGATCTTAGTAGGCCTACAAAGAAAAAAATGAGATTTCAGCTCGTATTTCTATAGTTGTACTGAATTAATACATATGGCCCTGACAAGAGAGGTCTTCGGCAAAGCTTTATATATCATTGAGAAAAGAGTAAATTCATAAGGCTCAGTGGTCTGATGCCCGACCTCTGAATTGCCATACTTATACATTTGTGTATTCCCTTCCTATCTAGTCATAATCATTAAAGTCATGAGAGATTGAAAAGGGACATATATTTCATATTAGAAATGAATCTAGTAGAATCGATGCAGTCTAGCCACTGGCTTCTTGAGGGATAAATCATTACAGGGTCAATATGCCCTCCCAGGAAAGATGTCACGTTCGTGTAGATAATGGTTTGTGTATCACACATTCGGATGTGAGGTGAGGAAAGGAATAGGGGTATATGAATTTTGATGATCTTGAATTCTCGTTATTGCACCATGGTATTTAAGGAAGAAATTGGCACATCTATAATTTCCATAGCATTATCATGAAATGATAGCTCTTTTCATACGGTAGAGAAATTGCCATTTATGCAGCTAATGTGACATACGAGGACGGCATATTACAATTGTGAATATACCAGCAAAAGCAGCTCTATCAATATCTTACACATGGCTTAATACTCCCTAGTGCCCCTCATTCATCTTGTATAAGACAAGGGACTCTGCCACTTTTCCTTTGTCCTGGTTCCCTCAGGGTACCCAGTCAGGTGGAAGTGAGCCCCTTGTTGTTGTTGTTGTTGTAGTAATTCACTTTATTTTATACGGAGCATTAATAAGTACCCTGTTGGGTGTCTTGCCATTCCACACAGTACTAGCAGTGCTAGTAGGAACAAGTTTGTGCTTCAAATATTTGAGCAAATACAATAAGATACACAGGGATGACAGTTTTCAGTTTATTTCAGGCTTTCAGAGTTTTAGCAAAATTTCAAAAATGCCCCCCCCCCCAAAAAAAAAAAAATTGTTTTAAAAATACATAATAGCCATGTGTACAGTAGTCTGTTGTAACGCATTATTAGGCATACCTGGTACTAACATGACTGCAACATTGACTTCAATAGAGCACAACCCAGCGTAACTAAGTGTATCCTCACAGACTCCCACAGCCCTTCCCAACTTAAGACCTATTAGGTCAACAGGTCTCCTACCCTACCCTTTCTATAACGGTAGTCAGGGGTGTTCAGACCCAACAGGTCTAGGAAAGCTGTTAAAGGATTTTGTTTTGTTTCACCTAACATCAACCTCTGTAGTAAAACAGAATTGATGTAGACCTTAGAATTTGCCTATTTTCAGAGCTTTACAAACAAAGAAATAATATTCAAGTGTAATTCAACCAACATTTTGACCCATTTTCCCAGATTTTGAAGCAAAAAAAAAATGGTCAAATCCACTCTCAGATTGCAATAGATATGGCCTAGTTCACGATTGTATTACTGGATAGGCAAGACATAGCTTTAACTTATGGCTCCAACTTTCAGTATACAGCCAAACTATATCACGATTTCCCTTGGCCTTAAGACAAACCACATCCCCATCCCAGTAATCTGATATCACCACCACACACCCCCACTCACACACCAGACCACAGCTGTCATCAACCACCCTCATTACCCCCTACCTCTCCCACACATACATACACAAACAGGGTGGGATAGACTAGGTCTGTTTGGCATTGTGGACATACAAAACAAAACCTGATCATGCAACATGTTCAAAGGGAGGGGGGAGGGGATGGGGGTCACTATATATAGCATTTCATAGGTTTATTCAGATTACATGGACAATACAGCTTATCACCTATTTGGAGAACAATTATAGAAGGAATACCAACAAGGATTAGCAAATTGCTGAATTGAGATATGTAGGATTGTGTGGCAAAGACCAAGAGCTATATGTGTGGTATAGGAAGGAAGGTGTGAGGTCCCCAGTCAGACTAAGAAGTGTTATATCAGACTATCCATCCCATAAGTGTGCAGTGTACAGAGGACTTCTTCAAGGGTATGTTCAGTATGTTATACATTATAGATTTACTGCATGGTCTAACACCCTCCCCCTTGGCTCTTACACTGACACACCCATTCACTCACCAAAATTGTATCCCAAAATGACTTGAAATACCAATACCTATCTCTAATTACAAAGTTGTCTTGGGGGGGGGGCATGGCTACAAATCCCCACTGACTATATTGGATCTAACCTCAAAATTATGTATCAAGGTGATCTAAAACACACCAATTCCTGTCTATAATTCCAACCCCCCCCCCCCCCAGACAAGTCGTTGTGCTTTGCTTGTGACATGCGATGATGCCCACAAGGGCCTCAGGCCTCTGCAAAGTTCAGACTTTTTTTCTGGACCCCTGGATACATCAATAAATTAGTGTCTTGAAAGAGAGTTAGTAATTAGAAGTCATCCCTGAAGGCCAAATTGCACTACGTGAAAAATGGGTCTGAAATGTCTGTGATTCTAGATATCGGCAACATTGGACTCTTGCCAATTTCCTAAATATCAAGGGTACTCACTGCACGTCTAACCACTCCAAATCTGACTATAGATGATAGTAGCAGGGGAATCTCTGTGATTTTCATTACTGCACAGATGAGTTGCTAGAATGATTCACAGAGATAGAGTATTTGATATTAAAATCACAGTGGTCTCTGACTATTTTCTGTAGTTTGCAATGGTCTCCTGCATAGCATAAACAAATGTAGCTTGCATAAATCACATGCAGAACCCATTATCACTGTAGTATGTGGAACTTGGCTCCTGATTTATCAAAGACACACCTCTTCTGATTTCCTAGAAAGTGTTGTTTTCCTCTAAATCACAGGGACTTTGAGTCTACCACGGAGATTTCAAGCCCTTTGTGAAGAAAATATCAAAAACTTTTGATGTACAATACTCCCTAAATACCAGCATTTTGACAAGGATTCTTTGCCTTTATAGGTCTTCCCTAGACGATATTACCACCCCAATATCGGATAAGCACCCACAGATATCCTATTCTACAACGATTTTCCGACCATTTTCGCGTTGTGGGATTTGGCCTTGAAATCAGAGAGTAAAGATAGAGAAAAGAAAGAGAAGAAAAATAAAGGCTGATGTTGCTGCCTCGGCTGTTGGTATTGCCTTTAAGGACTGATCATAGTGTCCTTTATGACAGATGTTTTGTCATAATATAGGTCATGGTCGTAATAGTCTCAATATGAGAGATATAATTGAAATGTGAAAATAACAAATTTATACAGGTGAAAGTTTGTGTGTCTAGTCACATAATTAATAACCATCAATAACCTTATCGAAGTGGGTATTACACCACTCCTCACTCCCCTTGGCTCATGAGGAGAAAAAGTGCCTTTTGCAGCATGTGATTGAAGGCCTCTGTACAGATGGTCTCCTCCAGTCCTGGTGACCAAATACAACCTGCCCTGGAGGAAGAGTACCCAGTGTAAAGTGCACCTAATAACAGGCCGATGCCGTTTCTTTAACTAAGAGGTCAGATACGGTGACCTACCTTAAAATACAGAATGACCATCGCCTAGAACCATACCCTTAGAGCTTGGGCTCTACTCTTATATCCCGAGACTGCTACTCTTCATCGATCTAGCTGTGTTAAGGATTTCCTATGTATCAATTATCATCGACATTCTGTAAGGTCAGAACAGTAATCTCCCGCGGATAAGGCAGGCGCATCTTATACGCAAGGTTTTACTTCTCCCTGGATCCACAAGGGGGAGATCAAGACCTTCATTTTGATATGTTACACTCCCCTGAATTTCTGGTAGGACATAAGAGATTTCATTGGGGTCCATGGGACACTAGCTACACATAGCTTTTTGAATTTTCAAAATCCATTTAGTAGAACAAAAGATTTTTCTATTTTTCTGATCAAATCCTAAAACTCTAGGTGCGCCTTATAGGCGGGCTGCGCCTTATACACTGGAGATTACGGTAGTTAACCCTAGTTAATTTAGGAGAGGGTTGTGTGTATTGGATACTGAAGTGTTTCTTTTGACGGCAAACCCCCTAGTACACATTTGTTCACTGTTCTGTACATAAACTAAAATGTGGCATGTTACTACTTGTCTTAGACCTTGGGAAAAAATAAGATTGTATCTATATCATAGATGCCACCTTTCCCATTACCGGTACTACCTTTTCCCTAGGGCGGTTGTGTGTCTTTCCCTCAGAGAGACGCACCAGTGACAACTATACTTAATAGATACGATCGTTTTTAAAGTGCACATTGACTTACCATAACATACAAAAGCTATAATGGGTAAGTTATCCCCAGCATGTATGAATTAGGTATAAGATATGAGTTCTCGACAGAGC
This sequence comes from Acholoe squamosa, assembly GCA_949317995.1. Lineage (NCBI taxonomy): Eukaryota > Metazoa > Annelida > Polychaeta > Phyllodocida > Polynoidae > Acholoe > Acholoe squamosa. The sequence goes on from OX439041.1 coordinate 43,630,040, forward strand.
CACCTGCGCCGCTCCTTAGAACCCCTTTCCTGCTCCACACTGAGGCAATCATTGGTGCCTTTAACATCTGAAATAGAGACACCAAGGGACAAGTGTGTATCGGGTGGAGGGGATAGGAGAGGCAGTTTGTGCGATGGGTTTGGCCAATGGGAGTGGAGACGACCTAGTGTCAACCCAATTATATGGCAGGCAAGGCAATCAGACTATAGACAGTGTACGTGACGGATGAATCAAGCAAGACTCTCAGAGGGGATGGATAAGGATGTAGGGTGAGATGGGGTGAAGGAGTAGGGGTGGGGATGGGTTAGTTGTCACAGTGTAATTATGGGTGTCTTGGTATAATGGAAGTGGGTGTGAATCCTTCTGATGTTATCTGTGAACCTTTCTCATTGTCCTTTTTGGCTCAGGGTCCGCCCTGAGTTATTGTCGCCGGTTTTCGGCAATGATTTCGAAATTTCTGATTTCCCATTTTCAATCTCCTTTTTCTATCCTTGATTTTGGGGTGGCAAGGGGATGGTGAAAAGAGTGGTACACACAGGCCCTTCCTTAGGGTTTATACCTTAATAAAATTCTATGACCTGTTGATAGTACTCAACTCATTGTCTAATGATGTGGGTTCTGCAGGGCACAGCGACAAGAGAGACCTGGTAGCAATACTCATTCATACATGAATTACTAACATGTGTACTTTTTGGGAACCCGGTAGAAATTCTCAACTCATACACTACTGACATGTCGTCGCCTCAGTGCAACAAGGTTGTAACTGACATTTTGTCAACATTGAGTTTTCTTCTGTTTTAACATCCATTGAACAAGTAATCAATGGACTACTTATTTTATACCACGAAACCAATAAATAATCAATAGAATACCAATAAATTCAAGTTGAAAACAAAAATTATTCCCCCTCCCCGGGACTCGAAGCCAGCCATAGTGTGTGTACACGTACATACACCTCCTCCTCGCCCGGCAGCGGACAGCGACAGCGCCCGTCTCGGCTAGGCTTGGCAGCGGCACACGGCGAAAAATAGTGTACAAACACCTCGTCGCCAGGCAGCGGACAGCTACAGCGCACACAGCGAAAAAAGATGCGTCTCGCTGTTATGTTTGTGTATAATACACCTCGTCGCCCGGCAGCGGACAGCTACAGCGCACACGGCGAAAAAACAGATGCGTCTCGCGGTTATGTTTGTGTATAATACACCTCGTCGCACACGACGAAAAAAAGACGCGTCCGGGCCGGGGTTCGACCTGCCTACCTTGAAGGCTGAGCGCAATGCGCTTACCGCTAGACCACCGCATCTCCTCCTTCAGCGGCCGTGTCGGCTTGGGTATGTTTGAATGCGTCCCGCGGTTATGGTAGCGGATAGCCCGCAGTCGTCGCCTTCCCGGCCTTTGTATCATATCCAGAGGTGGTTCGAACCGAGCATTTCTCGTCAGTCCCTGTGGCGCACTGCATAGGGAGTTGGACTAAGGACCTGAGATTGCAGGTTCGACCCCTACCATGGCAATGAAATATTCTGTTGGTTTTAACATGTAACATATGACATGTAAGGACATGAGAGGTGTGCGGTTATCCATGGATAACCACACTGGGTGCGGGTTATCCATGGATAACCGCACGCCTTACAAAATTGATGTTACAGCCTACAGGGTGTGCAATATCGACAGATATGTGGATGGGAATAGCCACCAAAAAGCATTGAGTAACCCAGAAATCGTGGTATAATGACCCCTATCTACTCTGAAAGTATTGGAGCTATGTCTATAATATGTATTCCTACAGGCCCCGGTGCAATAAGGTTATGTCAACTGTGTGCTATAGTAATTGTAACACTTCTTTTGCCTCTCCTGCAAAACTTGAAAAATGCAGATAGGGGCCTACAACATGTACAACTTGCACTGAGGTGACGATGTGTATTTATTAGACCCGAGTTTCGAACTCAGGTCTACTTCTACTGTACACATTTTCGCAAACGTTGTTGCGGAAAAGGGTAATGTGCACCATAAATCGACCATTGCCCATTGGTGTGAAGTTGTCCTCTTAAATTGTCTTCATTTTTGTTGTATGGGCATTGATATTGGTGGTTATATTTTTATAATATATACAGGTATATATGCAATTCATAATATATATTTGGTTATACCACATGTAAATGTTTCCCCACAGTCACTGCTTTAATGTTGGTCGATTCATAGGAGGTCTACCCCAACAGCTTTTGGTGCCTGCACGCAATGCTCCCTACTCATGCTGGGGTAGGGAGCATGAGTGGGGTAGGTAGTGAGTAGCACGGAACACTGCCTCTTTGATTACATATATATTAGCCGACATAGGTACACAGTTTGGGGCTGTTATATACGCCGTGAGTAGCACGGCCCACTGCCTCTTTGATAGCCTGTATATAGCCGACACTGGACGTGGTTTGGGGCTGGTATATACACCGTGAGTAGCACGGCCCACTGCCTCTTTGATAGCCTGTATATAGCTGACACTGGACGTGGTTTGGGGCTGGTATATACACCGTGAGTAGCACGCACCACTGCCTCTTTGATAGCCTGTATATAGCTGACACTGGACGTGGTTTGGGGCTGGTATATACGCCGTGAGTAGCACGGACCACTGCCTCTTTGATAGCCTGTATATAGCCGACACTGGACGTGGTTTGGGGCTGGTATATACGCCGTGAGTAGCACGCACCACTGCCTCTTTGATAGCCTGTATATAGCCGACACTGGACGTGGTTTGGGGCTGGTATATACGCCGTCAGTAGCACGCACCACTGCCTCTTTGATAGCCTGTATATAGCCGACACTGGACGTGGTTTGGGGCTGGTATATACACCGTGAGTAGCACGGACCACTGCCTCGTTGATAGCCTGTATATAGCTGACACTGGACGTGGTTTGGGGTTGGTATATACGCCATGAGTAGCACGGACCACTGTCACCAAGTACCTGTAGTCAATCACCTTTTCTTTAAGGGCCCCTGTACCATAAATTTTTAGTTCTACCAGTTGAGACGGTCTATGTGCCACATGTGTCATGATGTATGTCTGGGGCCTGTCATGTACCACAATGTACAATGATGTACCGTCATGTACCATCATGTACTATCATAAACCATGATGTACTGTCATGTACCATGATGTACAGACATTTACCATGATGTACTGTCATGTACCGTCATGTACCATGATGTACTGTCATGTACCATCATGTTCCATAAACATCAGACAGTCAATGTTGCCAATAAAGGGTTATTGTATGGTACCACCATTTGTCACCATTTGACTATTTTTCAGCAGTTCGTTAATATATGTCAGTAATTACTCACTATTTGTCAATATCTGATTGAATATTGAAAATTGCATTAAAAACTCGGGTCTTTTAGGTCTTAGACCTAACCTGCTCCATCTTGGGGAGACCTGGTAACGAAACTCAACTCCTAGTCTTATATTACTGACATGTGTACTACTGGGGTTGCCTGATAACAATACTCAACTTATATACTACCGTAATCTCCCGCGTATAAGACGCAGTGCGCATATAAGACGCACCTAGAGTTTTGAAAAATTCTCAAAAAAATGAAAAATTCATAACTTTGGTTCTACTGAGTGAATTTTCAAAATTTAAAAACCTGTGTGTAGCTTGGGCCCCCTGGACCCCCCTGGACCCCCTCATGCCCTATTATGACCATTATGGCATGTAACATATCAGAAGAAAGGTCTTGGTGTCCCCCTTGTGGATCCAAGGAGAACTAAAACCCTGGCATTTATATGTACTACAGGGGAGACCTGGTAACAATACACAACTTATATACTACTGACATATGTACTACAGGGGAGACCTGGTAACAATACACAACTTATATACTACTGACATATGTACTACAGGGGAGACCTGATAACAATACTCAACTCATATACTACTGGCATTTATATGTACTACAGGGGAGACCTGGTAACAATACACAACTTATATACTACTGACATATGTACTACAGGGGAGACCTGGTAACAATACTCAACTCAAATACTACTGGCATATGTACTACAGGGGAGACCTGGTAACAATACTCAACTTATATACTACTGGCATATGTACTACAGGGGAGACCTGGTAACAATACTCAACTCAAATACTACTGGCATTTATATGTACTACAGGGGAGACCTGGTAACAATACTCAACTTATATACTACTGGCATATGTACTACAGGGGAGACCTGGTAACAATACTCAACTTATATACTACTGGCATATGTACTACAGGGGAGACCTGGTAACAATACTCAACTCATATACTACTGACATATGTACTACAGGGGAGACCTGGTAACAATACTCAACTTATATACTACCGTAATCTCCCGCATATAAGACGGGTCCTCTACGCCAAACAAATGCCTGGTGCGTCTTATAGGATTTTTTCAAGTTGGGTGTGCGTCTTATACGAGGGGTAATTTTGCTATAGAACAGTACTGGATTGACAAAAATCACCCCTAAGAGGTGCGTCTTATACGCGTAAATGCATGTGCTGAGTTTGGGGTGCGTCTTCTACGCGCAGCGCGTCTTCTACGCGGGAGATTACGGTACTGACATATGTACTACAGGGGAGACCTGGTAACAATACACAACTTATATACTACTGACATATGTACTACAGAGTAACCCAGGTAACAATACTCAACTCGTATACTACTGACAGGAGTATGACTGGGACGACCTGGTAGAAATGCTCAACTCATATACTACTGACATTGTGTACAGGGGAGACCTACAATACTCAACACATGCTTATAATCCTATATTACTCATCTACATACATACTGGTGACATGGGTCTGACAGGGATAGTTTATAGTGGGGCAATCCCTACGCACCTGTGCATAGGAGAGGTCTAAAGACCTCTGAGAAGTGCGAGGCTATTTATCTTCGCGCTCCATCGGTTTCAGGGATGAAAGTCTTCAGGGATTTCCCTGATTTCAGGGATTTTGAAGTTCCAAGGCCCTATACATTCCTATAAAAACCCAGGTTTTTGGGCTGATATTGGACCATTTCAGGTATTTTTGTGCTCTGTGACTTTCATCCCTGCGGTTTAATATACTGCCCCTTTAATGTGATAATACACCCCCCCCCCCCCCAAGGAATAGTGGTAGGGGACCATGGTACATGCACGCTTATCTTAGTGTCCCTCCCCTCCCAGCCATCTATGAAAATGCTCCCTGTGCCACTAGTGACATTTTAAATACACCCTGTTCTATAACCCTTTAGAGTTTAAATTCCTTTGTCTTCAGAAGTTAGCACTACAATTATGCAGTAGCTACCGTCCAGTGTGCTCGCCTGCACTGCATCTATGCAGCATGATAACCCTTGCATCAGTACCGTGCAGCATGATAACCCTTGCATCAGTACCGTGCAGCATGATAACCCTTGCATCAGTACCGTCGGTTCAGTGTGAGACAATGCACATAAATACAGCCTTAGCTACCCCGGTAGTTGTTTGCCAGCGAGACATTTATGCATCATTCTGATAACTGTGGATAAATGAAGCAGTATTTTGGGCCTTATAATGCTATATAGAGGGTTAGATATAAGCAGAAAGGTTAAGGAGCAGAGGGTTAACACCGAAGGCCACTAGGCATGTCTGGAGGTAGGATCAGGTCCATAAAGCATCCAACCTCTCAGGTCAATATTCCCCACCCTGGAGGTACTCTGCAGGTCTGCTGGAGTGTGTCACTGCCATAAACTATGCCAGGCGTCATGAGTCAACGGTAACCCTAGAAGGGAAACATGATGCCGCCAGGTCTGTGTTCATTTGGCGGCAGAATGCATTCATGCAGCGCTGACTGGCAATTCATCAATAGATGTGACATGATGCATTAATGCAGCCTTGGTGAGGTTCTCCCCATAGACATAGTCATTTATCATGCTTACAAAAGGGCTTAATGCATAAAAGCACTATGTAGCACTAAAAGGATATAAGCAAACAATGACTAGTCCAAGCACCAGCTGCTGCTGTTCCTCCAGTATTCTGCTGGTCGGTGTGGGGAGCAGCTCCGGGAGCTGCTCACAGGGTAGAGCTACTCAGTGCGCATAGTGCAATATGTATAAACTCCCCATTAAAGGGCGGCGGTTTTAATGTGATATTTGGCTCAGGGTCCTTCCTGAGTCATTATCGCCGGCTTACGGCGATGATTTCTCAATTCCTATTAAATTCCTATATAGACGACTGTAACAGCAAGGCTAGGGGTCTCAATTTGACATTCAACGTACATAGAACGTATAGACTACACATATCGCACCTGCAAGAAGACAACCTATTATAACCCTATAGTCAATAAAACGTTTTCAACTTTTCAAACACAATCGTTTTACTTCTATAAGTTTTGTTCAACGTCTAATTCCAATCAGACAACACAGTATTACTTCTCCTAAACTGAACAATTTCAGCCCTGAGCCATTTGTTATCAAAATCACAACCTTAAATCTTTCATGATATAGTGTGACAGCTTAGATATGATAACTGTAATAACTGCCAGGGTATTTTAGGATCATTAGAAAGGGATACTGGAGTCACAATTGCGTAGACGATAGTAATAATCTACATCCTCCTTTAATAATTGTATCATTTAGACTGCTTCTTATCAATGACCAGCGTTGCATTCGTCCATACCGATACCAGTGCATGGGAAATCCAGGATTTTGAAAGGGAGGGGCGCGCGGCCCTTGTAAAGGCACAATCTTTGGTTAAAAATAAGGTCTAAAATAGGCAAATATAATCTTTCATACATGCAAAAGGGAGGGGAAACGTGCTCCCATCTCAATCTACCCCCATGCCCTTGAAGGGGCTGTAAAAAATATGACGTACTGACAGAGTGCTGGCGAGTTATTCACATCATGACGACAAATGGATGAAAAACGCGCTCCATCACATTGCATCACACTCAGAGGTTGAACATTTGCGTTCATAACAGGACCTCCTTTGGGCATCAATGACGTCAGAGGGGAGGCAATGACGTCAAAATGGCGGCGGTAAGGACGTCATAGTGTCGGTCAAACCCCATGTGTGGGGTATCGGTTGGTGGCAGGCGTCTGTCCTTAGTGAAGGGTCGACAACTAGTGACTCAGGGGGAGGAGATGTCCAATGCCCAATCCAGAACACCTATACCTTACCTGAACCTAACTGACTGATAAGGTTTCGAACTAAACGGCAGTGAGTTATCCGTCGTTACTGCCTTGATGCACTATGATCAGTGACATATTTAGACAGGGGGTGCGAGGGCGTGCGCCTCTGCCTTTATGCCCGTAGTTAAACGTATATTTTCTTTTAAGCCTAAAGTTTATATTAGCTAAATATGGGCACGTCCCTTCCTTTTCAAAACCCTAGATCCGCCACTTGATTACAGGTAATTGGTTATTAGCCATTTATGAAGTGAATGTCAGCACTGTGGTCCCCATTCATTAAGTGCCGTATAGACTATAGCCCATTGGGACCGTGAGATGTGTTGGGCTTAATGAGGTGTTAAAACTAGCCGCCATGTGACGGCACTGGAGCACTGCTAAGGGTGAAATTGGGTATCACTCAGGTCCAGGAGGACTAGACCTCCGGCACCACTGCACCTACAACTTTAATATATAGTGGATGGGAGAGGGATGGTGACTTTAACCCTTTAGGAGTTGCGTGGTACTTAATGTTGTCATCAGGATGCGCCTATTCAGAGGCTTACTCACCCTGACTGCATTGATGCATTATACCAAACATTCAATATGTATTGACTCCTTAGAGGTAATGGTAAGATAACCAAGATGGTGGCGGTGATAGTGTATTGAAACACCACTTGGTCCTTTAAGGGTTAAGACTAGTAGTATGTATACCTTGAGTGTGTGGGAAGCATTAGAGTATTTGTAATTTGTAATTACATCGTCGCAAGGTGATAGAACTAATTTATAATTGAAGCTGGAGGGATTAATGTAGATTTAGGCAAAAAAAAGAGTTTTATTTCCGGTCACCCGACCTACCTCAGCCAAAGGGGGCCGACCTCAGACTTTTTGAAGAAAATTTTCATATCATTTTCATATTTTTCATAAGTTTTCCATATTATTTTCATAATTTTTCATATTAATTTCATGTTTCTAATATCTTGAGGCTATGAGATGATCCTAAGGTTTGGCTGGTGTTAGAGATGAAATGGATCATCCGTCGGGTAATAATCAATAATAACAATTCAATAGATATGTCAAAATCTGTTCAGCCAAAAAAAAAAAATTATAAAAAAAAAAATCCGACCTACCTACCTCAACTTTTTGGAGCATGTTACCGGAAACTTACAATATTTTTTTTTTGGCCTTAGTGATACACAAAGCGATAATTGCCTTGATTACAGTTGGAACTTTTTAAGACTCAAATTTGTAGAAAATGTAGACGATTTCAATTGTATAAATTGACCGAGTAGCTATTTGATCAAGAAGCTATCACATAACAGGCTTCATTTTTAATATTACTGCAATTGGAAACTTGGGTAAACACTGGACAGGAAGATCTCCTGGAGGAAAACACTTTACTCACCTATGATATCTTTTGGAGAGTATGCCTAGTTATTAGTCCTAGAAAAAAGGTTACGAGGTCGAAAGAAATTAGGATACTAGTAGGTAGGTAGGAAAGTGTCTTTGTATTAAAGCATTTGTTAAGGCATTTAAGGCTTAATAATTAAGTTTCTGGGTGAAGAAATGGCCTGTGGGAAGATCTTTTATGGTGGTATTTACAAACCAGCCAAGAGCTGCACTTCAGGATCAATATAAGAATTGATCTACCGATGTAAATGTTTGGATACATCAGAAAGAATTAGTTTTAATTATTGCAGAAGCTACCTGTTCCCTCACCTTAAGGCGAAATGAAATGTTATATGTACATTTATTTTTCATTTTACAAAGGAAAGCAGTCCTGTAAGTGTCAACTTGAGATTACGTTTTCAGAATAGGCGCTATCATAATCTGCACATGTAGATGTTTTGTTGCTGACGCTTTTGTGAAAAAGTTTCTTTTGCACAAATATGATCTTTGAATCACCATCTACCATATGATACGTAAAGGCTGAAAAAGATGGATGTGTATACCTAATACGAGGTCTTCTGTATGCCAGGGACCGTGAAGTTTTGCATCCAAATCACTAGAGAACTGTAGTTCAGTAGGCTTTTGAGTACAACACATGTAAATAGATTTTTCATGTTCGATGTCACTATTGCGCTGTAGATGACATGTATGAATATGCTCTGGTTGTTGTTATTGTGTTAGTATTAAAGTGTTCGTGCCATCCTCACATGCTCATTCAGTTTTAAAAATTATACTCATTGCCGATGTAGATCATAATAGATATTTCTGATGAATTAAGATATAATTATTATCATTTCATTTAATTTTGACTGATACGTCTTATATGATTTGCCACACCTATGCTAAACATATGCCATTCTCCAGATTTCAATGCAAAAAACAACCTCTGCTTTGATAAAATTATTCTAATCTCTCTATGCATTTTCCAGGTTTGTCACTACATTAATCTGTATGATCGTTGTCTGGACATTTTCTATTGTGTCAGTGCCGCTATTCTCTGAACCAATATAACGATACTGTGTATGAAAATTGTAGACATGTATATTCTCATGCGATCGTGTATAAAATATTAAATGGTGTAGCGTACAATGAGTAGACAGCTGTCCTTTATAAGGGACTCGTGTATATTACACAATCTGAAACTAACCAGTCATTCCTTTACCAATTAGATAACATGTGCATCCCAGGTTTGTATTGTGATATTTTGATTACTTTGAAAATAGATGTCCTGAAACCGCTTGGTAAAATATTATTAACGTAATTATATGTCATATCACAGTTGAAGGTGGCATAATGGAAACCGCCAACACTACGTTGGGCAAATATAAATATCAACGTTTTAACTTAGTCTTTGGCACAAAAATAGGCCAATATTAGCCATTCAGTGGAGTCGAAAACCTGTACCATACATCTCTTTTCTCATAGCCTTTCCCCCTACCCTTTTCAGAATTTCCCAAGTCCAAAGCAGGAACCGAAGCAGGAGACAAAGCAGCGACCGAAGCAGGAATCGAAGCCAGAACCGAAGCAGGAATCGACAAGCTTCATACGTAAGATAACTCGATCGAGTAAACGTAAACAGCAACAACAGCCACAACAACAATCGCACTCCACATCAGGACAACACCATGTGGACTTACCTAGTGGTGGGGACCCCTCACAGAACCACCAGGACCAATGGACCATACCTTTCACCGACGCGCTATTCTTGCCAGAATACCCCCTTAAGGAGGACGTTGGAAGACCCGAATTTCAGGTAAGTTGTGCTTCATTTATTTTGGGTTGGATTTATTTTCAGTAAAGGGAATGGGTAAAGCATGAAGACCTGCAATAAAAAGAAAGAATAAGATTCACGCTTATTTTTCGTCATGATGCACCGATGTAGGACCCCCTTGTCAGTACTGTGGTACCGCATCATACAACCCTGTGGTAATGTTGTAGCCCTGTGAGGTCATCAAGATAAGTGAAAACACCCTTGGCGACTTACTTGTCAAGTCTGTGTTCAAACATCGGTTAGGCTAAAGGGCATGTATTCTATTTACCACGCTATAATATTTCAATGTACCGAAACAGTAAGTGATACTTACTTTAAACTTAAACTCCTTTAATGCCACTAATGCATCATGCGTATTGGTTGGGATGACACATGACTGTGAGTACCTCACCAGGGCTACATTCATGCGTCATCTTAAAGCCCCCGGAGGGCCAGCATAATGGTCCAATGAAGTGCTGGCAAGAACTTCATTTTTGCATCGTGCTGCCCAATTGGCATGATGCACCCCTGCTTCAGCGGCTCATAAAAGGTTAAAGACCTTATAAGGCCCCAAAAAAATTGTTGTATTCAGGTAACGGGGTTGAAAAAAATTAGGGTAGGTAGGTAGTGAAATTTTTTATTTTGGAGAATTTTTTTGTGGCCGGCTGTAAATCTTTGCACCTATGCAATGCGAATTTGATGTGCGAGATCGTGAAAAATACTTCCATGTACCGTTAAGTGCCACAATTTCAGATTTTCCACCAAAATGTCCTTAAAAAGGTTATAGTAGGGCCAAAAAAATAAGTGTAGGTAGCGTTATCTGAACACAACAATGGTTTTAGGCCTCTGTGCCATAATGTACATATACAGCATTTGTGGGCTATATCAGCAGTCATGAATTATGATGATAAATGGGAATAGTGGCTAGTGCAATCAAACACCAAGTTGCCATTAGAGGGTCAAAAAGACGGAAAACACCTTAATAGCATTAGGCCTGCCAAGCACTTGAGCCTTGTAGTACTTCTAGTCGTCCCGATTTCAAGATAACTGTGTACACTCCTTCTATGAAACGTTTGGTTTTCACAAACCAAATAAAACTAACTAAATATTTGTCCATCCTTCGGAGAAGCAATACCCCATTGAAATGAGTATTGACCAAGTTGCCTTTCAGTTGAATGCATGGCGTAGTGATTGTAGTCTTTTTCAAACTCCCATTTTCAAATCGATCCTCGCTATTTTTAGAGGATTTTCCTCTGTTACAATACCATTTGTAGGAAAGTCAAATCGGCTTTGTTATCATGTTAAGTGTGGGGTCTGGACTGAAGTTATACAGTCTTATCTAATTATTTGGGCCTGGACAGTGCTTTTTTGCTCATAACCCCAGTTCCTTATCCAGCCATAACGCACTCTGAGACCTTTTCTTCGTCTTCAAGAAGCTGCTGGTTTCAATCCGGACATGTTAATAAATTGGGGGAATATACAATGTCAACTCCTCCATACATTTCCTGTTAAAACCGTTTAGGTTCAACGGGGAATTGATCCCCAGCCGCTGTGGCAGGAGGCGAGCTCGCTGTCCACTATACCAAGCCGACCATTGATAGAAGCCAATGCCCATGGAGTATTTGAAAAAAATTTCCGACATACCTGATGTTTACACACCTCGTTAGCATAGAATTCAATGGTGCCAGGTGGAGTTATTAACAGAGAAACATCCTTACATATCCTATATGAACATGCCATGCCTAATTTCTCCATTTTGTTCGAAATAAATAAGAATCCAATGATTTTCCATAGCGATACGAGTTGGCTCCTGCCTCGTACGGCCATTCCTTGTTCGACGCGTGGTTGACCTAGTTCTTACATCCGGGCACCTCCCCGGTTCGTCAACAAGACGAAATGGCCGTGTACCGGGCCGTGTGCGTTGGATCGGTATGGAAAATCAATGGATTCTTATTTATTTCGAAGAAAATGGATACAAAATGAAGGTGAACACCAACTAGAGATCGTATATTTGGCGGTGCTAGAATAACAGGGCTTGACACGCTTGGATTATACCCGAAAAATGTGTGTAACGGTGGAGGTATGTCGGGCAGAACGACAACATGGCCACGCCGGCTTGGCAAACAGAGCGTATGCACTTACAAAATGTCTTCTCCTGGATTCATTCTGGGGTTATATGGTAAGAAATTGATAAAAAAGGGAGAAATATGTTAGATAAACGCCTTAATCGAGTTATGATAGAGCACTTGTGGGTCTATGGTTCAATATTCCACTCCTGCTACACGGTCGTGGAATATTGAACCATAGACCCACACGTGCTCTATCATAACGTTGATTAATGAACAAGTAACCAATGGATAATTCATGACGAGTGTGTGTTAGTGAAGGATAATGACACAAGGCCGTAGGCCGAGTCTTATTAGCCTTTGCTAACACACACTTGTCATGAATTATCTATTGACTACTTATTTTATACCACGAAACCAATAAATAATCAATAGAATACTACTAAATTCAAGTTGAAAACAAAAATTATTCCCCCTCCCCGGGACTCGTAGCCAGCCATAGTGTGTGTACAGGTACATACACCTCCTCGCCTGGCAGCAGACAGCGACAGCGGCCGTCTCGGCTAGCCTTGGCAGCGGCACACGGCGAAAAGTAGTGTACATACACCTCCTCGCCCGGCAGCGGACAGCTAAAGCTTTGAATGTGTCTCGCGGTTATGTTTGTGTATAATACCCCTTGCCCGGCAGCAGACAGCGACAGCGCACACGGCGAAAAAAGATGCGTCCGGACCGTGTTACTAACTGATAGACTAGATATACACCTCGTCGCCCGGCAGCAGACAGCGACAGCGCACACGGCAAAAAAAACATGCGCCCGGACCGGGGCTCGATCCGCGGACCTCTCACGGCTGAGCGCAATGCACTAACCGCTAGACCACCGCGTCTCCTCCTTCAGCGCCCGTCTCGGCTTGGCTATGTTTGACAGTAGGGAACAAAAATATATGCACAGACCGGGACTCTTCCCGCCTACCTCTACAAGCTTACCAAGCAAACCCAGACCATCACACGTCAGTCCCTGTGGCGCACTGCATAGGGAGTTGGACTAGGGATCTTAGGCTGCAGGTTCGAGCCCTGCCCTGGTCAAGTCTATCATGGGTTTTAACATGTAACATATGACATGGAAGGACATGAGAGGCGTGCGGGTTATCCATGGATAACTGCACTGGGTGCGGGTTATCCATGGATAACCGCACGCCTTACAAAACTGATGTTACAGCCTATAGGGTGTGCAATATCGACAGATATGTGGTTGGGAATATCCACCAAAAAGCACTGAGTAACCAAGAAATCGTGGTATAAACGCTAATGAAAGTACCTGTTGTAGACTACAAACTCAAAAAGAAGAACACAGTTTGATGTACCAGGCCAGACTGTTACGCTTTATACCCCTCTTCATTTATGGTCATTACCCAGCTAGCACCTTACGTAAAAAGATATATTTGTCATATTCACGTTATTACGTGAAACCGACCAGATAATTATGTCATTAGGAGGTATTTTATGTGATGAATTTACTAGATGTTGATGTAAAAGATACGTCCTATATGGGATGTAAAAAAGACATGTCCTATTTGACATCATAATCATGTCTTTATCTGGTGCAATCATACACATCATATGCTTCCCCCTGTGGAGTGGGGACCTTCATGTGAGGGCATGGAGGAGCAGAATAACTTCATTGGGAGTCCACGAAGGAGGAATTTTCCTCCTTCCATTCTACCAGTGGGCATACCAGATTCGTAAAAGGCGACAAACTTGGGGTTTCTTGTGTCTTGGGGTGAGCATGTGGGCAGCTGGTGTCCATATGCGCGGGCCTGGGCTTACATGCTTGTTTTTTGCCATGGGATTCCCCCTCAGTGAACCACGTCTGAGTGATCAAAGGCCGTGGTTTGTCTGGCCCTGCCTATGGGACCAGGCAAATAAAAGAACACTTGCTATCCTTCGAAAAGAGTAGGGGAATGAAGCCCCGGTAGCGGTTTTCCCCCTCGACCCTCCTCATAGATTCGGTCATTCATCTCATAGATTCGGTCATTCATAGATTCGGTCACTGCTGTGTCGGGCAAGCAGCATATAAATACCTGTCCAAAAAGAAAAGAAAGGACTTAATGTCCAAGAAACCTTGAATGTCTGAGTTCCTTGATGGCCCCCGGACGTAAAACTAAACAAACAAACAAACAAACATCATATGCTGTCATAAATATGCTTTGATATTAGAGGTGTTAAAAAGATGTGCGCCAATTGACATCAATGATACATCTCATAGTAGTTATTTTGCAATGTAATATAGTGACACATGAGTGATGTCTAAATTACATCTTGATCTGGTTAAACTTGAGACATTACAGAATTACATCTATTTCTTGTCTCTTCGCTCTTGAAAAACATTATGTGTTACCAGCAATACAACAAATACTTGTTAATTGAATAAAATTTATGTCATTATGATGTGAATTCAAAGCTGTTGTATTCTTGTAAGAATATGACGTCAGTGAAATGTCACGATTATATCCCCTAGATAGTTCTGGTATCAGACACAGGGGGTCTTATCTAGCACCTTACTCACTACCTGATCTGCATTGCCACATTCCCAATAAATAGTTGGATCAAAATGAACCAACCACCTGCAGATATTGGAATAAACTGAAAGAAAGGTCTTCTTCAATATGTACTCTGTTGTTTCTGTGACATTTAAACGAGAAATAATGACTCAACAAACAATGCACATGATAGACACCTCTTAGGCCTTAAGAAAATATACAAGAACCAATATTGACTTCAAGTAGACATCACACCCCAGCCTCTGCGCTAGGTTAATGTGTAGTGCCCTCTCTATGGATATAGAATACCTGTGAATACCTGTCACTAGAGAGGTATTATATGTATATCCTGTGCAAAGTGTCCATGCAGGCTGCATAGAACTTAAACTTTTTTTTTCATTGAACTTAGAAGCCAATAAAATGTAGGTCTGTGGCCTAGACTTAACCTTCATCTTATGTCTTCAGGGTATCTCTTTTTGAGGTATCCTATCTGACTATGATTTGTAGTCAGTATTCCAATTTCAATAGTAGGCCTATCTTTTATGTATAATGCCATATTTATATCACGTCACATTTGCATAGTTGCACTGATGTTGAAATCACATCTATGAGTAATATCTTATCTATGACATAAACCATAGTCAGCTTACATGTCAAGATTAACATCATTTTGGTGAGTTTCAAGTACATCATATTGACATATGGTCAATTGCACTGAGTTGGGGTCACACAGGGCTCACTAAGCGGTAAAAATTAAACTGCTTGGATTGTTTTGAAATTTTTTGTCTAAAATACTGGCGCACTGAGGCACCTACCCTGAAAATTGGGAACACTAATATCAAAAATTGCCAATTTTAGAGTCAATTTCATTATTTATCATTAGTTCCTATGGGATTCTGGTCCAAATAGGCTCATTTTTTGGGAGTTAATTTTTCCACCATCAAGTGAACACAATGACATGATATCATTTTTACATGATGCTGGGCATTGCCCTTTTATAATAGTAATCTGTCATAACAACAAAACTTCTTAATTCATGATATTTCAGGCATAATACATATTGTGGCACGTATGGTTCCATGTGGCACGTACGGTTCCTGACATGGAAAAACTGCCATAGATTTCCATTGAGTTGTATAATGAGACTGTAATATTTACATGTAGATAGGTGCATAAGTGGTTAATCTTTATGACCATGCATCTCTAGAAAATCCCATAACTATGCACTGGAGGAATCACTTTATGTGGCACGTATGGTTCCTCTAAAACTACACCAAATCACATTGCAATTTCAAATATGGCAATACTGAGGTATAATGTTAATGAATCTAAAATTCTTTACCTAATGACTGATAGTTGACACCTTAGGCTTTCTAATTATATTTTTGTATTTGATAAATATGATTTATTTCTCCCCACTATCATGCATTAAAGAATGAGGCACGTATGGTTCCACTTTACCTACACCACAAGGTTTTTAGCAATAACTCCAGGCAGATAAGGGGAATAGTTCTTGAATTGACTATATATAATGCTAAATATTGGGGGCTAGTGGAAATATAAAAAAAATTATACATTTCCAATGCATTTTCTCTTTACTTTGCCCCATACCAGTGAGAGCACTATGAAAAAACGTTCGAAATACCCCATAAAAAGCTTATATTTTGTAGTCTGCTGCTTTAAATATTAATGATACATGGATAAAACCATAGTTTCCAAGCAAGATCCTGACCTTACCCACCTAATTGAAATGAAAAATATCCAAAACGTTCAATCTTTAGTCACATTTACCCCCTTCCCATGGTGAAAAATGGGTTTGTCCCCATCTCAGTGCAATTGACCATATGATATGTATGTGCAAAGACATCTCATAGTGATGTGAAAACGTCTTGCACATACAATGTTTTTTTTCCCACAAAATTCGCGCGATAATATTATGTATGTGAGGATCAGCACAAGATGTAAAAATGACATGATTTACTACGAGTTTTGCTAGCTGGGTACCTCAGCTACATGGCCATGAATGCTATGGTCTTCAGTCATTGTACCTTTGATTATAGTTTACGGGTAAATTACAGGTAATCCAGCAATTCCATCTTGTCCAGCAACGTCTTAGCTCAGGAACAGCAACTAATTAAACACACATTGCTAGACACAGTGCAATGAAAGTAAGTGCAAGCAGACCCATGGACAAAACAACCAAAATAGTTCCCACTGATTGTAGTCTTTATTTCCTCCAATATGAACACCTGAGGGTTTGTCTACATATGCCTCTTTTTAGATCCCCAAGATGCTAATGTGAATACAATGATCAGCACAACCGACATTCTCACCAAAAAAATTCACCAGGCCTCTGGACAGGAAACGAATATATTTTTAAGGGTGGCCTGACTTGTTATTGTGAGCTGCTCCAGTGTACCTATCCCAGTCTTAGCAGGCCCCAGGAGCTCCTCCTCTGAGCAGCTCTGAGGATTCTCAATTTGTTAGAGACAGCTCAGAGTTGGGTGCCTCAAGGCTGATGGCATAGGTCTAATCATTTTTAAGGCTGTCGCAGTCAGTGTTGCCAATAGGATTAATTGTCCTTTCCAGCTTTCCTCTAAAAAGTTAACACCACTGCAGTGCAATTCATGCCCAGAGGGAAGAGGCAGATTTGTTAGTTGACACTGTGCGTGGTTGTTCTGCTCTGTAAATACATGGCCAGACAGGGTTGTACTTAGAGGTTAACCAGGGTATCTGTGCTGCCTCATTCGGTGAAAATGAGCACATCGAGCAGTTCAAATGCACGAAAAATTGTTCCTCGTGAGCACTCATCTTATTAAAAAGGCAAAGCCAAGGAACCTTGAAAGACTCATGATTAACACTTACAATAACTTTCCCATTGAGGCAATCCTTTCTTTGGGCAAAGGATGTTATTCTGGTAATTCAGAAAAGCCCTTATCCATTGTTCCTTGATCAGTGTTATCATTTTTTTCCTCAGTCTAGTGGGTATTGCACCAAGCAGCTCACATTCAAGCGCTAAATGCACATTTTGAGAGAAAACAGTTGAGGAAGGCGGTCAAGTAGAATTATAGAATATAAATCAGTGCTGTTTGTCTGCATGACAAAAAAAAATGGTGTTTAGGTTTTAAACATGTTTAAAATCTAGACATATAGGTGAGATATGTGTCTCATTGACTACATGTATAGATGATCCATAGATGCGATCACTGCTGTGTCGGGCAAGCATTAGGTCTATATAAATACATGTCTAGCTGTTTGGACAAGCATCTTTTTAAATATCTGTCCAAACTGAGAAAAGAAATATCTTAATGTCTGGAAACCACAGTCTCGCTGCTAACTTTTAATACCTATTAGTGGAGGTAAAATCAACCAATCCAAACCCTAACTGTACAGAACCTTGACATCAACCTTTCTGTACCCTCTCCGCTGATTCCTATGACACCTTTCTCAAGATTTCTAATACAATATCTAGAGTAACTAGGCCTATTTCTGTTCAAACTATCAGTTGTAGCTTGATATTTCTATCACATAGTTTTTGATGGCTCAACTTTCCTGGAAGAAGATTCATTTTACTCCCACAATGTTGCATATAATTATAGGCTTTGGGTATTGAACCGGTTCTGAAAAAGGCATGGAGGGGTAGAGAGTAACCGGAATGCACAATTGTATGCACAGAGTTTGATGTCAGCATTATTTCTGACTCATGACCCTCCATGAGTCAGAAATGGGTCTCATTGACTGCATGTAGAGGTCATCCAAAGATGCGATCACTGCTGTGTCGGGCAAGCAGTAAGTCTATATAAATACCTGTCTAGCTGTTTGGACAAGCAGCTTTAAAACATCTGTCCAAACTGAGAAAAGAAAGGACTTAATGTCCAGAAACCGCAATCTCTGCTAATTTTTTATACCAATTAGTGGAGGTAAAATCAACCAAATCCTAACTGTATAGATTGTTCCTTCTTGCACCGATCAAGCTTTTCCCCATAGTTGCTGTAATTGCAGGTCTAGTTACTGCAGTATGTTTCTTCAAAACAAAGAGAACTGAGGACATCAAGCTTTCTATGTCCCTTTCTGTTGATTCCCATGACACCTTCTCAAGATTTCTAATACAATATCTACAGTAACTAGGCCTAATTCTGTTGAAACCATCAGTTGTAGCTTGATACTTCAATCACTTAGTTTTTGATGCCTCAACTGTCCAGGAAGAAGATTCATATTACTCCCACACTGTTTTGCTCATAATTATAGGCTTTGGTATTGGACAGGTCCTGAAAGGGAATAGAAGGGTAGAGGGTAACCGAAATGCATCATTGCATGCACAGAGTTTGATGTCGGCATTCCTGATTCAAAGTTTCTCTTTCAGTTAGCACCAGCAGTCCCTCTTCGCTCTACCCATCCTCAAATAACTACCCATTCAGTACGCACACTGAGCACTGGTCATGCCTGAAGTGTCCTTAATAAGGAAGTCACATCACAACCAATACAATCTCCTGAATGGCCCTTATTGAAGCTGTGTAATTTTTCTAGCATTACCTAAGCAAGGTCTTAGCCTGCTATATATCCAGATGCCATATACACATGTATACCTTATACAGACAATCATACAAAAGACAAATGGCCCTATGTTGAATTTTTAGCTGTGAATCTCTTGTGATTGGTTATCAAAATCTAGCCAGATATCTAGGCAAGAAAAATTGATACTAAGGCCACACCAAAAAATAAGTTGGTCTGCGGATTTGGGTTTTGAAAAAATGGTGCAAGCGAGCAATATTTTTAGGGGGATTTTCTGTCATCCAATGGATTCCTTGCTGGAAAATTGAGCCATGTGCAAATTTTTTATTAAAAAAAATAATTTTCCCGGAGGAGATGTACAATTGCACATAGAGAAAATGAGGCAAGCAAAATCCATAGACCAGATTCTTTTCCAAAAATATGGAAAGGACGATCCGTAGACCAACTTATTATTTTGGTGTGGCCTAAAGAGAATGATGAATTGGTAGGTTGATGCTCTCTGAATATCCTGGGGGGTATATGATGGACATGTACACAGAAAATGTAAGGCTTAAAAAGGTACTCTGTAGTGATCACTTTTTGATATCTTATTGATGATCCATGGGGAGAATACCCCATGATCTTTCAAGTGATCACATGTGATCACCCCAGGTGATCACTACAGAGTACCTGTCTGACCGAATCAAAGAGAAACAGGTAAATGATCATTCTGTCATTAATTGATATTTTTAGAATATCATTTTCAAGCAATTACACAATTACCCCCTTTCCCCCACAAACAGGCCTATATTATTTAAGCCAGGGGTAGTTATGGTATGTAGCCGGACCTCGCTTGCTGTTTGTCATTCTTACAGCGACCGCCGTGGAGGTAGGAGCTAGGCCCTTCTCCCTCCATGGCACAAAGCCTGCAGGAGCCCTGAGCAAACAGAGTGAGCAAGCTTCTCCCTCTGATCCCAGGATCAGAGAAAACAGGTGAAGGGCCATAAAACTGCCCATCACGCTGCCCTAAGGCCCCACCCCTCCCCCTCCTGATCATCTAGATCAGATTTTTAAAAATTTTATTTAATTAGAGGATGAGGAATCCAATTAAAACAATGGATGGGGCGGAGGAGATGTACAAAAGGCCAAGCACAAGATGCTCAGCATCACCTCTCAAAAATAGAGCACCAAGCTACCACTCCGAGCTCAGACTCCACCATTACCAGAGCAGGGTACACCAGGTACACACCCGTCTCACCGGTACCCTAGAGGCAGGGTAGCCTACCAGGTGAGGCGACCTATATTTGGGGACCACTACCCAAGGATGCCACTCAAGGGCTACAGGGATATCACCTTCAAACACAGACAAAATGGATACCTGGCCTCACACTACAGCAACCTACAGGAGGGAGGGCCAAGGAGGCCAGTACATTCCATATCACCTGAGGAAGACATGGAATATTACAGAGTGGATGCAGTACACACTGCCATACACAGAAAGACCTTGACTCCCCAGAACCCGCCTCCACAGCACGCAACGCCAGGGCTGGCGCCACACCACCTGGAGGCACTCAACCGTCACCTGGTGGCACACAGAGCTGAATCCGATGCCCCAGCCAACAGACCAGCCCCACCCACTCAGGACATGGACACAGGGGAGCTGGAGAAGGTGGAAGTGCTGGACTCACCACTAACAGCAGTAAAGATCCGTAAAGAAGAGCCTATTGACAAGACTACAGACCCTGTAAGGGCCAATGTAAAAACACTGATCAGCGACATATACAAGGCACCCCTGGGGAAGACGGACACAGCAACGCTGTATGAGAAATACCCCAGACCAGACAACCTGGACAGCCTCCACAAGACGAGAATAAACCAAGAGATCCTTGATGAGCTGGAAGCTAAGCTGTTCACAGCTTAGCTGGAAGCTAAGCTGTGAAGAGGGATGCACCCTACAAGTCCATGCAATGGGCCCTCCAATTTGCAGCCAGACCACTGATATCAGCACTCAACCGTCTGGACGCAAAAACACAGACCCCAAAGGAAATGGCAGTAAAAATATTTGACTCCCTAACCCTGAACGCCAAAACCTCCTAAATAATATGAGATCACTCCTTAAGAACACTGTTGCAGGCCCCACTTCACACCTAGCCAAAGACAACAATAACCAAGGCTTCCAATACCTACTGGGTGACAACCTAAAAGAGGTAGTCACCACAGCAGTAAGCTAGATGACGCCTTCAAGGAAGTCTTCATCACACCCAAAGACAAAAGGAAGCCTACTAACCAGAGAAACTCCAGCAATGGCCCAGCCCAGGGCCGGGGTCAACTGCGAGGGCACCAACAGCAACAAGACAACAAGTACCACCAAAACAACCAACAGTCACGCAGAAACAACAGCCATCAAGGGAAGTATGACGACAAGAGGAAACAACATACCAACAGAGTCCAATACAACAACAGCAAACAACACAAAAACAAGCAAGACAAATGCCAGCGCAACAGAGGCAGCACCAACAACAGGTGCTAAAAGCAAAAGTAAGTTCACCTACCTCCTACACAAATACAAGTCCTACCTTCCAGGCAGGTGGTCAGGGCAGGGAAGCAGACACATGGTCACAATACACATCAGACGGATGGGTATTGGGCATGGTAAAGGGCCTACCCATAAGCCTCTTCTCCCTGCCTACTCAGGTGAGACAACCTGACTCTAGGTGTTTGGACCCAGTGAAAGACAGAATTATGAGTAAACAACCTGAAAAACTTCTACCACAAGGCATAATAGAACCTGCCTTCCCATCACCTAGAGCCTTTGTCTCACACATGTTCCTAAAAGAAAAATCTAATGGAACATACAGGCCCATACTAAACTTGTCAAGCTTAAATGAATACACATCATATAAGCATTTCAAGATGGACCACCTGTCAGTAGTTATGAATACGTTACCATAAGACAGCTACCTAACCAGCATAGACATAACCCAGGCCTACTTTTCACTACCGGTAGAATTAAGGGACAGGGACCTCCTACAACTAATACACCATGGCAAGAGATATAGATTCACCTGCTTCCCCAATGGCTACTCCCCAGGGCCTAGAATCTTTACAAAAATCATGAAAGCTTTCATGGCACACCTGAGAACAAAACATGGGGTAAACCTTGTCTTTTATATAGACAACACACTAATTTATGCAGACACAAAAGAGGAAGTCAGAACAGCCACAATACACACACTCAGGGTGCTACAAAATGCAGGCTTTATGATTAACTTTGACAAATCAGTCCTAGGTCCAACACAAACAATTGAGTACCTGGGCTTCACACTGCACTCACCCACACTAACACTCACGGTACCAAAGAGAATACTCAACATCCATGTAGAGGCGGATGTTGAGTATTCTCAACACCATGTAGGGGCTGATGTTGAGTATAATTGACATAGATAACTGATATGGCAGTCATGTTTGGAAATTTGAGATAGATTTAAGTGGAGTGCCAATTTTGTCTCAGGATGTTATTTGCCTATTTTGGGGCTGAGGAATTAGAATCTCGGAAGTTTAGAATGATAGACATTGGAAAATGATATCAAAGTTATGGATAGTGCATTATACCTTGCAACCTCTCGCCCCCTGGTAAATGTACTGCTTGAAATCCAGTCCCCCAGGCTTTCAAAGTACCCTCATAGCTCACCCTTAATTGGTTAAGGTACAAATATGTACCATAAGAAAATTCTCGCAGGTTCTAGGAGCCCTAGCAGCCACAGAACCAGGAAATGACAGAGCAAAGGTACTTAACAAAAAGCTCATCATTGCAAAAAAACAGGCCTTAATAACGACACAGGGTAACTATGACAAATTCATTCCCCTCAAAGGGTTCATAAAACCAACCTTGAGAGAAAACCTACAGTACCTGCCACTCGCAAAGAAAACGTACACAGAAAAGTGCCCACAGACAACCCTATACATAGACTCCTCAGACACAGGGAGGGGTGCCTACATCCCTGAAACATACTCTGAATATTGGGAAGAATGGTGTGGAGAGATAGAATCCCCCCCCCCCATAAACATAAAAGAAATCTTAGCAGTCCACAGGGCACTCCTACATTTCAGAAAATCCCTGACTGGAAAACACATACCCATGTTCATAGACAACACCACAGCTATCAGCTGCCTTAACAAAGCCAATCCATTCTATGCAATAAAGCCACTGAAAGTGTATTAAGACTGGCCTGGGAAATGGACATAACATTCAAAACCACATACATTCCCTCACAATGTTGAGGCAGACAGGGCCTCAAGAGCCTTCTCCACGGCAGGAGAATGGACACTAAGCCCCGAAAACCAACAGAAAATATTA
The DNA here is from genome assembly GCA_949317995.1 of Acholoe squamosa. Classification (NCBI taxonomy): domain Eukaryota; kingdom Metazoa; phylum Annelida; class Polychaeta; order Phyllodocida; family Polynoidae; genus Acholoe; species Acholoe squamosa. The sequence continues at coordinate 43,653,852 of OX439041.1, forward strand.
AAAAAGTTCCTGAAACCTGAGATTGACTTATTTGCATCACCTTCCAATGCAATATGCAAACACTTTGTATCTCTACATCACTACCCAAATGTATATGCAACAGATGCATTCTCCATAACCTGGTCAGGCCTGTTTGTACTCATATTTCCACCCTTTGGTATCATTGGCAGAACACTAAGGAAACAGAAGGAAGACAGACCGGAGTGGAAGACACAATCCTGGTACCCCGGCCTCAAGAGACTGCCCACCTTCAAGGACAGATGGACCCTCAGGGTCAACACATCAACGCTGCAGTGGCCAGAGGGTCAGAAGAAAATCTTCCCCATGGCCAACAGGATGAGACTCCTATGCCTGCCTCTATGAATGACATGCACCCCTTGGAAATCATCTGGTGCGACCATATAGGAATATCCAAGGCATCCTGGGAGCTCCTCATGGCTTCATAGTCAACATCTACCATAGCCATCTACGCAACAGCAGCAAGGAAGTGGCTAAAACACACCATCAAAAACAACGTCAGCGTCACCCTCCCCACAATATACCAATGTGTAGATTTCCTAACAGAGATCTCCAACAGTGGGGTGGGACACTCATCAGTAGCCACCACCAGGTCCCTGATGTCATGCTTCATCTACATAGAAGGCAGACCATCTGGGGAAGTTTGATAAGCATGGAGACACACAGATATGTGTCTACTCACACCTGAAGGCCTACTTGGACAGGGAGGACACAAAGGGAGCACACCCCAGAGTGTTTGGCACCATCAAAACGCATTAAAGTGACCCTAAGAGACACAGGCATACAGGAACACTTTGGGGCATATAGCACAAGACAAGCCGCCACCAGTGCACCGGACCGGCTAAATGTACCAATAAATGATATACTCAGCTCGGCAGGATGGGCAAGAACCAATACATTTGCCAGGTTCTTCTACAACATACCTCTACTGGAAGATACAGAGGACAACACACACGAGACTTACTTTATAACTGCCATCATGAACCGTGACTCTTAGACCACCAACCAGACAGTACACACTCAATACTCCTAGAGAGTGGCGGTCTTATCGACCAGAGTCTTAACCATACATATTAGAATATATTTATCGAGATATTTATCCCAGAATCATATATATATTTATGCACTCTAGTGCTAGAGACACACATGTTAAACTATACATGGACACCTTGACACGCTTCTCAAATACATGCCACTTAGCATGTACATAGAAAGGGGGGGGGACCACCAGCAAAAGGTGGCCCCGACCACCTCTCTTCATGAAGAAGGGGGGGGGGGAGAGACATCAACAGTGGAAACACTGTGTCCTACAAAAGACTGCACATTGTTAGATTAAAGACTATACATGAGATCTACATAAAGGAGGCATAAAGCATTCACGATCATAAGCCATACAAACATGTATACCTACTCTGCTTGAACAGACAACTTACAAAGTGTAAATAAAACCTGTCTACTTAATATGAATCTATGACCTGTGGTCCTTCAATTAGGATATCTGCCCTGAGTTACATTATCAAAAGAGACAAAATATCTACCCCTGGCTTAAATGCCATTCTGTGAAATAATTGAATATGAAACCTAACAATGTGCAGTTTAATATGAATTATTCCTAAGAGTTATGGCATTAAGCCATAGGGGTATACTCTCTACCAGCCCTATTTCACGGGATAATCTAACTCAAAAACAGCTATAAAGAATACATGACAACCCGCAAGCGAGGTCCTGCTATATACCATAGCTACCCCTATGGCTTAATGCCATAACTCTTTGGGCTTCCCTAGCCCACTTAAATGGGTCTATATCTCCTCTTTCTTATCCCCTCGGATGTGTGTGGTGCACATATGTGTGGGCACCAACACATTCCTCTGTGAAATTGTGTAATATAGTTCTCGCCATGAATATGACCTTAGCTGTTGAAATGGCGTTAAACATCTATTACTCACTTACTCACTCCATAACTCTTAGGAATAATTTATATTAAACTATACATTGTTAGGTTTAATATTTAATTGTGGGCACTCACAGCAAACTGAGGCACATTAGATGTTTATATAACAAATGCCAGCTAGTCCCAATGGTTATTAGGTTAGTTTCTGTGACAAAAGATGTGTCCCTCTTCAAACATGCTTATGCCTTTGATAATTTTGCCAAAATTTCTCTATTTTATCAATTGATATTCCTGTGTGATAATATTCTTTACATCTTCTATCTCATAAACACCCATGATGAAGCGGATTGAAGATAAGAATTATTATATTCAATGGAATTGGTGTTTTGTTTTCCATTGTTGTATACTAGGGCCCCCTGGTGGCAGAAAGTAATAGGTGATCAACATGATGACCATCACTTTGATGACTCAAGGTGAACTTGGATCATCAAAGTGATGAACCAAGGTGATCAACATGATTACCTTGGGCCATCAACATAGAAAAAGGACCTTAAGTCACCAATACTGACCATCTTTATAGAGGCCCATACTTCCAGTGTACAAAGACAAACGGACTGAAGAGCAGTTCATCACTCCCATACTCATAGTCCTATGTTCATAACCCTTTTCAAGATCTAATAGATATCACATTTATCAATACAATCATGTTTGCTATTTTAGGCAGAAGGGATAGAGATACTATACAGAATGGTTAGTTGGCAGGTTGAAGCTCTCTTGTTACTCTCCATAGGAGTGATATAATAGACATTAAAAAGATGCCATTCAGATCAGGTACCCAGGTGCAGAGGATAGTTAGCCCCCAGAAACCTGTCCAGGCCAGACTAGTCAACTGTAATAGTAAAGAATGCCTCAACCTAACTCTTACCTATAACTCTCCATTTTCTTCTAGTTCTTCGCTCCACAAGCCTGGCCTCTTCTATAGTTACCCCTATCCAGTTACTTACTGCCGAGGGATTATGGGAGAGGTGCTGCACAAATAGCTAGTACATGTGTCTGCTGTGTAGTTTGTATCTGCCTGTTTTGCGTTATGACCAGAGCAGGGAGCACATGGTGATTCAGGGGAGATAAATTTTGTATACACACCCTAATATAAGTCCGCTGGTGTAGATTAGGTTAAGGTAAAGGAACACCCGTAGTTATCAAATAGGGAATTGGGCTACTAAAGATGATTAAAGGGATGAGTAAAGGGAACTGCCTGGAGAAAAAATTAGGCCAAATGAGGTGAAAGGGCGGGGGAGGGGCAAAATGGGTACTATTCCTTAGAGATTCGAATAGTTCCTAATGCTTTTAGTACATATTGAGCAAGAATGAGATATTGAGATCAAGGTAGAGGAAATAGGAGAGATTACTGTAAAAAAGTAGCAGGGATGCAAATAGGGAATTGGGTTACTGAAGAAGATAGAGTGAGTGAAGGGAACTACCTGGAGACAAAATTAGGCCACATGAGATGAAAGGGGGAGGAGGGACAAATGATTCCCTCCTCGAGATTCAAATAAGCCTTTTACATAGTATATAAATGGTGTCTATTTTGTTTATATTCAAGGGATGTTCTACGGTCTCCCTACCCAGGCACTGACGCTTTGCTATTCAAACACTAGTGTTTAAATGTGAGCATACCAAAGAGAAATGATCATGCATCTTTAGGGGTGCCACATTGATGAGCAGTAAGTGTGGAAGGTATAGGACTACCCGATAACATGAACCTACACCCCACCAGGCCCAAAATGCTATGAATAAACACTACCTATATTGGCGCTGCTCACAAGTGGGGCCTGCACATGTTCACTTTCCAGCACAGCCTTAGTTGGTTGGCTGTCCTTTGAAGCTTTCTGCATGGATATTGATGACGTGCTGGGAGAGTGAGCTGCTGCTTAAGAGGAGGTGGGAGTAGACAGTGGCCCTGAGCAGCTCCCCTAAGGGCTGAAGAGCAGTTCATCACTCCCATAGCTTAAAGGCATTCACCGGCTTTGGTTCAAGAAATAACCAGGTTAACGCCTTTAAAAGGTGGTAGGGGTGAAGTTTGTCATAGCGGTGGGAGAGGTCCATAGATATAGGGCAGATCTTATGCTTATGGACTCAAATATACCCTGGTCTATCAAACCATTGGAAATTCCCTGCTGGCAATCGATCGATTCAATAAAATTTGCTTTCTTGTTGATAACTTTTTTTTTTTTTTGAACAAATTTTAAACTTTATTTGGTCTAGTAGTACATACATCATGTAAACATAGGCATGCTGTGTATTTGTTGTTATGTATTAGAATTATAGCGTCTATATAAATTTGCCTAAGTACATACGTTGATATATTACATGATTACCCATTTTATAAGGTAATTCATTTTAATAATAACACGACCAAACAGTTAATGACCAGATCGTCATTTCAGAAATGTTGTTATGATCTGACCATTTAAATCATTACCGGTATTCATACAATTATAAGATATAATAACAATAATTTTGAACAATTTGGGGCACTTTCAGTCTACTTTAAATACAGAATAATAATAATTACCCCTCCCTAGTCTCATAAATGATTTTTACAGCATGCACATATACAGTCCAATAATAAATAACGTTATGCAAGCTTTGACAAAGTCGACGTAGACAATCACAAGTAGTCTTAAATAGACCGTTACTATTGCACTTTAAGGATTAGGTTTAACTCAGACATTTCTTGGTACAGTATGTATAATTATTTTACAATATATTTTATATATTGATAGATTCTATCATACATTTTTTTTGATAAAGCTTTAAATTTATCTTTGTCCCTAATATTTCTGATATCAGTCTCTAGATTATTCCACGTTTGGGCACATAGACATTCAGGAGATTTTGTGTAAGCTGTACAATTAATTTTCATATAATTTAATACCGGAGCACTTGAAAATCTTGTCATTCTAACAGTAGGTTTAATATACTCTTCCTTTGTGGATCTCTTATAAGCTAGCATTTTTATATGATGTAGCCTTCTAGCTTCAAGTTTCGGGCTCTTTGTATCTCTATGTACAAGATCTGTTGGGGTTAGTACATGTACATCTAGACAATGCCATAGTAGTTTAAAGATAATGCCATACTAGTTAAACATCCAATCGCATCCCTCTTAGTCCCCAGTGTCTCATTTGAAACTCCGTCCAATTGTCACACCAGCAATAAAACCCAGAACAAAGTCACACACCGATGACTCAATTGACTCTTCACAGGCTCTATCAATAATAGATATTGACACGTTGCCTCAGATAAGAAAATTGATTTTTTTGATAATACCCTCCGCTTACTGATAACACGATACTAAAACATAGCCATCTGAGACATCTGTGATCAGCAGAGGGGAAATTCTCTGAGGAAATCCCCAACAAGATAACTGCATCAGCTTCAGAAAGATCTCTGAAAGAATAAAAATTGTAAGCCTATTGAATCACGAGCTAATATGTTTACCCCATAAGCTGTAAAAGCGGCTTTATTGTCTCAATAGAATGAGTTAGTTACCTCTTGTAGACAGTAAGCCATCACTGGTATATATTTTAAAGTCTTCAGGTAATCCCTGCTCTCTGCTGAATCTGACGTTTCACATTGACCTTCCTTACTAACCCTGTAGCATGAAGAGTACATCTCATTCTCCATTAGTCTGCATTGCTTAACCATAACTTTTAATGACCTCCAAAAGATAGAGGCGACAACCTGGGTTTTATGCACTTTGAAACCCCTAAGAATGGAGGAAAAACAGGGGTGACTCTCAGTTTCCATTGAAATGGGCACACATATTAGAGCAACCTAAGGCTAACATGAATTACATGTGCCGATAGGCCTATATGGGCCTTAAAGGATTAATGCTGACAAGGTGTGAGTCCTGCTGTGGGCCCTTAATTATATTCCATTCTCCTGCTGCAAGCAGTAAGGGGACTTTCATGAAGCTAATCATATTTGAGCCTACCATGTTGCTAATTACAGATCCTATTGTTGTCCTGCTAATTACAGTTAACGTTAACCAAGGGAACTGAAATGTGTTTCCATAGGTTTATTAGGTTTTAGATATGGATATGGCATACCGGTATTTCTTTTGCGTGTATGTTATGCAATTGCTGCAACATATTGAGCAATATTCTATCTTCTTTTTCGGGGAATAATCTTTGTCCTAATGTGTGTTGTTCTATACGCTATACTCTGTTCATACCGAATCTTGGGTCCACTTGTTATTAATGCTTTACACTGTTTCGTTTAGCTATAATAGTAGTATAATAGTAGTACTCATTAATCTTAACGTACTGCCTCTGATACATACTCTAAGCCCAAGGAAGATATCAGCATCATTAAATGAAAAATTCAATGAATCAGGCACCAGAAAAGGATTATTTTCTCACCAGCTTAAAAGATTACTGATTTCCCTTGCCTGTTTTTGTAATCTTTATCATGTGGATTTATTTAAGAGGAGAACAATCAGGAATATGACACGGCACTTAGAACCCACTCTATTGTGACAGACAAGCTGTCATAACAGACTTGCGTTTAAGCGAAATCTCACCAGAACATATTGATCATAGAAGAAGTTAATTACCCAGTGTTCAGTCATCGGAGTAAAATACCATCAATAAATACTTAGTAGGAGAAAGGGAACAAAAGCCTAGGCATTTGAGAACAAATGGCTTCATTATCCCATCCCTGACTGTAGACTAGCTTTTCTTCTCATGTTTTCGCCTTCTTTTTCAAGGGCCTCTTTACCCTGGAAGGCTTTCAGGCACAATCTGTGACTTATTATCTCCATGCAATAGTATTAAAAGGGTAACCACTAACATGATAGTGCTATGTCGATTACAGCGTGAGTTTGAGATATTGTATACTGCTTCATAATTCAAATGGTCTTTTCTACTCTTATGCTATTGTACTCTTATCTATAATGACACCATCACAATCTTTCAATGTTATGTCAATGAGGTTAAATCTCCCTTCACATAATGATTTTAACAAAATAAGTACATACTGCAATAGTTTAACCTTTCATCCCTGGATTTCTAGAACTACCTCTATGTGCTTTGTTTGCAAATCCTGATTTTAATACAATATGACAGAATGTGATTTATGTGTTCTAACCCCTTATGCTCGTCAACTTCCATGTGTCTCACGTCTTTCTACAGATAGCATTCCCCATCCGACTTTCCTATGTATGGCTTTCTGTAAAATAGCATTTTATTTATAGCCTCAGCGTTGCTAAATATCTTCACGGGTTTTGGGGGTCCTGCACTAATTATCCCATTGTCTCTGACGCCATCCTGTTATCTGTTTTAGTTACTGTAATGTTGTCACCTGTGAGGATACCCCCCTCTCCATTAGAATCTCAAAGTGAAATTTATAAATAATAGTAGTAAAGCCATTTATAGCTAGTGCATGTAGTGTATTGGCAAGTTGATTAATTTAGACAACATAACGCATTCAGCGTCAATTCACATGAAAGCGACTTTATTCTATAAGCTGATTCCTGTGGAAGATCCTGCTAGAATTTCTGCTATTGATGCCACCGATGTATCTGCTGTTAGCTAAAAGAAGCTTCAGAAATGGAGTTAATAGGACACGGTTGGAAGTCTTCTCGATGTTCCTGTCTGTGAGACGCTTCATTATCTATGTCAGAAATGAAATAATATTTCCCTATAAGAAACAGACCTTGTAGACGGTTGTCCCTGTTGTGTCAATAAATGATAAGGGCTGTACTCTATCATATTTGTTAGGGATACTTTGTCTGTCAGGTTTCAGTGTAGCATTATGCGATTGTTAAATTCTAGAACCTCTGGTTAACGATTTCCAGGATTGGATTAATTAAATGTCACTTGCGATTCATAGAGGAAGAATTAGGCATTTGTTCTGGGTGTAATATCCCATTACATGATGCACGACCATGTAATGGGAATATCATTTTCCTCTTGATACCTTTGGCATAAGAGGTAGTGCTGAGGTGAGACGCATGATGGACATGAAAGAATAAATGCCATTTACAAGAGCTGCCCAGTATTGAATGGGCAAGATTAGCCTACAGTAACTTGACCAGAACTCCGTGAACTACGACGGTAAAAGAATCCGTACACCATAATCCCCACTAACTTTCTGCATTCCCTTCTCACATAGCTTACCACTATAGCTTGGCGTTCCCCATCATTACCTCTCTCCAGTTACTATGTAGCCTAAATAGGGGGTGGTGGGTGGTTTCATACTGTATTCTTATTATAGCTCATGGAGAAGACTGCTTACACGCAATGTTATTTCATTTTGCCATAGAGAAAATATATTTGATGTAACAAAACAATAATGAAATTTGTTAGGTATGCTCATGTTATCTATAATAGGAGGAAGTTGGTTGGTTTCTAACTGGGGGATTATAGCTCATAGAGAAGATTGCACACACATGCAATGTAATTTCATTTTGCCATAGGGGAAGATACATTTCATGTAACAAAAGACTAGTGAAGTTAGTTAGGCAGACTCACGTTATCTGTAATAGGCAATCAATAATGATTCGATGTTACTGTCGTAGGTATAGTGAAGGCATTCACATAGCTCGAGGGAATAGCTGATATGAGACATAAGCACAACACAACAGCTCAGAGTTCTACCAATCGATAGAGCCATTGTAGTCAGATTAAATACTTTAGGGGAGCAATAAAAAATAGAAATGTGAGTACCAAGAGAAAATAGAGTATTATAACAAGGGATGAAATAAGGGAAGGCAGTTACCTGAAACTCCATGCACTTAGGAACATTTAAAGCTTAGAGCAAATGAAACATTGATTTAATTTAATATGCACCTAAAAGGTTGTCCTACCGACGAATATAGAAGGTAAGGCCTGATTAACACTTACAGGCCTGATTAACACTTACATTCACCCCATCATACTCGCGTGCTGTGAATGGGGCACTGTCTGTATGAGAGCTACTCACCAGTGGAACCTATAGGGCCAGCACTCACTCTCCATCACAACCTCAGTAGGTTGCCTGCCTGATGAAGCTGTGGTCCTGGATATAGACCTGCTTGGAGAGTGTGAGCTGCTCTCCCAGAAGAGGTGTGAGCAGAACAAGGCCACAAGCAGCTTTACTGAGAGCCTCTGAGCAATTCGTCACTCCCATAGCTTAAGGGCCTTTGTCAGGTTTGGTTCCAGATATAACCAGGTTAACGCTTTAAATGTGGTTTGGGATGAAGTTTGCCTCGTGTGTGTGTTGGAGGAGGGTAGGGGATATGTTATCTAAGAGATATTCTCATGGGCTGTGTGTAGGAATGATTCATAAACCCTAGTCTAACCGCCTGTTGAGAATATCCCCACATCTATTTGATATGGCCATAGTGCATTGTTGGGGGGAGGGGGAGGCTATGAAGTCTGGGAAATGAGCTCTTTAAATTCAGATATATTTTACTTTTGATCTCTAGTATCAGCCTGAAATTTTGTAGGGGATACATCCCCTAGATTCCCAACAATTCCACCGCCACTGAACTAACCATAAAAGCCATCAAACGAGCCATATACTTAACGATTCGGGCTCCTCTGCATGCGATGTCATTGGTATTGGCCTAAGCCGAAAAGGGTTTCAGTAGTTGCGGATATTACTTGCCATTCATATTACTTACCGTAAAACCCCACATATAAACCGCTGCTCGCTACCTCTGGATGCTTATAGACCATATCATAGGCCTACTGTAGTGCACAACGTCTCCTTTCTTTGAGGGTGGGGCTTGTAGTTATATGTGGAGTTTTACGTAATCATAGGCCTATACTAGAGTAAGGACAGGCAACACTTTCAACCCCAAAGTGCATCTTATAGGAAAGCCCACAACTCATGATGCGGCTTTCCGGGATTCACGGTACTTCTCTTTGATAATGGCTAGAGCTAAAAGAGGTAAATGATTTGTACATACCAGAGACCAAATCATTAAAGAGGTAGTCAGATGCATTTTCACCTCAGGTCGAGGGAAGCATTAATTTTTATATGTTTTGCATTTTGAGTCTGGACCTTTATACTATTATTTTGTCCGGGATGTTGATATTGTAGCTTCATGATTTAGTTTATTAGCGCGGCGACTAGTGAGTACTACTCGTGAGATGAGTAGACTAGTGTATGGTTCACAGTCGCCACGGTGTAAGGGATAGGGAGGCCTTGCAATCTATTTTTGTTTGTGGCTCCTCTGCTATGGACTATTTCTGCTCACTATTCTAATGTAATAACAACAGTGTGTGTACTTTACTTATCAGTGAAGGAATTTTCAGAATATATCTCATACTTTTGATTATATTCGCAGATAAGACATTTCATCATTTGGAGCCCTATGGCAGATTAGCATTAGAGCATTTTAAGATTCAGAAATGCATCCCTGTAGCCTTTGTTTTAGAATTGTTCGTTTTGAAACTACTATATATATGTAGTACAGGTTTTATCTCAGTGGGTTATGGTACAATTGGATCATATTTTCTGTATTTGAACAAAGTATTCACTGTCAAAGATCTCTATGGAGAAATCAGTGCTAAAGTGTGTGTTGCCATATGTGCATTTTTGTAAATCAGAGGAGGTTGAAGTGTAAGGCCACCTTGTGGAACTGCTACCTTCTTTTCTGTGTAAAATTTCTAGTTTACATTGAAATAATGCTTTCTCAGAATATGTATCTACTATTGGTGATGAAAGATTAATTTGATTACTCCTTTCATTATATAAACGATTTTGTGGAACACTGAAAACATGTATGTACACCGAGGTACTTACACTGTGCTCTCCCTGTACAGAGAGGTGGAGTGATCTGGCCAGATTGCTGACCACTGGCCCGTGACGAGGTACAGACTATTACAAGTGATTGGCAGTTGGGTGTGTGTGTGTGGGGGGGGGGGGGGGGGGCAGGGAGGCAGAGCAGGCTCCTGGCAAGCTGAGACAGTGTACACTCATAATGACACACCTGTTGACTATGGCATTGAACATTGAATAAGACAGGTCCCTGTGGCAGCTGAGTGAGGTGCATGCAGAATGGACAGTCTACAGACTATTAGTACTTAGCTGCAGTGGGTAGTTCAGGTTGAATTTGTGCTATATATTACCAAAAGCCCAGATAATAGTATGTCCTATCTGTCTCACCAACTGAAACTAGACACAAGATTACAAGTCGCCGCGCCATGTCTCACAGGACTATTCTCTACTATTGTATTAAAATCTACAACACTATGGTTTTATTACGGTAAACTCACATTTCGGAGTAATATGGACCTGGTGCTATAGCCTTGATGATAGATGAAACACCCTCAGGATTCCAGTTTAATTTTGCATATTCACCTAAAACTTGAACCACAAGTATATGGCTTTCTATTTGCTAAAGGAAGCTTTTTTTCTTCTGTCAGGCTGGTAGACGCAGGCTCTAATATTCTTTCGTCCTCATAGCTATTGCAAGATGTGCGAGGCGTCCCTATTGAATAGGTCTATCAACAAATTGAGGTATAGAAGATTGCTCCGTATGTCCGGTGGTATGTAATTGACAGTTATCCAGCACATGTAGCCCATAGCATCGAAGAACTATAAATCAGAGACGGAGAGTGGCCTCCTAGAGCAAATGCATCGCTTCTGAATAAGAAACTAAATTCATTTCACAATTCGCAAGTCAGCATCACTCGTATTGACTTGCTTTTTAGCATTGTCCAGTGTTGGGCATTGCTACTATAAATAGTTCATCATGAATACGTATGGGTACTCCGGGTCCCTGGCGGTAGCACCGCATTTGGCTGCAAGGCGATGCTGGGGGTTGGTAATAGGGGGCAGTGAAATGACCTTCTCTATAACTTAACCACCTCTGTGACTAAAAATAGCCCTCGAGCTACTCACATTCTCCAAGCAGATATCTTCTTTTTAGAATGTGTGAGGGTGTCTGGAGTGCTGCTTGAAGAGTGAGCAGCGTGGCCTGGGGATGGGTTGAGGTCCCTGGAAGCCCTAAAGTCAGGCTGGAATGGGCAGGAGCCTAGGAGCGATTGAACCAGATTTAAAACTTCACTCTCCTATTTTTACTACTTTTGTTTTAATCTTGGAATGATAATCAATCCGACTTTGGGTTTTACTTCTATGCACATCCTCCGTTTCGCAGCTTGATGTGTGACCAACCAATCAATATCCAAGTCAGTAGTTTACATATCCAAGTTGGAATGGAACAGGCATCAGGTTTCTATAGCTGTAGAAATCACAGATTTCCTAGCGGTATTTAAGTATTCAAGACCAGACAGTGAGACCCCTTGCAATTACGTTGGTCACCATTGGGCTTAAGCACACAAAGACAATCAATCACTTAAAGTAGAGGAGAAATAGAGTTGAGATACGATTGGTATCATTGGTTAGGAGCTAGTTAACGCAGCAGAGCCGCGTTTCTGGTATCGCCCAAAAAGCCATGACACGCATATAGGGGAACTTGATGTATTGCTTTTACAATCCGCCTTAAAAGTAAGAAATCTCAACCATCCTCTATTCTAATTATATGGAAATGTAGGGGAACATGTTGGCACACAATGTAATCCTTATATTTCTTTGCGAAACAGTGTATTATTATGGGGAAAAGGGTAGTAAAGTAACAAATTTTCCAGATAAGACGGTAGGATTAAGACTGGTAGAAGTATCGCTATATCTCATGCATATTGCGAGAAGTCACGAGAGTTCGTGCAAGCTGGCACCAAATGCCCATACCGTAGGTCTATGGTTTAGAGATTGAAACTATGAACTGAATTGTTCACAAAGAGGCAGCGAGGTCAAGGTCGCATGCAATCTTGTTGAGAGCCGTAGATTAAATGTAGTATCTGACCTCTCCCCCTCTCAAAAATCAGAGCAACAAGTGTACCTACAGAGACTATCTTACAAAAAATTCGCCATCGTTCTACTCGTGACAGATTGTCAAAATAGAAAAATCCAATATGGCAAGTGAACAGGGAGACGATCGGTCCCGGGGCAGAAGACCGGCATGGCAACGAAATGTTTACGGGAAGTGTAAGGGTAGGTCCCGGCCCGAGTGGTCATCCGCCGCCGCGTTCATTCCACGCCTTGGCGTGGATGTATTTTATATTATGATAATGAAAGAAGGCCGAAAGGAATAGTGTGACTGAAGACGAACACCCAAAATCTTTCAGAAATTGTAGTGTGTGGTATTGTGATAAGGGCTAAATAAAACTTGTTGGGTTCGGATAACAGAGTCGTAAAAATTAGGTTAGGTAGGTCTTGTTTTGTTATTTCAAAGAATTTTTGTTAAGGCTGGCTGTCGATTTTTCATACTTTTAGACACATTTTATGCATGGGATCGTAAGTGTTTTTCTTCACTTTTCCACAAAAGCGCCAGAAAATCAGTTGTTTTTTTTCACAGAGAGGTCTCTAATTGATTTAGGATAGGGCCAGAAATATAGGGTAGGTAGCGTTATATGAATGCAAAAATTCTTACAGGTAAGAGATTCAACACTTGACGTACTGTCACGAGGGGACTTGGCATTGTAAGCAATAAGATTAAGGGCCATGCCATGTATATAAGTGTAGTGGTCAGCGGAAAATGTCATGGAGAAACCGGGACTCGAACCCGGGACCCTCCAACTTCGAAGCGGAAGCTCTACCCCTGAGCTACTTCCCCTGGCCTGATATTCTCTACCTTCCAACTACCCTGGATCAGTATGGTATACATAGGGGGAGTGACACAATCAAGTGAACAGTCCCTCTGAAGGCTCTGCGCACCGGACGGGGGAACGAACCCCTACACTCGTCCCAACCAGCTTCGACCGTATCTGCCCAGAACTGGTCCTCCAGTCCAGTCTGAACAGTACCACATGTACCCATACTGAGTCACGCACAACCCGTATAGGCTCCTGTTCCCAGGAACGGCTGTGTGTGCCACCTGTTTCCAAGTTCCTCAGCACTAGCAGGTCGAAGCGCTTGTCTATACCATACCGGCCCAGGTACCGAGCTCTCTAAAGATCCCCCTTGTGAGGCGGGACCACTCGGTTTCTCCACCACTGTAGTGGTCAGCGGAAAATGTCATGGAGAAACCGGGACTCGAACCCGGGACCCTCCAACTTTGAAGTGGAAGCTCTACCCCTGAGCTACTTCCCCTGACATTCTCTACCTTCCAACTACCCTGGATCGGTATGGTATACATAGGGGGAGTGACACAATCAAGTGAACAGTCCATCTGAAGGCTCTGCGCACCGGACGGGGGAACTAACCCCTACATAAGTACTAGGGGTAGTGTATGTGTTATCATATAGAAAAAGTACCACGCATGATGTATCGCTGTTTTAGAATAATGTTATGAAATTGCAAAAAGATATCACTGCCAGTTTCATTATAAGAGGGGTAACCAGCTCTGTTTCCAGTACCACTGATAACTCTTTCCAATGTATACCAAGACAGACACACAACAGCTCTACTTTTTATGGAAATGCTTTTAGAACACAGCAATTGCAGAATTATGATTAGTGCTAAGCCTGTGTATTTAAATCCATTAATCAATCCTTTGAACGTCATAAGGGCTGCATCAACTGCCGACGGATGGACCATCCGTCAGTTTCATCCGTTTTATTTATCATTGATTTCTATGGAGAAATAACGGATGAAGGGAGACAGATGGTCCATCCGTCGGCAGTGAATGCAGCCCTATAGAAGAAGGCTTAGGGAAGACTTGAGAGAATAAATTACAGGTAGTATGCATCACTCAGAATATTCAAAAAGAAAACGAAAAGAACGAACCTATAGTAAAAGCATCAACCTGGCAACAGCATAGAGATTTAGTTGTTTACCTTTAGATCTCAGAACATAACTTGGGGAATATATATGTATGTGACACATTTTTATTTGCTTTCTCAATTCCTTGGACATTTGGAATCGACCAGTCCCAGGATATAGCAAAGTTACATATAGATTCCATCAGGTTCATTGACAAGTTACGTTTATCGCCCTAGAGGCCAGTATGAATATTCAGCCAAAGCTAGCTAAACACTGGCATGATAGATATATTGAGAACACACCCCTTCCAATTGCAGAGCAATCCTCCCCAGACGTTGGCTATTGGGAGCACAGACAACTACATTACGGGTTTAAATACTAATAACATCCATGAGGCAGTATTAGATATATGTCTAGCCCCCTCCCAGACACAAAAGGCCCCCTTCTCACACTCATTTCTGAGCAGTTCTCTGAGTCTTTTCTATATATCTACTTTCATCTCACAACCATGACTCCTAGATGAGGAGCCCCATATCCCACTATCATCCCACTGCCATGGGTCTGTGGCTACCATGTCTCTGTGAGCTCCCTATACTTCAACAATCGTACTTATGTAGCAGAATCTGGTCTATATTCTATAATCAATATCAACTGAGAAGCTAGAACATTATTGTCAATACATCGTGAATTATTGCAAAGCCTGGCAAAAATTCCCACAGCAGATTCGAAGTCATGCCTAATACAGTGGTGCTTTATTTGCTCCGAGTTTTCGAAGCCCTGGGCCGAATACCTTTTTGTCTATACTACTGCACACTCGTAGGCCCATCAATTGCTGGTAAGTGAGTGTGGAAATTGTGAATAGAGAAGTGGGGGTCTCGGTTATTTGATTTTACGGAAGGTCGCAGTGAAATGATATTTTGGTGAAAATAGTTCATGTCCTGTCAGAGCACTAGGGGTATCTTCATCGTACCTAGAGTACCTCATAATTATAGGCTAGCGTGCGACCTCAAGAAGTCCTCTTAGTCATGTAGTACAGCTCATCTAGTCACATGATGTAGCATTAATCTTGAACCAGATAAATAAGGCCATACAAACCATGATTACATACTCCAAGCTCTAATAGAATTTGAAAAAAAAACGACAACCCTAATGATACTGTCCCTATGCCGTAGAACTACTTTTGCCAAAAGTATTTGTTTATAAAAATTGCATCGAGGCTATTTGCTCTGACAGTGACGCTTGGGAGTCTGCAGTATGACGACTTCTTGAGAATCACGACTTGTGGCAATTATATGGTATAACTCTAATGCTTAGAGTGTTGCAAGAGAGCCCAATAGAACCTCGAATATGGTGTAGTGGTACTAGATCACCTTAAAAGGGTATAATGTCGGTATAATCATGGACCTGTTAGTATATATTGTACAGGTCCATGGTATAATGATACCCAGGTTGCATTAGGAGGGATACACTTGTACACAGAGAACCTCAAAAGAGGCCCAGAGTACATCAGAAGGTGGGAATCTCTAAATCCTCCAAGCGCTTCCACAGTTACTCATACCCCTACAGACCTGTCCAAGGGTGATATAGTAGCTCACTGTCAGAAAGCCCCTACACCACTTCTGTCCCTACAGGCCAGTGAAGTATGGCCCCTGGACCTCTTTGAAGACACCCCCTCCCAAATCTCACACTGACTAAGGACCTCGTTACCCGCTCCCCCGGATACCAACCCCCGTCACAACGGAAACGCCTCGCGCGCAGGCGCAGCGCGACCCCGTCAGATGGCGCTGTGCACCGGAAGTGGGAATATTTACAGTCTCCATGGCAACCGGAAGGTAGGAAGCACTCGGGTGATGAAGGGTGCAGAGAACAGAATACATCTTTATGAGGTGCTCAGCGTTTAGGAAAGCTATTCATTGTCAGAAAGTGTTGGTTTCTCTGACATTTCATGACATTTTGCTGGTTAGGGTGTGAAGGTGAAGGGGGATATATGGGGTCACGGTCTGCATAAGTATGGACAACATTGCCCAGGCAGCATTTAGACAACGACCAGGTTAGCTCTCAGTGCCGCCTGGTGTGCCTAAGATAAATATAACTGGAAAACTCCAGACAAAAGGTGGTCACTCCATATCGACATAGGCCTAATATTATCCTAGAGCGCACACCGTAATCAATCTCAACTGAGGTATATCAGGAATCAGAAGGAATTAACAGCACAACAGCCGTTGCGAGATATATGAACTCCCAAGATTATTAGGTTAATATTTCATTACAGTCATAACATCAGTTCATCATGCGTTCACACTCTGCTGATAGTGATATGCCCAGTTCTACTGTATGTCCCACTCAATCCCAGACTAGCCTATAGACTCAGAAGGAGGAATGTATTCAGGAATGAATATTTACCTCAGTAGGAGTCTATGCACTGTACTTTGTGTGACAGGATCTGCGAAAAGGGACCATATTGCAGGGGGCACTAAGGTCCCTTTTCCCAGTACATGTCACATTGTTATCATATAGGCCTTTACCATCCCGTCCTCTCCAAAGCTCACTCACCCAGGCTCAGGCAATAGCCAACTATCTCCAGGGAACAAATGGTCGATCCCAACGCCAATCAGAGGGCGGAGGGGTATTCAATAGGCGGCACGCCCAGCCATCGGCGCGCGCCCGGACCTGAACGTGCTCGCACTCCAGCTAGAGAGGAGGTGCGCCTGTGGCGCCCGCCGCGTGGCTGGCGTGCGGCTAATGAATACCGCTCAGCAGTCATTTTTCCTGTAGGAATGTACCATACGTATAAATGTGCAGGCCTGTATTTTGGCAGTCTTTCTGCTAGCAGCCAGCTAATCCAGGACTCCTGAAACACTGCAGGCTGGTGGAACAGATATATCATTAACCCAATGCAGCAAATATCTCATTGTTATCAGCATGGAGCGTCTAGTCAATGCATAAATACAATATTCCTCCGGGCGGAGATAACTGTAAGGAAGCCAACTATGGCGAGGCACATATACCAGGCTTCTGATAGTGCAAATCTAATAGTAGTCTGTGGTGTTCATATGTCGTCGCCTCAGTGCAACACGGTTGTACCTGACATCTTGGCAAAATTGATGCCAAATTTCAATATCTATTGACTCTTATTTACCTATAGGAAAGTATTGCAGCTCTATCTATGAAATAAATGTCTACAGGCTCTACTGTGTGCTATAGTAATTGAAACACTTCTTTTACCTCTCCTTTTACCAAAACCTAAGATACAACCTTGTTTGCCTGAGACAACATTATGTAAATTGGTCTGCCAATTTGCAGCAGCAGCAATAACTATGGGTTTATTGCAGACTTTATTCTGCCCACGTTCTGTCTGATTTGATGCTATTAGATCTATACCAATTATAATTGTCTCCATAATGGATCGTATGCCAATTTACCAGTAAGGTTATTTACTTTGGATTGAAATAATATTATAGTGAAATAAATGTCTTTGCATTCTAATCTTTACTTCAATGCTTCAGCATAGAGACCTTGGCATTCTAGTCCTGGAAGTAGCACAACACATCTTAAAGGGGCCCTGGCATAGCGAATTTCAACATGGGTACCTACCAAAAGATCGTGCACAAATCCGCGGGACCCAGCGGAAATTTTTGCGATGATCTGATTGGTCAACGGGTGGTCACATGACCTTTTAATGCGGGCATGTATTTGCCGTGGCAGGGCCCCTTTAAGCGTTAGCCCTACTTTGACGACTGGCTCTTTTGATGTCACGATATGCAGCCCTGGTTAGAAACACACCAGGACTGTGTCAGTGTATATGCTACTTGCCCGATGTGGTCAATACATCATCATAGGGTCGGTGTGATGCACCATACAGTGTGAGCGCGCTAATTACCAGCTTTCTATAGGTGCAGGATGGCGACAAAGTGCAAGATGAACGCTGGAGGCATCGTGCTGTCCTTAAAGGCTTAAGTGGTAAAGGCATCTAGAACTCAGTGTAGTAGAGACAGCCTCTGTCCACTTCAGTAGACAACCTCATATCTTCACACAGACTCTGTCTTCTTCACCGCCACTAGCAACTTCCCAAGTGCACTGAACTGTCTAAAAGCTGCGTGAGTAGGTTTCGTGCCAAAAGAGGATTGCCGTCTCTAGAATCCAACCAGAACATGTTTTTGGTGCTGGAAAGTGAGATGTTTTGCTTTATTTGCTTAAGTTGAGTGAGGTGTGACCTCATAGTGAGGTAATACATTCGGCAATAATCGTTGAAAGTTTTTTATTCTTATAGTTATGAAATATGATGTATTAACGAGATTTTGTAATACTGTTCTTCATGGAAAAGAAAAAAAGAAGAAAATAACATGGAACATCATGGGAGTGGTACTGCACAAACAAATTTTAATCGTTGTAAGTATATTGTATAGTGGAAAAATAAAAAAATCTCTTTGCATGTACACACCATATAAGCCAAGGAGATACTGTAGAAGAAATCCTATAGATGCGACGTGGGATGCTCCCTGAGGCGGGTTTATCCTACTGACAGTATAATAGAGTGCTTAAGATGGGTGGTTATTGCTGATGTGTCTCCAGGGCTGAAAAATTGATGTTTACACCCGGCTTCATTAAATTCTACCCTAGTCTACAGCTTCCCCTTGCAGCCTCAGGCATTGCAAATTTATGTGTTCTAATATAAGTCTAGTAAGTAGCACTGCCATTTTGTGGGTCATTTTCACTGCCAAAAAGGTGTCATAATTCACAACACAATAAATCATTTATTAGTTTGCTTCCAGTCACATAGCCCTATTTTTGTGCCAGTCCCAGGTTCCCTTCACTTGTGGGACAATCTTATTTTCAAAATGGCCATAAAAGCCCTGGACTTTTTCTTTGTGCTTGTGGAAAGAGGAATAATTCTGCATTTGGCCAGCTCTTCTATTAGTACTTAACGACAAATGTTCTACATGGATATTTCACACACCGCTCGCTGTAAGTAAATCTAAGACGACCCCTTGGGGGAGGGGGGTTGAACTCATCTGCCAAAATGTCTCCCTCTGGTCTTTGAACAATATCTAAGGGCTTCTGTAAATATTTGATCTATTGCAATGCCTGAGAGCCTTACCTTCCAGGAAGTGGATTTAGCAGGCTACCGACTGGCCAAAGGATAGGTCGTTGCCATGCAGCTTCCTAGGAGGTGCCTAACGACGGTACTCATTCCTTAGGAATGTGCCATACCGTAATGGCTCGCTTCAGCACCCTATGTGCTGGGATACAGTGTTATCTAAATCTATATGCAAATGAGTTCTTAAATGGATAAGTATGTATGTCAGCAAAGTAGTAAATCTTCAAGGATGAATTTTGACATGTCTCATTCCCAGACAGAATGAGAGAAACTAGGAAAGCAAACAATTATGTGAAGGGGCGATACACTAGGGTCTGGCTTATTTCTATCCACTGGCCATTATTTGTATGTCATAGTGCTTTTAGGACAATGACTAAGTATTTGCTGACATGTGGAAATCATTATCTTTGGGGAAGCTTAGGTCAATGAGGGAAATGACCAATATAAGTAAAAGGATTTCACAACTCGCTTTTCCGAAAATGGATTCTATCTAAGGGCTGCGTCGTTTTAGAAGATCATTCCTTATCTATGCCTAGTCAATATTATCAGATTACCAAATTTCATATTGCTTTAAGGGGTAAATGATGTCTTAAGGTATGCATTTCTGACTGTAAAGTATTAAAACAGTGGTGACCCTTAGGACGTGTATTCAGCCCAGGCATGTATACAGTCGACATAAAACATGGATGAAACAATGGGGAGTCAGTCGGAATAGCTACATTGATACAATGTCATTTTTTGCATTGTGAGAACAAAGGGAATGATACATTCATGTATCATGCAACCCTTATGGGAAAAATTACCCGTTAGTTCCCATCCTTATTTCAAATTTATTTCAAGTTTTTCACCTTGAAATGAACGCCCTGTGACTTGTGGTTTGAGGGCAATTCCTGAGAAGAGCGATGCCTAATTCTGCGGTTCTGTAATTAATACGAATTAAAGCCCACTTTAAAGGGCAATCAAAATGGACCCTTTTAAATAAAATGCAGGCAATCAATTGATGGAATTTCATTTGAGTTTCAGACAAATAATTTCAGAAGAAAACTTTGCCTCTGATCAGTGTGGCTCCTATAATTTCTAGAGTTAAGAATTGCATTGCTGTGGCTACTAGGTATTGGTATGCAAAAGGAGTTCTTCGTTTGACTGATATGTCAGGTTTTCTATATAACATTCCCATGGATGGAGCTCTTCAGGGTTAGCCATAATTTCAGAAATATTCAAGTTCCAAATATTTATACGTTCCCATCTGAAACCTATATTTAAAGGGTTCTAATAAAGCATTTAATGGATTTCTGTGCGTAATCACTTTTATCTCTACATTCCTTCACGAAGTATTGATAGAGTACTCCTCACACATGTTAAAGAGGCTAGATGTTCTTAGGGTAGAGGTGTCATACTAGTAATTGTGCATGATCAAGTTGTCATATATGAGAAATATCATATGACTAGTGGTATATAGTGAGTAAGAATATCAAGCTCTTATAAGTGCTATTCCAGTTACCACTGGTTTATTCAGCTTTAGGCAGACACGTTATGTATGAGTCATACAAATGTTAATATACAGGTAATTTCCACACACAGTAATTATACAATTGGTTAAAAAGTATAAAGTTCTGTTCCACTCCATCTGTGAGGTAATAATAATAATAATAATGATACACTGTCCAGTATGGTCCTAGGTGGGTTCCCACACCTAGCTCCTGACCTGCTGCTTAGAGGTATAATATATAAATGTGTAACTTTACCCTCTGGTAGGTGTCTTGTAGCAGATAGCCTCTGGCCACTAGTGGTATAGTCCTATGCCTACCTGGCATAGTCTAACCCAGCATAGTGCAGAGCTATAACAGGTAGCAGGAGGGTTGACTGGAGATGTTACCTCAAGGGTGGTTCTGGTGATCCTGCCTTCTAGAGGGAGCAGCCAGGGGTATAAGTACCATTTCCTGGCTTGGCCCCTCAGACTGACTGGAGACAGGGGCATCTGCCTAACTCTGTGATTGTTTGAGGGGAGTCTTTCATGTGTCACTGGCTGCACAAAGGACCCCCATGGACGCCGCCATGTCCCCCATTGTCTCGGTCGGTATGGCATGTTCAGACCCTCATGTCTCGGTCGTTTACGCTGCTACAGCCTTCATCTCACGCATGCGCGGACTTGAATATGTGAAGTTACCACCGCCCGCTTTCTGGGCGCGTAACTCGCGCTGGTTCGTCTGTAGCTCATTTGGAGGTCGAAATAGTCTCGGTGGCGTAACTTCCTTAATAATGGGGGCTCATTTTGACTGTCTAATTATGGCCTTTTCATAAATGCTTTCAAATTTGACCTAGGTCGCTCAGGAGCGACGCTAGAGTGACCGGAAGGTTATGGCGTCGTTCAGTCTTGGGGTGCTCAGACACCCATGACGGCATCAGCGGTGCCCAGGCACCCGTGACGGCCGGTTGCATTCACTTACAAGTTATTATATTGTGCACTGGACCATGAGGTCGGTCTCTTAGGCTCTTAAAAGCATTATATTGTGCAGTGGACCATGAGGTCGGACTCTTTGGTGTTGTAACCTATGTATATTTGACATAGCTTGTGTTCAGTGGAGCATGAACACTCTCCTAGAATGTCTGAGCGCTCTCCTAGACATTCTATGTATTAATTTCTTATATATTCTTTGATTAATACAGTAATATGTTAAGATCATTGGAATAATAAAATGGTATATGATAGAGGCACCCTCAGTTGGACAGATACCTAAATTCGGACACCTTGCAGGTTTAATAAAAAGATATCATGATTAATATGAATAGCCTACAGAATTTATGTCATGGCTGATACGAGCACCACTATAGATTAGTACTAGAACAACCGTATTCAATGGGGGGATTGAATACAATGTGCCCGTATTCAATGGCTGGTGGTCATGTGACCTGCTGCAACAAATAGACACTGAAATTAAGTAACTTTGATAGTATTCTTGCCTTTAAAAGCAAAATTAAACCTGTAGCCATGACATAAATGCAAATGTCAACTCCCATGGGACATTTTAGCATTGTATTCACCTTGGTGATTCTGCCCGCATTCAACTCAGCCATATAATGGCTTCGTTGAATACGGGCAGAATCACCTTGGTGAATACAATGCTAAAATATCCCATGGTCATTGACATTTGCTTATATACTTACTAGACATGATAACTGAGTTGTTATTCCATCCCCCAACAGGTCATTGCATACATGCATCACTCCATACATTTTTATTCTAATAAATGGCCAAACAAGGGGCATTCATGTTGTATACCCATTATGGAGAAAACTGTATTGAAGGGCAAAATTGGTGTGATTAATAACCTCAGCTGCTACAATATTTCTTTACTTGACAGTAAGAATATATGGTTGGAACCACGAAACACAAAAAATTCATGCAAAGTACTTTGAATTTTCATAATAGTATCAAATTATACATACTTTTCTAAATTATCTATACTTTGTCTAGGACACTATGTTAAGAGCATCCCTTGGATTCATTGTCCTTTGCAATGGATCCTACTGATGTAGGATAACGCTTCAATAGATAGATAGGCCCTATGGAGTAGTCTATCACGTTATGATTAGTCTATGACCCATAATCTTACCTAACTCTGACCACTTATTTATAAGAATAAAAAGGTTATTTACCACCACAGAATGGCTGCACCAAGCATCATTATACAACCCTAAATTATATACTTTAAACGGTCTGCTTAGGCAGAGGTATATGTATTTAATCAATGTATTTACATAATTGTATTAGATTCTTAATTGGGAGTATATTCAGGAAAAGCCTGTAAATCAATGAACTTACAAACTGTCCGACTGTAGGGCCAATTCTGAGTCATGATCCCCGATTTTAGGTGCAATTTGCGCCTTTTAAGTGAACATATTCGCAGCTTATTATTCATAATCAAATTGTGAAATTATTCAGTAAAACGTAGATATAGGTTCTACATAGAAACAACAAGGTTTCAAATCAAAATTTATAGATCTTACATGACTTTCTATTATTTGGTCAGCAGCGTCCGGAATGGGTGCCTTTTCCCTAATCTAAAGTGACACATCAGGATATGGAGGATATTTGTAGGTTCGTAGTACCCTCGGAGGTTGTCTGGCAGAGCCTATGGGCTTCCCTAGCCCACTTAAATTGGTCTCTTTGCTATCCCCTCGGAGGTTTGTGGTGCACATAATGCTCATAATTTCCTCTGTGAAATTCTGTAATGTAGTTCTCACCATGAATATGACCTTAGCTGTCGAAATGGCGTTAAACTTCATTTACTCACTCACTCTGACAGAGCCTTCTTTTACAACGGCCTGAGAGAAAACAATCTGTAAACTACTATGAATGTGGGGCACGGCTTAGATACCTGCACCATGTATTATGTTGTTGGCCCAGCTCCTGCTGGGTCATTGGCGGCGCCTTGTCGGTCATAAACTGATGGTCATGAATTCAAACTTTAGATGGGAATTGCTCATCGAAATTGGGGGATAATTAAACAAAAATCATGGAAACATGTTCTTTAGGATCTAGTCTTTCATTGTAAATGCACAATTCCTTTCTTTAGCTATGAAAATAGCTGAAGAAAAACCTGACATATTTAACCTACTTTAACACGAAAACGAGGCTCCATAGGATAGCATTGTGCGATAGATTTTCGCGATAGACATAACATGGGTTCCTATGGGAATTGTCCAATTAAGACGCTTTTTTTCAGCAGGTAAGGCTGGAAGACCATCCATGTAACGTGATAGCTTGAGGAAAAGTTGGTATAAGACCGTTTATATACCGACCCTGTAAATCAGACCGCCATAAGTTTGTTATGCCTATCGCATTTCCGGCGGGGCGAGTGTGGCACTATATGTACGTAATGGTATAGTCAGAGGACGCAGGCTGTTATGATTTCAGTCTCTTAGCTACTGCGTGGGCCCTCTGACATAATATATATGTACCATATGTACTAGTCTTTACACTCTCCCTCCAGCCAGGACATCCTCGTGCGAGTTAGCACATGCGCGCAGAGTGATCAGTCGTCAGATTTTATTTTATAACAGTAAATTTATTGAGGGGGTGTATTCGATTCAATACGATTAATGTTGCCAAACATGCATGTATTATATTCAAAAACCCATTAATTTCAAGTTAAATCGATATTATCTATCATTTCTCTGTCAAAAATGCGACTTCCGGCAAGGAGGGGCCGCGCATGTGCACGGAACATCAAAATACAAAATGGCGGACAGCGAGACGATCACCTTATGGTGCTATCGAAACTGCTGGATTTTAACAAAATGGAGGAGAATTACATTGTCTCATGCGTTTGTATGGTTAATATGTATCCTTATTCAAGACTTGCTGGTATTGTGCAATGCTTAACTCGCCAGGAGAGGAGTAATTCGCCAATGAAACATGCGAGCGATAATGGGTGCATCCTCTATAGCCTTAAGCATTGATGACTTCAACACACTGTCACTATAGTGCCAGTCACCTACGGTAGGTCATGGACACTCCAACTGTAGACCCTGGGCCATATGTGATATATATCACACGTTAAATTTTTCCAGCAGGATAACTATAGTTCATCCAGACCTACATGACAATGCTATATAGTTGGCTATATATTGATGCAGTCCAAGCAAGATACTGGCGAGCACGGCGTTAGTGTGTCAGTACAAACAAAATAAAGGCAGTAAACATGGCCTGCATCATCTGCTCATTTAACGCATGAAGTCTTAGTTGAAATAATTTTTGTGTCTTATTCTATATATAGAATACATAAAGGCTCAACCAACGAGTGCTGGAATGTAGTGTCTCAATCCTACTCTCCTTTACAGGCACTGCTTGATGCTGAGGTAACATAAAAGGTCAAAGACCCAGAGTCCCCTTTATACACAGAGCAATTCCGAGCTGCTCACTGAGTGTATACTAACACGTATGGTAAAGCTATATACTGAGCAGCTCAGCATTAGACCCTCTGGGTGCCTGGGAGGCAGTATCTGTATCCTCTAGCACTGATTTATGACTCCAGCACTAACCGCTGGACAGCCACATAGTGCATTTATGTACCATATTTATATTTGTTCGTCTAGAAGCTCTGATGGGTGAATTGACAGGGCTGCATTCATGCATCATGTTGCCCCTCATGGTATTGACGTACTGATCAATGGCTTGGCATAGGCAGTCCAGCAAGTTGATTACTGGGATTGTTTTGTTGTATCATGCCCACAAATGAACAAGGGTTTTGAGGCATCATGCCATTCATACAGTGCGAAGCACAGGACCAGGAAGCGGAGGCCATAGCCATCACCAAACCTCTGCCCTAGAGGTGGTGAGTGCGTTGAGACTATAGGTTCCGTCTGCTATACTAATAGTAACCATGTTTAAAAACTCTGTAAGTGCTGAATGATTCAGCCCCAGCCTCAATACCGACTGTCCTCGTTATGCACCAGTGCAGCCCTGCTGGAGAATTAGCCAGCACTGCATCGGTGTATCATGCTGACCTGAGTGTAACAAACCAGAAGGGCCGGAATACTGCGTGAATGCAGCACTGGTGCGAAGTTAACTAGTGCTGCTTTAATGAAGGCCAAATGGCATGATTTATTTCAACACATTTGTTGCCATTAAAGGATTGTCAAAAAAGCCCACATCTAGAATCTTTACTTATTTTCTGCAATTTTTTTTTTATAAAGGTACCCTTTCCTAGTAGAGATATATCATATCAGAGATGAGATTGATATAGACCATGGTTACTGTATCAAATATCGTATCATTATCTGCCAAATGCATATATATGTATGGAACAAGACTAGTATGCCGCTATCCAAGCTTAAATCATTTTGATATCATTGCGTCATTTATACCCCAAGTAGATTAAAATAGAATGCGATATCAATTAGTAACTTGATAACATGTATATGCCAGCCCCTATTTATGCCAAAATTAGTTGATGTACCCCAGACTATACCTATCTAATTATTTGGTAGCATCCTCTAACCTGTACACCACCAACTACTATCTGATCCGTACATCGCAAAATAGACTACCACAAGACACATACGCTATTCCTGTCTGCACCTGGTACATTAAGGCCTGTCACCAAGTTTCTCTACATTCCCTATATGCACCAAGCTTTTTTTCCAGTGTCTCCCTATAATCTCCAATACTGCCTCGCATTCCCCAGTCCATTTCCCACTGTGAGCTGCTCTAAGAGGGGCCTGCTTGAGCTGCTCCCCTATTCTAGACCATATACAATCTCTCTTAGCACCCAGTCTATTGTCATTCCCTCATTAAGTATATATCATGTAACATATGTCTCTGCCACTGCCTAGAGCAAGTCTCAGTCCAACCATTCACCCCCCCCCTACTGTATATTCCTCATTCACTATTGCTGCAAACCTTAAGGCACAGACAGTCATTTATCCCTGTGTAAATGGGGCATAAGGTATAGGAAAAAGGGCAATGGATTAAAAGGGACCCTATGAGATAAAGCTAGGGAAATCCTCAGATGATGAAGTGTGCTCTTGGGGATGTGGACAGTAGGCTTATCGGGGACCAAAGCTGTGTGATTTATGCCTTCTATCGCCATATACTGTGTATTTGGAATACGATAACGCCATGCACGTCTTTGTTAAATGAACGTCTGAACTGTTCTGGAATTAGCGCAATAATTCGTAAGAAATAAAGGACTTCTGTGTTGAGATAGACTCCCCTCATAGATTCATATTTTTTTTTATCTGAACTATTTTGAAATGGAAAACCTTCCTCCTTATTTGGAACGGTACTATTAAACCTATTAGTTATCAGTTTCCAAAATGAAAGGTCTTCTGTACCAAACAAACCACCCTGAATATTCTAATTAACATTATAGCTCGGTATAGCCAAGAACAGGCGGCATTTACACTACATGCTATCGTAGCCCCTGCTTACCGCCTTTCCATGCCTACGATCAAGAATAATTTCTAAAATGAAAAGCGAAAAAAAAATATTAGAGCAGCTACAGCTGATCCTCCACATCTGTAGGCACGTTGGATGTATTGTAGTGACTGGAAGGAATCAGATATGAGCAGGATAGTCTGAGCAGCTCAGTCTATGACTCACTCCTGCTCCGATGCCTATTCACATACATGTGGTACTTTGGTAGACAAGAAGTGTAAGCTTCTCTGTGTTGGATGCCAGGGTGTCGTCGGTAACACTCTTATCGGCCGCCTTTGACCACCATTTTCATAATCCCTATCGTCATGATCCACCGATCGCACTCAGCAGTGCTTCAATAATTCCAACCTTTTGGAAATCCCTCAATCCTGTAGTTTAGTATGATTTACAAATACAACATGAACACCGCCTAGGGCTACCTTACTTTATGATGTCCTGCCCTCCCCTAGTTCTCACATGGTTCATTCTGGTCTTCAACCTAGCTGGCGTGTAGTACTTCAGTAATTAGCGGTATGGTTATTGAGCTGCTCATGAATACTGTGACTACTTACCTGTTTTAGTACCAATTTAACCCTTTAAGGTCAAAATGCTACAATAAGACGACAGTTGTCGCCATGATTTTGCTGCCGTATCACTGATCAGAAGTATGTATCAGTGTCACATCGGTGCATTATGTAGAGGCAATAAAATTATCAACTTGGAGGCCCGTTTCAAGTCATGCACGCACCACTAGGAATTAGGCTACTCCTTAGGCCTTCATTCAGACACTGTCATCTCTCTAACAAAAGGGTCTCCTTATGATCTGGCTGCTGAACGATAACGCCGAGAGAGTATGTATACGCTCGCAGCAATGCATTGATTCTGAGCATAGTTAGAGGAATGAACCTGTAGAGCATCACCGAATTCTAGCCTATACAAATTGGAGTCCGTACCAGGCCACCCTTAAAAATATTTTCGTTTCCTGTCCAGAGGCCTGGTGTTTTTTTTTTGGTGTTTTTTTTTGAGAATGGGAAAAAAATTTCCTGAGTTCTGATCACTAAATCTTAGAATGTGATCACAAATTCATGCCATGCCCACTTACGATGCTCATGACAAATAAAAATATTTTCCTAAAAAGAAATGTTTCCCTCCCTCCCTCATGGTTCTAAAAAATCCCACCCCCTGGACAGGAAACAGACATATTTTTAAGGGTGGCCCCATTGCCATTGGACTTAAGTGTCAAACATGAAAAGGGAATACATAAGTGGGTGTCTGTGGGTGTAGACCGGGCCTGGCAATAACTCTTGAATGAATATTACTTTGATAATACTGTGGCCGGAATGGCGCAGTGGTTGAAGTTTTCTCATCCAGGCTGGAATATTATTCGTTTACCCTCATATATCATCGGTACAGAATATGTCAATAACATGCGCCTATACCCATATACTGAGTCATGCTAATCCTTTTACCAAGGCCCAAACAATTTTGTAGTGGCCCGTTTATAGATTTCAATCCCACTGTATCCCCGGCGCTTATATGAGACAGGCGCTTATTTGAATACTGTTATTAGTGGTTAAGATCAATTGCAGTACTCCTAGACCCCCGGCGCCTATTTGAGACCGGCACTTAATTGAGACCCCGGCGTTTAAATGGGCCATTACGGTAGTCTGACGCGTATTGCAGATATTAATTGTTCATGTATTCTATGTGGTCGAGATTAATTGAATACTGCGAACTCTTTTGACACGTAATATGGAGGCCAATGCATGTTGAAAATATGAGCCGCCTATTTAATTCAAAGTAAACATTTATGACGCACCAGGCCCAGGGGTCTGGGTTACTCAACATTTATGCCATTAATTATTTTGCTTTTACATTTGATATAAATTTGCCTTTGTGGTATCGAGAGGCCATTTGTATGCAAACTATGAATGTGTGGCATAAGTGGGTTATTGGCCCTGGGTTCCCCTGGGCTATTGGCATCGCCCAAATCGTCAGGAAACTCAAATCCAAAAGTGAAGACAATTTGTGAAATAAAAGTGATTTACCTACCTTCTTCATCATTCAATTGTATCCTAGAAGTATACTTCAGACCTTCCTCTCCCATGGTGTGAAGTTTTAAGCTCCTAGCATCAACGGCTGTATGTGTAAATGGCCGCTGAAATTTTGTAACATTTTTTTTTGCTATACTCACTACAAAATCGCTCCAGTAGATTTCCAAAGTAGCATCATTTCGAGATTTCTATAGCACATGGAGTCCTATGGGCTTATTGCAATTCAGACACTAAGATTCAGTACCTTTGTCGATAACAATCTTGGCTATACACCTTACATCTTGACCCATGCGCATTGATCATGTCTATTTTATAAGTCAGTTCCCACAACCAGAAGGACTGTAGAAGTCGGTTCCTTCAGCCAGAATGACTGTAGAAGTCGATTCTTACAACCAGGACTCTCCTGGTTGACTTAGAAAGTCTGTTCATCTGTAGTTTAATTTTCAAACACCAGGTGTCCCTGACCAGAAGGACTGTAGAAGTCGGTTCCTACAGCTAGAAGGACTGTAGAAGTCGGTTCATCTATAGTTTAATTTTCAAACCTATTTGTGGAAGACCCTGGGCCAGTCGTGCATTGCACACGTTAAATCTTTGAATAGAGCCAACACCACACACCCAGTTTTAATTAGAATTCACTGAAAGACGAGAGTGCTAACAATTTGAACTATCTACACAGATGCCCCTGTTGGTAGGAATACTTTTACTGTGTAGCTAGACTATCTTTATTGAATGGTATTGATTTAGGGCAGCATATTGACTAAATCATTGATTTCCCACTTTTGTCCACCATAGAGTAGCATATATATTATATAGGCTGAGCCTTTCCTGGACTGCTATAATTAACACTCTTTAAAATAATGCCCACAATATGCTATGCATTGCACATGTTTCAGTATAATTGGTGTAATGGTCAAGCTACAATCTGTGACTGCCCTTCTGCACACAAGACATGGAAATACTTTGCACTACCTTGTTCATGTAGATGCAGAAGTAAACCCTCAACCTACTGTTAAACCCTGTGTATAAGCCGTATAAGTCGTAATTGATAACATAACTTAATACGCCTATTACTCACATATTACATGTATTAGTGCATTGGCATTTGCGTTGTTCGAGCAGCTCATGACTGTCTTTGGCCTAATACAATAGTATAGTAAAAAGGAGATGCCCAAGAATATGAAATTAATCAATTTGCCCTTTTTACTATTATGAGACAAAGGTATTGAAATTAAATCATGATAAACTGTCAAAAGCTACTGATGTTTTCAATAACAATAAAAAACAATCAATGCACTGTGCCATCCATAAATAATTAAGTGTGCATCAATGCATCATGACATCCATAAAGGGTAAAGTGTGCATCAATGCACTGTGCCATCCATAAAGGTTTAAGTGTGCATCATACCATCCATAAAGGTTTAAGTGTGCATCAATGCATCATGCTATCCATAAAGGGTTAAGTGTGCACCAATGCATCATGCCATCCATAAAGGTTTAAGTGTGCATCAATGCATCATATCATCCATAAAGGTTTGAGTGTGCATCAATGCATCGTGCCATCCATAAAGGGTTAACTGTGCATCAATGCATCGTGCCATCCATAAAGAGTTAACTGTGCATCAATGCATCATGCAGGAGGGTGCTGCCTTAGCATAAATCACTACACCTTTAACAAAGTGAGTGATTAATAGGTGTTTAACGCCATTTCGACAGCTAAGGTCATATTCATGGCGAGAACTACAGTACACAATTTCACAGAGGAATGCATTGGTGCCCGCGCATATGTGCACCACACACATCCGAGGGGATAGGAAAGATGCGATATAGACCCTTTTAAGTGGGCTAGGGAAGCCCTCCATTAACAAAACATGCACCACGGAGAATGACAGACACAGGCACTTCATTAGGATGTTGAGCTACAGCAAATAATACCCCAGTGAATATTCCAACAGTCAGCACAACTTGTCAATTTGGCCATTTATGTGGTGAGGTAGATGCTTCATAAATACACGAGAGGAAGAAGGTTGGGATAGATTTGTGAAAGCGAGTTTTTTTTTTAGAATATGATCGTTTGCTGAATCGGGGCTATACTTACACAACGGGGTAGTTACGTTGACACCGTACTCAAACCGGCTAACCTCTTATTGAAGGGAAGGGAGATAGAAGAATACAGTACACCAGTTTAAGTTTAGACGCCATTTCTGGCTAACTCTGTTCTACCAGGGGCAAACAAACTGTCAACTACAGACAAAAAAGGGGGGTGTTGAAATTCGTCACTAGTATGATACTGCAGCGATATCATACTGAGAAATAGACATGATCTCCATGGAGAGGGTGGGGTAGTCCCCTCACTGCAATAAGAGAATCACGCCCTGTGCGACCTCTCTAGTCATTATAGAGGGACGGTCATTGGAAACTAGATGGTGAAAAGATGGCATGGAGCCAGTACATGCTGGGAGCTTGATAGCACTGGAATCGGGGGCCCAAAAGCAACAGCCCCTAACGCCCTCGCTCCTAGGATAGAGACGTGGCTATCAATCAGAGCTGGTGAGTAGTAGCTCCAGGAGCTGGAGGGAGCTGCTCATGAAGAATTGAGCAGCCCGCTGTGTGGAGGTGCTCCCATTAATCTATACGGGACAGAGCCATTGCTAGTACCAAACAAATTAGCTAGGTGGCTCATGTAGTCCGGGGCTAGATCAGCAGTTGGCCCTTCCTAATAGTCTATATTAAGCTATATTCTAAAAATCTATACCTTTCGATAGCAAATACTTTAAACTTAAAAAATATAAGCTTTAGATAGACGTAGTACTTCAAATACAAGAGAAATTTAACTTTAAAAGTTTAATAAGAGGGCACATATAATCCAGGCTGAGTAAAACCAAGTCATTGTCTCCCTATCAGGCTAATCCCCTCCATTCACACCTAAAACAATGGACAGGTACTTAAGGTGATTAAGATAGAAGCAGAGGCAGCTTATCAGTCTTATCAGTTCCCATTGTTTCCTGTGGGTGGAGGGGAAGATAAGAGATTACCCACAATCCTCTGTCAGATCCAAGATGGCCGTACGGGGGCCAGTTACATAACTGATTTCAAAATGGCCACCTCCATACAGGAATGGCTCTGTTCCCTATACACGGGCTCTAGCACAGTAGCTGCTTCTCGTAGATGAAGCAGAACATGGTATTGGAGCAGCTCCTGATCATTGACTATAGTGAGCAGTTTACAAAGCAGCTCAGATGATAGAGTAGATTCTGTATGTTCGGCTTTAACCATATCTTAGACTGTCATTGCCAAGGTTTCACTAAGCGTAACAGCCTCTTGTTAACCATTATACCACGATTTCGGCACTTCCGGTGGGTTTATATGCAGTTTAGCCGTGCATTATTCTGCATATACCACCCATGTGCATTTTTGAAATTTTTGGTATATACTTTTTCGAGGTCAAGTTGGACTTAGAATATTTTTGGAAATTATGGCAGCTATACAAAGTTAATCTAGCCATTTTCCATGGTGAAAAATCGTCCCAACTCGTATGAGAATTGAACCCCGGCCGCAGTGGTGGTAGGCGAAGGCCTTAGCCATAGCGCCACACTGAACGGTGATGAAATCCAATGCGAAAATAAATAAGTTCTAACCTGCTATTTTTCCAGTCACTTTTCGTATGGAATCCAACCATGACATGTTATAATATTGATATCCCAAGAAGTTTTCGATCCATAGACGAGGAATGCGTGCTAATTGTCTCCATTTTCTTCAATATAAATAAGAATCCAATGATTTTCCCAACGTATGCGAGTCGCAGCCCGGTTCGCTCTGTGCGAAGCCATTGTTTTTGTTCCTTGCCGGGAGGGGTACCGCTGTGTATACAGTCACTTTTCGTATGGAATCCAACCATGACACGTCTTCAAATTAAAACATACACATCCTTAGATAGTCTAGATGATCCCTCCATACGTATTATGTCCGATATATTCAAAATAAAGGAGAATCCATTGATTTTCCAAACCGGTCCGAAATTTTCGGCGTCTTTCTTGTTCGCCGAGCAGTTGACCTATATCTACATCCGGGCCACTGACACACTTTCGCCGGACAAGGAGGCGGGTGGGAATGGCCGGACCGCGACTCGCGTACGTTGGGAAAATCAATGGATTCTCCTTTATTTTGAATATATTGGACATAATACGTATGGAGGGATCATCTAGACTATCTAAGGATGTATATGTTTTAATTTGAAAACTTGTCATGGTTGGATTCCATACGAAAAGTGACTGTATACACAGCGGCAAGGAACAAAAACAATGGCTTCGCGCAGAGCGCTGACCCGGGCCGTGTCGCTTGCTTTTACAAAATGTATTCTCCTGGCTATAATCTTTGGATATCAGGTAAGAAATTAATACAAAATGGAGGAAATGGTGGTATAAACCTATTAGGTGATGCATATCGGGGCCCCACGGGCTGTATATGCTGTATATACCCTCGCCGCTCCGCGGCTCAGGTATATACAGCATATACAGCCCTAGGGCCCCGATATGCATCATCTATTAGCTTAATGTCAATTGTAGTACAGGCCACCATTAGATGGTTTCTAAGGAAGAACCCGATGGCAGGCAAAGGACTAGGCAATATATTGCAGCATTCAGATTTCACAACTCCGAGTCTTGGGGGAGACAATATTCTCTCACAGATCCTATCACATATCATATCAACTCAAAAGTTGCAGTTCCCGCAATGATTTCCATGAGAGTGACATCAGAACAAAGATTGCAACTTCTAAAATGTCTAATAACTTTCATCTTTTGTCTATTTTCAGGTAAATGTATTTCGGTGACTGTTAATGGTATATCTCAAGAAGAAAGCAACATTCAAAGGTATTTATGTATATTCATCGTGTGCCTAGTGATTTAGAGATGAGTCAAGTTAATCAGTTGGTATTTCCATCCAAAATGCCCTTACAATGTCATATTCTTTGCCTATATTGTAGTTAGGTAAATCCATACACTTATCTTTGACTATCTGCATACATTTGGACATGGGGTTGTATGTAAAGCTGCAATTGCTAGGCAACCACATGACATAGCAACCATTTACTATCTATGTTCATACTGTGAGGTGTGCACAAGGGAGCTGTATGTAATTTGAAATCAGTGAACTATGTCCTTGAGGGGAGACTATGCACAAGCCATAGTATATGCCTACAGGTATGAATCTAGGCATTGTTGCTATGCAAAACTGCTATTGCTAGGCCACCACACAACCTAGCAACCTTTTATCACCTATGTTCCTAGTCTATGATGGAAGTCACAGAAGAGTTATATACAAGTTTACATCGAGGGAGTATGTTGCTGAAAGAAAACCATGCAGATATGAGCATTCAAGGATATTTTCAGGTTTGGCTGCTATGCAAAGCTGCTGTTGCTAGGCAACTATACCACTTAGCAACAAAAGAAAAAATGCACTGTATTCTACTAAGCTGATTTATAGGGGGTAGGACCCACCAGATACCTTCTAGACTGCACATTTATGTAATTCAAAGTGACATCTGAATCCATTGTTGGCCATTTTGAATTTCAGCCATATACAGCCTCGCCATTAAATTTTATGAAGTAGAAACATGCATATTCTTAATCAGCACCCTTTTAAGCATAAGAATCAGCAGAATTTAAATTTGATAAAGATTTAGCATGGAAAAACATCCATTTACATAAAGAGGGAGAAAATGGAACAGCATTGTATTGGCTCAAGGTAGTGTCTTTGCGTCCAAGGCAATAACGTGTGTCATAGTCATCAAGGAATTCTGCAAAATGTCTCATACTATTCAGAAAGGTTTGGCCTACATAAATCATATTAGATATTGTGCTTAGATGGGGATAAGGGCAAGTTTTATACATGTATCTGGAGCGCATTTTAGATTTTCAGTAAAAAAAGGGAACTTTGTAATTTCAATCTTCCATCTTCCCGACTGTCTGGTACACTCAAATCTGAACTTAAAAACATATATTACACTGTAAAAACAGTGTTTAGGGATTAAACACCAGTGTTAGAGGTTAAACACTTGGTTAAACACTTATTTGTCCCACTTTTCTCAACACTTCTTAAGTGTTAAACACGTTTAATTTTAAACGCGTTTAACTAGGAAGCGTTTAACCAAGTGTTTAAATGCTAAACACTTAAACACTTCAGTGTTTAGGTGTTTGAGAATAAGTGTTTAAAACCTAAACACCTAAACACTTCAAGTGTTTAGCTGTTTAAATATTGGTGTTGAGAAAATTTGGTGTTTATCTTTAAACACCTTTTTTGCAGTGTAGGGCTTAATAAAAAGCTTATCATGTTCTTTCCAACAAGACCAATAGCCTCAGGATCCAGACAAGGTAAGATAGTCTTAGAGCTTGGGGATTGAGCATACCCGTTGAATAACATGGTACCAAAATTGACCCAAAAGTAGTCTCAACATGCACATGGATAATGAGCCAAAACCGGTAGTGCATCCCAAGATAATCAATGTTAATATCTTGAATCTTGTTCAGTGGACCCTAAGGATCGAAAAAATACCTGGTGCGTTGAGATGTGGGGGGGGGGTGCATGGTGACCCCTATCAGCCCCCCACCTACAGCCGACAGTGGCGCGAAAAGGGAGCGTCAGGGCTGCGTTACAGCTTAAACGCAGAAAATGGCATTGTTTTATGGCCGTGGACTTAGGCATTTAGTTTCATAAGGGTCTCTTAGCACAGTTATCCACATGTTGACTCAGAAACCAAGCTATATCCTATCTATGCATTGTTCACATCACTGTGCCCTTATTGTAGGGGATTTGGTAATGGCGGTTGGGGCTTCAAGAGCTGAGGTTGGGCCCAAGTGGTGTGCCACAAGATAAATGGGAGGTGTGGGATACACAGAGAGCTGCATCCTATTGTTGTTATTGAGTCCTGACTGGCCAGCATTCTGTGCTCTAAATTGTCGTCTGCTTCTGTGTGACGAGTGTTGCTGCCCAACTTCAGAGCTCACCCTACCGCACCCACACTGTCTGACCTACAGTCTACTACTGTTAAAGTTCTATTTGATATTGTGGGTAAGTCATGTACCTTGCACCACATGTTGGTATTCATATAAAGCATGCAGAGTAGGGGTGTCCTTTGAGATTAAATGGTTCTTTCTATTTGAAAGAGGAGGCATCTGCAAAGCATGGGACTGGGCCATACACACGTTTTTGTCCATTGTGTAGAACAAATTCATGGATTTATCAACCATTTTGGGTGGTGAATTCAGCATACTCAGACCCTGCAAATCACAACCATCTCGTATACAATAAAGATAACATCGATTTATATACCATCATATCCTTTTCCATGGCTGTCTTTCAGTGGAACATCATGAATGAAAATAAATCATGTACATGTATAGATAGGGGTTGAAATTTTGACCAATAGCTTATCTACTGAAATCCTAGATACCTGCATGGCACGGGCAGTAACTTAATAGGTACTAATATTATATGGGCCAGCACCCAGCACCCATTGACTTTATCCATAGAAGTTCAGTGGCCTAGCTACTTTATGCACATGTAAAAGTATCATCCTGACCTGTTACCAGGCAGTAGACCCGACCTAGACAGACCTGGGGCTTAGTACAAGTATATGATTCAATCTGATAGCTCCTTGGGACTGCTGAGCCATGACCAGCCAGTGGACCAGGCCTTGACGGACCTGGGGCCGCCCTATTAAGCATGCAGTCCTAGTGAGTCTATGGCCTACCTCCCCCCCCCCCCACACACCTCCTAATCTCCTAATCATTCTAATAGGGGTGGGTATTGGTGGGACACACATAATATACTTGTCCATCTGTTATCCTGATGCATGAAAGTAGGACAAAATAATCATACCACGCGGACAGCAGTGCCTAGATAACAACAGCGGACAGCTCCTTCAACTACCACAGCACTCCCTACAAAACAACAGCGGACAGCTCCCTCTGTTACCGACTATGGAAATGACCCCCCCCCCCCCCACACACACACACACACACACTCACAGGTCACTAAATATGATTATATCAACATGCCCCTACCTCTCCTACTTCATATGTAGGCCTATATTCTACTACTGCAAGGCTCTATGGGGACTGTTTTTGTGGCCCTCAGCAGTGCAGGTAAACGGCCTAAAAGAATCTGTAATCAAAGTTTTCAAAATAACGTGGCCTAATCGATGAAGAAACCATGACAAAATAAATTACAACGGCTATGCCCTGCTTAACTGACTTCCTTAATCCATCAAATACACGCCTCCTAGTATTTGACACGTCAGGATTGGTAGCTGAAGAAATGTGATGTGTTTAATATGCCCATTGCTTGGGCCATATGTGCTCTACAGTGGGAACCAAATATGGTAGCTGTAAGTGAAACACTTTCAGACATGTGTTCTATTTGTCGCATGCAGACTACCACTGGTAATGTCCTATGGGCATTGGATGCTCTATCCCCTATGGCCCCATCTCATAGATCTATAAAGAATCCTAAAAGAGTTATTTAAACATAATGTAGAGCCTGATGGCATGATATTGTTTGTAAGGTGGCTTGATATACACTAGCTAGCTCGGAAGAGCCGCACATTGCAGTGAAATCGCGGCACTTTTTAAAAATCTAGCTTGTCTTTCCAAGGCTCTGTAGGCCGGACTACTAAAGATACAGGAATGGCAGACCCCATTACTGAAAGGTCTAGACCTCCTCTCTCTACCTGATAACATAAATGCATGGTATTGTGGAAGTAAGAGGCCATAAAAGGGCAGTGTTTACATGGTCACTTTCAGCAATATCTTAAATTTGTCCCCTGCTGTTCTCAATATAAGTTTTGGCGCCTAAGTTTTAAGGGTTTGCTCTTGCAAAATCGCCATGGTAGAAATATAGACAGTATCAACATATATGTGGTTATTTATATTTTAAGCTTTATTTTGATATGTAGGACTATCTGACATATTAATATCTTCATATTGCAGCTGCAGTAACAATAGTAGAGTAACTATAAAAACATAGTACCTGTAAAAATAGAAGAAAGTCCCGCACCTTACAAGGAAGCTTGAAGGGCCTAGAATGATCATATTAAAAAACTAAGCATTCCAATTGACAGTTAAAATGTGAGAGCCCACCAAAGTAGGGGTGTCACACAGTTCCCCCATAGAGTGTAGGCTATTTAGCTGCTCCCCTCAGTGTAGCAGTGCGGTGTTTTACAAAAAAGAGCCTCATCTTCCCTAGGCCCTAGAAGCCAAATGGATAAAGATTCAGTAATGGCAGACCCCATCTAGGGTCGCAGTTCCCTTGTCCCAAATTATAGGACTGTTGTATGGGTTTCAGCCTGATGAGACCATAAATGGGTTTGTTTCAGAGGGTTGATTCCAGGAACCTCCACATTTTGTCCTCTATTTGCCACCAGATGGCCCCTCAGTCTGTATCATTGCATACCTTTGATAATTGTACAAAGAGAGCATTGTCCGGAGTATTCATGTTTCAGATTTGAAAGCAATCAGACTTGTAGTTAAAGTTCTATAGCCTATCATATTTCATAGTCTAATATGCTTCTAAGACAAAGCTATTAATTACTGTATTTTAGTAATTTTGTTAACTTCACACAATCTAATATCGGATAACTGCTGTGTAAATAGGTGTCAAAAAAAGTTGAGCATTCCTCCATATGTTGGAGATATCATGTATGAAATCCTTTACACCTGACCTAAATATTTATCAAGTTGTATTATAAGCCTGAAAATGGCAGAATGTTTATCAACACAAGTTGTTACCGTAATCTCCCGCGTAGAAGACGCGGTGCGTGTATAGGACGCACCCCCTTCTTGGGAGAAGCATTTTCGCGTATAAGACGCACATTTTAAGGATGAAATTAGCAAGATTAGTACATTTCTATAGAAAAATTACCCCTCGTATAAGACGCCCCCCCAACTTGAGAGAAAGCTATAAGACTCCCCAGCATTTTGTTTGGCGTAGAGGACGCGTCTTATGCGTGGGAGTTTACGGTAGTTTGGAATTATTGAATGATTTTGCAGGTTTGGAGGTTTCCTGATCAAATTATTATGCATGTGAATGTAGTTCAAATCAATTTCCTTCTACAGAGGCGTAGGAAGCAAATCTTCCATTGGGGGGGGGGCGACGAGGGCACCATCGCGACCACCTTGAATTGTCGGCTGATGCGTGATGGCATCTATATACGCGTATTTTGAATTCATATAGAAAAGTGATTTTTGGTAAATTTTGGATCTGACTTTAGGCTCAGACCCCCATTCTCCCTATGACATCACCATAATAATCTAATTTGAGATGTAAAGTTTTAGCTTCTTTTCCATTGAGTTTATGAGTTCTTGGAAAATATTGGGGGGGGGGCCCAGACAAACTCAGGCCCCACCTCCTTCATGATTGGGGGGCCCAGGCCCCCCTGGCCCCCCCTTTTCCTATGCCCCTGTTCTAGTACCCATAGCATAGAGTATGAGTACAATGGTTCCTGACATTATATCTATAATGTTTTTGCTGTATTCATCACGAGCCTTCTGAAAATGCTCCAGTGGCTATGAGCAAAAGGTGTCAATTTTAGAGCAAACGTTCTCCCAT
This sequence comes from Acholoe squamosa, assembly GCA_949317995.1. Classification (NCBI taxonomy): domain Eukaryota; kingdom Metazoa; phylum Annelida; class Polychaeta; order Phyllodocida; family Polynoidae; genus Acholoe; species Acholoe squamosa. The sequence goes on from OX439041.1 coordinate 43,694,192, forward strand.
GAAAACTGTCATCCTGTAACAAGTTCCCAATGCATCTTAATGGGACTTATACCCTTGGATTTCAAACTTATCAGGCTTTCTAATGAATAGTGTTTCAACTACCTGTGTTAGGTTTTTGAAACATAGCTGGGGTACCTATATACACGGATGTATATAAGCCATTGTGTCACCGTGTTCATGTATATATATATACATGAACACGGTGACACAATGGCTTTTTATGGATTGACTTCTTCCCCATTTTAACACACGGTGACACATTATACACTGGGTCTCATAAATAATGCCATACACAATGATGGTGGTACGCTTCAACCAATATACCGTTTTCTCGCTAGAGTAGCAGTATATGAAAATGCATCTTTGGAAGGTCAGGTCTAGGAGACACCAGTAAGATCTTTTTTTTTTGTAAATGACATGTATAAACATAAAGGAGGAGAAGAAAATGAAAGAAAACGCGCATAATGGGTAAATCATGGTTTTCAAAGAGAACTGAAAACCGTTATGATATACTAGGGGTCATTCTGTACTGACGCTAAAGCTGTGTGATGCTTTTATTGTAATAGTCTATGTGTATTATAGTGTATTGCGTCTAAACTGATAATGCCCTTAAATGTGAGATATACAACGGATATGGATAAGAAAGTCAGCATGACAGTAACGAATCTCAGAAGCTGGTTTATGTTGCCAGACAAGACACTTGGGACGATATCTACACAGACATATCAATTCTCAGAATCTTCATTACTTGCGACTATGAAATGTCACACAAAATCTAGTTGGCCGTTTATGCTTTACCATTTACTAAGCCTCAAAATCACAGCCTTTACTGCTCGCCATATACCATGGCTGATTACAACACATAGACTTTTTGACATAGACCAGACATTGCCTCTGCTATATCTACATTGTGCATGGTAATCTGTCATAGTGCTGCTGTGTATGTTTTGTAAAAAGCAGCTCATGATACACCAGCTCAGATTACACAGATCATATATATATACATTATACCTGTGCCTTCACACACAGAATGAAGCGACATACGAGGCAGACGAAGGCGTGCATATTCTATGGACTCTAGGTTGTATATTTTATGAACTCTAGGTTGATATTGATAAAGTGTATACGTCCGCTATAGTTGGCAGCACACCGAAGTCCAATGTCATTCTGGGTGGCTCACTAATACATACAGTTATATGTACTAGCTGGATCTTTAGCCATAAAGGTCACGAGATTCAGTTTTAGCATTATGCTTAAATGAAAACGGCTGGGCATTATACAAGCAGTAGAGTAGGCAGACTGAAAAGCGATTTAGCTATAGATTGACTATGGAAAATCTCTTTCATACAGAACACAAGGGCCTCTCATGGGTCCACACCTCTGCTTCTGTCTCCTGCTCTCCGAGGATCAATCCTGTTTGGTCAGGAGCCTGCCAAAATGAAGCCAGTGAAGCAGAATGACATTGACAGCCTCGCCCTGGAGGGGAAACAAAAGCAGGGGTGCAAGCCCACGCCATGGTCTATAAGTATTAATCTCAGAAGTGTCAGAAGATAGTCTTGAAGGCTGGCCTCTGTTTTAGGGAGTTATTTTGGTGAACAAAATACCATGTATTTAGGTAATATGACCTTCTTAGCTTCAGCCTTACGTTACCTCTCCGTAGACTTCTTTATAGGTTGAATCCCACTTGGCGAAAAATGGCTGAAATATCTCTGCGATTTTGTCCCTTGCATTGTATGGCCCTTGTGGGGGCCATAAAACACAAGGATTGATCAACTAATACTGAATCCCACAGTGGTTTTGGGTTAACTTTGCAGTAGTCCTTGCGTTTTATGGCCTCAACAAGGGCCATAAAACGCAAGGGACAAAATCGCAGAGATATTTCAGCCATTTTTCGCCATGTGGGATTCGACCTTATGAGTTTGATTTTGAATTGCAATTCATTTGTCACTCAGAAGATATATGCCTAATGGGTCAATCACCGTATCAATCTCTACAAAATGGTTGTAGTTTAACAAGATCATCGACTTGACTTCTCACCATCCTCCTTGTTAGTGATGGCACTTGTGGCTTCTTTAGTAAATGAGTGTAGAACAGAAAGTCATCGGTTTCACTCTACCACAAAACATAGATGTTTCAGATACTTCGTTTTGGGGTATTAACATTGGTGGTAAGGGCAGTGGAGAAGAACGTGAAGGAATGAGCACTAGAGGAATTGAAACCTTTCGTGGTTTCATACAGCTGAAATCGGTGCATAGAGCAAAATGCATGGAAAGTTGCTGGTAAATTAGCAAGTTTATGATGACTATTTTTTTTTATTTCATAACAACATTTTCCAAACCATGCTGCCCTGTCAATGTTCCTTTGTGGGAGGATGTAACTTGTCTCTCACAATTAAATACTATTCCTCAGGTAACCATCTTTGGTGGTTGAGTGGTACAGTAGAAGAGGCAGGTAACCCTAGAGTTTAGTGTTCATCAGGATTCTCAATGCAATTTCGACATGTAAATTGCAACTTCTGCATTAGGCGGAACGCTCATAACTGTCAGTATTATGCATAACTGTAGCCCATATCATTTACTCACCATGTATTTTATGCAGTATGGCGACCAAAGTCCAGAGACCCCTGCTGTACAATATAGAAGTTAAACAAGATTAATTTATAAAAGATAGTTGCCCATGTGTTGTGGGCTGCTCTCCCTAAGAGCTAAAATCTCAGGCATTCCAACTTCCTGTGAGTGGTTTGTCGAAAACAAAAGTAATGGTGCCAGACAATGAAAATGCTAAATAATTTGACCAATGCATTGCTTCCTGTTGTTTGGAGAATTCTTCTACTTGAAAGAATTGTGGAGGCATGGGGAAAGAAACGACGTCGCCTTAAATGAGTTCTCAAAAAGTTAAATTGACCAAGCTGTTGACAGTGTGTGGTGGAAAAGCTATTTGCAGTTCATTAAAAAAGGCACTGGCTGAAGGCAGGGAGGGGGTCGTAAATTGGGTAGTGATTTTGTATTGAGATTCACGTCCACATTCTCCAGCTTCCAGTACAATATAAGACAATGTGATGGATGAGCACGGGGAGTGTTCTGTTCAATACCCGGTGGTTTCTGAGTAAAAGATATAGCGCAGTGCTCAAGGCTTAGCTAATGTTTATCCTATAGAATGTTACATGTAGGCTATTTAGAGAACTCGAAAAAGCGTTATTGGAGACGAGAAGGGATGTGCCAAAAATAATTTGCCCAGAATGGCTAGGTATAACTAGTTCAGTGATTTTCAAATGCAAACGAACCAGTGAAGTCGAAACTCTGATTCATGATTGATCGATTGAATATATAGTTATACCACAGTGGGCACAGGGAACAAAGAACATCACACCTTCTATTTGTAGCTTCTACTGTGTCTCACAAAGTATATTACAAACAGTTGCTTTGATATCTATAAGGAAATTTCCCATATCTAGTTGAAATGCTGGCGCAACAATGGTATACTTTGGTAGCATGATATATAAAGGAGGTCTTTATTGTCAGTTAACACACCAAAGCAGTTATGAGTATCGCAGCATGATAAAGGTGGGCTTGAATCCCCCTCATCACTAGGAACCTGCTAGTACAATAATAATATGTGCTGACTCAGGATCTCATAGCTTCTTTGCAGTACCCAAAATCGCATGCAGCCAAAGGCAATCATTTTGTCACTACATTAACTTAATGCTACATACGATTAGACCAGACTAGGCCTGATCTCCCAGTTTTCTATCAGCCTCATGCCTATCTCTCCAGTGGGGGGGGGGAGAGTCCCTCTCCTTATACATCATGTTTTAGGCATTGATGGGTGTAACTATTATATCAACAACAGTAAAGAAATAGGCTTCTTGGTCTCAGATATGGTAGTGCTTACATGAGTTCCCTTACTCAATAGCAGGCTTTCATTTCGAAGCATCCTTATTTTCTCATTTAATAATACACATGTAGTGAAAACGGTGCCAGGAGATTGCCCCCTGGAAAGCCCCCCCCCCGGAATTCTCCCACTCGGAAATCCCCCCCTGGAACCCACCCCCCTAGGAAATGGTTAGGGTGAGGGATATGGTTAGGGTAAGGGTTAGTGATAGAGTTAGGGTTAGTGATAGGGTTAGGGTTAGGGATAAGGTTAGGGTTAGTGATAGGGTTAGGGTTATGATTAGTAATAGGGTTAGAATCTTTAATAAAATTGAAGTGCAGTCATTTCTGACTGTATTTGTATTACATAGAATTTATGGGGGGGGGGATTTCCAGGGTGGGAGATTTCCAGAGGTGAATTTCTGGGAGGCAGAATTGCGGGGGGGGGGGGATTTCCAGGGGGGGGAATCTCCTAGAACCAGTGAAAACAGCTAGAAGAAAGGTAAGACCGTGGTGTGTTCACTCTTATCTCATTTCAGCTTACTCCCCCTCCCCTGTCCTTCCAACTTCATTGTCGTGAAGCTGGTTATTAAGTTATTAGGAATTCACAACAAATACGAGAAAAGGAAAATAAAACAGCTGTGACACCACTAACTCCATCCTTAATTATACTCCCCATGGAGGAGGGTGCTGCACCATGGTGAATGGCAGACGCAGGCACTTCATTAGGATTCTGGCTGACTTGGGCACGTCTAACATTTGACTGCCTTTTATTAACAAAATAAACATGAAAATAAAGAAAGAAAAAAAAAACAAAAAAAAAACCCAACATTTCTAGTCTCCACACAACACTAAGGCATAAAGCAGTGCTGTTCTTCCTGCTGAAGAGGGTGAAGTGAAGTTGTAACCTAGACCCACTAGGGGGCTCTGCTGAGACCGTGGACACCTATACATCAATACTCGAATCAACATATATATATATTGATTCCACACATTGAAGGTATTAGGAAATAGACGAGACAAGTAAATGGGACTTGGGCACGTCTAACATTTGACTGCCAACCACCAAATACCTTCAATAATAAACAGTACATACTAGTATAAGTTCAGTGTTAAAACAAACAAACCAACTTAATCATTCACATATTAAATCTCGCCACAGCTTGTGACATTTTATAGTCCGCTTGAATCCTGGCTGTCATGGGTTTAGCCAAATAAACTAAGGCAGCTAAGCTCTCCCAATTGCCAGCCTGCCTAATGTCCTCCAAGTCCATACCTGACTGGTACATGAATGCAGCGCCTGCGCGACGCATACTGTGCATTCCCATCCTATCTTGGAGTTCCCCAATGTCATTTAACTGGGCCTTGAGAAAACGCAACAAAGTATCATACTTCAAAGGTACCACAGAGTCTCCTTTCTTGCACATAAATAAAAATTGGTCAGGATCACTATGAGGGAAGTCAAATAAATGTGCCTTAAGCATAGTAACAGCGCAAAGCGGTGATCCGGGGGTGCATGTTACCGGTATTATGTGCTGGCGCTGACCAAACTGAACTGTCTTACTGCTGGAAACATTAACGTACATTCCCCAATCTGTGAATGTTATAGACTTGCGTCTCAAAACATGTACATTGAGCTCTTTGATAGCAGACAAAACCAAATTTGATTTCCTCAACAATGCACGGAAGGCTAAAGCAATTACTGCCCACATAGCCCTGTGATTGGGATTTTTAATGTCCAAATTAAAGAACATCTTGATTAGATGTGAAATGTCCAAGGTTGGCCTGTCAGGCTCTGGATCTCCTAGTTGGCGTCTCACCCCTGCCATTGTAGTCCTAAATATGAATTCTTTCCTTATCCATTGAATGTCATGACCAAATAAATTGTTCAACACAATAACAGCGCTCACATAATTATCTATACTCTTGAATTTAAGAGAGTCCATACAATAGACCACATATCTGCACATTGTATCTAATGTTGTAGGTACCGGGACACACACTAATAAGGCACAAAAAGTCAAATACTTCTTCCATTGCGAAGCACGTGTTCGCCATGTAGATGGTGCCCATGCCTTTGCTCGTAGCTCAGCAGCTTTTCTATCCAACTTGTGGGCCAAAGAGTTCTTATCTGCAACATAATGAATCCGGGATTACAGGTGAGCTGACATTAAATAGTCTAGATACAGAGTCAGCTATAACATTATCACTACCCGGTATGTGTTTTGCTTTTAAATGACAATTGGCAAGCACAGTCTCCCAAAAAATTAACCGAAGGATCTCCATCGAGGTTTCATTTGAGCTTTTTCCTTTGTTTATAGCAGCTACCACTTGTGTGTTATCTGTGTCACACCACACTATGCTGTCTCTCCACGACTCTTTCCATCTATTAAGTGCTGCAAGTACCGGGAAAAGCTCTCTCACATTGATATTGTCCGGGACAGAGACTTCGCCTGTATCCCTAAGCACATGATTATGATCTGTGTTACACAATGCCTCCACTGAATCAATATTGTCACAAGATGGGTCCCAGGGGCCACAAACCCAATCCTTGTTATACACTGCCCCCCATCCTGACCCAGAGGCGTCAGACACAAGTGATATTGAGTTCCAGGTTGATTGATCAATTATCTTAGCTTCTCCATTGAACCAACTTGAGAATTTTGTCCACCACTGCAAATCTTCAAAGAAGCTCTTGGTCAGTCTAATATACCTCTTGCCTGGTTTAAACCTCTTTAAGTGACTTATAATACGATGAGAGAAAACATGCCCGCCCTTTACTAAAGTGGCGCAATGGCTGAGCACACCACACAACCGCTGAATTTGCCGTTTCGACGCCTGTCGGCGTCCCTGGAAGAATTCCAATTCCTTGTGCAGTCTAGCCACCTTTTCTACTGGTAATCGTAAAGTCATGTTTGAGGTATTGATTTCAACACCAAGGTATACCTGAACCCTAGAAGGGGATTTCACCTTATTGTAGGATATATAAAATCCCAGTTTCCTGAGCCATTTGTGCAAGTAGTGTTGTGCTTCAATACATTTGTCATAAGTCTTTGCTGAGACTAACAGGTCATCAAGATAATTGACACAATGGTAACCAGATTTCACCATAAATCTACACACTGCATCCGTTAGCCTGTTAAATATGTAGGGTGCTGCACGGGTGCCAAAGCTTAAAAAATTGTCCACCATATAGAAAGCACCCATGTTGTCATTCCAATGTAAACCTTGGTACATTCTATCACAGGGCCTTACCAATACAGAACGGTAGGCTGCTGCCAAATCTGTCACGGCAATGTAATGATCCTTATCTATACCCTTGCACACGTCATCCATAGACTTATAGCTGAACTTGCTGAAAGTATATTCCGTGTAGCTATTAATAGAGCGACCCAGAGGTCTACTCGCATCAGTTATAGGCCTAAAGCCTCCACTAGACTTTGGGACTGCGCCCACAGCATGAACACATGTAGGTTTGAATGGAACCTTGCTGAGTTTACCTGCCTCTAACTCCGACACAATGATAGAATTAATGGCGTCCCAGGCTGTTACTGATGCAGATTTGTAGTTACAAGTTAAATAGTCAGTTACTGGGGCATAAGGGTCCACAATCTTAAAGCCGTGCATGATACCGTTCAAAATAAACAAAGCGTCAGGATCCCAATTCTTCCGACCATAAACCTTGTCCGGCCCGCCTGACAGCATATCTCTCCATCCATTAGGCGACAGTTGAGAGCGGACTCCTTCTACTATATGATCATAAGTGTCGCTCCACATGGGTGTGTAACTTTTGTAATGATCTAACATGTCCTTAATTGAACTAAAGCACACAATTTCGTCATTCAGACACAGACTCGCCTGAACTGGAAGATCCTCACCGCCATATTGAAAGGCCAGTGCTTGTTCCCAGCCTTCCTCGTTGAGAATTGGTAGCGCCAAAGGAATTGCGCCAGAACCCAGCGACAGCGCGTGCTGACTTAGATTCTGTAAGACGTCATTGATGTTGTTGTTCCGCGAAGCATCGTAAGCTCCACCCCTCACACATGGCGAGCACGTGGTAGCAGCGTTTGTCAACAAATGTACATTCTCAGCCAAATGCGAAGCGGATTGAACAACAGACACGGAAGTTTCACGGTTTTGACGTCACTCTCCTTGTGTGTTACCAGACTGATGAGATGACTTTGTAGGGCAAGCCTTAGCCTTGTGCTCGGCCCTACAGATGGCACAAATGTGAAACTTGGCACAGCGAGAAAAATTACAATAGGTGAAGTTATACTTCGCACAGATGTCTGATGGCACTTCTACCTTGTATTTCTGCTTATTCTTTGGCGGATTCGTTGCTTTCTTCACTAAAGACTGTATTGCCTCATGTAAAGCCTTGGTGCCTCCAGCATCGAGTTCCATATTGAAAGAGTTGCTGTCTGACTCAACATACCCTTTAAGAGAACCTTCGATCACCTTTTTGGTCACACTGTGCTCATACTTCGCCATAGCCTTGTCAGTATATGTCCCGCCCATAGCTTTGAACATTACAAACTTCATATGTGAGATGTATGCCCCGACATCCAAATTCTCTGACTTAAGATTGTAGATGTACTCTAGTACACATGTCATGCCATAAGAAAGCTCTCCAGCCGACATGTCTGCAAAATCTTTGTCAGAAGTAATATAAAAGTCTGGGTATAGTGGATGGCGGGACCTCTTCCTCTTAGCAGTAGCTGACAGAATATTTAGGCCAGAAAGAACCTCCATGCTTTTACCCAGACTTGTAATAGCTGCTTGTGTGCCCGCGCCTGCTATAGAGTTGACCCCCAGTCCAGCGCTGGATAGGCCCGCCAACAGTGTTGACAGACCGCCCCCTGATAGAACTGCTTCGTCAAGGATCGGTGCACTCCCACCTGTAGCACCAGGTGTGCCTCCTCCCGTCGACGCTGACCTTGCTTGCTCTGTAAGGGCCGCCTCTTCCCGGTCATTTTCAAGCTTGAGTTTCGCCAGCTCCTGAGCTAAATCCACTGATTTTTTCTGTTTGAGGAGCTTTTTTTTACGTTCACGTTGCTCCTCCAGCTCCCTTTGTAATGCTTCTGTCTCAGAGTCCGACATAGCTCCAGTGGATAAATCACTATCAGAGTTTACAGATCCTTCTCCTTCACCTCCTGTTGCACCTACAGGTTTTAAATGGCCCGACAGCAGGTTTTTACACCGGCTGCCCCAAGGTCCCGGGTGCCTCAACCCACAGCCTGATTTGCAGGTTTTCTCCTTATCCTGGTTATGTTGGTTAGCCTCATGCATGTCCAGCACTTTTTTAAGATCACTGGCTGCACCTGTCAGATCGGTCATCGTAAGAAAACCAACATTTCTAGTCTCCACACAACACTAAGGCATAAAGCAGTGCTGTTCTTCCTGCTGAAGAGGGTGAAGTGAAGTTGTAACCTAGACCCACTAGGGGGCTCTGCTGAGACCGTGGACACCTATACATCAATACTCGAATCAACATATATATATATATATTGATTCCACACATTAAGTTATTAGGAATTCACAACAAATACGAGAAAAGGAAAATAAAACAGCTGTGACACCACTAACTCCATCCTTAATTATACTCCCCATGGAGGAGGGTGCTGCACCATGGTGAATGGCAGACGCAGGCACTTCATTAGGATTCTGGCTGACTGCAGATAATACCATGATGAATATTTCAGCAGTCAACACAATTTGTCATCTTGGATGTGTATAGTGAGCAGGGGGTAGATGTCCTATTACCTATTAAAGTCGGGTACATGTAAGCTCCACTCCAACAGGTATGAATGATGGCCCTTCTTTTAGATTCTCATCTGTTGTTTTATCAAATATTGCAGCTGTCGTCCAGATATCTCTTTTACATAATCCTGGATATATTGCCTTGATAGTAACATGTCACAGAGGAATTAAAGTGGCACAACCTGCATTCACTCCAGTAGAAAAAAAAACCATAAAAGACCCAGAGCTATTCACTGGAAGTAGGGGTTTAGAACCTCAAACCCCTACACAATGGCGGCTACCAATCAGTACCAGGGATGGAGAGCAGCAGTAGAAGGGGGGGGGGGCGACCCATGAAGAATTAGGCACCCCACTAGGTGGAGGAGCTCTTAATCATCTATAGGCAGGCTTTCAACATGGTTGCTAGAGCTCCGGATTGGAGCTAAGGGGATTGTGAGCAGCTCCTGATAAGGGACTAGCTTCTGATAAGGGACTAGTGGGTAGTTATGAGCAGTTCATTGAGCAGCTCATACAAGGGGTAGACACTAACTTTAGCCTGAGGGCTGATGGCCTATGGGTATATTTCCTAGCTGGCCCGTGTTCTAAATCTGTAGTAGCATTTATATTTAAAACTGAGTTGTGTTCTGTACAGACAGAAGGATTTTTAGATCGTAATTTTGCTCCTGCAGTCACCAATCAATTCTTTTTGAGAATGAAATGTGGGGACCCGTATTTTGACAGAAAGGGCAGGAAAACAGCTCTGTATTGCAAAATCATAAGATTTGTGTTTTTTGGACCTTATCTATTGACCAATATTCAATGTGTATGCTAATTCAGTTGTTGACGAAATAAGGTGAAACCTGGTTACACATAGACCGCCTATGACCCAGGCCAAACCTCTGGCATTCATGCCTTTATTTACATAGCCTCCCCTTTGGACTTCTCTACCTCAGTTACCATGGGGCAGAGCCCATAGGCTGCAGCACCTATTATTGAAAACCTGTCAGAACGGAGATGGCCTTATTGCAATATCCCAGTATAAATAAATCCTATAGATCTAGATCTAGATGGTATTCTGCAGCTGTGTATGGGCGCTAGGCCACCGTGATTGGGGAACTGAAGTGTACATGTATACCTTACAAATCCATATTACTTTCAGATTATAGTTTGTCTTATCCAACACAATCAATAAACCTCATGGTTAAAGTTTGGTTATGTCTCTATGTCCTAAGTAAGAACAGTTTTATCAAATTTTATCTGAATACACACCACTTATCTTTCAAGAACCCTTCAGCCGAATATACCATGTTAAATGGTTTGGAAATAGCCTAGTAGTCATACTGATGGTTTATTTCATTAAGAACGTTTACCCTAGATGGCTTCTTATTTAACCCATTGAGGACTAGCATCGACTACAGTCGACACCATGGTAAGCCTAGCGTCAACTATAGTCGACACCATGGCAGGCCTAGGTGCTCATAACTACCCACTAGGATTTGTATAGGAATTGAAAAAAGGCTCATCCTCTAGGAACTACACTTTTTTCAGAGGCCGTCCCCATGGCCAGGACGACCATTTTTGCTCTGCCCTTAAAGGGATCCACATCACGTACTGGGTTCCAAAGGTACGAAAGTCACCTATAACAATTCTACCGTGGGGGAGTTTATCCTCATTGGATACTATACTCAGTAATCAGAGATGCCACTCGCTGGCTGGCAAACCCAGAAAAAATCTGCAATTTTTGACACCTTTACCCATGATATTGATGAAGTTGAGCAGAAACATCTCCATCAGGAAATAGTTCTAAAATCATGGAAATCATCAGAAAAAGGGGCATCTCTGAAAAATGCACGGTGTTTTCTTATAGATTAAACTGAATCATGACAAGTTAAAACTTGTAAACAAAATACTACAAACACAGATAGATAGCACTACAGCAGAGGAGGGCCCTCAATATTACACGTCCTATCAAGTAACTGGCATAACTTCTTTCGTAATTCCCTATAGTACTTCTCAGGCATTGTCGAAGATCATAGTTTATCTTATTCCATGGTAAACCTAGTCGTGGGTAAGGGAGGGACGTGATTGACAGAAAGCCCCCCGTGTTTTGGCATACTTGCTTCTCAGCCATACTTATTATTAATATACCGAGATTTCGGATTCCTTAGTAGGGGGCACCATTCCTTTTATATGGTACCCTGCGAGAAAGGAACTGATAACAGCCATCGTGATGGGTACCAGTTATTATGTAATGCACTGAAAAGTCTGTACTGAATGAAAGGAATTTTCTCATTGTTCAGTAATGGATCCCGCTAGGTCGGTACAGAGTCATAGTTCCAACTATATCCACAGGGCGACACTTCATGTCATTCAATCAGATACCTATAGAGAAAAAGATAAAACAGGCGTATCAAGGGCAAACTGTGCGCCCTCTCCTCTAGAGTGTCTGAGGCTGTATGTGTCCTCAAAACCCCTCACAACACTGGTAAATTAGCACAGGGGTACGCTGGAGCGAGGATAGTGTGCAGATGTTGGACGTCTATGCACAGAGAGAAGAAGACTGATCGCTTTGACACATACTGCACAGGTCACGATTGTCTCCCACATGACATGCGTGAAAGGCATGTTGAATGAGGTTGACACTCTCACATTTGGTTCATCAACTCCACTTGACATGCATAATGAAGACAGTTGTCATGGTGACATATGTGCCATGTCCCAATGACATGTGCTCTATGTGTCAAATCAAGTTGACATGGATATACATGTCATTTTGTCAGGAAGACTTTTTTCAGTGTACATGTAGAAGCAGCATTTGACCTTTTGGCTATTGGCTTATGACTTATTGACCACCTCGTACATTAGGTTGACATTTTGTAGAGGTTAATGGCCATGCCTAGTCATGGTAGGCTGGAGACATTAATGCAACCTTCATGACAAGCATATAGATGTAAAAAGGTCAGCTTTAGGGGCCATTTAGCTATACAAATGGGGCGGAAATACATGAAATTGAGATCCTCTATTGCGACACTGAAGAGTTTCGCTCCACTAGAGAGTGTGCAGCTTTGCTAGGGTGCAGAAACCATTCACACAATTTAGGGGACAAAATGGTTGCACTACTTATCCAAAACGGCTACCCCGGAAGTTGTCCGCTTTCACGTGGGATGTTCCTTTAGTTGGCCACTCACACTCTATCTGATAGCAACCAGCGAAAGTGACCCAGTGAATAAGAAAACAGTAGAAGTTGTGTGTCAAGTACAGAGTTGCAACGGTAGGGGTTGCAATGCTTTTGGCACGTGGTGGCGCCACTTCTTTTCGTGCGAGCAGCGCCGCAGGCGCTGGTGATTCTATAATCAGGTAGGTCATACCTGTGATATCTGAATCCCTTCTGTGGTCATGTAGAAGTAACGACTGCAGGTATGGAAGATAGATGGGGAACATTGGCAAAGAGAAATGGTGGCATAGTGTCGACGGCTCAACAACGTGGACCCCTCTAAATGGCTTAGGGTGCATTGTATCAAGCAGTGTCAGTGATGTCTGTAGATAATTATACTGTATTAATCTATTTACTTCTGGATAGTAACCGAATATGTATCTTATTCTATTTGTATCATTCCCGTTGAAATCCAGTTAGAATATGTTATGAGACCATAAATCAGAGTTGTAGTTCTAATGTACATTGTTCTTTGCTGCTGCCAAAACTATTGTTAATTAGAATAAATCCCTAGTACAGTAACTGCAATACAGCCAAGTCCCCCCCCCCCGCCCCTTTCACTTAGGTATAAGCTCAGGATCCACCCACACATCTACTACTACTTGCACTGCACAGAGCCTTCTTTCCACAGTAACGCCCCAATCATTTGCTGTTCCCAATAGACTGTGACCTCCCACCTGCTACACAAGACCTTGCTCTTTCCATGGCTTCCGCTCACAGATCCTGTCACTCTAGTATGAGGGAATAAGCAAGCATCAGAATACTATCCACGAACACATAAATCAAAGCCATCGTTATTTGTTAACACGACTTCTTTTCTAAAAGGAAAGCACTAGTACTTCTGGTACCTGATCCCTGTTCGAATTCGTTGATCTGAGTTTGTCCATGACCAAAATCACCTTCCATGGATTCCTTGGTTAAGAGATCTTCCATGCGAAATATACTGTTTCGGTCACCTTGTATCTCTGCACAAATCGAATTACACCCATGATTTATGCGTACTGTAGGGATATCTGTTTGGGAAAGAATACCCGAGAGTACCACCCATCATTCCACCTCTCATCGTGTATACTTGCTGACACAATACATGCCCAATCCACCTGGGCCATGCAGAGGGCATATTTGACCCATGATCTGTCAAATCATGGACCCCTGGTATGGGATTATCAGCGTTTTCCTGTGTTAATTGTAAAGGGATGCTGGATTGGAAGTGTTGGCAATGGAAGGTGACTTCAGGTTTATGTTGGTGCTATATGTATCATGAGTATAGTTTCAGAAAAGATGATTACCGCACAATGGGGCTTGCAGTCATCAACAGTGGTTTGGAATGTGGAAAGTGTGTGTCACTCTTAGGGGTGTAATGAAAATACTGGCATTTGATGTTATGTTCTCAGAAATTTGAAATATTCAATGGTACAAGCCCTATGTATGTTAATCATTATTACCCGGGATACACTCTTTAGGTGAAGTAGATTTACAGTCAGGGTAAGGAAAATATCACTAATCACATTGTGTAATATTTTTCGTGGTAGTTCTCATAGTTAATGATCGCATTAATACTCAAAAGAAAATGGGACACGCAGATTCTCTTTCTTAGTTAAATCTAGAAATGAAATTAGACAAGTAGATGATTAGACATAAAAGAAAATGATTGTTTCCACTCACCCGACCGACCCTAGCAAAATATTGCTAATTTTGGGAATTTTGAAGAGTTTTTGTTCGAATCTTTCATAATTTTCTTTCCCATTTATGATTTTTTTGTGGATGGCATAATTATTTGGGTCTACATTTTATAACTTAATGTTGCCTAGCTTTTTGCATATTTCTCAAAGTTCTCGTACATTTTTCGTATTTTACCATTAAATCAAAGAAATATAGATCTGCCCATACATTTCTAGGCCTATACAAAATCAAAAAGAAAAAAAAAGTTAAATAACCCTAGGTCTTTGAGCCATGTTACTGGGAGCAAATGAGTTTTTTAGGCCAAGTAACATTTTCCTGTCATAACATTGACCTTAGCTGTGGAAATTGTGTTCAAGTAATACCATTGCTCACTCACAGCTCCCCTCGTATATTAGGTATGACATTGATTGATTTTAGGTATCATCACACCATTTTCCCCTCTGGTTGCCTTTCAATGGATTATCCCTTTGATCATCCCCCTAACCCCGACCCTCCATTACTTATCCCCCAGCCCTCAGAAGAGTGTGGCTGATTTATTTCCCCCCCCCCATTATATATGCACCCCAACGGATCCATTTACAGCTTCCTATAAATGATAATCAATACCCTTGTAAGTGTTCCATTGATAAGTCATAACTCCACAAGGCCTTATCATGACAGTCCAACCATCAGTCATACTTTACACATGGGTATTGGTGTATGTAGGACTTTGATGCATTATGCCCCTTGTATGTTGTCCTAATGGAAGCTTTATTGTGGGTATTAATCAGATACAGTCATCTAAATATCAGTATGTAAATTCATGTGATACCATATGCAAATCTTCAAAATGATGACCCCATCCTCAAATCGATGGCTTAGGGTCATCATTTCTTAAAGAGGACCTCAGGTCCTCTGCACAGAGGACTTTCACAAAGGCTTGCGTTTTTAGTGTAAAATTGAGGAGGAAATAGCGGGAAATTAGCAAAGTAAAAGGATGAACCGTTAACCCATTAGGTTTTAGTTAACGGCTGTACTTAAGTGTCAAAAGCATACCAGATTCCTGTGTGCTATACCGTATAGCAGCATTATGATGAGGTGATGACATACTAAAAAGTAGTAACATAGACCAGATACGGGCTGTGTGTTGATGTTCTACCTAACTACAATGTGTCGGGTGATCAATCATGCTGCTGCTGCGTATATAATCACTTTGTATAGGGCAGAACATGATACATCAGCTCAGATTACATAGGCAGGCAACCCATCGCCTCACATTGAAAAATCATTCTTGCCAGAGGAATGAAAAGTATATCCTTATACTAGTGGCTTTCATAAATATTTGAGGCCCTGACTAAAATGGTTTTATAATGTACTCCGGGGTTTCCCTGATATGCATTCCTAATCAAAACATACAGCTGTAAGACTTCTTATTTCCCTTTCATCTTTCACTTTCATCTCTTCTTATGGCTCAGACTACTACAATTTTGTAAACCCCAGGTGTATTGAAATCGCTTGACGATGAGATAGGCAACATTGTACTCTTGTAGAAAAAGGAAACCCACACACAGAAAACGATGTACACCTGTTTCAACTTGCGTGTGTACCTCATTAGTAGTAGGCATTTCTACGATTTACATGTAGAATCTCCAAGCTGAGTGATAGTTTCCAACACATATCCTCCACTCCTTACCAGGAAAGCTTTCCCCTTGGAGAAACATTTGAGATCGCATCTGATAGATCCACTCCCCAAGCACGTCCTCTGAGATGCTATACCCAACACAATACGCACTCTCCCAGCTGATGGTCAGGTGTCCCAGAGAACATGGAGAGGAAAAGCTTTGCTTGTACCCGTCCTGACACTGTGGCTGATTCCCAATAGGATGATGGGAGTTGGAGAACACCAGCAGTGAAGCGCATTGTGTATGTTCAGTGGGCTGGAGATAAGGCCCAGGGTAAACAAAGGCAGATAAGAGCTACGAGATGTCATAGAATTGAGCCTTTATGACCATAACGTACCTGTTATACTGTGGTGTCTCCTACTTACAAAAAGGAATTCTCTAGACCATCTTAAAAGGGCTTTACTCTCTCACCTTTTCTGTCCTCATTGTGTGACTGGTGCACATATGTGAGGCACGGACACACATATTTATCTGTCAATTGATGTTAAACAGGGGCGGAGGAAAAGGGGGGGGGGAGGGGTGCCCCCTCAATAATGGGAAGGTCCCCTATATGGGCCCCTTCAACCAAGACCCCTGGGCCCCCACCCCAATGGAAATTTGCTTCCCATGCCTCTGTTTGATGTTGTTTCCCGCCAGGAATTTGCACTTATAGCTGTCGAGGTTGCATAAAACAACCATTACTCACTCGCTCCTCCACACAGAAATACATCGTACAGGACATTGAATTCTGGACCAAAACATACCTCAAGAAATTCACAGCCAGACATTAGGCTTGGCAGATTATTAGCGCGGCGACTCTAAGTCCTACTAGTGAGACTTGTAGACTAGTCAATGGTTCAGAGTCGCCACGGTGTAAGGGATAGGGGAGCCCTGATTTCTATTTTCGTTCACTGTTCTTCTCCTATGGACTATTTTGGCACAATATTGAGGCATTGTTATCAGCATATGTATGTACTAATGGTAGATAACTTGTTTTTGTGATATATGTTTAGTTTGGGTTTTATGATTAGATTAGACATTTCAGCTCCTGGAGCTCTATGGAAGATTAGCATAAGACAAAATTAAGATTCACCAATACATCTCTGTAGGCTTTATCTGATAATTCTGTGGTCTGAAATTGCTGTATATATGTACTAAAGGTTTCATCTCACGGGGTTATGGTACATTTGGATCATATATTCTGTATTTGAAGAAGATATTTACTGTTTAGAATCTCTATAAATCTCTATGGAGAGACAAATGCTAAACTTGGTGTACCCTGTCTACAGAGGGGAGGGGGTTACCAGTTTGGTGGGGAGGGGGTTGTGACCAGCTGTATGCTGTTGGGGTTGGTAAGACTGCCACACACAACCCTAGTCATTCTGGGGTCCTTGGTGCATATGGTTCTGGGTCATTGAACATGCCCACCTCTACCATTTGTAGTGGTCATCTATGGGCAGGCAGAACTTCTCGGTAGTAGACCTAGTAGTACAAGGCAGCACAAGAGTTACAGGGTGAGCCAGATGGTACAACCTTTAATTGCCTTTGATGTTAGCTTTCCTATTATTGTATCACTAGACACAAGATTACAAGTTGCCGCGCTATGTCTCCCAGGTCTATTCTCTACTATTCTATTAAAATCTACAACACTATGGTTTTATTATTTATGCCGGTCCTGTAGTCTCTTTGAGGTATATAGCTGGTGTCCGTTATACCTTTCACAAAGAGTGATATGGATACAGTTTTAGCTATAGATTTGAGCTATGGTAGGGTAATCAGTGCTTTGTGTTTATTATGGTTTTTTCCCTTGCCTCGTTTCAAATAGTAAAACTACATGTCATATGGCGTTTTGCAATATGTTGAGCGTTGTCTTTCTTTGGGGATAAATGTATATATTATGGTGTTAACTGCTTACCTTGTCTCCAGTACCACTGATGTAGTCGGCAGTGATATCACCAGAATCATAATCTAGTGCCTGCAGCTACCCAGGTAGCACACAAAAGTTTGCCGATGTTGGCCCGACGCATCGGGCCAACATTGGGCCAACATTGGCTACCCATCGGCCCTACGTAGGCCCGACCAGTGGCATTTGCCAACCAAATGCCAACGTTGGCCCAACGTTGGCAGGACATGCTGATGTTTGCCGACCAAAAGCCAATGTTGGGCCTATGTTGGCATTTGGTTGGCACCGTCGGGCCTACGTAGGCAGGATGGCCAGCCTATGTAAAGCCGATAGTTAGGCCAACATCGGCCCAACATTATGCCAATGTCTCTGTGCTATATACCTGGGTAATTGACCAATATGCACTCATCTGTACTAGTCACAGAGCACTCATGAGAGGTTAACTGTTATTCATATCTTTATTACCATAACCACAAATACCAACCAATGTTTCTGAACATATGATCGATGACGAAGCTAGACCATCTGTTCAACTCAAACAGCTACCGCTCAATGAAGGCTTCCAATCAGATTGGGCCCATTTATAGTGCACCCCCTCTTTTGCTTAGATACCTTAGCGACCGTGATGTCACAGCGTATCATGGATACGGTGTTGCCAGGTAGACCAAATGAATCAACAACAGGATTGTTGACAAAAAAAAAAAAAAAAAAAAAAAAAAAATGTTTCTGAACATAATATAAATACCACAGATAGTCTGAAATGTCCATGGGGAATGCACAGTTATTATACTCTTATCTCAATACATGCTGAATCCAAACACAGAGTCCACACTAGTCTCCATAGTCATATAGAGTGTCCAATGCAGTTGAGTTACAGAGTGGCAATCTCACCATCACCTAGTAAGTTCATAGGACAAGAATCCAAGTTCCTCTCCTGTCTAGTCACACAGAGCAAATGACTACATCCTTCCTCTGAGCAACAGTCTGCCCTAAGCTTATAAAGCAGAAGGTCAAACCACCAAGTCATGAACCCACAGGTCAACGTTAGTAGTTCGTACTTCAGGGGCGTAGGAAAAGGGGGGGCCAGGGGGGCCTGGGCCCCCCCAATCATGAAGGAGGTGGGCCTGAATATGTCTGGGCCCCCCCAATATTTTCCAAGAACTCATAAACACAATGGAAATCTCAAATTAGATTATTATGGTGATGTCATAGGGAGAATGGGAAAGTCAGATCCAAAATTTACCAAAAATCACTTTTCTATATGAATTCTAAATATGCATGTATATAGACGCCATCACGCATCAGCCGACAATTCAAGGTGGTCGCGATGGTGCCCTCGGCAGGCCCCCCCAATGAAGATTTGCTTCCTACACCTCTGTACTTGGGTCATACCTGGGTCATTTAGGGTTCATACATGAGCTCACCAGAAGCAGAAGGTCAAACCTCCCACTCATGACTTCACAGGTTAAAGTTAGTATTTCATACCTGTGTCATCCCTTGGTCATCTAAGGTTCATACATGAGCAGTATGATCTCACCGCTCATCACTCACTCCTGCTGCTGGGGAGCAGTTCATCGGGTGCAGCTGGTGCACTTGTCATCAGCATACATTATGTTTTCATGTATTGTGTACTCTGTGCATTCCCATATCTTAGTATATAACATAATATTATACTCTTAGTATATCCATTTGTTGGTCAAAAGTGACATCCAATCCATCATCTTACTTGGGTGAGAGCTGTGCCGGGACAGTGGGGTAAGCAGGTGGCTTAGTTGGTGATGAGCGCGGCTCATTGCAAGTGGAGACTGATCGAGAGCAGCTCAGGGCATTTCTCGTGTTAGTATTGCAAATGTGGCGATTTGCAGCTTTGACTGTAATACTCAAGCGCCATCATGATAATGATAATGCCACTGAAACCAGTAGCTAGAAATATGTGTACAACTGCTTTGTTTGGCTTTAAGTAATGAAGTGTGCAATACATGGCTCAACCCTTACCCATTAGAAATTACATCTTGTACAATGTACATGTATCATCTCATGACCTCACGCCATCCAGGACACCAAAACATTATCAAAAGTTGGATAGCAACCCGACCAGGTCAGTGTCCTAAACATCTATGGAACAATTTCAAAGAGAAAAAGAGGTCCTACTCCGACTTTTATGCGACAAGAAGCTATTTATATCTACCAATTAATGCCGAACCGCCAGGACACCAGCTGGGGTCACAAAACGTCAAAAGGTGTATGAAATGTGCATAATCGCCATGGCTTCCTGATGCTCCCGCGCGGCGATGGTATTTGGGTGTGTTTAACCCTACTCGTTCAGCATGAAGACCAAAGTCGTCCCTGGTGAGGGAGTTTATGGAAGAGGGGGTGATTGGGCCTTGGGAGTGATTTTCTGTTAGGATTCCGGTCTATGTTTGTCCAGCTACAAGCCCTGTACTGGACACTTTGATGGATGGGCCTAGTAATGAGCACGAAGGCAGTGTTTTGTGTAATAGTCTCTCAGAAAAAAATATACCGAACTTATGTTCTTTATAACCGATTGAAAAGTTTTCATACTCTTTCTCAGCGATGATGTGAATTGGCATATCTGGCTTTTACAGTAACAGTATCGAGATATTTTCTCTTAATGCCTGCATTTCACATTCTCAGTCGCTCTACCCCCGTGTCAGTCCTTTGCAATTCAATTAACCGCGACAACAATAGCTATCACCCAAGAACCAGGACCCCCCCCCCCTTTTTTTTATAAAAAAAAAGAAAAGAAGAACGACATGCTACAGAAGAATTAAAAAATAATGGTAGTCATGAGGCTGAAAGCTCTACACCTGCAGTACCTTGATCGTATTCCCCATGGCCCAGGTTCGGTCAGAGATGGTGTTGGCCAGATGCATGCTGCTGAGTTGTTGTCTGTGGGGGTTGCTTCTTTATCAGACAATTATATTATATACGTTATCTATGATTTCATGATTCCCTCTAATATCCAACCATCTATTCTACTCAGATTGAATAACTACCATTGCATCTGAAGAAGGTCCTGAGTGAATATGGTTCACCGCAGAGTATGTATACATATTTCTCTCAGTCCCATAACGCCCTTCGGACCCTGGACGTTAGACAAATCAATCAATCAACATATTTCTCCAATGATTATAGTGAAAATGGATTCTAATATTCCCTTTAAAATGTTGATCCTGGTCCCTTGGTGGACATGGCCATATTGACTCCCCATCTCATGGGATTTAGGCTGGCACCATATACCCACTCGGCATGATTCAACCACAAATTTATGCATTATGAAGTGTCCGATTACTTCATGAGAGGAGCTTGGTTTAGCAAAGATATCGCGTTTTTGGAAAACCAGTGATATTCTGTCTACACGCATTGGTGAACACTAATGGAACATGTAGTACTGTAGCAAAACTGGCCAGTGAGATACACAATCTGTACAGGGGCCCCATCCTGTGTAGCCAGGGGCAGTGACTTTGTCGCTACATTAACTAACTGGTACAGCCTATTGAACCACACTCTCCTTGATTTCCCAATGCTCCACCAGATTTAAGCATACCTCCGAAGTACCGTATGTAGGACATGTAGGGTATCATTTCTACTGACCGCAAATGGGCTGCAATAGCAAATGTGTGTTTGATGTTGCGGTACTTATTTGAATGTTATAGTCCTTGATATTTAAATGATATTCCCTTCCTTTAAGACGTCATGTTGTTTAGTAATACTTGAAAGTATTATTCTATTCCCCATTTAGAATACATTAAGGGAAATACAAAGGGAACATTGGCGTATCACATTAATCTTATGATTATGGTTACCCATTTCCCACTTTACCTGACATAATCTTTGAGGATGTGGTTGGTATCTAGAAAATTAACGAAACTAGTCAACCAGCATGACAAGAAATAATATCCCATTATGGGATCGCTAACACTCCCCTTAATAGATCAATTCTGGGGGGAGGCTAACGTCTATAGTGTGTAAACGATAATTAATTTTGTCTGACTCAGAATAAAGGCCGTATACTGTGATACCGCACTAAAAGTAGGGATGGCACGTTGTTGGGAGATTTGAATGGTTCCAAGGGTTGCCGCTAGATTACCAAAAAAGATCCACCAGTAAAATAAGCTCATTTTTAAGGGGATGTCTCTCAAATACCGCTTATGCAATGGTGTTATCTTGAGCTTTTCCCTTAAAGGCCACCCTATATCATTCCTTTAATAGCTACCGCAATGCTAGTATTCATGATTCCACAAAAAAGAACATGATAGATGTGGTCAAAATGTGGGTCAGTGTTACAAATAGCCTGCTCCTGGACACCACAGGACGAGCTGCATATATGAGTAGCTCATCTGTATGGTGCTGGCAACAAGGAAGGTATTCAGATTTAGGACCCAGTCCCACCCTAGGGACGCTACTATGCTACCCTCTTCTCACCACTAACACAGAAAGTTCCCATGGGTTTTAACCTTTTGGTCATATAATATTCGACCACTCCAGGCGGCACAAAGATAAGGTATTAGTGCCTATATGATGCATAGGTGGACGGAGCCTTTACACCCTGGTATCATGGAGGAGGGGTTAAAACCCCCAACCCTTAACGCCCTTAATACTGCTAGTGCAGAGACCTGACTATCAATCAGGCCCAGGGCTTGTGGGAAGATGTAGGAGCTAGAGGAAGATTCTCATGAAGAATTAAGATGTCTAAGTAGAAGGTGCTCCCATTAATCTGTAAAGAACTATAGAGAACCGCTGCTCTGTGATAGGGCTAATGGGTTTGTTGGAGCAGCTCCTGATTAAGGGTTAATGAGCCGTTATGAGTACTTCACTGAGCAGCCTATAAATGGGAATGTAGCTTTTATATACTCTACCATCTAGGACTGGCATAGATGAACAGCTGAGACTACTGAACCAAACTGTTTTAACTAAAATAGTGTTTGAATGCAGTAAACAAGCACCAATTACATAGGAGCTCTTCAACCACAGCCTATATTTCTTTAGGAAAGGTTTAGTATACGACGAGGACATGTTAGTAAATGGGGAGTTGCCTTCTTCTACTGTGTTCTTGAAGCCAGGGTTCAGCACAGGCAGGATAGGAGACCTCCGCCCTTTAAGCCTGCCCTTGGATCTGTGGCCTTAACTAGGTAGCTTACCAATGGTCAGCAGCACTCACGGTACGAATATAGGAAGAAGATGATGCCATTCAGCCTGCCATAATTATTTTGTTTCGTTGTACTCTCAAGTTCTATATATCAATTTCTCAAATTCTGAAATCAAGGTATCGTAAAATAGTAGTTCTGTCAATGGACCATTCTGGGTATTATTATTATTTTTCATATTTACTAAATTCTTCGCCATATAAAGCCTAAGCTGTGCCCATGATCTACACTCAATAATCTCCTGCATTCCCCAACAGGAACCAGGATCCATTACTCATCACAAACACACTTCCTCCATGACACTCTGTGACATAAGGTACAAGGATGTAATAACATTCCAACCTTATCTACACACACACAGTCCAACTGGAGGAAGTGCGATCCACCTGTGGTGCCATATTTGGAATGAGAGGATATTTCACAATCTCCTCTCAATCCTCATTAACATAATCTACCCACAGGTGGCACTCTCTCTCTATGACACATGGCACTATTCTATTGAGCCACGTGTATAGAACATTTCACAACACTGTGAGCTGCTCAGGCCTTTAATATAAAAGGCAGCCTGAGCAGCTCCCTCTCTATCTTTTCTAAGCTCATCTCTCCTAACTTACACCTTACACCTATACCTAGAACCTACGACAGGTTGAGCTATAGGATCAGGGGCAGAGCTTAGATATTGGCGAGTGTTATCATTGTTACCATCTTTATGAAACACTCATGTCAGCTACGCAATAAAAGGATCAAATGGACTTCTCTGGATTCCGTGTATAATCACTTCACCACTTGTAACGGTCCGTTGACACGATGGTGGATGAACCCTCCAAGAATATCCCACTACCAACCTCTCATTGACCATGAGCAATAGTGAGACATCACCCAAGGAGCCAGTTTCAGAACAACGCATCTAGACGCGCCCAATCACCCCACAAGTGCTACTACACATCACTTCCAGAGGCAAATTTCATCACCTGCAGCCTTCAAAATGATCCAATTATATCCACCCGACACACCAAGGAACACCACCCCTGGTAGGAGCTATACAGCGCCACAATCTGACGCCGACAGCGACAGCCCAAGGAACAGTCACAATAATTAGGATTCGGGGACGGAACTACGGCACCTTTAGTCACCGCCCCCCCACCCTAAAGGAACCGACCACACGACCGCCCACCACTACTCCTGTTCCCACCATTGAAGCAGAAGTTAACTCTCAATTGACTCTCACACCTCCAGGACTCTTGCACTGACGATGAAGAGCACAGCCAGGATACCTCAAATCTGAAGCCTAAAAGCAAGTCTGGTCAATATGGACAGCAAGGTAAGGCCATTTTCGTTGATAAAGAATTGACTAAGAGTGCAGTATCTGTTAACATGGACAACCACTTGTATAGAGCTCTCGTTGATTCTGGCGCCTCCCTGTTTTTATCAGCCAGAGATGGTTGATAGAATAGCAAGCACATATTTTAAAATATGTTAGGAACCTTAGACTCACAGTGTTACTGGCTGATAAGACCCTTTTCCTCCAAAAGCATCCTACAATGTCTATATTCAGAGTATAGACCCCCCCGCCCCCACCCCAGCCCTACACCCCAATCCGTTATCTCTAACAAACTCACCCATAGTAACCTTCTTACCCCCTTAAAACAGACATACATAGAACCACCCAGACACTATAGGCAAATTTTCTTCGTGTAATAGATGTTCCCTCTCCATTTCCCATATATTATTTCAATGGAGAGTACTCATTAGAACCACCAAATTCACCTTTTTTTTATGTTTTATTTTTTTCCACAAATTCCAATTATCCCCTCCAACATATCGAAACCTAAGTACCACAACTAAGTGGGTGACATTGCCAAAAATTTTATTTAATTTTCTAAAGGCTCGGCAGCCGTAAACTGGATGATCTGGTTGGCACGCCACATAAATTACCCACGGTCACAGCGTACGCTCAGTTTGTGTCCCATTAAATTGGGGCATGCATGCGCCGGTTTGTTACAAGCTCAGGGCTCCTCTATACCCTAAGGTATTACCAAATGACGGCCTACTGTAGGAGCGCAGCTCTCTTGCATCCTGATCCGTGTTTATACCTCTGTTTACCATTGGTACTGGAATGTTTGGTGAGACACTTAATCAAATGATAATTCAGCATTGGACCCTGCTGTGTTAACACAACAGGAACAAATGCACCAATCCATCACCCCCTCCCCTAACCATACTACAATATTCAGATCATCCTATGATCATCCGCACCCCCATGGAAGGTCCATTAAATTTGCATATCACCAAGTACACATGTATGCAAACCAACCAATAGCTAGGCCCCGCGCCACATTTGGGTGAGACATACCTCATCGGGAGGCATGTAATGAGGAATTAGCCAACCTCATGAAATGCTTATAAGCCTCACACCACCCCCATATTATCCTTTTCCCAAACAATACACCAAACTTACCAACCCAGTTACCATATGGAGCAAGTATCCGGAGACCACAGGGCCAAATGCCGAGGCTGCCATGCAACCAGCCCAGGTAGGTTTTGTCTTATGTGTCCATTAGTAGCGTCATCAATCGTTCTAGCATGACAATGATGGATTATGCCATCATGTTACCCAGATACCCATTACATGCCAATGGTAGTGTGCACCCAGAGTGCTTTGTAAAATGTGATAGTTGAATTCGCAGTCCAGTTCATGCCTTTCTACGACGACCTGACCACTTTAGATCTTACTTATCAACCTTTTGGCAACACCCCACCCACCCCACAAAACAACCCATTCTACCTCAGATTACCCATTTATTTCATACTAATTTTTAGGCCTTAAGGCACCAAAGTCATATGGACTCAATCCAGGGTGGACCATCCATAGCCTTCTAGGCCCACATGGCAATAGGAGCAAGGCCATGGATCTGTTTGGCAAGCCGTCAATCTAAAAAAAATTGAATTTGTTCATTGTTATCAAGCCAAACACCCCCCACCGCTGTATTGAACCATCTTAGATCACTAGTCACTAAACCTCTTACAAATAAGTCAGGGTAAAAATACATCAATTACTAGCCATAGATTAACCTAACAAGCTAGTCTATTTTAGAAATTATGCCTACCAGTGTCCCATTAGCAACACACCCCAAACAAGCAAACTCAAAATTCCCGCAATACACTGCGCCCCACACCCCACCTTTTTCTCTCACACAAACCAAGCCCCCCCCCACTCAACCACCCAAGCCCTATTTCCCCCCAAATCAAAATTCGTATGGATCACTATTGCAGTAGAGTACATGTGCACTGACAAAATCAAAACAAACCGTTTTGTCAGTATACCCGTAACCATAACAACGGGGGAAACACCCACTCTATTTATAGAACAGGTGTCCCCACGCTGTGATAGTGAATGCTCGGCGAGTCTAGCCACGGCATCGTCCCCCCATCCAGGAGAGCATACCAGATAGAAAGCTCGGGCCCAAACGGCGGCGAAGCAATTCAGGCTCTGCTAAACCCCAAGAAGCCCAGCGCCCCAACTATTTATATATGTTTAAACTCGACCTGGCTGAGAGGGCCACATACATAGTCTATGGTAGGTAAAATTTCGACTCATCATTCCAACATGGCCGTCCCACCCCACTAACTACCGGCCACCCCCACAATCATATAACTTGGGACCGTCCCAAGGTTATACCCAAATGTCAATAGCGTTTGGAAGATACCATCACACTTATGTGGGGATGGCAGGTAGCCCCTCACACATACGCCCAAAACCACATCCTTACACAGCCATCATCAAACATAATGAGCTAAAACAACATTATAGCCAAAGCTAAGCCTAACTAACACAATAGACCAGCCTACACTAATGTTCATCAGTATTGGCACCGGCTGCAGCGTCTGGTCCGCAACTTTCACGCCATACGCGGCAGCCCGGCGCCATCTTGGTTTCGTTTTAATTACCGAAACCGACAGACGTCACAGCCGTCACCATGACTACCATCGGTCATGTGACACCCGCACGTGGCATCCCGACAACAACAACAACATTAGCACATGTTCCATTTGACTTGTTCAGATCAAACTTACCTTAATAGCCATTAATCATCCCGCCAGGAGGGATGATGATCCACTGGATCTGTGTGATGCTGAAATACAATCCAAAAAGCTAATTAGACCAAAATGCCCCACGTCTTGACCCTCAAAATTGTCAAAAATTCAGGTATAGCCTATTTGTGAATCGGAATGTACTTACAATCCGCCCGACATGGTGATCGTGAGGTGGAGTTGGGTCCCATTAGGCATAATGAGGTTCACCTCATACACCTCCATGGCGGCGATTATGTAACGTTATGACATCACAGATGGACGAGTCCCTTTTTATAGCACCCCGAATCAAAAATCTGGCGACACGGGAAAGAAATTTTTTTTTCCTTTTCTTCCCTTTTCTCTTTTTCCGCCCCAATTTCGACCCAAAAATAAATTTTCCTTCAATCAAAATCGACATAATTCCCTTTCAAGATATTTAAGACAGGTAGGAGTCGACCTGAGCAGGTCATACCTGTATTAATCCCCATAACTTAGCTGATTTTTCGCCATTACGGTGCAGCGCCAGCTGGCTACTACCACCTGGCGGAATTTAGATAAACTAACCATAGCGTCCCTGGATACAGGACCCGCGCTAAGCCAAATAAATCAATTGAGCTCTGTATTTGGGTTTTGTACATTAACAAAATGATATTGATCTCACGTCCTTTTTCTGTGTTGACCGTGGCCTGTCTGCAACCCATAACAGACAAACTATAGGTCGATGAATTGTCTCCTCTTCCTGTTGTTTCCTCGACAGGCCTACCACCAACACAGCATCGTTTCCTTCAGCGCCAGAAGCCAAACCCAAGGAGAAAGGACCAGTACCATCAAGTCCAGAAACAACCAACACCAAAACAACATGGCAACTTATAACCAGTAGCTCGCCATGGAACTTTTCAGGCCACAAAATGACAATATCACCATAAGGACATCAAAACCTACTTCCCAGCAGTATACACCCAAATTGACACTTCAAGAGACACAAATAGACACTTTTCAAAACCAATTTTTGTATAACCATATTTTAAACCCAAATCGGTGAGACACAATTGTGACGTTAATTTATGATTTTTGATGAATTTTATGAGAGACACACCAAAAATACCCTTCTGGCTTGCCTCTCTAGGTGCTATAAAATTCATCACCTTTACCACTGTTTTTCAAGCTCAACTATGACATGTATTTATGAGTTTTAGTCAAATTAGTTATCGATAAGCAACAGGTTGTATATATCCCATTTTTGTATATTTTTGTGAAAATTACCATGATCTCGTCAACACTGAACACCACCTTGACTTATACCTTATACCCGACTGTGTAGCAAACCCTACAAAACTTCAGCTATGAGCCTTGGTAGTGTGGAGCCAAAAACTCATCACCCTTGTGTTGATTATTGACCCCACAGTACCAAGAATCACCAAACTTGGTTAATTTTCATCTGGATATATTTCATTGCATATTAATGTATAAAACCAACATGTTATCAAACCAGGAAAACTTTCATTTTCCCACATTAACAAACTGGTACATATATATTTTAAGCATTGTACATATCCCTGCATTTATAACCTGTGTACATAGATTAAGTCACTTGATCCACACAAACTGTATTTTTGTAATTCCATAAAGGAACCTTTTTTTTATACCACATATAATGTCAAACTCATCAGGTTTTCACCAAAATCCTGTATTTGTATCATAATACCCATAATTGTCAATGGACTTGGCAAAGCCTTATTTTTCTGCTTATTTTTCTCCCTTTACACTCGTGCAGAGACGAGTAGGATGTGGGGATTTGTCAATGGACCATTCTGGGTATTATTATTATTTTTCATATTTACTAAATTCTTTGCCATATAAAGCCTAAGCTCTGCCCATGATCTACACTCAATAATCTCCTGCATTCCCCAACAGGAACCAGGATCCATTACTCATCACAAACACACTTCCTCCATGACACTCTGTGACATAAGGTACAAGGATGTAATAACATTCCAACCGTATCTACACACACAGAGTCCAACTGGAGGAAGTGCGATCCACCCGTGGTGCCATATTTGGAATGAGAGGATATTTCACAATCTCCTCTCAATCCTCATTAACATAATCTACCCACAGGTGGCACTCTCTCTCTATGACACATGGCACTATTCTATTGAGCCACGTGTATAGAACATTTCACAACACTGTGAGCTGCTCAGGCCTTTAATATAAAAGGCAGCCTGAGCAGCTCCCTCTCTATCTTTTCTAAGCTCATCTCTCCTAACTTACACCTTACACCTATACCTAGAACCTACGACAGGTTGAGCTATAGGATCAGGGGCAGAGCTTAGATATTGGCGAGTGTTATCATTGTTACCATCTTTATGAAACACTCATGTCAGCTACGCAATAAAAGGATCAAATGAACTTCTCTGGATTCCGTGTATAATCACTTCACCACTTGTAACGGTCCGTTGACAGTTCGGTAATACGGGTACTACATGAGGTCCTGGCTAACAAGTGAAGTTATTTTGCCCACATAATACCCAGTTGGGTAATGGAACGGAAAAAAGTATGGCTTTGGTTTCCAGAGAGGGAAACCAAGACGTTCTTAGATAAAGACAACAAGTAATCTGTGCAATATATTAGTACAACAGTATACCAACTGTTTGTTTCCTTTTTAGCCTAGTCCATATGGTTACGATATGGTAACCTTTCCATTCAATGAGCAGCTTATCGAGCAACTCTTACAATAGCTCAGTACATACCAAGTTTTGTTTACACAGAAGTGCTGCTCACAGTGACCCAGGGTGAACCTCAGCCATTCAGCCCTGTATTTACATAGCTTTCCCTCTGGACCTCCCCACCTCCTCCCCTGCAAATGCCCCTCGCCTACCTCACCCACCTCGCCTCCCTCAATATAGATCTTTCTAAATTCCCTAGGTAAGGGCTGAGATAGGAGGTAGGTCTTCAAGGTGGACAACCCCCTCAAGATGCTGTACAAATGTATAAATAAAGCCCCTTTTCAACAGCTTTCTGTAACGCCACATTGCCCTTTCCCCCACCTGATGCCACCTGGTGGACTTTGCTAAGGATATGACTGTATAAGAAGGATTAGTGGATGTGTGAGTCGAGAGAGTAAAGGAGGGGATAAAGCTTTGTAGAAGTGTTTCCTTTGAAATGTGCGATAGGAAATGTTTTTTTTTTGAGAGGTCGATACTCACGCACACCTGTGTGCATGTATGTGGCCATAACTCATTTAGAATCATTGTGGCGTGAATCCTATGTGGGGTTCATCAAATATTTCACCATACTCCTTATCCTTGGGCGCATATACAAGTGGAAGCACGGGTGATTCAAAGGAAGTAAAATTTTAAGAACATGTACGCTAGAGGCTGGTTGATGAAATGCGGAAGACTACCCGGTAGCAGTAGATAATACTGTTTGTTAAACAGGCTGATGTACCAGACCTATCCTTTATGAACTTTGATAGCATTTTCCGCGATATTGGCAGATTTAGGCGTACCAGGAAGGAAGATGGCACTGGGGAGTGAGGAGATGGAGGAAACTGAATGATTTGGGTTACTCTGTGTCTCATTTGCATCAGTATAATCCATATTAATGTGATCGTTTTTGTCATTCCACTGTCTCTGCCCGATCCTTTGAACACTATTGATCAGCTTATGTCGGCTCTTTTGAGTCAGTTTGGTCCCATTGGGCACTTTTTCTAACTGGGATTAGGATGAATAATGTCATTTCAATTCAACCATTAGCCAGTCTGACACCAGCATGGTCGTAGATTTCAGAAGATCCATGTAATCTGACCTTATTTAGATTCTCTCACAGCAATACCATTTACCGGCTTGTGTTTTTAGTTGGGATAGGATCCTAGAGAGAAGTGTTTCGGGTTACCCGACTATCTATAGGGAGATCTACATTTTCCCACCATTTTGGGAAGATCCTTTTTAAGCACACATACAAACAAATCAGTTTGAGACGCCTTTATTTCCATTGTTAATTGTTTACTTTAAGGAAAGTGCATTCAAAGTTTGCATGCCTATACGCTTTAGCCATTTTAGCTAAAAAGTAGGCTAAAAAGTAGGCTACTAAGAGGTAAAAGCTCGAAACTGGGGCCAGGGAATTTTATACAGTATAATCACTAGGTATGGTTGTTTTGGCACCAAACACATTATTGACTTTTGCAGACACTAGATGCTTTGCCAAGGACAATGATGGTGTATGTGTTTTGGGTTTTGCTTTTATGTACAAACTATGGAGTCATGCTCATGAATTACTTATCTTTGTGTTGGCGCTCAACGACTTATTGACCTCGGGTGACACCAACAACATTGTCAAGGACAATAATACACTCTAACTTAGTCTAAGGAAGACATGTTGAATATACCACGGATCCTCGTAAAACTGAACGATGGTCCACTGTAAGTGCATTGCAGTGAAGCAGTGTAGTTTCTACACTGAAGTACACTCTGTGGTACAAGAAAACTCTGTGAAAATTACGATGGATTTATGGCAACTTTGACACAAGAACAGGGCTCGACAAATCCCTGTGTCCAGTACCCGGGACACAACTTATTTTTGAAATTGTGTCCAATGGACACATCTGCCAAGTCATTGTTATATATAGAGTGAAAGGGCTGGGCATGCAACATTTGCCTATTGGACACAGCTTTTATTTGCTTTTGTGAAAGGATTTCACCGTTTTTTCGACGACATTTCTTTACAGTGTAGTGGTGTACCAGGGGCTCGGGAGGTGGGTGGACTTTCTGTCTCCCCCTTTGGTGCAACTTGTCGTACGCTAGCAGGAATTGCTACCGTTTACTGAGATTTTATTGAAATACATTCAGTTATCATTATGTTCCCAAATAGCAATATTCCCTTACTTTTGGCAAAGGACCAGCGGCGTCTCTGCTACACTAAAGTCGGACCATATTCATAAAAAAAATTTCTTGTGTTTTAGTTAGTTCCTTCAGATTGAGTCTTATTTAATCAAGTAGTGATGGTAGATGTGAGGTGTAAGGTACATTTATGTACATGAGGTGCTCTGTCATAGGGATTTCCATATTTCAGTAATATTTTCTCACAACATTGAGATAATTAGGGACCTGTACTACAAGACACTCTATCTATTGCAGATAAATTGCATCTAGTATTTGATCTAATCATTGGAATTAACTTATTTTGTACCTATTTTGCCCTTGTCTCTCCCCTTTGCACTCTCTCTCTCTCTCTCTCTCTCTCTCTCTCTCTCTCTCTCTCTCTCTCTCTCTCCCTCCCTCCCTCCCTCTCTCTCTCTCTCTGAGTCATTAGATTGCTAATCTCCCATTGGTTTAACATTACCTTTGTCTACTTTCAAGGAATAAACAAGGGAGTTTTCTATTTATGTGTTGCTCATTACCCATCCATTATTCCAGAATGGAGTTGAATCAGTCTTTGTCATGGTTCTCACTAATGCTTCTGAATCACAATAGATCTAGTCTGTGGTATGCAGGTTACGAGTCTCAAACAAAAGAGTACATGGCCGATACAAGCAAGAAGCATGAAGCAGGGTGCCTTACATGATGCAGGGGCGTAGGAAAAGGGGGGGCCAGGGGGCGTAGGAAAAGGGGGGGCCAGGGGGCCCCCCCCAATATTTTCCAAGAACTCATAAACACAATGGAAAAGAAGCTAAAACTTTACATCTCAAATTAGATTATTATGGTGATGTCATAGGGAAAATGGGGGTCTGAGCCTAAAGTCAGATCCAAAATTTACAGAAAATTACTTTTCTATATGAATTCTATATACTCATTATAGACGCCATCATGCATCAG
Source organism: Acholoe squamosa (assembly GCA_949317995.1). NCBI lineage: Eukaryota > Metazoa > Annelida > Polychaeta > Phyllodocida > Polynoidae > Acholoe > Acholoe squamosa. The sequence continues at coordinate 43,727,295 of OX439041.1, forward strand.
CCGACAATTCAAGGTGGTCGTGATGGTGCCCTCGCCGGGCCCCCCCAGTGAAGATTTGCTTCCTACGCCTCTGTGATGTACACCAGTAAACCTCTTGAAGGATCACAGTAATAACTCCAGTATCAGTTAACTTTGTGGTTACAATATTCTTTATCAATTGCCATATTATTATTACCACACTATCATTTCATCCATTTCTGCCATTTTCAGAGGGCTCTAAGTAGGCACTTACATAAAATTCTCAAAGTGTTTCGAAATTTATAGAATTAACTTAGCCATATAGATTTATTAGATAACTTTTTTGAGATCTCTTTGAATCATCTTCCCATCTTGCATGGATCCAGAGAAATACACAGTTGAGCTGGATAATGGGATCTTCACCACTGTGATCACAGCCTACTGCACAGGCAGGCAGTGCAGTCATTGTTTACCCTAACAGAGGCCCACTCATATGCATTGGGCAGAAATAATACATGAGTATTTCATGTCCCTTTGGGCAATGCTCCTTATTGATCTAAACCTAAGCCCTTTGCAGGGTCAGTTTGTAACATAATATCCAATACCCACAAGTCCCAAATTATACTCAGATTGACCACCATTCCCATCTGGTGAAAATAAGACCCCAACCACCCATGTAGCCCAAATATTAAAGACAGGAGGGTCCTCAGAGTGAGATAGGATCTCTGGTGGGTCTGTGAGAGCGCATAACAAAATTGGGACCTACGCGAGAGAGGGGCACTCAGTTATGTAAGTGCTTACAGTCTAGGTAAAACACATGCATGGCTACAGACAGACATGTTAAAGTGTGTAGGATCCTAAATTGTAAGGATTGATGTGTTTGAAGTATGTGCTATATATTTTCCACTTCATTCTCTAGCATGATCATTTCTGAATGACATTCTTAACATCAATATGCATCACTGGTAAAGTATCCATTTATGAAGGGACCTAGACAGTGAACGTAATACACAAGGTATCGCCTTTCCCTACCCAAGTGTCAACTAACTACCAGACATCCATTGGCACAAAAAAGTATGAATAGGATAGAGCACTTGGAGTATGGTACCCTTGGGAACAATGCAGGAAGCTCAATTGTCGTTCTGTTGCTATGTAGACAATGTCCCCATCCCCACGGGGCGTGATCCCCCATCAAACAGTAAAACAGCAAGTGTCCATAGCCCTTCAGTCTCTTGACTTTTGGTACGCTAACAGGGGTCTTGTGTTCAGACAATGAGATTGGTCTGCACAGTGCACCGTGTCATGTCCTTACTTTTCACAGTATGAACAAAATAAATGTCAAGTTTGAAACACATTTATTTGAGAGCTTTTCACAGATATTATGAATTTTGGTGGTTATAGTATTACATGTTGTAGTACAGCCTCAACTAACAAAGTGTTATACTGCAAAGCCGGAATGTCTGAATACATCTCCACAGAAAGTATATCCCCACACAACACCTTTGTCCTATCATGGTGGAGCATATTAAAACGTCTATAGGCACATGAAAGTGCATTCATGTATCATGTTTATAAGTAAAGAAGAAAGCGAAAAACAACCACTGACAGTGGGTGCTGGTTGGTATGCGACAAGGCTACAACCCACCTGACACAAATCTCGGGACAATCCAAAGTCATATTTCAAATATCAGTTCCTTATGGACCCCCTAGCCTCAGTTTGGTAGTGATTTTTCATTTTATCCTTCTTGTCTAGAGAGAATTGGAAGCATGGATATTTTGAGCTGGCCTTGCCGTATGTAGAGACTGGAGGGCAGTACTGGTTTTAGAGGGTAAGAGATTAGTAGTGATAACAATCTCCCGAACAGGGAGTTGGACTGATTGGTGGTGGTACAGATAAAGGATATATGAGGAGCTGAATGGTAGAAAGCCAAAGGGCATACCCTCCCCCTTAGTCATTTTTGCTCAATACATATACGGTTTTGTCAGAATTTAAGCTTTGTTTTCTAACTATAAAAATACTAATCTTTGTTCCATTTCTGTCTATTTTCAGGTAAAACATTTGACTCGTTTCTGATGACATATCCACAGATCGATACACTCATCCAAGAGGTACTTATATCATTCATTGGTTTCATCAAGAGATCTTATCTTTTGTAGAATCTTTAGATATTATTCTTGATATAATCTCTCACAGCTGGAGAAACATTATAACGACCCTTTCTGGTGACGGCTTTGGCATACATGATGGGAAGGGATATAGATAGGCCTAAGTCATATTATTCTGTTGTTACAAAATACACATGGGTCTCGTAAATAAACCGCCGTGCATCTGATACAGTTTGACTAAATACAGACAAAAGTGAGCATTCTGCATGTATGACTTAGCATCTCAGGTTGTAGACACTGTCCAAGCACCCTATATTGTTATTTGATTGACTAGACGTCAATCAAGTATTTACTTCTATCTAAACCTTACCATATTTTGCAGATACAGTGTCTCCATGAGCATTGCAAAGCTGTTACCTTATAGGACAGGGACCCTGTATTAATCTATTGTGCTGACAAGGCATATTAAAAGGGCTAACAGCAGATTATTTACACAAGGGAATAGAGTATTTATGTTGTCACACCTCTGGGTAATCCTTAACCCTTTAACAGGCCACCTACATGTACAACCATACAATGGCCTTATTATCCTAAGGTTGGTATGATGCACTAACACTCTGTATCCCTTGAGTCACTCAACTAGTTCTGCTCTAGCCAATCTCAAAATGCCACTACAAGAGTACTGGCCAGGCACCTCTCTAAAGGGAACCTTTAAACCTTGCACATAGGCATCACTGACTTTTAGCCATTTAAAAACAGGATCACTTATACAATCTTATTATCTGATTGACTAGACATCAATTTCTAACATTGCAGCCCTGGTGAGTTATGGCCATAGTACATGATAGTCAATCATACTTGTGCCTGTGTCACAGCCTTAGACATTTTAACTTTTATATTTAAAACACTGTCGATTCCTTTTAGAAACAAAGTGTGTGTCCTAATATAGTACAAGTAATCATACACAGAATTAGATTTAAATACCCCATGGAATAGGTATTAACCATAATGCTCCTCTGTCGATTGTGTTTGATGATTTAGCAATGTGGATTTGGGCTTCAATAGTATGGGTTCGGCCCAAGTGGTTTGCGACATTGTTAAGATAGATGGGAGGTGTGGGATACACAGAGAGCTGCGTCCTATTGTTGTTACTGGTCCCAGGAGGCTGGCGTGCAATGTTCTATGTTGTTAACTGTTCCTTTGATAAATGTTTCTGTGCAATCTAAGGCCCCAGCTACACTTCATCTGCCGCAGGCATGCACTTTACAGGTCTATCTAACCTATGATGTGAGGAATATGAATGGGGTCTGTGTTGGAGATGGGTACTTAGCCAACGGAATAATGCATTGCAATGGAGGAAACAGCATTAAGTATAACAGAGGGCGACTTTCCCTAAAGAAAGCAGCTTTAAACAAAATTGGTGTATTCTATTATCTCATGGTTATGTCATTGGTCAACATATCGTCGCCTTAGTACAAGAAGGTTGTAACTGTATATTGACCAACAAGCTAACGGGTACCGTGTAGTGAGGTCCCTCACAGAGCCTTCTTTGACATTGTTGACCCAGATGCAGTTACAACCTTATGGTACTTATGTGCTGATATCAATGTGTGATCAGATGTACAACACTGTCAGTACATTAAGGAAGATATTGATAAACATAGGTGCCTTCACACCTATTACTCTCCCTGGTACCCATTAATTCGCCCTCGCCTCCTCACAGATGTTGCCTGATTCATCTATGTGTTGTGTGTGCATCTGAATGGATCAGTTTACAGCTTCCTACACGATAATCAAGCTCTCTTTGTAAGTGTTCCATTGATCAGTCATTACTCCCTGTGACCATCTAGAGTCTGATCATCTGTTATGTTTGACACATGAGCATTGGTCGATGTAACACTTTGATGTATTGTTCCTATTGTAAAGGGCCTATATTGGGTGCTGTGAGATATGATATGATATCTGTGAATGAAAGGCTTTCAGAGATCCTGATGGGATTCTGTCATGTGTAGCCTGGCACAAGCAGACACAGAATAAATAGGAATAGGGTGCTGTATCTCCAGGCAACCTAAATCATGCAATGGCCAACAGGGTTAGTATTTTGAATACACTTCTAAAGATGCTAATACTCCTCTGAATTGGACTTGAATAGATATGAATTTAAATACATTCAAGTTTGTAAGCGGCAGGATAGAACTCCCTCCATTTGTCCATGGACGCCGGTCAGCGTTATACACGGAAAACAGTGGTGTTGACTTACAGTTAAGGCTTGATCTAATGGCTATAGTTTAGTGTGAGTACTTTGGATTTATTCATGCATATTAGACCACTGTAGCACATACCACTCACCCAGGCGCCCCATACATCTTTCACTATGACCTCAGTTTTCTCTACCAAGCTATGCATTTTAAATCTCTTTTCCTCCTTATTATATGCCAACAGACACCCAATTATGCTTATGCCCTAACAAATGACAGTGTTGTCTATAAAGATATTCTGTGCAACTGTAGCATGTCCCCCGTTATTATTTTAGTTGAATATAATTAAGCTTAAATTAATTGAAGCAAAATAGGGACCCAGTATAGTGCTTAAATCAATGTTATGGTTACCCAACATCTATATAGGAGAAATAAAATGATGTACTCTTAACAATAAAAAGGTCTCACTAATAGTCACCAATGGTAAGAACGATTCATCTTTAAGGAAGTTAAAATGTGAAGGAAACTAAGGAAGCTTTAACCCCCAATTTTGAGTGTAGTAATGTCTCCAGAGGGCCAGGATGATCATGTGGGGACAAACATTAATTAATTAAGCACATGGTGGATTACTTGTCAGGGCTGCTTCATACATCAGGATTAGAGCATAGTACATATATATATATATATATATATATATATATATATATATATATATATATATATATATGGGTAAAATCTTTTTTAGGGGTCTCAACTTTCGACACTTATGTCACACTGCTGTGGAAAATTCTTAATGTCATATTGGCTGTTTTAGCCATCATCAACGTATAGCAGACACTTAGATCTAAAAGTGCTTTTTTTAATTAGTCCATTTTGACGAATTTTAGTGGGTTTAAGCCCTAAATATCATGAAAATCTGAGCTTTTTAAAATGTCACAAACAGCTTTTTCATATATCTAGGAGTATAATTTGATGCAGACTCCAGTTAAGAGGTCAATATCCATTTCAATCAATCACATTAGGCTGGAAAACTAGATAAACAAAATATATTTGATACATCTGAAGGCATTATCTTAGTATTTTCAGCCTGATTTTGCATATAGGTGAATTTATGGCAATGTAAGATCCAGCAACTTGGTCATAATTTCTTTAATTTTGTAGTAAAATGCTTGTAAAATCACAAGTAATTCGTCCCCTGTGAGTATTTTGACCATACAAAATATCAATGAGCTATCTTAAATATTTTCCTGTCTGTAGTACATTATATGGCTCAAAATATGGTGTGGACAGTGCACTTGCCGGATCTTACACCTAAAAGGCCTTCAGTAAATGCTACAGAGGAAAATAGTGATGTAACTTAGGTATTAAATTGTGAAGAAAATTTAATATAAGGGTCATAAGTTGTCATTATGCAAAAACCGTTTGATGTAGCTAAGATACTTTAGGCAGGGGGTGAGCATGAAAAGTGGTTGTTTTAGCACTTTTTTTATGTCGTAACTTGGCTCGAAAGTTGAGACCCCTGAAAAAAAAATTGCCAATATATATATATATATATATATATATATATATATATATATATATATATATATATATATATATATATATATATATATATATATATAATGAGAATACAATATTTACTTCTCCAACATCAAATCCATACTTATCGGGATATCTGCAATAAATTCTGACAATTTGATCTCGTTGATTTTGTAATATTCCTGGCAATACCAGGCATTTTCTCCTTTCACCATTTCTGTTGCTAAAACACAAAAACTGGAAATGCCATGTTCCTAATAGTTACTTTGTAAAAAAAAAGGATGCCTTTATACCCCTAGCTATATCTGGATAGTTTCTTTTATATAGTAATTTATGAAGGGGATGCCCCTATTTAGTATGTTGATATACCACATTTCTAAACATGAAAATGAGGTACTTTTGAAAATTCCATGCTAGACGTATGGCAAGTCTAGTAGTATAATGAAATGCCATCTTGTCTAGAAGTAGTATAGGGAAATGCCATCTTGTCTAGAAGTAGTATAGGGAAATGCCAATTTGGAGAAGGATAAACTTTTGTGCAATGCAAAAGGGTTATAGCCGTTAACGTTCATAATGCACTGGAGTTGCTGAGTAAATATTGCCAGTCAAGTAGAAAGGATTATCCACAAGAACTACAGTTTTACCATTTACAACAAAGTGTGCTGCGTAAAGAAAAATTATGTGAAGAGGGCAGGCATATACTTATTTATGAAGCTGTTCAGAGACAATTCATAGGAATATCCAGATCAACAGTAAAGTTCTCACTAATATATCTAGAACACTCTTGCTTTGAAATAACCATTAGCTTATAACCTCGCTGGTCAGAGCCTCATTCATGATGCATATCAATCCAAAAGGGTCGATACATAGGCAAATGTTCACGAGGGGGGAGAATTTTTTAGGGTTATCTCACGCGCAGTTCAGCTGCCGTATCGCACGACGCCCGTAGGGCTGAGTGCGATGCGGCAGCTGAACTGCAAGTGCGCATTGTTTACATCGCCATCTTGGAGCTATGACGTCACTAAATGGTCATGTGACCTCGCCGTGTGATATTTTCGTGGGTTATCTCACGGGGGGTGTGAGATACGGAGCTGCAATGGTAAGGCTATGGGCTGTCAGTATCTCGGGCATACCAACATGAAATAAAATCCCGAAGGGCCAGCATGATTCAGCAATGCAGCAATGGTGACTTATCAACTGGGTTTACATGGCTGTGTCACACCAACAAAATGATTTCTGTAAGGCATTACATGTATAAAATTCTCCTGCAGGATTAAGAGTCTAGAGTAAGGCTTATGAGTCTGTCCTTAAAGGAGATGACAGCACTAGTTATAAAACACCAAGTCATATATTTCTGTAGGTACACTCAGATGGTGATTGATGTTGACAGGCCTGGCAGATGGGCTGATGTAAATCTAAACATAGACCCTTCACTCCTCGGGATCCCCCTCACTAAGCCTACCACATCAACCTCTCAGTCCTTCTGTACACCAAGTCTAGAAGCTCACCACCCACCAGCAAGGCTACCATATTGCTGTTGTTTTAGGTCTATGCTCTACCGTAACCATCTTCCTTTTATTTGCATGCCTGAAGGCTTGTAAAATGACCGCCTGGTCCACAGGACCCATTCCTCGCGCTCGGTCCGTACAGGACTAATCCAGCTAAGAGGCCCCTGTATAACTCACCTAAGCTGAGACGTTCTTGTGTGATGACGTTCATCCTGGCAAAAGTCTGAATAGTTTCTGGAGGAGGCAGACCTCAGCCTTGACAGGGACATAAAAGTGGTCCATATCAGATAATATTAGTAAACTTATTTAATTACTGTAGCTGGCTTTTATATATCCTAGTACAGGACACTTGGTATTGTACCCAAACTGGTTTTGTCCTTACAAGTTACTCATTTTTTACCCAGAACCTCTTGATGGTTCACAGTATATCAAGTTCATTTAGAATATAGCACATTATTGCCACATGGCCTTTAGGCCATTGTGACATCATTACATCAAGTATAGGCAGATCGCCGCATTTTTAGCCTGTTTTCTGACTTGCCCAGGTCTTAAAACCTTGACATTTTATATATTTATCCTTGGTACTAAAGTCTATGGAAAGTAGTGTAAGCATTCCTAGTAGTGGCCCCTTAATCCTTTCAAATCAAAAAGCACTATGCAAGTCCAGCCTGCCGTCAGATGTTGTCACACCTTTCTGTAATCCTTAACCCTTTAACAGGCTGGGTGTCTACATATATGCACATATAACAATATACATGGCCATGAGGGTGCCATGATACACCAAATATCTGTGGCCCTTGAGGATTAACAGGCACCTTCTGGGGCATGTCACATTACCACTGAATATTGACCCATTGAGGGCCGCCTACATATATACGCACATTTTACAATACATGGCCTTATTGCCATAAAGGTGCCATGATACACCAAACACTCTGTGGCCCTTGAGGATTAACAGGCGTCTTCTGGGGCATGTCACGTTACTACTGACTATTAACCCTTGAGGAATACTTGTACAGTAGTCATGATGAATGAGTAGAGCCCTTGGTACATAACACTTTTATGGGCTTCCCTAGCCCACTTAAAAGGGTCTATTTCTCCTCTTTCCTATCCCCTCAGGATGTGTGTGATGCATATATGTGCGGGCACTGACACATTCCTCTGTAAAATTGTGTAATGTAGTTCTCGCCATGACCTTAGCTGTCGAAATGGCGTTAAACATCTATTACTCACTCACTCACTCACTCACATAACACTTTACAATATCCTACACAATTAGTTTAGTTTTAGTAAATTATTAATCTGTAGATGGAAATGTCACACAAAACCAGACAACTTAAAATAAAATTCAAAGTTTTATTTTAAATAGTTACATCAAACCGAGAATATGTAGAATATTTTGGTAGATTGTTACAAGTGATCAATGTTTCGAGTGGATTTACCACTCTATTTCAGGATCTTTAAAATACTAATCTTTTAAGTCAATTAAATTAATCTTTTAAGCCAATGTGGCATCACGGCTATGCCGTGCCTTTTTGAATTCTGAAAATCTTGAAAATCTTTAACAAAAAATCTTAATATTTGTGCCCTCGTGAAAGGCTTGTTAAAAGAATTAAAAGATCTAGAATCAGCAGAGCCCTACCATCCTCCTCATACCAAGAGCGTGATGGTAAAAATAACTGATTTTTTTTGGTGACTAAAGGGTCTTTTATAGTATGTAGCACAGTTGTACATGTATGGTTGCAGCAACTGACCTGTCGACATAAACCAGACATTAGTTTTGTGTGTTTACCCGACTACACAGTGTACTATAATCACTTATGTTACTGCCATATAGCAGCGTGGATCACATAGGGAGGCATCCCAAACTCTAACAAACACAAAAGGTTATGCACACGTCAAGAAAGGGGACATATCTCAGACAGCTATGGATTCATGGATTTTTGCAGAGGTTCGACCTCTCTTCTTTGAGCTATATTCAGCTAGGCTCAATCACTCAGTAGGGGTCAAATTTGATGCCCTGAAATACAGTAGTCGAGATGGCCACAACCCTGAAATCTAACGTTCTAACACGGGGAATATGAGCAATGCTTATCCAAATGGCTATATTATTTAGTGTTAGCACATATTAACTACCCACTTGCAGTAATAACTAACTCTTGACCTGGAGTACCGTTGCATTTTAATCCCAACTTCTTGAGCGATGATAAATCTTACCATCCTGTCCGATCCTTACAGACGCTGGAGTATCCTTAATCAGCAGATATTGACCACTACCAACACCCGCCCTGATGGAAGCTGGGTTTTATCTGCCCCGTCACTGTCTGACACTTATGACTTCTAACTCTAATAAATTCCCTCCCCAGGTCTCTTATCACTGCCATCACCCATCCATAGGCGCCTCAAACCAGGATGGATGAGGGTGATTAACCTTTTCTAGGGTACATGCTGTTTCCAGGTCCATGTCTGATTGTAGAAGACAGTCACCATTTTCGTAACCTTTACTGAATTCAGTGAGTGGCATCTCTGCCGCACTTATCCTGATGCTGCCCACACATGCACGGGATTCCATGTATTTTAAGTTGTGCCGACAATTTTAATACCTGTACCTGCGAAAACAGCCCTAGGCTGCCTTCATCATGATGTCTCAATGTTTAATATTATTAAGGCACCATGCTGCCCTGAAAGAGTAAAGTATTATAAATGAGTAGATGGGCAATAAATGAGTTGCTCGTTGGTTCATGTGGGAGCAGCTCATTGATTGTAGAAGACAGTCACCATGCCACCTTCCTGCAGGTCTAGCTCGCCATGTGGCTTTTGAGTGGCATATAAATATCTTTTATCTCTTCCTCAATATGATTAGTCTGATTTATATGTGTCTAGTGCCATTAAGCAAGTAAAACTGGTTTGTGTAAGGTGGGGCATGTTGGATAATGATCTTGCATGGAGAGCAATGCAAAACTTAAAATCCTGTCTAGCTGACTAAGCAGATTCACTCTGACAGAAATGCCACCTTACTATATCTTTCCTTTGTTCAAACATCTATTTTCACTTAAGGTGTCCTTAGTAAATCTGATGCTCCCATAGAAATTAGCCCCGGGAAATTAGCCAACATGGAAGGGTGCTCTTTGTTAAATGCCTTGGTTAATTGATAATTCTAAGATTATAATAATGGTGTACCCTGGTGTCCCTCGTGCTGGCATGCTGGTTGTTTTGCTTCTTATAATATGGCTACATGCACTCACCAAGTGATATATCTTTTCCTCCTTTACAAGAAACCTATCCGCTAAGGAAAACACTCGAGATCACCTTGGCATCTGACAGCTCCACTTCCCATGCATGTCCTGTGAGAGCTCCACCCAACACAATGTCCACTCTCCAAGCACTTTACAGGTGCTCACATAATGCTTGCTGGTGGTGAAAAGGGGGCCCAGAAAGGAGAAGCTTTGCTTGCACCAGGCCTTGCTGTCGCTGATTCCCACTGGGTTGATGCGTCTCAGTGGAGGCCAGTATTGTGGCTGTTCAGTGGGGTAGGGATAAGACCTGGGGTGCAGGACAGAGACTGATAAGAGCTGGGGGATGTCATAGAATTGACCTTTAATGGCTATACTGGGCCTGGCAGGAATGCATATGACAAGGAGAGCTTAGGTGTAGAAGTCTAGAGGTGGCTGTGTGTATTGAGTTCGATATAGAGTTAGTGCTATTGCATAGGTGGAAGGGATTTCAGAATGAAATGATGGGACAGAGGAATCTGGGAGGCTGAGTTTTACATGTGTGGCCAGATGAGGGAAAACATACCTCAGGGGGGAAATCGTTTTTTAAGGTTTATGTCACAGGCTTTAAAATGAGATATCTTGAGCTAAAATATCCTCTAATATATCTGAATATTCATTAAAACCACCAATTCTGCTTGAGTTACAGCTTTTGGCATAGTGCTCTATCCTTTTGTTTATTGAAAACCGTTCCGTTGTCAGGGTAATTCTCTGGCATTCACCCCTCCTCTGCCTGCCTACACCGTCTGGGCAATAAGCCCTTACTAGTCAGGAGACCATAAAGGGAAGCCAGGGGGAAACCGAGTGACATTGGCAGCATCGCCTTGGAGGAATACAAAAAAGTCTAAGCAAAAGGGAAGTGGAGCAGGCATAAGCCATAGTCTATAAGCATAAAACCCTTAAAGAGACAGAGGAGGAGGGGGTAGTCTGTCTGGTCTGTAACTGAGCCTTCTAGTGTATGGCTCCAACTGTAACCTGGGCTCAGGGGAAAGTACAGTCTGCCAGAGATGCCACTTTTCGTAACCTTTACTGAATTCAGTGAGTGGCATCTCTGCCGCACTTATCCTGATGCTGCCCACACATGCACGGGATTCCATGTATTTTAAGTTGTGCCGAAAATTTGAATACCTGTACCTTGCAGAAAATTCCCTTTCCTTCCCCCAAGTCTCCGAATATATTTGCGTTTACATCAATGCTATGATTAATACCAAGAAAGGCCACACATCCTTCCTCAAATACAAGTGGACTTAAAAAGAGAGAGAAAAAAAACAAACATTACCAACCCAGCAGTTGTTGTGACCAAGAGACTATGTGACCTTGGTCAGCCTGCCTTCCATCTTGACCCACCAGGAATGCAGGAGTCATTTTGAAGATGCCTTCAATCTATCATCAGTCTGCAAAAGAAAGTGACAGGACGACTGTTTCTGGTACCTGATTGATTAAAATCCTGTGATGGTTCTGTACCTAGGCATTGGGTGTGTGGCAACACTGTAAAAAGTGTTATCAAATTAATGACGGATCTCTGGCGACAAGGATTTCACAGTTGTTGTTTTTTTTTTCAATGAGATCGCATGTACCAGAGTGTTATACTGTACTGCCATCTGGGCCTTCATTTCAGAAACTACAGTGCTTCACTATAATATACAATTACAGTGGCTCCACTATATTACAATTACAGTGGCTCACCTGTTCAGTTTATAAGGATGCCTGCTAGATTCAATGGTTACTTTTTAGAGTGTAGAACTAGCATGTTGAGGCCCATTTAGATGCAGGAGAGGACATTCAGACATCAGTGAAATTCCTTATAGCTTTATATAAATAAATACCAAAAAGAATGTGATTTTTAGCAAATACGATTCTTAGATCCAGCATCCCTAATCTGTGGGAATGCTAAATGATTGCTGTATACATTAAATTTTATCAGCAACAGAACATTCTCCTCAAAGATGTTTCCACACCAGAGCACACAGACACTTAGGCTTCATCGACTAGGGCCAAAGTGGCAATCTAATCCAGGGTACAAGCCAATTGGGTGTCCACCCTGCCTAGTCTTAGGCAGTTAACCTAGTCGGGGTGGGCTCTCGACCCTGGTTACTCAGCCTTTTATGGAAGCATATTGAGGTGCTACTGAGTTACTCTCGAAGCTATAGGAGTTGAGCAGTAGCTCCAGATTTGGCCCAAAGTCAATATGCAGTGGTTGCACCAGTGCAAAGGTTTCATACATTCTTCGCTAACAATAGGAATATACATGTACTTTGAGTACGTACATGACATGACATCCATGATAAGAATGCCTGAAAGTGGGGCTCGCTTGGTTTTAATTATGTATTATCTTGCATTTCTTTGTTTTAAAAACACTGATGGTTGATGATGACAACCCTGCATGAATAATCGGATTTAAGAATTAGAGGCCTGGTTCATGGTTGCGTTTTGTGTAGGTATAAAAGGGAAAATTAATAAAGTAGCGTTAATCAGCAGAAACCAAGATGAAATCCTACACATACCAGTGTCCCAATCATAAGCACAGAAAAGGAATCAATCTATTTAAAGGAAAGAAAATGTGGCCTTCGCCCGTTAAGGACTGTTTAATTTCTCAAGGCACTACAGCTCTAAAGCAGCTATGCAGCTTCACCAGTGCTGCTATGCATGTGCATCTCACAAGACCTTTTAGAATCGATCAGTCCTGTAACCTCAGCACTATCCATGAATGCAGCCCTGGTGAGTCACTCGCCAGGGGTGTATTCATTCACCATAATGACCAAATGGCAGAGCTACTGTGCACATTATAAAGTACTGAAGGGGAATTGCCTGACCGGAAGGTATTCGCCTGTGCTGATTGATCCTATTCCCCAGGCCAGCACATAGAGTTGTGTAGGTACATGGAGCTGTTCCCATGTGTGTTCTCCATGGAGCTACCCCCTTATCAGGTTACTATACTCTGCCTCTGAGGATATGGCAACCGTGTCTACGAGCTCTGGTCCTGCTTGAGAATTAACAACAGATACTGGGATAAAGAAAACTATTGTACACACCATAGAACTCCACCAATAAGCTACATTCCCTAGTCCTAACACAATTGAAACCTTCTATGGAGAGCCAAGGTCCATGCATGTGCTATTGATACATCATATTGCAGTTAATTAATTGATATGTAATGAGGATTTGCTGTCTACGATTACTCGTTACCAAATGCCTTCATACTGGAATGCTGGCTCATTCTACACTCCTTTGGGCAAATTCAATAGGTTAAATTGGCTGTCTGACTAGCAGAGCTGTGCAAAAGACTTCATGTGTGTTGTTCGAGTGACATTCCAACAGAGGATGTCTGACACACTGCATGCTCACAAACAGGATTGACCAGTCCATTCTTCTCTGTACCTCCAGCTCAACTAATGGTTGCTTAGGATAAACCTAGAGTAAAGTACCTCCAATCAGAACCTGAGCAGTAGTCGTTAACCATGTCATGCCTTTTTGGTCAGAGATTTTACAACTTTAATAGGGAATTGAAATTAAATGCACTGTTATGACGCCTTGTTTGTAAAATAGGTGTGGACACAGTAGTAAACACATTAGTCAGCAAGGCCATGGAGAATTGATGAAAATATTAGGTGTGGCAGGCTTCCTGACCACAAGGATATTCCTATAAGGCCCAGCCTCCAAGTATTATCGTCCCAGTGACTTCCAGACTCTCCCTCTTGCTCTGGAATTAATATGATGTTGCCATGGGAAACCTGCCGCCTATGCAGCAGTTGGAAATAAAGACCTGACTTGACTTGGCTTGCGTTATTCTGTGTTCAAAGGTTTTTAATACGAAATATCACGCCGATAGCAACTTATCATCAAGATTCAATACTGAGAAGAGTTTTATATATATATATATATATATATATATATATATATATATATATATATATATATATATATATATATATATATATATGATGGATCAGAGGACATTTGTATTGTTATTTCAAAGACACAGCAGGTCTATAGCTTGAGACACCAATAAAAATGGTGCCCCACGTATACGGGGACTGTGAGCGGCCTGCTCCTGTGGTCAGGGCCATGACCACCTTGTCAGAATCCACCATCCTTCAACTGTCCATGGTTGAATACCTAACAGAAACACGGCCCCACACTCTTAAAGGTATATTCCACCATCTATGCCATTGCCACCTGGTGGCCAAAAGTTTAAACTACCAAAACTTATGATTTATGCTCGTTTCCCTTTTGTATATACCCTAACTAATCACTATCAACCTGTTGAACAATAGATTCTTGCATTCTTCCTACCACAGCACTAAGATTCACTACTGGTCAACTTGTCAGACTTCAGTCGTAGAAGAAAAAGAAAATATTTTCATAAATCTGTCACTTCTAGATTCTGCGAGTAACCTTTCAATTCTTTGCTCATAAAATGTTCATGATGATTGTATCTCAATCCCTGCAAAGTCTGGTGAACAAATTATGGGCACTTTCTTTCCTGCAGGGGTGTAGGAAAAGGGGGGGCCAGGGGGGCCTGGGCCCCCCCAATCATGAAGGAGGTGGGGCCTGAGTATGTCTGGGCCCCCCCAATATTTTCCAAGAACTGATAAACACAATGGAAAAGAAGCTAAAACTTAACATCTCAAATTAGATTATTATGGTGATGTCATAGGGAGAATGGGGGTCTGAGCCTAAAGTCAGATCCAAAATTTACCGTAAATCACTTTTCTATATGAATTCCATCACGCATCAGCCGACAATTCAAGGTGGTTGCGCTGGTGCCCTCGCCAGGCCCCCCCCCCCCCAATGAAGATTTGCTTCCTACGCCTCTGTCCTGTTTTGTGAAACCTTAAAAAAATTTGAATACTTTTCATTTGCACTTTTTTCGTTAAATCAATCATGGCTCTTTCGTTTGTCCAATAACCATCTGTTTTTATCGCATGATCATGGTACACATGATGTCCGCTAGACATACGAGAAGTTTAGTTAAGATAGCCATGGCCAATTTTTCAATATTATAGAAAATGTTGAAAAATGAGGTTTTCTCCCACTAGCAGCAATAGTTAAGGACTCCCCATCTTCAGATGTCAATAAATCTGAAACTAGTACAATGAACCATTGGTTTTATTGCTTTGGCTATCTCATAATATAGAAAATTTATATAACCCCAAGTCATTTGGAGAAACTGATGGTAGTTTTTGATTTATTGAATAGTGGAATATACCTTAATCATCCATTTCCCTCCAGTCTGGACGCGAGAGTGAGGGCCTGAGAAAGTACCAAAGCCCTATAGCCCATTAAAGGTTTTCTTGTCAGGCACTCAAGGGACACTGTTGTTGTCCAAAACATAGATTACGGTAACCGGGGTGGCCTTTGCTTTAGTTTGAGATTTTATAAGCTGTAGCTTAAGTGGTGTCATTTATTAAGACAATTTGGTCATAAAGTTCCTGTATGATGAACTGTGCTGCGGAGGAATTACAAAATACTGTATCAATTTTCTACAGGAGAACAATCTCCATTATAACAAAATCATGCAAACCAAAATAACACACCACTGATAACCAGACAGAGCAACTAACGAATGATGAGAAATATTCTTAAAGTTTTGAAACAGGTGCTCTGTCTTCGTATGTATTGGAAACTGATTCGATCTTGAAGGCAGGATTATTCATCCATTCTACTTTCCCTGTCCCACACTATCTGATCCCATTTTAGTTGGAACACCCTAAAAGTAGGGCAGTCCGAAGCAAAGTGAAATTGGAAATTTTGCCCTGGAGGAAGAACAAAGTGGATAGAGAAAGGGATTTTTGAGGCGATATGGCCTATAGCCTATAGGTAATTTATGGTTCCTTTATGCTATACATCTAGGTTGTAGGGGATTGATTGCTGATACTGCATGTATTTGGATAGAAACAAGGCAATATCAAGTCTAATATATTTAGTCAGGCAGAGAGCTCACTCAAGCCCAAAGTGCTTGATACAGTTTTTCCGCTTCTGATTTTCAAAGATATACTATATATCACAATAAATTCCAGGTGGGTGACACATTGCCACCCTTAAGCAATTTTTATCACTGATGGTTGCCTAGCAACCAGTCGATTTTAAATGCTTAGCAACAGGCAGATAGAGACAATTTAAGTTCACCTATACCCCCTGTGACTCCGACATTTCAGTGGTATTGTAATTTGGTTGCTAGGTTGTATGGTTGCCTAGCAACTGGCTGATTTCACAGATTGGGCTTTTAGCTTACCATCCCAGATTGTGCAGCTATGGTGATATTTATTCCCTGTCACATATTAACTGTCACATATCAGAATGGTCACAAAGTAGAAATAACCTCTTTGCGAACTCAATTAAAATAGAACAGCCTAAGACAAAATTGCTACTTAAAACACCTATGGCTTGATTATCTGGGCCTTAAGTGTCGGATCTGAGCTGAGGTAGATAGCCTAGTCCAAGCGCTTTTGACCTGTGCTACCCAACACTGGCCCTATGCTACCAAGGTAGGGGTAGAAAAATGTATCTAGACTGATCAAGCATTCACATGTTAGTGTCATAATGGTGCACATAATTCAGGCCTAGTCACTGATAACAATATGTCAAAAGACAGGATACTTACAGTATATGTATGTAGTGGAAAGAAAGGTCAATTGAGCCCATCGCTGATGCTGTGCTAAACACATCAAATATTAGATATTGAATTAGAATTATAAAGAACATTGTGGCAGTATCAAATAACATAAATGCTAAATGAATGGCCCTGTTTGCTACTTTGCGCACTGATACTGTCAGTTGTTACTTCAGTCAATGTCAGCAGCCCTGGGGAAATACTGGGATAAATAGTGCTGTTTGGAATGTGGCTGGGGAAATAGTCCAGTGGTCATTCCGAACGGTTGGTCACTCACTGGTCAAGAGTGACATCTAGTATATATCTTCCTCAAGTAAGAGCCGTGATGGGAGTTGGTCGAGGAGCTGGTAAGTGGGTGACGAGCAGCTCACCAGTGAAGAATGGTAAAGAGCAGGTACCAGTAGTTCAGTGTTAGTGTTGCTAATCTGGGACTTTGTAGGGTCTGCTTCTGACGAAACTATTTCTCCCTACATTCTCTACAATAGAATTGATTGGTTTATCAAGGTGTATGCTAAGTATAAACCAGTATATATTGTTACAGACTTCAGGGATGAAAGAGTTCAAGGTTTTCCTTGATTTCAAGGTTTTTTTCACTCACTTAAGAAAAATAAGTTTTCTTGAAAATCCTCTGAAAACAGGATTAATGAGTCACAAATTAGCTCCAGAGGTTGCATACATGCACACAGTCAGGTCCCACAACACTGCATACAGTGGCAGCATGCCAGTTTTTAGTTCAGGGTTTTCAAGGATTCTCAAGTTTTTCCTTGAAAACTTTCCCCTCTATATTGGTGTTTGTTCCACTCTTCAGTGTAGTCTTAGCAGCAAGCTATAGTTCCTATGCTAGAAGAGTGTCGGATAGTATATATACCTCTTTCCTGCTTGTTATGCTTTCACCATGTTACTATATTGGTCATATATTCCCTGCACCCTTTGACCTATCTTTGACGAAACCGCTCACTATTGTTAACATCTACACTTTAACAATTCACAGTCAGACATCAACAACTCAATTTGTTGATCACCCTGACTACATAGCCATTACCAAGCAACCAAACCACCATGGTTACTTGTGATGTCACTGGTATCCAAGCTACCGACACTATGACGTCATAGAGAAAGTTTCCCTTCGAATGTTCATTCAAGCGGTAGCTGCCATCAGTACAGGAGGGTAGAATTGATATTTCGTGTTTGCATATATATATATATATATATATATATATATATATATATATATATATATATATATATATATATATATATATATATTATATCAACAATTTTTAATCTGGACGCATGTTTTCATCATACAAACAATTCATTATTGCAGTTGCCCGGTTGGCCACGTCCATAACAGAATATCTAGTACGGCTTAAATTCACTAATGACACCTGCTCGGAAGATAATAGCAGAGAAAAAAGAAACCATGGTGAGCAGAAGAATGAGGCAGGTGGCTATTATTAAACTTGAGGTGCAGATAAAAGTGGTGCCCGACGTGACTGGACTGTGAAGAAGTGTGCAAGGCAGCCTCCATGGTCAGAGAAATGACCAGCTTGTCAGACGCACCCACCTCGCCTCCCATCCCTCCACTGTCCATCACTTAAGTCCTAACCCCTCCACCAATTCGTCCATTCCTCACCAGTCTGGGCATGCCAGTAGAGGCCTTGGATACAATCACTGAAACCTCCTCTCAATGTTTCTTTTTACCTTCTTCAAGGTGTTCCTGGTGCTGTCTAGTAAAAGAAATCTTACACTGGCCTATGTTCTAACCTCAGAGTTGGTGACCTGATAAATAAGAACGCATCATCATTTTTGAGAAAATCTAAAGACTTGCAAAATCCAGTAAGCATCAGCTACATCTTAAGTATGATAAGATATCCTCCTTGTAATTATGCCCTGTCTTTGCAATCATAGGAAAATGATTCTGTCATGGAAGCTGGGCTATTCTGAGGCATCCATCCGTCTTCCCTGCCCTGACCTGTGTAGGGATTAGTCTTATTTTGACCATAAAAGTAGGGCAGGGTGAAGCAGAGTGGCATTGGCAGCATTACCTTGGAGGAAGAAGGGAGGGGAGGCACGGCGGAGCAGGTACAAGCAGTGTAGAGGCATCAAACCTGTTTTAATGCTAGGAATCAGTGGTCAGAACACAATATATTTACAGGACAGTATCGCCAAATAGCTTCCCCTAAAATCAAGGAGACACTTAAGGCTGACAGTTAGGGGTCAGAGAGCCAATCTAATACAACTTACTGACAAATTGGTGTCTACCTCTGACGGGTAGGAGGCAGTTAACCTAGTCGGGGGGCTTTTGGCCTGATCTCCCCAGCACTGTGCATGTGCTACTTAGCTGAAGGTAAAGTAATTGGTCTAGCCTTAGCCCAGACTCGATTCCCAGCTGCAGCATTGGTTTATGTTATTCAGTTTTTCACTGATTAGAATATTTCCAGCTACTTGATGCATGATAGTTGTAATATGCATATGAATATGGAAACAAAGGTTATATTAATCATTGTTGCGCCAAATACACTGTATCTACGACATTGAATGGATAGATTCATAATAGGGAAGTATTGTTGTATGCAATGATAAAAGCGATAAATTATTACACATTTTTATATGCAGCATTCCACATCGGACTGTTCTGAGTATCTAAATATTGGTCATATTACCCAACTCCAGGGCGAATATTGGGCTGCTTGTTGGTCAGGAGTGACATTGAACTTCTCTACTGTAAGTTAGAGCAATGCTGGGAGAGAGGGCTGAGCAGCTTGAGAGTGGTAAGTGAGTAACGAGCAGCTTGTTAGGGTGGAGAATGGTGAAGAGCAGGTCATCAGTGTACGGTGCTAACATTGCTAACATGGGGAATTGCATTGAGGGCTCTGACTTGGATGATACGGTCTCTATATTGTCTACATGGTACACCTAACTTACAACATTGTTTGGTAAATGTGTACCATGTAGTACAGATATGGAAGTTAGGTTATCTCAACCTGTCTGTAACTGACTATTGAATTAGACCGACCTACTGATAATGGGACTAAAAATTAATGTGCATTTCTCCTGTTTGGTGTAGACTAAACAATTAGATTGCTGTATGAATGATGTCCATCTGAATATACTTGGTGTACTTGAAAGGTTGCTATTCTTGCGTATTACTTATGTTAAATTTAGCCATCAATCTATATACTGTTTATGTTCTCAACAATATGTTCCCTTCATATCATGAACATTCAGATTGGGTCTAGCTAGTCTTTGTTAACCATGCAGCTTGAGATAGTTGTATACAGCAATCAGGTCCTCTCATATAGGTACAAATAGGAGTATATTATATGCCTCAATTGAACGTATTGTACAGTATAATGTCTGCTGAGGGGACACTGTACTCTCAGGTTGTTTCAATAATGAATTGCACCAGGCATTGAAGGCAACAGTGCTATTTGACAGATCTGCGGAGGTGGGGATTTTATTTATAAAACCTCTAGAATAGACTCTTGTAAGAACTGACGCAACTGACAATGACATAGTTGATGAATTCAGTCTGAGACACAAGGGTTATTCCCTATTGTTCGAGCTGCCCGAGATGGGGTAGGGGATTAAGATAGGAGCTTGGAAGTGATTTCCTTTTTTGAGATTCCATTAAACATCCCCCAAGCTTAAAGCCTATAAATGGGAAGCATGATTGATGGGTTCCAGTGATGAGCCCAGAGGCAGTGTTTTGTTAAATGGCCTTTGAGCAAGATGTACTACAATAATGGTTTTGCTCAGTCTGATATAAAGTTATATAGGCTTAGTTTGTATACTATATGCAATGCCTTTTGCAGATGTTCGACTCTTGGAAAATGGCGAATAAAAAGGACTAAATCCAAAATCTGAAATAATTGTCCACTTGTGGTTGTGGGGGGGGGGGGGGCTGTCACACTCTTAAAATCGGTATGGCTGGGGTTCAGGCAGTCTTCATACTTTCCTTGCTTGTGATAGTGAATTGCAGAAGTGAATGACTCTAATAGCACGTGTAATTACTCTCATATGGCAACTGTACTACATGTGTCAAGTTGACTCCATTTACCTTCTCCTTACATTGTACTTGGTTTTCTACCATACCAACCACCACCTGCAAAACTTAATTATCACAATATATGTGACAGGATCTGCGAAAAGGGGGCTTAGTGCAAGGGGTTCTTAGACCACTTTTCCCAGTGCATGTCACATATATCACAATTGAAACCTGGCCCTGCCCACTGTTCCAGTTGATAAATAACACCTTGAAAAAGCAAAGGGAATACAATTTCAAAGAAGAAAGGACGCCACTGTCTTGGGATTGTGTGGTAGGAAGGCGCCTGTCTTTGCCGATTGATCTTATTGGCTAGTCCACCATCTTGGATGGTAGAGGTTAGGGAGGTCAGGAGCTGCTCCTGTGTGTGTTCTGAATTGCTCTCCATGGCACCTGCCCCCACATCAGCCAACTACAAACTTTAGTTCCTAAGGATATTGCACTGCATGGCCGTTGCAGGATATTGCCATTAGATCTACAAAATGACAGCATGTATGACGTTAGTGTATTGATCAGTATGTTACTTTGAGAGGCGTGCATACCAACAACTAGAATTAACAACTTGGAACCAGTGAATGTGTGTTTTGGAAATCAAGATTCTACTAGGCCTCGTTCACTTCACCTAATGCACAGAGACAAATTATAGGGGGTTGTAAATAGGCTAAGTGTGTGTAGGGAGAGTTACTTTGAACAAAGTCCACATGGCATGTCTACAGAAGTGATCAGGGTCATCCCTCTTTGTACCTCTAACCAGACTGATTTTAGCTAGGGCGAACCTGCTGTGGAGCATGGTATCCAGTCATAACCTATACGGTCGCTCTTTACGGTTAGCCATTGCTAAGCTGTGGATGTTTGTGATAAGTATTCATTGTAGACTTACACCTTATTTATATAATTACCATCTTAGGTCTATTTCAACACTGTTTTTGGATGAATATTAGTCTCTTGTAAGTGCCTATACGACTACCAGTGACATGACATATATGCTTCATATAGATAGATATAGATAGATTTTTATTGCACGATCATCCCATTAGAACGCTTTTTCCGCGCACATGCAAGGGATCACAATTATCCAGGTTCACCTTACGGTGCTCTAAAGAAACAGCCGCGTGCTTTTTGACTAATAAACAATATAATCAATATCGTAAGTGAGATGCCATGTAGCTGTACACAGACACAATATAGCAAACTAGATCAGGGGTCATACATATATATATAAATCAAGCTAGTAGGCATAATGGTCAATACTTATAATATCAATTTTTCAATAGCATGTTTAAAGCGCTGTTTGGTTGGGAGCCTCTGTGTAATACAATCTAATGTATCCCCCAATGTTACACCCCTCCATTAAGGTGATTTTTGGTACAATGCTGATTTAGCTCGTCGTTTTTCAAAACGTAGCTTTCTATCACCTCTAGTGCGGACATTCAATTGTTCAACAGCGCCACCCGACTGTGCCTTTCTCAACATTATTAATAGTAGATGTAGTCTCCCCCGACGGTCGAGTTTATCTATCTTACATTGAGTATGAAGGGCATCTATACTGATACCTCTTATTCTGGCTTTCAAGCACATACGGTTTTGTAACCGCTGGAGTTTGGCTAATTCTGCCTGATGTGCACTGCCAATATAAAACGAGCAATATTCAAGGCTAGGGCAGATCATGACTTTATAGATTTGCAAGGCTATTTTCTCCGATAAACTGCGTCTTAGCTTCCTTAATTTATAAACATTATTTCCAACATTTTTCTGAAGTTTCGATATGTGGGCTGTTAGGGTTAAAAAGCCATCCAGTATTACTCCTATAGATAGGGGCAACTTGTACATATAGGCAATGGGTCTCCATTCAGGGTCACATGTGGTCCATTTAGCCTGCTAATTTTATTATTAGGACCAAAAAACGTACTCATACTTTTACTAGTGTTGATGGTCATGTAATTCCGGCCGCACCATGCACCTACTCGGTCAAGATCACTCTGTAATGCTCTGACAGCTTCAGTTGGGTCTTGGTGGGATGAATAAAGAACGACATCATCGGCATACATAGTATATGGGCAATTTTCAATATTATTTCCTAAATCATTACTAAATAAGTTAAACAGCAACGGACCCAAAATTGAGCCCTGGGGTAGTCCGAATGCTACAGGCTGGCTGATTGACTTAGTCCCATTGGCTATAGTACAATGAGAGCGATGGGCAATATATTCCATTAACCACTTTTTTAATTTCCCATGTATATATGTTTAGCCCACAGATTTTATGTATCAGGGTCCGGTGATGTACTGATTCAAAAGCTTTAGAGAAATTCATGTATGTAGCTGCTGTCACATGACTATCATCACGTGCATCATAAAGATCTTTGGGTACATTAAAAACAATGTCACTTGTGCCTCTCTCTGGTCTGAAGCCAAACTGCGAGGGTGGTAATATGTCTTCATGTTCGAGATGATCAAAAAGAATTTTGTGTATTAATTTTTCTATTTTCTTTCCAGGAAGGGGGAGAAGTATAATTGGCCGCCAGTTTTTTATGCTTCTCGGGTTGCCCTTTTCTTGGTATAGGTTAAGGTAATAGCAGCCCACATGATCATGAGGTTGGGAAGACACCATGATCAAGAGAATTCTTAAAGATCAGTGTTATTTCTCTATACAAACAGCATCTTTACGAAAGCGTGTATTCATTCCGGGTATGCCACAAGATTTGTTGATATAAATTTTCTTAATAAGACTAAGTACCATTTCAGTGTCAATGATTTCACCGATATCAAGTTCATCATTCATATCTTTAATAACTGGGTCGGGGATGTCGAGACATGTAGATGGTAATTTACTAAAGAGATCCTGCCCTATATTGACAAAATATGAGTTTATATAAGCAGAGGTGTCTTTAACCGGGATAATTTCAGCTGCAAGGTCATTTTGTAACTGTATGGTAAGATTTTTGTTGTGGGATTGACAAGAGCATTGACTTCACGCCAGAACTTCGCAGGATCGCCGGCAGCCTTTTCTAACATCAATAATATACAAAATCCCCTTCAGCGTTTTCTAATTGTCGTTGAATGCGATTGTGCATGCGTCGCACAATTTTCAATAGGCTTACATCACCTGTGTAGTTAAATTCACGAATTAACTCCTGACGGTCATTAATTAATTCAATAGTCTCATTAGTGACCGAGGGCTTTTTCTCTTAATGGTGAATTCTTTTACAGGGCAACCCGTGTCTAAGTATAAAACAGATTATCTTAATATACTGCCATTGTACATCAGCATTTGTTGTGGTATTAAATGGCATCCAGTCAATATCACTTATAAATTCATACAAATCATCTTTGCAGTAATTTTTGTACCACCTCCCACTGAATGATATAGGATCACAGTGTTCTCTTGGTTTTTTACGACAACAGTAAATAGCATAATGGTCAGCTATTAAGATTTCCAGGCGACCGCTATGACTAATGATATCACAGTCAGACATCATGTGATCAATGCAAGTGCCTCCAGTGTTATTATTAGTATCGGGCCGAGTAATGCATTCTATGTGGCGCTTAATACTGTGTTCTCGGCAAAGGTCAAATAACTCTTTTGAAGAAAGGGCATTCCTGTCCCGAATATGTATGTTTAAATCACCGACTACCCATAACTCATATTTATCCCTATCAACCTTTTTAATGTATTCTTTGAGCTTAGTAATAAATTATATCAACATCAGTATTAGGAGGGCGGTATACATTGAGTACTAAAAAGTCATTGTATTTAGGTTTCTCAAAGGCTAAGGCTTGTATCTCAATGCAGGTGTCCATGAGCTTTAGATCTGTAATAACTCTACAGTAAGGACTGAAGTATTCTCCGACATAATTCAGGAGACCCCCACCAGTTCTGGCTGTTCGGTGGTTTCTGAAGATAGCTTTACCCGCCCAGTGATATAAAGAGTCATAACTATCAGGCCGTGACTCACAGAGACATAATATAACTTTTTCTTACTCAGACTTCTGACATTACAGCTGACAATCTTAATGCCCTTCAAGCTGTCCAGAAATTCCTGATTATTAATAAGTAGCTGATGTCTGTTGTCGTCGGCCATTAATTTACTGGTAAGTGGGGGGGGGGGATATACCCAGAGTTATTGGAAGAGGCTCTAGCCTCTTCCATTGCATTCACATGGGAGGTCGATTGCACACAAAATTGGACAGACCAACTACCCTTGAGTTGACCATTGCTATTCTAGCACTAAATGGCCCTAAATGGCACTGAATAACTAGTGGTAGATGGTCGAGTTATGGCAGTTTACCCAGCTCCGCTGTGTATTGCCTGCATGCAATGCCCCCAACAATAACCAAGTATAGCCCTCATGTACTCAATGCCACCAATGGACCTATAATTAGGGTGAATGTGAACGACTTGTTGATGGTATTGACACTGGTAGAGGTGGTATTAGTCTTACTGACCAATGCAGTCATGATTAATGGCTACAAACTATAGTCCATCCCTGACTAATTATCATCTGAGTGTGACATGACTACAAACTATAGTCCATCCCTGAATAATTGACATCTGAATGTGACATGACTACAGACTAGAGTGCATCCCTGAATAATTGACATCTGAAAGTGACATGACTGCAAACTATAGTTCATCCCTGACTAATTGTCATCTGAATGTGACATGACTACAAATATAGTCCATCCCTGACTAATTGTCATCTGAGTGTGACATGACTACAAACTATAGTTTCCATCCCTGACTAATTTTCATCTGAGTGTGACATGACTACAAGCTATAGTCCATCCCTGGCTAATTGACATCTGAATGTGACATGACTAAAAACTATAGTCCATCCCTGACTAATGTTATCTGAAAGTGACATGCCTACAAACTATAGTCCATCCCTGACTAATGACATGTGAAAGTGACATGGCTACAATCTATAGTCCATCCCTGAATAATTGACATCTGAAAGTGACATGACTACAAAATATAGTCCATCCCTGACTAATTGTCATCTGAGTGTGACATGACTTCAAACCATAGTCCATCCCTCACTTATTGACATCTGAATGTGACATGACTACAGACTTGAGTCCATCCCTCATTAGTTGTAACATGAATGTGACATGACTACAAACTATAGTCCATCCCTGACTAATTGACATCTGAAAGTTACATGACTACAAACTATATCCATCCCTGACTGATTGTCACATGAATGTGACATTATTACAAAGTATTGTCCATCCCTGACTAGTTGTGACAGCACCGCAAACTATAGTCTATCCTTGACTCATTGCCATCTGGTTACAACATTACTATAAAATATAGACCATCCCCGACTAATTGATATCTGAAAGTGACATGACTGCAAACTATAGAGTCCATTCCTGACTAATTGTCATCTGAATGTGACATGACTACAAACTATAGTCCATCCCTAACTAATTGGCATCTGAAAGTGACATGACTACTTCAAACTATAGTCTATCCCTGACTAATTGTCATCTGAATGTGACATGACTGCAAACTATAGTCCATCCCTGACTAATTGTCACATGAATGTGACATGATTCCAAACTATTGTCCGGGCTTCCCTAGCCCACTTAAAAGGGTCTATTTCTCATCTTTCCTATCCCCTCAGGATGTGTGTGGTGCACATATGTGCGGGCACTGACACATTCCCCTGTGAAATTGTGTAATGTAGTTCTCGCCATGAATATGACCTTAGCTGTCGAAATGGCGTTAAACATCTATTACTCACTACTCCCAAACTATTGTCCACCCCTGACTAGTTGTCACATGAATGTGACATGATTACAAACCTTAGTACATAGGTACAGTTGAAATCAATATATAACACCTTGAAATTGATTGATAAACAGCAGAGAAATGTACATTAAGTCATTTGTGCATCATGACTTTACTGGCATGATGCACTGACCATTTGTAATTTGACATTGAAGCCTCTTCCTTAGGACTGAGTCCTTCACCTGTGACATTTTATTACCAGGGGCAATCAAGAGTATAAGCCGAGGGAGTACTGTTATCACTCTGTAGTACCTAAGGCCAAGCCCCCTCTATCTGTGTCATATCATTCTGACCCGAAGTTCTGTTTTAAAAACTGATTGTGGAGAAGAGTAAGAGTTCTATGCACAAGTTTTAAGATTGCCTGGAACAAGGATCCACTATATTGTCCTGAGGGGAATGAAGCAGGTTCCTATTTTAAAAGCAGTAAGCCTACTCTAGATAAAAACATAGTCAGATCGATGTCCCATATGGCTATCTAGACCCTGAAGCCATCAAGGTGGCTCTGATGGTAAGGAAAATGATGAGCTTGTCAGGCCCACTCACCCTTACCTCACTCCTTCCTCCAATGTCCATCACTTAACCTATCGAATGCAGCATAGTGCCTTACAAAAAAATTAAAGGTAGTTTCATTGTTGTCTAATTACTTACAACATTACATGACCCGGGAGGCATCATGCGGTTATTAAAGGGTAGGTCCTTACAGATACACCCTTCCATCCGAACTCACCCATTTCTCTCTGCGTCTCAGCAAAGCAGAATTGGGCTTGGGCACAATTACTGAATTATCCTGTGAAGGTTTCTTTTCACTCACTTCGACGTATTGTCATATTGTTTTTTATCGAAAAGCTGGGCCACAATGGCCAACTGTCACATGTATTGCATTTCCACACTGGAATGTGCGATATGGGGAAAGAGGTATTAATGCCTTTTAGGGAAAAAATTCGTCTGGACGGTAACCACATATTGTAGTAGCTCGCCAAGGTAACGTGTCACGTGCACACGGCCCGCGCCATTCTGTCCGGGGGACAGTTTTGTATGCGTCAGCACTACGTCCACCATTAAATGTTCAAAATCGACATGTATGTTAAGACTCAAAGGACATTCAATAGCAGAGTAGAAAGCAATGGCAGAGAAGATGATCATCCCGAAGTTATGGAGGGATTGGGGAATTATAATGGCCGTGGTACCCATTTAAAATATGAGCACGGTGCCAGTGTAGCATCTTTATTATAGAACGTGACGGGGAGCGCAGAGCACCACTTTGTCTCCGGCTTCCGGTGTGCCGACATCGGCACGTTACCAAGGTTACCTGACTTTTCGTCTCAACGAATACAGGCTAAACCCTAGGTCGAGTTCCATCTCTCTTCACTGATTCGCTGATTCGCTGTCCCTGTGTGTCCAAGTCCAATATCGCATGGTTAGCATTTGTCAAACGGTCCCAATAAACACTACTAGTCCTCCTCCCCACCTCCCTGACTACCACTCTCCTGCTCACTACCTCACTTCACACAGCGATCCAGGAACAAGAGACTTTATTGATATCCTCACACAGGCTTCCGCTGCTGGTCGCGCCACCATCGGCAATGTGTCAGCCCTTCAGGTCATATCAGAATTTGTGTCTGCGCTATGACGCTGAGCCCACCATCGACTGCTTCCAAAGTAAAAGCAGTTTTTCCAGACCTCACGTAATGGACGAGAGTACGTCTCGGTTGTCACGCGCATGGTGTTGCCATGACAGCGGATTGCAGTGACCGTCGATGGCACGATCTGATTGGCCCATAATTCCTGCGCCGGCTGCGGTCTCGCTCCTGCCTGAATTCGGACGTCAAAATGTCGTCTGCTATGGATGGACGAGATCTTGCGACGCAACGTGATTAGGAACGTGGTGGGTGGCATGTAAAAGAGAGGGATGAAGGAGTTTATTACATTGGTTGGGTAGGCCTATGCAAAGTTAACTGGCTGCAATTTCTGAGGCTTATAGGAAATGGCCATTTTATATTGACCTGTTAACAAGTATTTGGTCTGAGAATGCATGGGTACATGATGTGGTTGGTTTTGGCCAAACTGTTGGTTCAGTAAGATTCAGTACCTTCGGTTAGATATCAAAATATTTTTATTTCGTCGACAGCGATCAGTCTTTAAACTGATGAAACGCCGTAGACCTATGTCTAGGCCTCAAAATATCTCTGTCATCGCCATGTACGACATATGCTTATGTTGAGCCTATATGCATCTGGGCGTTCTATTCTAGATCCCAGGTTATAAGATGACTGATGACCTAACTATCGATATCTGAAAGCACTCCATCAAAACTGAATTGCATATGGACGGTGTGCCAGACGAGCCAAGTAGCCTACTACTACCACATCTTCTTAGGTTTTACTAAATGAGCCCTCAAACGTTATGATAAATTATTACACGATTTCTGTGATTCTGAGTGCTTTTTCTGGATATTCCCATGCACATACCTGTCGATATTGCATGGCATGATGCATGCATCGTGACTTTTGTAAGGTGTGCAGTTATCTAAGGATAACAGGCACCCAGTGTGGTTATCCATGGATAACATACACACCTTACATGTCATATGTTACATGTTAAAACCTACGAAATTTTCATTGCCAGGGTAGGGGTCGAACCTGCACTCTCCTGATCCCAAATCCAACTCCCTATGCAGTGCGCCACAGGGACTGATGAGAAATGCTTGTTAGAACCAGGTCTCTATAAGTCATTGATATGATACAAAGCCCGGGGAGGTCACTCACATATAACTACGATGCATTCAAAGTGTGAAAATACCCTGCAGTCTGGGTTGTGACCCCCCCCAGCTTTGTCGCTGCTGCTCCCATAACCGGGACGACTGTGGGACACGTTCGGACCAAACCAACGGCTGCCGGCTGCCGAGGTATGTGTGCCGATAGTATAGTGGCTAGCAAGTAGCACTCCAAACCCCAGGTGTAGGCATTCAAGCCCTAGCCTGGTTCATCTTTTTCGTGGTCTGGCACAGGTATTGGTGGGACGAGTCCTGGTCAGGGCATACGTTTTATTTATGGCTGGTTTGGGGAGGAACAATTTTTTCAAATTATATTTATTGATTTTCTATTGAATAATCATGTGATAAAATAAGTAGTTAATGGATATGTCATGACTTGTGACTGATATCCAACAATAACATGGAACGAGGGGGCGAAGAGCTAGACCAACGAGCTGGACATACTCGCCCTACTGGCCAATGACCTAAATGACCCTCGTTGCATGTTATTGTTGGATAACAGTCACGTGTCATGACATATCTATTAATTACTTGTTCCCTAATAACCCGTTATATCGATATTATAGTACCGTGATATATTGAAATAATCAGCAATTTACCTTTCAAACAATCTCGCGACATGTCAATATAGGATGCACAATTCCTATCCACGACGTCGGTTTTTAACTAACAACGATAGACAGATCGTGTGCATATTATATGCCTGAAGTCATCTTGAAGCATGAAATCCGAATACTTTTAGAGGGTGAGATTCTTCTTTTAAAAAAACAGATTCTGCGATGCCGTATTCTACCTTTAGGTCATTGGCCAGTAGGGCGAGCATGTCCAGCTCGTGGGTCCGTGAAGGATTCTCGGAATCGGAATTGTGACGCGTGTGCCTTTGGTCCAGGTATCTTATTCCCTTAGTCCAAGACACCACCCACTCACCCCTACCAGACTCTACCCTTACCCACTGTGTCACTCCCACTCCCTTTGCCTGCCACCTATAGAATAAACCCATTGAGGGCAGCATACCACTTTAATGTACCCCGTCCGCTGGTTATCGCGGTGCATGAATACAGGACTGGATGCACTCAGGACTAATTGCTGATTTATCTGTCAGTGTGACATTCATGCATCATACCAACCTTGTAAAACTAATACATGCCCAAAATGGCTGCCATCCCTAGGCTGGCATGCAGCAATGCAACACCAAAGGAATGGGAACTTGGGGCAATCTGAAAGGTAGTATGCCCCCCCCCCCAAAGGGACTAAAGCCTCACGCCACCATCCCCTCCTGTGCTTCCCCAGGAGGCTGGGATGGATAGTTACATTAGCAAGGTGAGGAGAGGAAAAAGAACACTCTAGTCTCATGTGTGGTAGACTGAATACCTCTCCCCTCTCAAAAAAGAATCAATCCAACAAGTCTGGGTAAGCTCAGTCAGACACAGGGCATTGATGGGTAAGGAGAAAAATTTGAAGGCCAGTTTATAAAGGAGAAAATGACACAGGAAATGACAGGGTCGGGATCACTGTTTGTGACCCTGTCGATAGGTCTATGGCTCGTTGTTTTATTACCAAGATAAGCCTCTGTCAGCGACTTATTACTAAGTGTAACTTTTCTTTTCTATTGTTATCGAATAATGGCCTTGTAATCCAATTAGATTGAAGGTTCACATAACGGCCATTGATGTGGAAAGGCCAATGGCATTGCTCTGATAGAATGACGAATTTCCCATTTACCATACACAAAGTAAGAAACAGTACAATTCAAAACGAATCATCTAGTTCTTTAATTGCACATCAGGAAACTGTTTGTTAGCATAATATATGTTTCACTGCAAATAGTGATTAGGTGAAAAATTATGCCATGGTCGATTTGGGTTGCACCAATTTGGTATTAAACCATTTAATAACACCACCAAGCGATATCTCTATAGCTATTGATGAAGTGAGGTATTTGAAAGAGGCGTTCTTAGTTAGAGCTGCCATTGACTTTTTAACAACATTACAGAGTAACTCGGCCGGTACCCGCCCTGTATCCGGCAACATTCTGAGCAGCTCACTCCCTGGGAGAGCTGCTCCAGGGCCACCTGATCACGTGACTGTTAATCATGTTGAGTGGTCTAGATGTCCCGCCCTACCCTTCTGTCAGTACCTCAGCACCCTACCCACCACCACACAGCTCATTCAGTCCTTTAAGGGCAAGTTTGTCATAAAATGATACCTACATTATTGTAACACAACTATGTATACTGTCTGTATAATATGCATTATTCCTGTAGGATTCATTTTTTAGCATAATGTGGAACACAGCACTGGTGAGTATTTCGCCAGCTCTCTTGGTGCACCATACTAACTTTGCTAACCTGTATAGACTTACAATTTCCATCACCTCCAGTCACCAGTGCAATCAATCGACTAGACAAGGACTCAGTCACTGGATTGCCGATGTAGATGAGGCAACTGACCCATCCAATAGTTGACCACATCATCGATTTATCATCATCTTCACCCTTTAATTCCATGACCACATAATTCCTTGGTGCTCATGGACAGTTGTTGTCACAATGCAGCAATACAGCCGTGACAAGCAACTTATCAGTGCTACTTTGGTGCATTGTGGTGACCCTTTTAGAGTGCATTAATTCTATACTGCATTGGCATGATACTACAAGATGATACTGCAGTGCTAGCAGGCGACTCAACATGGCTGCATATATACATAAATCAGGCTGACAAAAGGACATAATGATTAAGTTAATGATCATGTGGCCCTCACAGCCTACAGAGCTATCTAGAGCTACGACCCCATTAGAATGACAGACACAGAAGGGTAAAGAGTTGGAGCCTTTCAACATAATCAGCAGATTGGGAATGTGCAATTTTAAAAGTCACTGCAGGCGACACGTGTCGGAAGCAACGTGTCTTTGTGGAGGGGCTGACGCACGTTGGGAAGGGCGTGTTGAAAATTTTGAGCATAGCAAGTGAAGCATTTGGAAATTTTCAGAGAGTCTGAGGGCATACCTCAATGATACTATCATTGATAGTTCTGAAAATGTAGACAATACCCCTGCTATTTTAGGTAAAATTGTGAGTAAACGGTGAAGTTCAGCTTACAAGTGTATTTGGTTTCCAATTGCTTTACCTTATTCTCATTTTGGGACCCCCCCTCCCACACACACAATATAGTTAGGAGATGGATGATCTTTATAAGTTCTCAGCGCATCAAAGCTTTCCTCTATAGTTAAAAAAGATGAAAACCAATGTACATATGTTTGTCATTCTACTGGGAGACTATGGCTTTCGTTTAGATGAATGGTTTTCCAGTTGGGGATTTAGATGATGTGTGCGGTGTAGACATTACTCATGAAAATTGATTGTTTTACATGGTCTTCAGTCCTGACAACATTCCATCATCTGTCTCACATGAATGGATGGGTGCTAAATTTCTAAATGATGCAGCAGCCTCTTTGTTGTGCAGTGCGTGGCCCCCACACCGGTCTATCCTTTCATATGCGTACCATTCAGTATAAAAGGCTTTCATTCTGCCACCTGATAATCCATGTGTTCAGGCAGGGGGATTAGCAAGCATTATGAGATAAACGAAACTCCCCACTGATTCTATTTTAAGATTTTTTTTTTTTTTTAATTGCTCACGTCTAAGGAAAGAATACTGATTTTGTGCTCTTCACTTGGTCTTTCTTTCTTTCTTTCTTTCTTTCTTTCTTTCTTTCTTTCTTTCTTTCTTTCTTTCTTTCTTTCTTTCTTTCTTTCTTTCTTTCTTTCTTTCTTTCTTTCTTTCTTTCTTTCTTTCTTCGCTTCAAGCATTTTCCTTCCAGAATAGCAGTTTCTAATGATCAGTATGATTTCTCTTATCAAAGTCCACACGATTTAGGAGCAACGTCCTTTTAACATGTACCGTAAATCCTCGCGTATAAGACGCGGCTTTTACACTGAAATTACACCCCCTGTATCCTATAAGATCTAGCTTAATTCAGGGTGCGTCTTATATGCGGGGTTTTTACACAATAGAACAGTACTAAAATGGCCAAAAGTTGACTCCAGATACATCCTATCTGATTTAGCCTAAGTCAAGGTGCGTCCTATATGCGAGGAGCGTCCTATATGCGAGGATTTACGGTACATATAGAACACTAAGCCTGTATTACATGTAGGTAGTAAAGCCAAACAGAGATGAAGCAAAATGTGATCAACCGACCAACGGTAGAAAGGCAAGAAATTATATATGAGGCCTGTCATAGAATATTATTGTTCTTTTTACATAAACCATTCACTATGGCGTGAACAGTAATTATCCAACAGCCATAGACATGTGTCCCCTCCTTTCGCCTATCGCTGCCTCAACTGCATTGGTTTTATCTGTGTTCACACCTTGTTTTATTTAGAGAGAAGACTTTGACGTGGAACGCATCTCTCAAATTGTTTTAATCACTCTGGAGCATCAATGTGGGATATAAATGAGAGCTGGTGATGCTGCTGTCTTCTTTAATACCTGGTTATAGCGCTAGTTTCGTTTTGCTATTTCTGGGAATTCGATTCGCTTTTCTTATCATCGAGTGTTCACTGTAACTCGTTAATATGAGATGAACAGAGAAACAAATGAAAGAATAATTTATATTCAAGCCTCACAAGCTTGCCATGATGCATGCAAATTAGACCAAAGAGCACCATGCATTCCTGCATGATACGGTGCATGAAGAGTATGGCAAGAGAATGGTAACAAGCTCAGTAACGCCACTGTATGGACTAGCAGGCCGAGCAGCTCATCATATGGGTATTGCTGATTAATACAGATTTCTATTTTTACCTCAATAGGGCCTTGTCAATGCCCTTTACACCTCATCAGCATTCCTGCTGCTCCTATCGGCATTAGGCCGCCCTATGTGGAGCTCTTATCGTCCCTGACATCCTTTGGGACAGATTAGATAGACAGACGACCAGGCACAATGGCAGACGGTCCTTACATGTGGAATGTTGGTAGCACAATAATGGGGATGTTTTGTCAAGGTGCTGTATAACGTAAAATACAACTGCCATCCTAATTGGATTCCCCCGCTCATATATGTATATCTTAAGTGTACCTTTTCTTCTCAGACAACCCCTATCGAATTCTTATAATTCAAAAGCGATCAGCTTGGAAACTGTAGTTCTACACATGATGAACAAAATTAAACTTCATTGATTCTGGCGGCAGCAGTTACTCATTGGGGATGCCTTGAGGATTCTGATGAAGAAGAAAAAAAAACAAAACAAAAAAACCCTAAACATTATGGCATTATACAGATCTTAAATGGTGAAGCCTAAAGATTCCGGGGAGCACTTGCCCATCATTTGGATACCGACTGCAGCCTGACTCTCGGGAGCGATGGTGGTGGATTTCCTAGAGATCCAAAAAAGGTAGGGCGGTGAATTCTGGGCTGGCGGTGGGAGACTAGGTATAGGATTGCTGAGGAAATGTATATGTATATGGTTTGGGAAAATATAGGGTGATATGAAAAAGCATGGAGGGATGCTCTTATGGCTGCCTCTGCCACCCTGCCTATATATTGCTTTGGGTTAAAGGGGTGTTTACTCTAAAGAGGCTTCTTTTTAATATCAAATTTCCTAATATGTGCCCTTCAACTCCATTCTACGTAGACTCTAGGTACTAGTGACATATGCCTAACTACTATGTGATCACCTCCCTAGAGCACTAACAGGTCAAAGGAGCCATGCCAGATAAATTGAATCGGTCCCTTTTCTAAGGCCGCTAGAGAATGTAGTCCCATGTCAGATTCTTGTGCTCGAACTACTTTTGTTGTCACTAGCACCCGTGTTGGAATACAGCTGCAACCAAATGAACAAAATATCGATTTGCACACAAGAAAGGGGCAACTGGTCCCACTGTTGGCTGTTTCTTTTTTACATTTCATCCTTTTGCTGTATTTATTTTGATACTTCCTATATTGAATCAGTTCTTTTTCCCTTTATCGAGTACATCCTTGTAAGAGAAAGGGAAAAAAATGTGTACAGCTCCGGGTACAATCGATATAGGAATAGAAAGTGTTTTGAATGAGAGGATTTCTCCTGTCACTCGGAACTAAAATACTGTCTAATCTATTAAGACCATATGGATTAAGCTGTCACGAGTGAGAAATTATCTACTAGTATAATCAAAGGGGTCTCAAGTGTTTATAGCCATTGCCAAAAACACGGTGCAGAAGGTACAACGGTAATCGGATGATGCAGTGAAAAGTCATTCAATCAAAGTGTAGACAATAGACATGATCTTCACTATGCTGCACACAAAAGCATATAACCGTAAATTCCTTTTACCACAGATTGCAGTTGTGTATATATGACTATTATAGTCATACAATATCGCTCTTGTGGTGGAGAAGTAACATAATAAAGGGATACGGAACGACAAACATTACCGTGTGACAAACAAAGCTATTTGGAGTCTAGCTGTTGTCATGAAAGTCATACAACATCTTGGCATTCTGTGCTCATAATGTAGCTGCTCAATACATAAAATGTGCCTGTTCTATTCAGTATCCCCTCCTGCATCCTTTATAACCGCCCCACAATGAAAACCCCGTCCTCTATGCCAACCCCCCTATCCTGACACGCTATGTTCTCATTCATGGGAGGTGAAAAGGTATCACGTCACAAGCCGGAAGTGATAGGCGTATCATGAATCATGGGAGGTTGGGGGAAGGGGGAGTCACTTCGGACACATGGCTTATCATAAGGTTATCTCCCCGATACATTACCATGGAAGGTGCGATAAGGTGGTGGGGTGAGGTACGAGGTATCTGAGAGGAGCTGGGGTTGTGGAGATTTCATCCGTAGATCCCTGCCCGAATGAACAGACATGTAACTTTACGTAAAAAGAAAGATAGATAAGGAACGAAGATGATTATTAACTTGGAAAGTTTACTTTTCCTAGTTTTGAGAGACAGGTGGGTGCCATGGCGAAAATTAAGAACTCAAAATGGAAGGGACTGTCACTTTGCCCTCATATAACATCAAAATGCTAAAATATGAGAGAAAATGAAACATGTCATGATATAGTGTACATATTCAGGATCCTAGAAGTGTAATTGTTACCTGTTATCTGGTCCTTATATTTCTGATATTAAGGTTTAATAAAGTATGTCTCCTCAAAATGCGTGCAGACGATTTGTGCACTCAATGCTTTTCTATGGAGGTGTCAGCTTAGGGTGTCAGCGCTGGGCGGATCGGGTGTCATATACATGATGGAATTTGAATACAAAATCATATATTACATGTTATTTTTCCTTCTATGGTTATATTGGACATTTCTCTAAGTTTCTTATTTACAAACATACCAATCTAGTAGATTAATTGTCAATGAAACGATTTGTGTTTGTCTCAGAATGTTTTTGCAAAAAAAACATCAGAGCGGTTAAACTTTGATACAAACATGGCAGTTGTTAAAGAAATCATAATAATATATTATAGTTTACGAAGAAGAAGATGGATCCATGCAAAAACAGGCCTAATAACAATGATTTGAAATGATTTGAGAAAATTTGTTACAGATAGGACAACATACCTAGCCAGTTGACGGCAAAATCCAAAATGGCTTGTGCACAATACGTATGGAGTATGTTTCTTCTTTGTTTGGGATATTTCTTAATATTAACAACTACTACAGCTCTATATAATTGTTGGTAGGTGTTCCGCATTGCTGTCACTATAGTGCCAAAATGGCCAGACATGTACTTTCCAAGTTACTTGCGAGTTCAATCGCTTCAACACTCGTCACAATAATGCTCTAGGGGAAGCTGGGGCAGCTTGGACAATTTGTACAAGGACAATGGCTACTTACTGTGTTCTATAGCCTAAGGAAAGTTAGACTGAAATATGCCTACCGTAGTCCCCTATTAAGGGCCAGGGTCTCAAAGAAGCATCGATCTCGAATAAGCCGGAGTATGCATTGAAAAATATTATGCTAACTGGGCTCACATACGAAGCTATAAGGGTTGGGACGTTTAAACGGGCCAATACAGCAATACCACTCTGTATTACACTGTAAACATAAATGTCTCTACCAGGGATCCTCATAAAACTGAACAGAGAACCACCATGATTTTACTACAATGAAGTAGTGTAGTTCATACAATGAAGTGTACGGTTTAATCACAATCACAATTTCTCTGACATCTGCACCTGCCTTTGAACAAAGTGGGGAAATGAAAGCCCGCACCCATAGCCTAGCGAATAAATCATAGTTGACCCAGCAGACACTACTTTTCCAAATGTACCTATCCTCTATATCTATCCCTTCCAGGGGCTTTTTTCCGTTTTGGTGAAGGTAATTCTTCATGTATGGGATTATTTGACGATTATCTGATGGCACATTCCATGTTAAGTCTATCTTTTGGGGGTCGTTTTTGAAGGCATAGTATGACACATTAGGTCATGCAAGAGGAAATGTGGTACTTGACTTTACACACCTGACAGAAGGCTAATTACTTGATTGACTATACGTCAATCAAGTATTTACTTCTATCTAAACCTTACCATATTTTGCAGATACAGTGTCTCCATGAGTTTTGCAAAGCTGTTACCTTATAGGACAGGGACCCTGTATAAATCTATTGTGCTGACAAGGCATATTAAGAGGGCTACTAGCAGATTATTCATACATGGGAATAGAGTATTGATGTTGTCACACCTCCGGGTAATCCTTAACCCTTTAACAGGCTACCTACATATATGTACAACCATACAAAGGCCTTATTACCCTAAGGTTGGTATGATGCACTAACACTCTGTGTCCCTTGAGGTACTCAACTAGTTCTGCTCTACCCAATCTCAAAACACCACTACAAGACTGTTGGCCAGGCACCTTTCTAAAGGGAACCCTTTAAACCTTGCATATATGCATCACTGACTTTTAGCCCTTAAAGAACAGGATCACTTATACAATCTTATTATCTGATTGACTAGACATCAATGTCTTACATTGCAGCCATGGCCATAGTACATCATAGTCAATCATACTTGTGCATGTGACACAGTCTTAGACATTTTAATAATGATGGCCAAAGATTATAGATTACCATCAGATCCAACTATGCTTCAGCTTTAATTTGGTACCACTACTCTGTTTGTGTATCAAATATTAATCATTCTAGAACCATTTTCATGAGGAAAAGTGTAATTTTTATAAGGTATAATTAAATATTCGGAAATGAAAATCTTGTGAAAAAGCTCCAATACAGTCATTCAAATGTCTCACTTCACCCTCTAATATTTTTTCAGATAGATATGATTGAGGGATAGTTGTATGACAACTGTTCAGAAATGAAACCCTTAAAAATTTATGTTTTACCCATAACTTTGTGCAGTCATGAATTACTTACAATGTATGCCTTGTATAAACACCATAGGCCATTAGGTAGTATCCTCTATGTATTTTTATTTTATCTAAACACAAATAACTTTTGTTATGCCATGGCTAATACCGACGAAACTATAGATTAGTACTACTTACGCCATATTCAATGGGGGGATGGAATATGATCCTCGCATATTCAGCGGCGCCATTTTGATATTTATACAGAGCTAATTAGTTTTGTATTTAGGTATGGTTATTAAAAGTTTTAAGAAAAAAGAATGATTGAACTAGTTAAATAATATTATGTTATGAATTGTTGATGTAAATAGAAGAGAAAGGCCATGTTTAAAATGGAAAAAAAAAATCCTGTGTGTAAGACTTAATACAAAACTAAGGGCTTGAGCTCTACTGCTAGCTCCCAACCAAGCAGAGCAAGGGGTCATGGCGGATCAAAACAAACTGAGACTAATCTATGCCTTCAAAACCAGTAAATATTGTTGTATTACTTTATTTAAAAGCAATTTAAACCCGTAGGCCATGGCATAAATGCAAATGTCAGCGATCCAAAAATATCCCATGGTCGTTGAGATTTGCTTATTGTATTCAGATAATTTATTTAAGGTATCTTATGATTAATTGTTCGGAAATGAACTGAAATCTGTTGACTTCAGAAATAAATTCAAAGAAAATTGTCTTTTTACCACCATTCAAAATTCAAAAAGTATTAAAAAATTGAAATGACAATGATTTCATCTATCCACATATGTGGATAGATGACACGGTTGATAAACGTCCAGGGTGGGCATGATCCCTTAGCATGACCCCTTAGTCTAAATGCATTGGCTGCTAGCAGTTTGTGACCCTTTAGGCAAACTAAATCATTGCCAAAT
Organism: Acholoe squamosa; assembly: GCA_949317995.1. NCBI lineage: Eukaryota > Metazoa > Annelida > Polychaeta > Phyllodocida > Polynoidae > Acholoe > Acholoe squamosa. The sequence continues at coordinate 43,767,351 of OX439041.1, forward strand.
ACCTCGTCTATAATTCATGGCTTATAGACCAACTCACCGGATGAGCCATATACATGAAGGTACATGATGAAAGATGGATATATTACTGCCGTATACGGCACTTAAAGGAAACACGCCCACAGCTTTAAGTTTAACGCTCGTTGTAAGCTATCTAGAGTGAATACCAAGAACCTCTCCAACAGTCTTCTAATGCACTAGCTGACAAACTCTCCCCGAGCTGTAACCCAAGTGGTTTAAACTAACAAAACTAATTATACCACAATGCATGGTTGCATAAAAAGTTAAGTTTGATGATGCAATTATTCAAATTATGCATGGATCAGCTCCCTTTGAAATGAGGTCTTAGGCCACAGATGGTCTCTCATTAGGGGGCCATTTCTAATTTCACAATGTCTCCTTGCAATTAAAAATGAAACTGCCCAATATTTCACTGTCTGAAGTCTCACAAAACTGACTTCAGACACTGCAGCGCAGTTCTCTGTGAAGTCTCGATACACAATTTAATGCTGTGCATCCTTTATCCTGTTATCTAAATGCAATCAGTCCAAGGAGTCGTTGTAATCGGAATCATGGCCATTGTATAGTAGTCTTTTTGATCCAGACAAGTGTTTTTTTTTTATGTTTTCTAACATGACATGACCAAAGATTGATTCATGGACAATGTAGAAATTGCCTTTTCTTGGCTAATACCAGAAAGTCAAAGGTACTCTTATGTGTCAGTAGTATACAAAATGTAGGTTACTAACACAACTAGGCCCTTGGCCATTGGATCACTGACAGTACCTAAAATTGGCTGAGCTCACTCATGGCATTTATCTGGGGGTAGATTTATGCAGCAGGAAACGTAGCAGGATGGGCGCAGAATCCCAACAATAAAACCTAAGGGGGCCCATAAATGGAGATTGCTCTGGGACTGCGTGCCTTCACTGTGCTACCCTGTCACCTAGAGACTAGCAGTCTCATCAAATACAGCAGTCAGGCCGCAGACCTGCCACCAGCACCAGCTTCTTACTCTTTAAGGATAGTATGGTGTCTCAAAGAAACATAAAAGCTGCTGTTGGCTTGATGCATCAGTGCAGCGCTGGGGCTGTGTTGGTACATCATACCAACCCGCTACTTATGTATCCAATCTGTGCAGGTTAGCATGATACACGGATGTACCGCACAGGGTTCCCATATGTCATGGAATGGCATGCAATAAATAGTTGTCAGGAAAAGTCATGGAATTCCAGAAACTTTCGTCTTAAGTCATAGAAAGAGAAGGGTTAAGAGAAAGAAATTGACATTTGCACCAATATCAAAAACCATCCCGCTTGATTGATGCAATGTTACTAGTGGCTCTTCTGGCTTATGACCAAAAATATATAAGTATGTCAGAGAAAGTTTTGAATTTTGTCATGGAAATGTCATGGAACTTCAGTCAGACAATTTTATGGAAACCCTGAGTTTGAGTTTTTGAGTTTGAATAGTTTTATTTGACAAAAGATCAATTCAGTTACAAATAGCTGTTCATCTGTGCCAAAAAAAGGTCAACAAATAGCAATGAACATAGCATCAATACAAATATGTCAAAAATAAATCAAGGTACATATATACATTAGTATCATGTCAGCATCGAGTGATTCATTGGGACTTTCACAAGTGGCCACCCAGTTAAAGTCAGTGTCATTTTGTCCCGTATTTTATACGGTGGCATTGAAAGTCTGTCTATTGCCTAGATGCTGGGTTTCAGCTTCAAGTGCTGTAGGTAGCACCATTGTTGGCCCAGGGTATCCCCTGGGCTATTGGAGCCGGGTTTTCAGTCAGATCCACAAATTTGTAATCACCAACTTTAGGGTGTGATCATTCAGTGATATACTGTTAGTTTACACATTTTTCAAAAGCCAAAGGAAAGTTTCAAATCTCATCTATCAGACAACATTTTATCCTCTATGGTGAGTGATGTCTTTCTCTACGAGAAAAGCTGCTGTACTTACATCATGTTTTTGGGAGCTATACTGACTACAAGTTCTTTAACCATTGGGTCTATGGGTCAGATAGATTTTGGTGGTGAAATTAGCACATGGAGTCTATGGGCAATCACCAAGTGAGACACTTTTTTTCAGCAGGCAATGTTTACAGTGTCCAAGCTATACACATAACACATTGGGGACTGAGCGATAAACTAAGCATGCTAAGGATAAAGTTTTTTCTGTGGGTGCTAGGTGTCCAGGGGGCCAGGTTTCCTGGGGGCCAGGTGTCCAGGGGCTAGGTCTACAGGGTCCAGGTGTCCCGGAGCCAAGTGTCCGGGGGGCCAAGTGTCCGGGGGGCCAGGTGTCCAGGGGCCAGCACACCAGGGGGCCAGCACAACAGGGGGCCAGCGGTCCAAGAGGTTTAGTAAGAGAAGATTATGCCAGACTGGTGTCAGTACATGTATAGATAATAGTCTCTATTTGTAAGTAATTAGTCAATATTTCGCAAGTGCTGATTCCTGTGACCCTACAGGGTTGATAGAGGGTTTTATGGTACCTACCCTGAGCCTTCTGTGCTTCAATGCACAATGCCCAATTTTTATCTTGGGTGGGGGTGGGGTAGTAGACCCTGGGCCATATGTGATATATATCACACGTTAAATCTTGTTGAAGGTATGTATAGCTAACACCCCAAAGATAGATATTTATCAATATCTACTCCAAGGTAACAGAATACATCAACCACCTCAAGGGTACTCCCTTTCATTGAGATATTCGGTATCACAATACAATTCTATCTGAATAGCATAATATCTTTGCTTTCTCCGTATTCACAGTTAGACGCTGTTTTGTGCATTAATTGCATATACGATCAAGGTCCTCATTAAAGTGGCATAGTCCGATTTTTTTGTTTTTTTCAAATTCTGTTCAAATGTTTTCTATATAATGTAATAACACCATATTTAGACATTTGTGGACCATTTATCGTTATCTTAAGCCCATACATGCTTGGAAAGGCACTCCCATGGACCTTGTCATAGGCATCTTACAGTGTATTTCCAATGGATGAAGTTTTGGCATGCACTCCAAAACTAGGAAATGGCTATAAATCTGATAATTCATTCAAATGTGAGCCTAATTGTGGTGAATGACAGCCAATAAAGTAGTCACCATAGGAAGTATGATCTATGTGAACATCCTGGTTCATTTTGGAGAAGATTGATCTTTTGGCCCCATCCATCGGACTATGCCACTTTAATCAGTGTGGTCAGCACATATACATCTTTACCTGACAAGTATATCACAAGATTGTCGGCATACAAGATGAAATGACAGTTTTGGACTACATCCTTTAAACCGTTGATATAGAGAATGAACAAGAGCGGCTAACCATTCACCATTGATGCAGATGATCGCCTTACTGGTGTTGCATCCATGTTTTGTGACAGGGTAGGGACATGGCTATTTAAAGCATTGTATCATATTCAAAGGGTTACAAGCTGCCCATTGTCAGCCCTGGGGGTCTGGACTTAGAACGTACAGGCTGAGGTCTGTGAGACTGTGCCCTTCACCATTTAAGGCATGCACGCTGTGTTATTGGATCATACCGACCCAACAGTGGTTCGAAAGAGATGGACTGATGCACCAATGCAATGGTATCCTTGAGGCAACATTATCCTGAAACGTTTAATTTTAGATGTGTTTTGTCATTCAACACTTTGTAGTATTATTCAGGGATGAAAGTCTTGATGAATGTTCACTGTCTCCTGGACTGCGTGAGAGCTTTGCCGTTTGAACGCTGCTGCAGGATTGTTTCAGTCCCATTGGTCGGCATGATGCATCAATAAATTGCTGGCTATAGCTCAACAGCACGCCATTGATGCATCGTGCCAACTCTCCAGGAGTTTATTAACCCTCAGGATGAACTTCAAAATGCTCTGTCACAAAAGAAAATCTGATCTAGTGTCATTCACCAAGTCCACATAATTATGTCCAATGCCAATGAGTCTCGTGAAGAATAAGAAAGGTCTGACGATGCTTATCTCTATTATATCAGAGAATCCCTGTGCACAGCAGATATATGCCCTTTATGGTGATAAATCAGGGGTTGTCAATTTGAGCAGGTGATATAGATATGATTGTCCTTTATTGGATACATGGTGCATAAATCAGGGGTGTTTAACATAAGGCAATCTGGGTTGTCAATTTGAGCAGGTGATATAGATAGGATTGCCCTTTATTGGATACATGGTGCATAAATCAGGGGTGTTTAACATAAGGCAATCTGGGTTGTCAATTTGAGCAGGTGATATAGATAGGATTGTCCTTTATTGGATACATGGTGCATAAATCAGGGGTGTTTAACATAAGGCAATCTGGGTTGTCAATTTGAGCAGGTGATATAGATAGGATTGCCCTTTATTGGATACATGGTGCATAAATCAGGGGTGTTTAACATAAGGCAATCTGGGTTGTCAATTTGAGCAGGTGATATAGATATGATTGTCCTTTATTGGATACATGGTGCATAAATCAGGGGTGTTTAACATAAGGCAATCTGGGTTGTCAATTTGAGCAGGTGATATAGATAACATTGCCCTTTATTGGATACATGGTGCATAAATCAGGGGTGTTTAACATAAGGCAATCTGGGTCGTCAATTTGAGCAGGTGATATAGATAGGATTGTCCTTTATTGGACACATGGTGCATAAATCAGGGGTGTTTAACATAAGGCAATCTGGGTTGTCAATTTGAGCAGGTGATATAGATAGGATTGTCCTTTATTGGACACATGGTGCATAAATCAGGGGTGTTTAACATAAGGCAATCTGGGTTGTCAATTTGAGCAGGTGATATAGATAACATTGCCCTTTATTGGATACATGGTGCATAAATCAGGGGTGTTTAACATAAGGCAATCTGGGTTGTCAATTTGAGCAGGTGATATAGATATGATTGTCCTTTATTGGATACATGGTGCATAAATCAGGGGTGTTTAACATAAGGCAATCTGGGTTGTCAATTTGAGCAGGTGATATAGATAGGATTGTCCTTTATTGGATACATGGTGCACAAAAGCATCATGGTATTTTATCAGTGATGCATAAATGTTACCCAAACAAATAACTCACCATCGCTGCATTCATGCATCATACATGATTGATACACTCCCAGAGGAAGCCACCAGTACACTGCTGGCAAACTACCTGCAGTGATGCATTAGTGCAGCATGGTGACCAAAATAACTATGAATCCTCTGGTCTCTTGATGGTTAAAGGTGATGGATCATCGACTTTCATCAGGTACAGTCTCCTACTCTTCACCAAGCCACTTAGTTTAGGAGGACCTTCCTGGAGGTACATGTCTTTGTAGAGGAGGCTGGGGCCCAGGGGAGTGCCACAGGGTCAGCAACAGACGTGCAGCAATTAGAGAGAGTAGGACACATCTCCACCCTCCAGCACATTTCTACCCCCTCTTACTCCTCTTCCTCTGTAGGTTTAGTACCAAACAGTGGCCAGCTCTATGCTACCACGGCAAATAAGCCGATAAGTGAAAGTCTAAGCTATCCATCTAGTATTTTAATTTGTAGAGATGTCAGTTTCAGATACTTGCAACATTTCAGGTACTTCAGTACCCAGCATAGAAAACACTTCTCACCTACATACGTGAGGAGTGTTTTCTATGCTGGTGCACTCTGGCTTCAGGCAGATTCCATAAGGCACAGGAATAGGCTGTGCTTCCATATTGGTTGTGCTTATAGGCAAGGTACTATGGTATTTTCGGATGAAATCTACTATTGAAAAGGAATGCAAGAAGTTGTCAGCAGAAATGTGTAGGGTAGACTAAATGTGGGCTGCCCACATTCCTTGAGACGTCCATCCCATTGATTGGTGCTGAATCACCCCTGAAAGGTGTTTCATCAGCATTGATTCAACCAGCTTGTTGATACAGTTTCTAACTGATTTTTATGGACAATAAGTGGGGTGGACGTCTCAAGATATGTGGACGTAGGCGTCTTTAAGTTAATCCTACCCTACCTTTTCTGAAGCCTCCCTTACCTGTCCTGAAGCATCGATTTTGTTGAGATACATAGAACTCTTCTTAGATTAATATCTTAATCTCATTCTCTTAACAGTAAAGAAAAGGTATATGCAGTAGGTACCCGCTATGGGACCACCATGGTGCGTGGGTGTAGCCTACGCAGCACTTTACTGAAATTTGAGCCACAATTATTTTTGAAAGAAATCTAGATTCTGGTTGTGGCCGTCAGGCTATTGATGGTATTAGTATTCCTTTTTTTCTTATTCGCCTTGTCCCGCGAGCCTTGACATTGGAGACTTCCCTTTCTCCGAACTGTGTACGTAGGTACATAGACAGATAGATCACAGCAAATAGCCCATGACTCCCAAATGGTATCATAATATCCTAAAAGCTTATGCTTATCACTTTTCGTTTCACATTGTTATAAATGATGTGTCAAGCCACCTCAAATGCAAAACAAGAAGAGGGCCCACCCTAGAGATTATTACTAAAATTGTCAAAAATTATTGTTCTGTAAGTAAAGTTATGGCATTGGAGCTGCACAGATTCTACATTACCTGCGTTTCTGCTCTTCTTCTTTTTTATTAGACTTCATCATTTATTGTCATGTGAGTGATTTTCTATGACTGCATACAATTCTGGTATATTGTCAGCTATATCGCTTGGCATAAACACTAGGAAAACAAGGTTAGAAAACATGTTATGCTGTTGTATCAGATTAGAGAAAAAAAATAAGGAAAAACCAAGAGGTTTAAGGACGGTGTAGTTATGGACAAGACCATACCTTGCCAAGGGTAGGTTGAGGTGAAGGATGAGGGACAATACAATTCGCCTAGGTTGCCTGAAGAGGGAAAGGGGAGACGACATTCCTTCGGGGGGGAGAAGTGGTATCCACTTTATATAGGCACAGAGATAGGATGCTTAATATACGTTCATGAGGAAGCGAGCTTTTGTAGTTATAAAGGAGAGTGAGTCTAAACTAGTGTAGTGGTTCGTCTCGTTAAGTTAGATTAAATCATAACGAAGAGAGAGAAAAGTTTCCGGGTAGGCAACCGAGCTTTTATTTCAGAGCTTGCGTTACATACGATCACAGCCTCAGAGGACTACATGCTGCTAGTGCATTCGGTTACCCTTTCGGGTAACAACCTGGTTGAGCAGTGGGTAAACCACTACTGAGGAACCTAGGGCTAGGACCAGCCTTATATAGGGGAAAAGCCCGCGAAACTCAGACCGGCCACGTGACGTGTGGCGGACGAGTGGTAGGCCCCCTGGTGTAGTGGATACGAACCCAGAGGCAGGTGCTGCCACCTGCCATCCGGATTCCCCCACCACACCCGAAGGACCTAGGTCTGAGTCTCACGGGTGCATGAACGTTAAAGTGTAAAATACCATACCCCTACACTGCCCCCCTTAGACAATAACTTGGGGGTAATTAAACCGCAGTGTATTAATAACCTAGTAAGTGATTGTTTACAATACTAAAAAGGGGTATTAATTACACTTGCTCGATGTGAAATAGGCTATAGTATAAGACTATCCTATTTCTGAAAAATTATACAATAATAGCATCGAGTGTCGTTCATGTTATTTCCATCACTAGCTTATAACAACCATAAATGATAAATATACAATTATCACAGATTTATAGTAACGTTTTGACAACAGTAGGGTCCTGAAAAGGACCGGTGGTTGTTAACAATGATCGTATTATGGTTATTGAACCCGGAAAAAAAATTTTCGACTTTTTAAATTAACAGCTCTGTCTACTTTACAGAGTGAATTAAATATTAATGATCAGATATGGACAATTAATCTGATACTATATGAACACAATTAGGTATTAACCTGAGTAATACAATACTAAGTTTAGAGAAATCCGTTGGACCTTCTCTTATTTTATAGAAAAATATTTATACTTTTGAGACGCAGCTCAGTTTATACCTTAGTGTTTTATATTTACAAGTTACAGAAGAATTATAGTCTCTTAATATATTGAGACCAGGAATGACCTATATAGACAGTTATAGGTCTAGGATTACCTTAAATAACTTTTAGGATTCGCAGATCCAGTATATTTATAGGTACCCTTATATAATAATATATCTTTATAAAAGATATTATATAGTTATAAATACAATTTTACATACAATATAATAATATCAACAAAGTTACTTGTTTTCATGATTGGAGGATGTAACAGGAGTCGGATGCTGCTGATGGCTTGGTATGGGCGAGCTGAACCCTGATGCCTGAAGTGCTATAGTAAAACTTGTTGGTGGGTGTAGCTAAACCCTGATGCCTGTAGTGCTAGCTAACTGGAGGTTATAGTAGATCCAGTTGTAGACTGTTGATGGACTCTATGGGCGTAGCTAAACCCTGATGCCTGTAGTGCTAGCTCACAAATAGTAGTGGTGTAGTAGTAAATCCGGTTTGTAGTTCAAAAGTCCATATTAGTGTAAATTGTCCATGATTTTATAATAGGCACAGTCATTACATTGTGGCACAGTACAATTATGGTGTTTACAGCATTCGTACTCCTCCTCCAGAGTGACTTGTTTGTTTTCTCCTTCTGTTTTCAGTTTCCGGATTAGGGTACAGTTTGGTACCCGAATCAATACGGGTTGGATAAAAAAATGGTTTCTTATCCAACAATGCATGGGTAATAGAACCCCGGGACACACAATTATGTCCGTTCTTCATGCAACAGTTTTTTACTGTTCCATGTTCTCCTCGGGTGGCTGGTTTGGACCCGGTTGTTGAGCCAGTGGCTGAACAGGGGGGTTCATACCAGTTCCATCCGTAGGTGCCAATGCGGGGACAGCAGGTGTAAGTTTCACCTTTTGGCGTGCTTCGAACAGCTTCAAAGCATGCTCAGGTGTACCGTCCCAGTTATCCATGATAACTCCGAAGACCTTGAAGAACTTTTGCTGGTTCTTCATGTTCGTTGCTCGTTCTAGGTCGAGCATCTGAGAAGCTGTTTCCTTCTCGGATAGGGCCTCCTGCCGCAGATTAGCAGCTTCCTGCTTATCTTTGGCAACATCCGCTTTGATCTGAGTCGAGATTCGGTTGATCTCTGACTTCTGGATCGCGTCAATACACTGGAGAGTGCTCGACACGGTCCGACGATACATGTCCAGGTGGAGGTTTTCCAGATGGTGCTGTAGCGTCTCAAATTGTTTGCTCTGGATATTGCAAGACAATTTGTCCTCCTTCTTGAAGAAGGTCTCCACTGTCTGGATCAGCTTAGGCCGATGAACCACAGCACCAGGTGGGGGTACCTGACCCTGAGGCTTCGGCTGTGCTCCAGACCCACTCGCAGTGACAGCTACCTGCGTGTGCGAAGAAGCAACCGCAGTAGTAACCGCACTAGCAGTGGTCGAAGAAGGGCCTTGAGTTGGTAATCCCTGAACCAGGGGCAACCGTGACAATTCCCTTCTAAGGTCTTTGGCCGTCAACAATGGTGCGGGTGGACGTTGTCTCACCACAGCACTCATTGTAGGTCGGGGAGCTTGACCTCCTACTCTCGGCAGTTCCTGCTTGACCCTCCCGTACTGATCAAAGATTTGCATCTCTGGTCCGGGTGGGCCTATAGCAGGGTACTGCTTCGGGTCTTTGACATTCAAAGGCGCGTGTTTCCGGGCGGACTGGCCACTCGGTCCACTGACACCAAAGAATGTCGGGTTCTGTGCACCTCGTGGAGTTGGTGCTCGCCCATAATGGGAAGGAGTTCCAGTAGGAGATGGAAGATGTGGCTTCTTCCTTCCCCCATTTGTCTGTCTCTCCAGCGCCTCCAGTGGTGACCTGGCTCGGCTTGGAGATTCAGACGCCTGTCTCTTCCTATCTGCTACAGAGGGTCCCTGGCGGTAATCCCTGCGGCTTCGGACCTGTTCTCCGGATGGAGTTACATAAGCCCCACCACGACGGCGGGCCTTGTTGCTTCTCCATTCGTTTAACAGATCGTACTCCTCCTGAGCGTACTCTAGTTTGCCGGACCCGGGAGTCTGGGCAAACCGAGCCTTTAGTTTCTGGTTAGTACCAGGAACCGTAGGCGCAAACTGCTTCGTACTCGGTGTGAGGGAAGCCAACTTCTCTGCATTGAGGCCCCTAAGGTTGCCATAGAGTTCGGAGTGAATTTTCATCACCCGATCTATGGCTGCCTCCAGGCCCTCTCCATGCGAAGTCACATAGTGCCGGACCATGTCTCCGCGTCGGGGGGTGACACATCCTGTGCATTTAGCACATTTCTTGCCAACCTCTCGGTCGCAGACATATTCCGGCCTCTGGTGCATATGAACCTCCACGAGATGACGAAGGAACGCGTCTTTCTCGATGAAGAATTCAACCTCACCCTCACTTTGAGTACAACGTTGGAAGGGACAATCCTTACGATCCTCCCCGTAGTACTCATCTAGAGCAAACTTGAGCTTGCCCTTCTGGTCATAATTGTACAGACCATTGGGCGAATTCTTAACGAATTCCCAATAGATCCAGTACATATTGGCCGGCTTTCTATCAGAGAGCTTCTTGCGAAGCCACTCCTCCATATCTTCCTGCCTCTCACAGGTGATCCGAGGGGGCAGTCTCCATACGGATTTACTCCCCTTCAGGTGTCCCCTGTGTAGAGGAATGAAGTCGGCAAAGTTGCTATTGGCGTTAGCCCAGATAGCAGCCTCTTGCTCGTCAGTCGGAGTGACATCCACAACTGGGTCAACCGGCTCCTCTCCCTCCGGGTCGGATGGTACATCCACAGGTTGCACAACGGGTTGTTGACCCGCGAGGACCTGGGCTGCAGCATCTTGAGCGTCTCCACTCAAATCGGCCATTACGTCGTGTAGCTTGACGATTGGCACACCGAGCTCAACTTTTACGGTTGGGACAGCCGGTTCAGCTTCTGTATTATCAGCTTTAACGTCTACCTCGATAGGTTCAGGTTTGCGTTGGTCAACCTTCTTCTTATTCCTCCTGCGGGATCTGCCGTTAGTAGAAGTGCCAGGCTCGGATGCGTCCGTCTCGTTGCCGGAGACATCCGAAGCCTTAGCGCCCTTCTTATTGGCCGAGCGTGGAGACACCCGACGGGTTCGGGTACTGTCGTCCACACTCGTGCTGGTAGAGGGTTCGGTTCCTGACCGCTTCCCTTTACCCTTACCTTTGGTGGGGGTTGTTTTACCCTTTCCACCAGCTGCTTTCTCCTTTACTTGCTCAGTCTTCGTAGGGGTAGACTGAGCAGTTTTAAGGGAAACATCTGCATCAGGTAGGGCCTTCTCAGGTACTACTGCTGCGCCTCCCAAGGTGGGAGCTTCAGCAGGAGACATGAGACGGTCCATCCGATCGGCCATCTTGGCTGTTACTTGCACGGGTGCGGGTCCGGGTACTAACTCCGGATGCGCCAGTGCATACTGTCTCTCCAATAGACGTACTACGAGGTCTTGTATTACCCCGAGTCTGTCTAGTGGAGACACACCAATACGGGCCTCTTCTGCCTCAATGGTTTGAGACGTAATAGGGACCCCTGGACAGTAATCCACAACAGCGTTACCTGCTGCTTCATACTCATCCGCTGTGCTTAACAGTAGGATCTGGTCTCTGTCTATGTATCTAGAGACCTCATCTGCCTTGACACCGGTGTAACCCGTTTTGTCAGACACATAGGAAGGCCTATAAGAGGTATTCCTTCGGAAAGCCATTTCTGCGTCCCAGACGGCTTTACGAAACCATAAGTGGACTACCAATCCTTTGGCCATCTGATGGTAATCCATCAACCAGGACTCCGGAAAGGTATTAGCCCACTGCGGATGAGCACATTCCCAGATTGCGTTGACAACACGCTCGTCAACCTCTCTGGGCGTCCCATAACAGGTGGGTATCAGCATTTCCTCGGAAATTGCTAACATCCGTCCGTCATATGGACCGGCTACATCATGCCATTCGGGACTGTCTGGGAAGGGCAGCTCTAGGTGCATTGGCCTGTCAACCGGAGAAGCAGGTCCCAAAGCACCGAATGAGGTACTCCCACCAAGACGGGGCGGCAGTTGAGGGGGAGGTGGCATCAGAGCCCTGTCAAGAGACTGGGCTCCTGCCGGTTCTCCACTCAAACCTTCGGATGGAGGGGCTACATAAGGCTCACCTACATCAATTTGTTGTTGAACGCCTCGGCGTTCAGGACTAACATGTCTGGAGTTGTCGGATGCGTCGTAGAACGATTCTACGTCGCTATCGTCTACTCCAGAGAAGTACTGATCAACATTCATTTGTTGATCCATTTGATCACAATCAGCATCGTATTGCTGATCGTCGTATGTATAAGTGGGACTCTTGGGAGAACCACTTCCATACTCTGGCGGGGTGCTGGCACCGGCACCGCCGCCAAGACGGACGGCCTCTTCTGCCATCGACAGAAGTGGCTGTTCGGGGATAAAATATCCCAATCCACCGGATAAGCAGTGAGTACTGCTTACCCAGTGAAAGGCGGGTGCCTTTTAACGAGGGCACACCTCGGAATATGGCTGTCACGGGCTATCAGACTCCAACAAGAGCAAGACCACCCTCGGCCACGTCTTCTTCCTTCGCAGGAATAAGACAATATGGCGGGATACTCGAACTTGAATCGCTGCGCATGATCAAACCGGCGCCTCACGTGACCATTCGAAAATGGGTCAACAACTTTCCCGCGTGCCCTTAATTAGGTCACGCGCCCTTACATAAAAACAATACAATACCCGATCGGTCGTCCGTCCGTACTCAGGGTTCGACTATGACAATTCGCTAGGTATTCTGGAGTTTATGGATAGCATAAGCATATCCACCGGATTATCCGTCCAAAACCATGGGTTCATTGTCATAGGACCTTTTCCAGAGACTCTTGACCGGCTCAAATATACATTGAACTAGGTTACAACATATAACAGTACACAGTACAGGACAACACACTCGTTGTGTTAACAGGCTAGGTTACGGCAGTCTGTAGCAACCTTGGACTGCGTCTAAGAGGTTTTGAGGCCTCTTTTATTGACCTGGTATCCATAAGAGCCTTTTCCAAGGTCTTCTTAGCCTTAGAGGGACCTTTCCTCTTATTTTTACCTGCGCCTGCCGAGACTTTTTGTATCTTCCCCTGCTTTCCGGATGTTACGACAGGGGGCACCACCCTCTTCGGGTCTGCAACCTTCCGTGGCCGCCCGGGTCCTCGCTTTCGGGTCGGTACCACTTCGAGTTGCTTAACACGACTCTGTTCCATTACTTCCAATAGACCATCGCCGTACATTTCGGTGGAGGTATCCCTCCCCCTCCATGGGCGTAGTCTCGCTACATTTGACTTGTAACATTTACCAAGCTGTGATTTAATAATCACTGTGCAATCACTAATAACCTGAGTTATAGTGAAAGGTCCATCCCAATTACTGGCTAATTTCAGGTTAGCTAGAGGTTGGTGTAGACGCAGTACTCTATCCCCTAGATTAAAAAATCTAGCTTTTAGACCTGTGTCATAGCCAACTTTCTGCCAACGCGCAGTTTTCTGCAACTCGTCTCTAACCCTCTCATAGGCTTGTTTGAAATTATCCCGTAGGGATTCTACAAACATCACCTGGCAAGGGGCTTCCGGATTCATTCTTATTACGCCGAACACCAAATCGGCTGGCATAATCAAATCCTCTCCAAAAACGAGGAGATTAGGAGAACAGTTTGTGCTCGAATGCACAGTGCCATTATAGGCATGTACCACGAATTCACATTGTTCATCCCAATCATCCATCTGCTCATTTACCAGAGACTTCAATACTTGGATCAAAGTCCTATTGAATCTCTCTACTTGTCCATCGCTCTGTGGTCTATAGGGATTAGTTCTTGTCTTGCAGATCGCCAGACAATTACACATCTCCTGCCACAGACTAGACTCAAATTCTCTGCCTTGGTCACTATGTAACATGAGTGGGACACCTAGGTGCAGCACCCACCCTTTTACAAAGGCCATAGCACAAGTAACAGCCTTATGATCCGGTAAAGGGAACACTCGGGTGTACTTGGTATAATAATCAGACACGACCATCATACACGTGTTGCCACTAGGAGTGGGGGGAATCCCACTAATAATGTCAACAGCTATTCTAGCAAACCTTACACCAAACAGTTCCTGGGATAATGGCAGCTTGCCTAACCCGGGTCCTGGTTTGTTCTTACAGCACTCGGGACAGGTCTCCACCCATCGGGTGAGATCTGTACTCATGCCGGGCCAATAGTATCGTCTGGTCAGACGTTCTAGAGACCTTTTCTTTCCAAAGTGCCCACTAGTTCTATGTCCATGACAGAAATACATAATATCTCGTCGCATAGCACTAGGTATGACAACTTGCAAGGTTTTGTTCCTATTAGAATGGTTCTTCCATCGAAACAGAATACCATCCCGGACTTTTAGCTCGGCCCATTGAGCTAAGAATCGTCTCATCTCTCTGTTCTCCAATGACACTACGGGTCTTGGGGGACAGATACCCTGATTAAGGAATTTAATCAAACGTGATGTGACTGCATCAGACTTCTGGAACTGCCTGATGGTCTCCAAGGACCAATTCAAGACATGTTCCGGATGGGTTTCGAATGGAACTCGAACCCCTGCCAACACAGCATTGTGTGCTCCACAATCAGTGCACTCAGCATTTGCACATTTCCTCACTGGGATTCTAGACAAAGCATCTGCATTCAAATGCTTTGCCCCGGCTCGGTGTTCAATCTGGCTGTGATTTAGACCGAATTCGGATAGGTGCGCTAACCAGCGACCTATCATCCCCTCTGCATCTTTGAAGTTCAATAACCATCTGAGGGAAGAGTGATCAGTCCGTAGAGTGAAATCACTCCCCCACAAAAAGTGCTTGAACTTCTTCGTATAGACCACCACAGCCAACAACTCACGTTTAGTGGTACAATAGTTTCTTTGAGATTTACTCAACGTGTTACTAGCGAAGGCTATAGGAACTTCGACCCCATCCTGGACCTGAGAAAGGGCGGCTCCTATGCTTTCATTACTAGCATCAGTATCTAGAATGAAATGATCATTCTCCGTGGGGTATCTCAACACAGGTGTGATAGCAAACAAATCCTTTATTTTCATAAAGGCCTCGTCTTGCTCGGGTCCCCAAGGGAATCGTTCCTTTCTGATCCCGGGTGTCCAGTGGGACAAACTCTGGATAGGAAAGGCAACCCTTGAATATCCTGGGATAAAGTCCCGGTAGTAGGAACAGAATCCGAGGAAGGACCTAACTTCTTTCGCATTCGTGGGTGCTTGCCAATTTGACACGGCATCCAGTTTCTCCGGATCGGCTTTAATCCCTTCATTCGAGATTATTCGCCCCAAGTAATTAATAGATCTTTTGAAAAGATCGCACTTCTTGGGTTTCAGCTTCAAACCATTAGTTATGATCCTTTCCAGGACCATACCTAAATTTTCCAAGCATTCTTCGTATGTCTTTCCAAAGACAATCACATCGTCTAGATAGACGAGACATTTCTTCCATAAAAGGTCACTTAATAAAGTTTCCATCATGGCTTCAAATGTCGCCGGTGCATTGCACAATCCAAACGGCATCACATTATACTGGAATAATCCAATATGACTGGAAAAGGCCGTCTTCTCCATATCTTTCGGATGCATACCCACTTGCCAGTACCCGGATTGTAAGTCTAGAGAGCAATACCATTGCTTACCTCCAAGGGAGTCTATAGTCTCATCGATCCGTGGTAAGGGATATGAATTCTTCTTGGTCATACCATTCAATTTCCGGTAATCTATGCAGAAACGGATGCTACCATCTTTCTTGGTCACCATGCACACAGGGCTAGACCAAGGACTGGTTGATGGAATTATTACATCCTGTTCAAGCATTTTAGCTATCTCCTCCTCAGCTACCTTTTTTTTGGCTAGTGGGAGTCTTCTATAAGGAATCTTAAAAGGTTCATTCTCACCAGTGTCAATCGTATGCAGTACTTTATCGGTACGCCCCAATTGTTCACTCGGTGCTGCAAAAGCTTTACGGTACTTGTACAACAAGTCAGTTAGAGCTTCACGTTGTTCATCACTTTCTACATGGCTTTCGGCTACTAGAGTGTCTAGTTCCGGGCTCCTTTCGGGTGAGGAAGGGGCTCCGGGTGCCGAAACATGTTTACAGTCTTCTATCAATTCGGATAAGACAACCGATCCAAGGATCGTATCCTTCTGTACATAGACAGTCTTGTTACCGGTATTGGATATAGGAACCACCGTCCAAGCAGCGTTAGCTACTAGAACATCAGCGGATTCCAATCCGATACTTGACAACATGGCCATGTCTGGCTCTACAACTCCAGTTTTTCCTGAAAACTGTCTGTCCGCTCGACATAAGACATCACAGGCTGTGCCTGGTGGTATCTTAACAGTCTGGGCTACACTGGCTACACTGCTTACTTGCCTAAGTACACATTGTACTTCGAGATGGTACGGGTCTCTCACTTCCAATATTCCCCTCTGGGAATCTAACCTTGCTCCATATAATGCAGCAAAATCCAGACCGAGTATACCATCATCCGCGATGTTCGCCACAGTAGGGGTAAGGATGAAGTCCTTATCTTCCTGTAGACTGAACCTCATACATGTTCTACCGAACGTTTGTATCATGCTACCGTCGGCCGTACGAGCATTTCCTTCCGTTGTGAAAGTTTCATGATTCGTAGGCAAAAGATCGTAGAATCTCTTAGCAATACAGGAGTGGCTAGCACCCGTATCGACAAGAAACTCAGCGGATCTACCACTCACAGATACAACTGCGTACCACCTCCTACCTTTCAAGTAGGTAGGACTACTTGCATACTTAGCAAGTTCCGTCTTAGCGCCGAGGTCAAATCCACATCCCTTTAAGAATTCGAGACAAGGATGACCCGGGGGGAACTGGGCACACCCCACCCTGGCCAACTCATTGGCCGCTCCCTCTGGACTGATATCGGGTTTCCCCTCTGTGTTCTTCTGCCGGTTCTTGACACCTGGTGTACTATCAGTCTCCCCAGCCTCATGAGTAAGGAACTGATCAGGCTCCTTAGCTTCACTGCTGGGCGAAATCGCTAGAGGATTCTTGCCAGTACCGCAAGCTGCGATAGGCTGGCAGTCATGGCAATCACTCACTCTGGGGGTAATCCGGTTGCCATTGTGGACACCCCCTCTCAGTTTTCCTTCTTCACTGAGTCCTCCTTACCCGGATTGCTCCGGTAACGAGTGTTTCTATAAACTGGCTTATCTGCCTCACACTCGGCAGCATAATGCCCAGTTTCCTGACATCGGAAGCATGTCACAACAGTCCTATCAGGCTTAGGCCTCCTAAGATTTTCAGTAATCTTCTTTACCAAATTGTTAACCAGGTCCTCTGATAAAGAAGGACCCGTCGTGGGTTTGGTATCGGGTTGAGTCACAGGAGGTTTAGAAGTGATCACTTTCTCCTTGACGTAACCCGGTTTCTTTCCCCAGTTCCGGTTGTACCGGGGGTTCCCTTGGCCAATGGCCCCAACGTTTTCATCTTCGTCAGGTTCCCCTGATTCGGATGAATCGGTTTCGGGTATTCCCTCCGGGATTATCATTGCTGACATCCGTTGGGGTACCTTCCCGGCAAAGATACGGGCCTTTCGATCATAATGATCTAGGGACTGGAACAAATCTGTCAAAGAGGCATCATTCTTCCAAGCTTCACAGGCTACTGTCCTGTGTTCTTGATTCCGCAATCCTTCAATGAATTGTTTAAACATCTCATCTAGGAAGCATTCATCATCTAGTCTCCATTGAGGTCTGGCTTTATGCAACAGTCGTTGACATTCTAAGCCGAACACTTTGGCAGACTCCTTGGGCTTCTGTGTTCTTTTAGTGAACGTCAGCCAAGGGTCTTCTCCAACTATATTCCCATATAAATATGAAGCAATCTCTATGAGTTCATCATACTTCATATGGGCTGAGAGTCCTGTTATTTGAGAATCTCTCCATTGTTCCACGGCTCCTTTTCCGTCGCCTTCCTTTAACCAGCATACTAAATAAGGCAGAGCTTCCGCTTTACCCCATCCATTGCAGTTAAAGACATCCGCGCAGCCTTGATACTCCTCCTTCCAAGGGTTCTTGGCATTAAAGGGGGTAGGTATCTTAGCTACTCTACGAGCCGGATTCGTGGATCCAGTAAGGGTTAAACCCTTACTCCATTCCATGATCTCCGTATCGTCCAGACCTTGATTGTAACAATCAACACCTAAGTTAGCAATCGCTGCATTAGAATCATGCAGCGCTTGTAACCCTGGAGAAAGAGATACTCGGCGACTGAGTCTCTTTTTCCTTGGAGGATTCGTACCATAAGTACTTCCAAAGCCTCCGGATGGTGGTCCTCCTCCACCTCCTGATCCCCCTGCTCCGTATGGAGGCACCTGTGAAAAGGTGTATCCACTGGTTTGGGGAGCCGGCCCTGGACCATTGGTGGGTTGTGTATTTCCACCAAAGCTAAAGAAACCACTATTGGGATTAGTGTTTCCTCCTGTTCCATACGACTGATTTCCATTATTGAAACCAGTCCCACTGGCAGAGGGTCTGCTCCTGGAACGATCGCTTGAGGGTCCGGATCCTTGATCACATCCGGATTGCCCCCCAGCTGTACTGGAACCTCCGGGTGCTCGTCCGGTTGTTCCTCCGGACGTGTTCCGGGTGTTACCATTGGACGGATTCGTTCCTGTTTGGGACTGATTCCATCCATACTGGGCATACGGGCCATTTGGTCCCCCTAAAGGTGACTGTTGTGGCCATCCGCCGTCAAAGGTGGAGCTTCCTGCCGAGCGGCTTTGTTTAGCTCCACTCGCAGAATTATCCCCTTTATTTCCCGTACCTAGACCAAGAGGTATAGAGGTATTATCTGTAAATCTAACCTGATGACTCTTTACTCCTTCATAACGAGGTACAGTTGTCTCTGTTACCCCGTCATTGCCCCTCAAAGAGAACATCTGGTTACTTGTCGTGTTTAGGGCAATTCCTGAAACAGTGAAGTCTGATTCAAGAGTGCCTACTGCACGACCAGTATCTTCTAGATACTTTGACATCTGGATAGCTTTAGCCTCCAGTTCGGAATAATCATCCATCATTTTAGTCTGTTTAACAGCCAAATCTGTGGATTCGCGTATCAATTGATCTTTGAGTTTTTCATGCTCATCGGTCTGTTTTTGGTACGTTTCCCGAGCATCTTTGAAGGCTGATTCTATTTTCTTCAGCTCTTCTTGATACTTGCCGTAGGCCGATTGAGTTGAATTTAACTCTTGTTTAGTTCTATTCAACTCATCATACGAGGCTCTGTATTCCAGATCCGCCGTATATAGTGCATCACGATACTGTTCGTGTTGGAGTTGAAAATCTTGCTTTTCTTTCTCCATCTGATCCAACAACAATTGTTGTTGGCGTCTACAACTCTGATCGTAATCGAGACGTTCCGATATCAACTGTTTGTTTTCAGTCAGAATCTTGTCTCGGGTTCCGGTCAGTGTAATAAGATCCTTCTGGATCTTCTCGTATTCAGCTCTCATGTCTTCAAGCTCGTCCATTTTGTTCTTTTCGAATCCACATTTTTGGTGTTTAATTCGAGAACTGTATGGAGTTTCAAACATACCTGCACTAGGCTTTGGTACCTCAAATGGTAATTTACCAATTTGAGCAGTACTTTTATGCATTGGTGCAGGTTTCGAAGTACCTCCTGGCATGAATAAGGAGTCTCCAAATTCATCCAGTTCATGATGTAAGTTTCTTCTTACATCTTCTAACCCATCAGGGTAGTGTTCTAGTGGATCCCTCCACTCCGTACCTTGGGGTGGTGACTTGATTTCACCATCCTCCATCGGGGAGTCTAGCTCACGATTTGAGCCATTTCCCCTAACTGGGCTCAGCTCAGTCATTTCTGACTGCGCTTACCCGAAGACCAACTGGTCACGGCACCAGTGTAGTGGTTCGTCTCGTTAAGTTAGATTAAATCATAACGAAGAGAGAGAAAAGTTTCCGGGTAGGCAACCGAGCTTTTATTTCAGAGCTTGCGTTACATACGATCACAGCCTCAGAGGACTACATGCTGCTAGTGCATTCGGTTACCCTTTCGGGTAACAACCTGGTTGAGCAGTGGGTAAACCACTACTGAGGAACCTAGGGCTAGGACCAGCCTTATATAGGGGAAAAGCCCGCGAAACTCAGACCGGCCACGTGACGTGTGGCGGACGAGTGGTAGGCCCCCTGGTGTAGTGGATACGAACCCAGAGGCAGGTGCTGCCACCTGCCATCCGGATTCCCCCACCACACCCGAAGGACCTAGGTCTGAGTCTCACGGGTGCATGAACGTTAAAGTGTAAAATACCATACCCCTACACTAGTTTAAACTAAACAACTGGGGGGATCAAGGGCTGTTGAGTTAAATTTGGATTTAAATTCAGTAAGATCTGCTGCAGTTCGGACGTCCACTTTAATTCTGTTCCAAAAGGAAATACCTCTGTATATGGGACTTTGCTTGTATTTCTCAAGCCTGGGATGTCTCTCTTTGAACTTGACCTTCCTGTCTCTGGGGTTCGCAGTTGGTCTCAGCTCAAGCTTTGGAGAGAGTTTGTACATGTGTATGGCAAGTTCCTCATTTCTTCTGTCAGCAAGCAATTGGGTTGAGGTGGCCTTATGTATTTCATTTGTTCGAGTTCTCTGATTGTATGCTTTTAAACAAATTTTTAAGCCCCTGTTTTGCAGCTGTTGCAGCTTCAGAATATGTTACTGTGTAGCACCTTCTAGCACAAAGCTACAATAAAAACAAGATATCAGTGTCTAAAACTGTCGTAACTTGGTTGATATATAAGATGAAGAGCAAGGGGCCTAAGATTGAGCCCTGGGGGACACCATAATTAGCCTGAAGTTTGCTAGCCAACTGACCATTTTGCATTAATATAGACATCACCAGGTTTTGTCCGCTGTAGACTTGGCCATGGCTTTAGAACCATTAGATTCTTACCTATTGAATATTTAGTGGATTCAAAGGATTAAACAGGGACTGACCTATCCTTTAATATTGGCTATTAGTGCTAGGACAAAGAAAGTCTACTCACCCTGCATATAGGTGTGAAACCCCATTTTAACCCTTTAATGCACTGGTGTCTGTTTCTATAGGGGTATACATAGGTTAATACATAGGGTTTATGATGCATTAATTCACACTGTGATCCTTACAGGGTTAGTAGGACACATCTGCTGTCCAGGGGCCGCGAAAACACGCCTTCTACCCCCTCCTCCCACTCCTAGCACCATGCACATGACCCCCTCCTTAACCCTTTAAGGGCCGCTGATGCATTATTGCGTTTTGCCCATTGGTCGTCATGATGCACCAATGAAGTGCTTGTCGCCAGCACTTCATTGAAGTATCATGATGAACCTCTTATAGTTTTTGTGTCAACCCATAGGGTCGGCATGATGGCAGGGCTGCATTCATGTATCATGACGACCAATAGGCACGATGCATTAATGCATCACTGACCCATAAAGGGTCAATCCTCTTTCACATACCTGTCAGCACCCCTATCACAACTCCTATTGCCGCCACAAAGGGCCGCCACTGTTTCTAAGACTTGTACACTATATCAGGTTGCTACAGCCCCCTTATGGACGCCAGGCTCAGTCTAGGGATGCCAGTCAATACACCTATAGGCAGCAGTGACGCCTGTATGCATGCAATGCTCCCAAACATAGCCTGACAGCTTGGTCTTACCGCTGCACCTAATGCAAACCGCCACACCTAATGCTACAGCCACCTGCTCTAAGGCACTACTAAGGCTAAGGCTTTCTAGAGGGCCGCAGATAGCTTTTCTGATGGCTCCAATACCCCCATGTACTTATTAGCAGTTCAAACTGACGTGCCACTGGCTTATTAGAAGGGCAGGTGAGCTTACAATTTCGTTATGATACTGCTGCACCTTGCTATAGTATTGCATTGATGCTAGAAACTCAGTTAGACTGTATAATAATCTGTAGGGTCGTTATAGTCGCTCCAGATAGAGGTACATCATTGTATTTGGCCATGAAATAAATTATTTTGTCCTTAAAAGATCGCTAAATAGCCCTACAGCTAGGCTGATATAATAGACATTACACATTTTTATTAGCCATGATGTTCGCCAGCTCGAGCTACCCTTAAGTTATAGGTCACACTATGGGAAACTCCCATTATTAAGGGAGATATGATGTTTTTTTGTAAAACTGCCCTTTTATGCCGGTGACACTTAAACAGATAGGTTTTGGCTGGAGGTAGGGCGCTACCACACAATGGATAGTGCACAGGTAGACCGGCCATGGCAAAAAAGGCTGCTACCGTAATCTCCCGCGTAGAAGACGCGGTGCGCGTAGAAGACGCTCCCCAAACTCAGGGTATGCTGGTTCGCGTAGAAGACGCATCCAACCCCTCTGAATCGATTTGTAAAAAAAAAAAAACCCGTACAGGATGCCCCCCCAACTCAGCAGGGGGGGGGGGTTCGCGTATAAGACGCACCCCCCACCCCCCACCCCCAGGCTCTATGAGTTCAAGCTGTCATCGGCACACGGTCGGCTTGAACCCGCCAAGCCAATCTACAGTGACCGGTCTGCCGCCCTGCTGGCTATATGAGTTCAAGCTGTCATCGGCACATGGTCGGCGTATTCCCCGCTGAGCAAATCTACAGCGACCGGTCTGCCGCGCTGCTGGCTATATGAGTTCAAGCTGTCATCGGCACACGGTCGGCGTCAAACCCGCCGAGCAAATCTACAGCGATCGGGCTGCCGCGCTACTGGCTATATGAGTTCAAGCTGTAAGCAGCACACGGTCGGCGTCAAACCCGCCGAGCGCCCGTCGACACCTCCCGGTCTGCCGCGGTGCAGGCTATATGAGTTCAAGCTGTCATCGGCACACGGTCGGCGTCAAACCCGCCGAGCGCCCGTCTATACCTCCCGGTCTGCCGCGCTGCTGGCTATATGAGTTCAAGCTGTCATCGGCACACGGTGGGCCTTATCCCCGGCGAGCGCGTCGACACCTCCCGGTCTGCCGCGGTGCTGGCGCTATGAGTTCAAGCTGTCATCGGCGCATTTTCCCAAATGAGATGTTGGAAAACCCCGCGTATAAGACGCACCCCTAACTTGAAGAAATCCTATAAGACGCACAAGGCATTTGTTTGGCGTAGAGGACGCGTCTTATACGCGGGAGATTACGGTAGTTTAAAAATTATTTCACTTATTCTTTTTCAAAACCAATTTTTTAGGGGGGCATGTTCTTTAGGGGGACAAAACACATAGGTTAGTACACAGGGTTTATGATGCATTAATTCACACTGTGATCCTTACAGCGTTAGTAAGACACGTCTGGTGTCCAGGGGCCGCGAAAACACACCTACTACCCCTTATTATGTTATTGGCTAGCCAATAACATAGTCACGTAAGGGGAGTTGATGCAATGGAATGTGGCCAAATGGGTAGTGTCATACTAGTGATTGGCATGATCAAGTTGTCATATGAGAAATATCATATGGCTAGTGGTGTATGGAGTAAATACATCAGGCTCATAATAAATAGTGTTGTTTCCAGTTATCACTGGTTTATTCAGCTTTAGGCAACATGTAAGAAATATCAATCATACAGTAGTTAGTATGTAGGTAATTTGTACATACAGTAAACATACAGTAATTTATGAAGTACAATGTTCAGTTCCACTCCACCTGTGAGGTATTAATAATACAATGTCCAGCATAGTTCTAGGTGGGTTCCCACACCTAGCTCCTGACCTGCTGCTTAGAGGAATAATGTAATAATGAATAACTTTACCCTCTGGTGGAAGTCTTGGAGAAGATAGCCCCTGGCCACTAATGATGGAAAACCAATGCCTGTCTAGCATAGTTTCACCATAGTGCAGTGGTATAGCAGGTAGCAGGAGATGACTGGAGATGTTACCTCTAGAGCGGTTCTTGGTGATGTGTCTTCCTGGAGGTGCATACAGGCTATTTGTAGCAAATCTTGGAAAAGCACCTCCAGACTGACTGGAGCCAGCAGCATCTGCCTAACTCTACAATTGTTTGAGGGGACTCTTTCAAGTGTCACAGGGGGACAAAGGACCCCCATGGACGCCGCTATGCCCCCCATTGTCTTGGTCGGTTCTGCATCTTCAGACCCTCATATCTCGGTCGTTTATGCGTTTATAACCGCCATTTTGGGCATGCGCGGAGTTGAATATGCCAAGTTTATAATGCCCGCTGGATAGGCGCGTAATTCGCGCCGGTTTGTCTGTAGTGCACTCGGAGCTCCTTTCAGTCTCCATGGCATAACTTCCTTAATAATGGGAGTTCCGCCTTGATCTTGGGCTCATTTTGACCGTCTAATTATGGGCTTTCCATAAATGCTTTGATATTTGACCTAGCTCGCTCAGGAGCGACGCTAGAGCGACCGGAAGGTTATGGCGTCGTGCTTATGTAACCCATTGTTCAGTCCTTAGAGTGCTCAGACACTCATGACGGCGTCAGCGGTGCTCAGGCACCCGTGATGGCCGGTTGCATTCACTTACAAGTTATTAATTTGTGCATTGAACCATGAGGTCGCACACTGAGACCCTCATTTTTATTATATTGTGCAGTGAACCATTAGGTCGGAGCCTTTGATGTCAGAGAGAGTGTTTGTAACTGACCTGGCTGGTGTGCAGTGGGGCATGAACGCTCTTATACAAAGTTTGAGCGCTCTTATAGCTCTTAGAACCAACCTATGTATTAATTTCATAGATATTCTTTGATTAATACAAAATATGTTAGAATTTATGGAATAATAAAATGGTATATCATAGAATACTCCCTCTCCCCCGAGAGAATGCGAAACTCCGTCATTTCGCCGAGGGAATGTACAATTTATACAATTTTTACCTTATTTTGGAGTTATATACTGTTTGTAAGAGGATTTGAAGTGATGGGGAGTGCTTCAAATGCAATTTTTGTGGTAGAGCTTTGTCAGTATAAACAATTTTCTCCTGGGTATAAGTACATTTCCGAGTTTCTATATCTTACCATACCTGAGCTTATTTGCTCATGTGACATCAATTTTGGGTACAATTTCCCATTTTTATGTACAACATTCAATTTGGCAAATAGTGTGCAATTTTGGCATTCAATGTTCAATTTAGCGTGCAAATTGAACATAAATGACAATTTTAGTGTGCAAATTTACAATTTCGCGTGTAATTGCGTTCAATTGACAATTTCAGTATGCAAATATATAATTTTTGCGTACATTTGGCAATTTAAGTGTGCAAATATATAATTTTCGCGTATATTTGGCAATTTTAGTGTGCAAATATATAATTTCGCGTGCATTTGGCAATTTTAGTGTGCAAATATATAATTTCGCGTACATTTGGCAATTTTAGTGTGCAAATATATAATTTCGCGTGCATTTGGCAATTTTAGTGTGCAAATATATAATTTCGCGTGTATTTGGCAATTTTTTGGTGTACAAATATATAATTTTTGCGTACATTTGACAGTTTTAGTATGCCAATATATAATTTTGCGTTCAATTGATAGTTTCTGTATGTACATATATAATTTTTGCGTACAGCTTGGATACACCTAGAAATGTTGATTTCTAAAAATCTGACTTCAGTGTATGAATTGGGTACAGACATACAGTATAATGTGCAACATATAATTCAAATGTAAATTGGATACAACTTACAATCTAGTGTGCAAACATGCAATCTTTGTGTGCAAATTGGGTACAAGTGTACAATCTGGTGTGCAAACATACAATTTTAGTGTGCAAATTGGGTACAAGCGTACAATCTGGTGTGCAAATATACAATTTTAGTGTGCAAATTTGGTACAAGCGTACAATCTGGTGTGCAAACATACAATTTTAGTGTGCAAATTGGGTACAAACGTACAATCTAGATTACACTATTCAATTTATGGGATTTGAGACAAATTTTTCCGAGGGCCGGAAAAACAAAGTACTTCATGTACAATAGGCTTGTTTGTCTCTGAGTTACTCATTGATTTTGCTATATGGGTGTATTAATTGGCAATTTCGGCAGTGGGCCGCTGCTTAATTGACTTTTCCCCTAGCCTTTTGAGTATGTGTCCCTGAAAGAGATTTTTTTTTTTTTCATTCATTTTTTCCAACAATTTACTTGGATACCTAAAGTGTGTTACTTTAAGTAAACCTTGGCATAGTATACAAGTGCTAGTGGGTACAAAAACTGTCTTAGTTATCTACCTGCATTCATGTATATTAATGTTAGATTTGTACAATTTTACAATTTGTAATTTGCAATTTCGCAATTTTGCGCGTATATGCGCGCATTAATCATCGATTTTGTGAGAATACCATAGATTTTCATATTATACATCAACAAGTGGCTGTGTATATAATTTTTTTTTTTTCTAATACTTTGATAATTTCATTGACAGTGGAGGTGTGTCAGGAGTGAGATGTGAGTCTCCTCCCTGGTGTGCTCATGCAGTGGTGGCACCTGAGGTGTTAGGTGCCAGATTCTGGCATGTGTCTGTGGCAGTGCCTAGCTTGGTGTCAGTGGACAGTTCAGGGTGGGGGGGGGTGTGTGTGTGTCCATTTAAGGAGTGTGTGGCTGGTATCGGAGTATCAGTTCCTCTCTGGAAGTCACTGCTGTAGTACCATGGCCCATCTACAAGCTCTCTTTGCTCTGCCTGTCCCCCAGGTGATGGAGGTGGGGAGTCCAGTTAGGGCCCTGGTTGAGTCTAACCAGACCATCCATTATGGGTACATAGTGAGTAATTTCAAGGAGATCATTGAGCATGGTGATGTGATGGTCTGTAATTACTCCTGCCACTATTTCTTAGGCTCAGCCTTGCGTCGGGGGGCCACTGTGGCCCTTCTGACTAGGGCCTTGGGTAATATGGGTTTCTGGCCCATGGACTATAGCTTAGGGCCGCGGGAGCGAGTGCTATGGGATTATCTGTTGGCGGCATCCCTCCTCGATCTTGCGGCATCCGGGAATCCATGGACTGGGGATGCTGGAGGCCCGGCTCGCTGAGTGGGAGCAGGATCACGGCCATATGTATGGCTCGGACTCGGACTCGGACTCTCCCATTGATGTTGAACCCGAGGATCTGTGGTAGGATCCCGACTGACTGAAACCTAGGGTGTAAAAACCCGCCATCCCAAAGGCCCTTTTCAGGGCCGGCAAATTGTCCGAAAAGTTCTGAATACTGTCTCTGATGTGTTGTCTCCTGGTGGTGGACTGGGGGCAGCCTAGGCTGTGGGCAGTCTAGGCTGTTTCCACAGTCACCGGGGAGGGCTGGTGGTTTAGAAAATTAGCAATAGTCTGCATGTTTGACCTTGCGGTCTCCTCCTGTTGTTCGTCAATAATTATATCTGTTGTATTTTCCAGTGCTGTCATGGTCACCGGGCTGGTGCCACAATCATTCTGGAGAAGCATGGAGTAGTACAGTCCTTTGTTTTTAAGGGCTGGTATAGTACTGAACCTAGTGCGCCAAGGTAGGTGTATCACCTGAGGGAGGTGATAAGCAAATTCTCCTCTCTGTGTTGTTATAACTGCTGGTCCATTCCAGGTAAATATAGCCTTAGGTAGTGGGAAGGTTTTAACCACTATATCCTTATAGATAGGGGCAGCTGCTGATTTAATCTCATCAAATTCATGTGGTATTGGCCTCAAGGGTAGCGCGAAGTTTGAGTCTCCACAATATATTTTAAAATATATTGTGGGGTTTGTGCGCTTGGCCACATTTTTCTTGCCACAGTGTGTCTGTGCAAATTTCTTAAGGTACTTCATTATTCTGTAGGCTGAGTAGATGGTCAGGGTGAATAATATAGCAATTATCAGGGTGTGGGTTTCCTGAATTGTGAGGAAGGGGGTGTGGGTTTCCTCTGTAGGGGTTAATTTGGTAGGATTCTTATCTGGGAGCAATTTGTGTAGGGGCAGCTCGGTGACTAGTCTGAATGCTTTGGCTGTAGGCAGGTAGGCTACAGTCCCTCCTAGTCTGTATAATTTGAGTAGTATGTATACTATAAAAATGTGAGCTGATATCCCTAGGATGAGTCCTAAGCTTTGGAAGATTGGATGCTCTGTAACTCGACGTAGGTATGATTCTACGTAGCGTGTTTCCATTGCCTTATTAAGGTTGGAGGCATCTTTTAATACTGTTTTGGCAAAGGGCTCTAAATTTAGTTGAGTAATATCATCCATGATTGGATTTTCCTGTAGTTTTTCTAAGGTTCTAGAAAGGTTCACTACTGGGAAATTTGGAAGATTCTCTCTTTCATCTGGTTTGGTTTCAGAAATTTTGTTAAGTGCTGCCATGAATGGTAAATTAATTGTCTTGAGAATGTAATGAAATGATAAGGTTGAGTTACAGGGCAACCTTGTGTTTGGAAGAGAAAATTCTCCTACACTGATTGTGCACCCACAGGGTACACCTATGATTGAGTAGGACTGGGCCTTCCGAGTTTCAGACGTTTTACCATGGCAGTTGATAAAGTAATGGGGTTCATTAGTAGTGACCAGATACTCATCTTCAGAAATGGAAATAGCATGGGTGGTAGGTGCTTGCAGTGGTGAAACTGTAAACTTGCAATGTTCCTTAATCTGTTGAGCCTGGTTAGTAAAAATGGCTACAGGGCATGTAGGCCTGTGTTTATAGATTCTACCATTTACATCTCTGCATACCTTTACTGTAGTACCTTCACATGCCTGCATATCTGCTGAGTCCAATTCGATAAATAATGATTCATCGTAAGATACTGCTAGAAACTCAGTTGTGGTTTGTAATTTGGTGACTCCTCTGGTGGGGGTCTCCTGTGTGTCTATAGGCATGGGTGATGTAATCATTTGGTACAGTTTGAAGGTTGAGGTGGTAGATTGAATTATAATGTCCAGATGAATATATATATGGTGAGCTGAGTAAGTGTATGAGGTCAGCTTCTGTGAATAATAGAAATCTAAGTCATTAATTGCGACTTGTGCTCCAGGGTGTGTGATCCTAAGTTTGTTATTAATGTCAATTAAGTATCTAGCAAGGTCTGAGGGTGGTACTATATCAGGGGTTAGGATTCCTGATGATAGCATCCTCAGGGCTGCATTTGTCCTTTGCAGTGATTGAACTGTATTCATTCTTGCTGCTATGATAATTAGTGCATCATTTAATACTTGCATTTTTTCCCTTTGAGTTTTCTCGTGCCTTGAATATGAGTCAAGTGACCTGGACATGTTAGAGGCCCACAGGTTGACGGTGTCACCTATGGTGTTGATTGTGCTGTCCAGTACCTTCTTATCTTGGATGTATGCTTTAACAAACTTATCTTGTCTGTCTGTGATCTTTTCAATGAGATTAGCTGCTTCCTGATCCTGTTTAGCAAATTTTCTTAGTATTTCATCTATGTTCTTGAGCTGTCCCATTACTTGGTTTACATCTTCTACTGTGGCTAGACCTAGCACACCGCGAAACAGGGGTGCTAGAAAACCCAGTATGGCCTCTCTTTTGGCCTTGTCCAATGTGTTTATGGGGTTGGATAAGAACAATTTGATGGAGGCTAGTGTTTCATTTATCTCCTTGTCTGCAATTTCCAGCAAGGTGTCTAGCTCCTTAGCTTGTTGGATAATTTGGCCAGAGGTATGATCTTGTAGAGTAGGAGTGGTCAACTGGAGTATTCTATCCCTTATGGATCCTTGGGTAACGGGTGCCCGAGGTATCTTGTAGGGAATAGCTAACAACAGTGTTGTGGTTGTATGTCCATTGACCAATGGTTGAGGGCTAGGTTTGAATACTACTCCTATGTTTTGTCTCACCACAGGTGTATAACCTGCAGTAAGTGGTTTTGTAGTATATAATAACAGCATAGTTAGCAGTATGGGTGAAACTCTCAGTGTCCCCATGGTGCTTGTGTAAAGCAAGTTTGCTGTTTAAAGTCTTGTAAAATTTGTAGTGATTTGGTGCTGGTAAAGTCTAAGTGTATGGTGTAACACTTTAAATGAAGTGGTTCAAACTGTACCTTTGCAAGATTGAGCTGTCTTGGCAATATGTCCGGTGAGTCTATAGAGATTGACCAGTAAATGGTAAGGTCAGGTTGAAGGTGAAGTAGGTGTGTTCTTTATCCTAGTGCAGTCTCTCCTAATGGAGAAGTGGGCTGGCTAATTCCCAAGTGGGGTCCTGTAGACTTGTGTTCCAGACTGCAGCTGGATGAAGACTGATGGTGGGCTATGGTCCACAGTGCTTCTTATGTAGCCTACCCTACCCACATCCATTGTGGGCCTGGTATTGTTTCTCTGGAGTCAAGGCCTTGATCTCCAGTGTCTGCAACTGTGGGGGTCTATTGTGTACTCTGTGTACTAGTAATTAGCTCCTCCTGTCATCCAGGACAGCCATTCATGACCGTCTAGACAGTTGTCTGAGTGTAGCTTATAAGGTCAATTGATCTCTATAGACAGCTGTGTTGGCATAGCGCGCTCTTTCATGTGGGGATTAGGCTTTAGACACTCCATTGTGTTACCCTTACTCTTCTTAGACTTCATGTCTGCTTTACTTGGGGGGTCCCAGTCTTTGACCCTTTTCAGAGGCAATAACCTACTGATATATTTACAAATTTGATTGGCTTTATATACATATAAGTAATTCATTATCAGTCACACATGTCTTATGTGTGGATGAAGAGAATTTGTAATACATTTTGAAAATCTTATGTCTTTTGGTATCTCAATCTTGTTTCTAATTTCTTGAAACTGCACCACACCTAGATGTCTTTCTTAGTATGTGGTGTGCAGGCCTAGGCTTGATAGGGCCTATGCCTGTGGTTTCCCTTGTAAGGGTGATATCATTTTTGTTCCTTACAATTTTGCTGTAGTATTTGGCCTCATGTGGAATAAGCCTGTGTGCAAATTCATTGTTTCTGACAGCCACAACCTTTTTCAGTCTGTCTATGTGCACTGGTCTGGCCACCAATAGATTGGTGTCCAAGTTTTTGAGTTTGGCACTTGTCAAACTAGGTCTATCTACTACAACATATGGTCCCATAAAAAGGGGTTGAAGTTTCTTACACTCTGTGTTGGTCAGGATTCTTGGTATGTTTAGGTACACCATGTCGGTGACCTTGATTTCCTGTGGTGTAAGTTTCTTATCATATCTATCCTTCCTTTCCTTTTGTAGCTTGGCGACCCTTTCTATAGCTTTCCTCCTAGAGGTATCTTGATTCGTTATCATGTTAGCTACATGGTCTGCTACTGTGGATATGTCTTCCTGTATTCCCAGCCCTAAGTCCATTGGGGTGGCTGGGTTTCTTCCATGGAGTAGGAAGAAAGGGGTGAATCCTGTGGTTTGGGATTCAGTGTTGTTTAATGCAAAGGTTATGGGTTCAATAAATGAATCCCAATTGTTTTGGTGCTTTGAGCAGAATGCTCTGAGTGCTGTGCCTATGCTAGCATTGAATCTCTCTACAAGCCCATTTGATTGTGGCCTGTATGGTGAGGAGAATTTATGTTTGATCTTGAGGTGTTTAGTTAACTTTGTGAACTTTGCACCTGTATAACATGTCCCATTGTCTGTTTGAAGAGTGGCTGGTGTTCCATGATGACAGATTATATTCTTGTAGAACTCTGCTGCTGTTGTCTCAGCTTTTAAGTCAGTAGTAGCCCAAGCTGTTGCATATCTGGTAGCATAATCTATGCAGACTTGTATATGTTTGTTTCCCCTGGCAGTTGTGGGAAGTGGTCCCACCGCGTCTAGGTTTAGGAACTTCATTGGTGAAGTCATGTACTCTCTCACTGTCATTGGTGTTTTGTGTGAGTGTACTTGCCTTTTTGCTGTGAGGCATGTGTGGCAGGTGGAAACATATTTTGTTGTGTCTGCTAGCATAGACTTCCAATATACCCTAGGTCGGAGTGCTGACAGCATCCTACTTGAACCAAGATGGCCGCCAGTAGGTGAGTCATGGAAATACTGTAGTGTACTTGTTACCCATTGCTGTGGTATAACAATTTGAAGTGGTACAGTATTGGTTTTTCTCCAATTTATGGGGCATATATGGACTAATGTACCATTTACCAAGGTGTATGTCTGGCCTTGGTTGATGATTCTATTTCCTTGTGCTTTTGGTGCAGGCAAGGTCCCATCCTCAAGATACTGTATGAGGGGCAATAGGTCCTTGTCTTTCCTTTGTTCCAAGCCAAGGTTTGTACCTGAGATGGATGTGTCGGGAATCTGATCCAGTAGTTGATTTATATCTAGCACATGTTGTTTTATTCTGTCTCTTTCCTTTTCTTTTTCATCGACTATTGGCCTATCTTGTGCCTTTTGTTGGGGTGTGTCACTCTTGTTTTGGTGTGTAGGCTCCTTTGGAGGGCCTATTCTCGCCTTGATGGGAGTGGCAACCTTTTTCTTTAAAGGCACAATTTGC
The DNA here is from genome assembly GCA_949317995.1 of Acholoe squamosa. Classification (NCBI taxonomy): domain Eukaryota; kingdom Metazoa; phylum Annelida; class Polychaeta; order Phyllodocida; family Polynoidae; genus Acholoe; species Acholoe squamosa. The sequence continues at coordinate 43,799,774 of OX439041.1, forward strand.
TTTTTGTCATTCTTCTTTGTCTCAGAGTTCTTTGACTTAGTAGATGCAGTGTCTTTTGTGACATTTTTCCTGGCAGGTGGGGTTTTGGTAGGTTTGTTCCCTGTGACCTTTTTCTCATTTAGAATAGTTTGTGATTGTGTGGGGGGTTTTGGTGTGCCCTCCTGAATCATTTCTCTAGTCTTTGAGCGTGTGGTCATAGGACACAAATGGTTTGATGTTTCCTCTCCCTGCATTGGTTCAAAGAATCTGACTGATTTAGAAGTTGCTTGAGTAATAGCATATATTGTGTCTTCTGGATCTTCATCATCTGAGTCAGGTGGGGTGAAGGGTGGCTCCTTAGGAGTTGCCTTCAGCATCTGATTGAGTGATGAGAATTCAATAGGCTCGAAGTCATTATCTGGAAAGAGTTGTGAGTATTCTCTCTCACAGTGGCAAAACACATAGTGTGTAGATTGCTTCAAGATACCCCTAATGGGTGTCTCTGGCCTTTCAATGGTGTTGGGTGGATCATCCCTTTTGAATGGTACTTTCTTTGTTACTTTTGCAAACTTGGTTCTACTGGCTGCTCTAACTCTCCTTGGTGGGGGTGGAGGGTTAGTCATGGGTCCAGAATCTGGGTATTCTCTTCTAGACATAGCATCTGGTGGTGTGTTATCATCACCTTTCACGTGTTGGATGGTGAATGAAAATTGTTGTATGTCTAGAGCCCATCTGGCCCATCTATGTGTGAGTCCTGTATTGGTTAGTAGTGGGATTAGGGCTGCATGGTCTGTGTATAATTGGAAGTGTCTGGTCTCTAGATAGTGTCTGAAGTGTAATACTCCATACACTACTCCCAGTAGTTCTCTCTCTGTGGTATTGTAATTTCTCTCATGTTTGGAGAGGGTTCTACCTGCAAAGGCTACTGGTCTGAGCACTCCTTCATTATCTCTCTGTGAGAGTACAGCTCCTAAGCTCACATTGGAAGCATCAGTTGCCAAACTGAACTCTTTCTCATAGTTTGGATATCTGAGAAGAGCATTGGTACAGAGGGCATGCTTTAATGTTTTGAAAGCATTATCTGCCTCTTCTGTCCAGACAAATGCTTTGAGATGTGTCTGTAGATCATATAATGGTCTAGCAATTTGGGCATAACCTTTGATAAACTTTTTGAAGTATTGGCATAGGCCTGTGAAGGATCTGACATTTTTGACTGATTTTGGTGTTGGGAAGGTTTTGATTGACTCCACCTTTGTGGGAGATGGTTGTAGTCCCTTGGGTGTGACTCTCATTCCCAAGAAGTCTATTCTGTCTATGAAGTATTCACATTTTGATTTCTTCAGTTTGAGTTTACCAACTCTTAGGCTGTTGAACACATCTTCCAGGTCATGGAAGTGTTGTTCGATTGATGGTGATAATACCAATATGTCATCTAGGTATGGTAGGGCACATTTGTACTTGAGTTTGTTCAGAATTAATGTGACTAGATGGCAGAATCCCGCCGGTGCCGTCGCTAAACCCATCGTCATCCTTTCATAGACATATTTTTTGTCATTTGCTATGAATGCGGTTTTATGCTGATCCTCCTGTCTTATAGGAATTTGAAAAAATCCCTGTTGGGCATCTAGCTTACTGAATACTCTTGGTCTGAGTGACCCTATCATGTCTAGAGTGTCATCGGCCCGGGGTGTAGATAAGGCTTGATTTATCGTGTTCTGGTTCAAATAACGAAAATCTGTGACGAGCCTATGGCCTCCCGATGATTTTTGTACTAAAAAGGATCTGGAAGCCCAGGGGCCTTCAGCACATTCTCTCAGAATGCCCTGTTGTACTAGCCTTTCACACTCTTCCCCTATTGCAGCCTGTTTTTCTGGTGTTTGTCTATATGGTAGGAAATGACATGGTACTGCCTCAGGTTTTACATGTATTGAGTGTGTATACAGGTGTGTGGCACCAATGTCTCCATCTTTTCCTACAAATACATCATCATACTTGGTCAGCAGTGATCCTAATCTATCATGCTGATCTTTGGATGTGAGCACAGATTTTGGTGGAACATTCTCTTCCAATTCTGGCTCGAGGTCATGTGCCTCACTATGTATAGCAGCTATTTCAGAGAGTCTGATTGAGTTGGGTTCAGGGTCAGCATATGTGGACTCACAGTCTGAGTCTGTGTCACTGAATTGAGTTACATCCTCAGGCCGTATGGCTGAGATGGATTGATCAGTGTGTGGGGTTGTGTCTGACACCTGTTGAGGTTTTTCTAAATCAGATTCCTTGACTTCCTGAAATAGAGCTATGATGGCACCCTTTTTGATTTTATGTGGGCGCCTGCTGGTGTTGAGTAACACTAGGGGATGTTTGTTATTTTCCCTGGGAGTTACTGCTGCCCTTTGAACTAGATATGGGGCATTGTTATTTCTTTGGAGGTTATCTACTACTCCAGTTTTCCCTTGCAGTGATTGAGTAGATGTGACCCTACCCAATACTGCAAGTTCAGAGAATGGAGGGATGGTAAAATCCCTCACTGCCCTAACGGGTTTGAGAATTTGTTCAGGATCAACATTAAATTCAATTTGAGATTTTGTAGTGCTTAAGAAATCTGTGCCGAGGACAACGGGCTGTGTGAGGTTGGGTATTACAGCAAATTGGTATTGGAATCTGACACCTTGGATTCTAAAGTTCAGCATAGCTGAATGTCTAACATGACACACCGATCCATCTGCCAAGTGGATGTTGATTTTAGATTTCCTCAGTTGGATATGGAATCTCTTTTGGAGATCCATGAGGAATGATTGTCTGACACAGGTGATAGTAGCACCTGTATCAACCAAACATTGTACATCTGAAACATCATATAGATTTGCATTGATACAGCCATTTTGAAGAAGTACAATAGAAAGCTTGGTACTCTCACCTGTATCCTTTGATGATGAATCTGGTGGGGTGATGTGTATCACTGATGGACGTCTCTGTCTGTTAGATGGTAGATTTGCACTAGCAATTGTCTCTGGTTGGATCTTTGTTAATCCTGATTGATTGTTTGTATTTGGGGTGTCACAGTGCACTGGCCCATCGGCACTGTGACATCCTAGTTTTCCTGGTTCTGTGGGGTGGTTGAGATGCTTGCCACCAGGAGTTTGGAGATTTGATCCATCACATGAGGTGGTATTTGGGGATTACTTTGTTGGTTCCCCTGGTAACCTCTTGTGTCAGGTTTGTAATCCTCCCGGCGTGAGTTGGAACCCTGGTTATATTGACCAGAGTTGCTGTATTGACCGGAGTTATTGGATCTCTGGTTGTTGTAGGCGCCATTGTTGTTGTAGGATCCACTGTTGTAGTTCCTATGTGGACTCTGGCTCCTACTGTTGGATCCTTGATTATAGGATCCAGAGTTGTTTGAACCCTGGCTGTTGTTGTAGGATCCAGAGTTGTTGTAGGATCCAGAGTTGTAGTTCCTATGTGGACTCTGGGTCCTACTGTTGGATCCTTGATTATTATAGGATCTGCCATTGCTTGGGGTTCTGTCTCTCCTATCACTGTATGAAGAGTTACCATTGTTGGAGTTGGAAGAGCTGTTGTCTTTCCTACTGTTGTGACCCCCCCGGTTGTTGTTGTTGCCCCCTCTACCTCTACCTCTATTGGATTGGTAGTTGGGGTCATAGTTATTTCCTCTGTATCTACCGGTAGGGTCTCTTGATGCAACCTTAGCTTCCTGTTGCCTTACATGGGCACTAGACATTAGGTTAACATCTTCATCTGCACTAGTGCTGATTTCCTGGACCTTTTTCTTAGTAGGCTGTGGGTTGGATTCTGCATCCCTCACCTTCCTAGATCTCTCTTGGGTCTCAACCTCTAGGGCTAGGTCTAGGGCTTGGTCAAAAGAGTCTATTTTCTTGTTCTCAAGAGCCACAGAGATCCAGGGCCTCATACCTTGGGTGAATGCCTTGCTTAGGATTTCATCGCTTTGGCGTTGGGCATTACACACTTTCCTGAGATGGCATGCATAGTCTAGGACAGGTTCATCTATCTTTTGTGCACGGAGTGCAGTCCTTGAGATTATATTGTCTCGAGTAGCAAAATACTCTTTTAATTTATTCACTACATTGGTCCATGTCAACATGTCAGGTGTGGCACTCTCCCTGAAGGATTCAAACCAAGCTAGTGCTTGTCCTTCGAGGTACTTGGGTAAATATGTTACCATGGTGTCACTGTCTGTCACTTTGTACTTATCCTTCAGATATTCTGGGAATTTGTGATCAATAAATAATGCTGTTGACATGAGTGGTGATGGGTGTGAAAAGGTTTTGGGTTTTGTTACCTCATGTATCCTGATCTTTCTGTTGTCCTGCTGTTTATTGTCTATGAGCTTGGTCATGTTGGACACCATGGAGATTATGATGTCATCTTTGGATCCAGAGGCAGATGGTGTGACAACAGGTGTGATGGCAGGTGTGGGAGGTTGTGGGGTCTGGGATGATACCATTTTCATGAGATCTGCTATCTGTTGTTGTTGTCTCTCTAGGGACTTCCGCTGATCTTCCATGGCCTTCTGTTGAGCATCTATTGCTGCATTCCTCTCTGCCAGTTGTTGGTTGAGGATCCTCTCCCTTTCCTCCTGCTGGGACTTGTTGGTCTCTAGGGCAGTAACTGCATCTTGGATGGCCTTCTCATAGGCCCTTATCTTCTCAGCTGTCTGATTAGGTTGGGGGCCTTCATCGGTGTCCATGATGGAGGGTGTGGGGGAGGTGTCTCTGGAGGAGTGGCTGTCAAAGGCTGGAGCTGGGGTGGAGGATCTAGATGAGGGTGTGGATCCACCCCCTGAGGCAGATCCTTCTTCCCCTGAGGTAGATAGCGTGAGTTGAGCGTCCTGTAGAGATCCCTGGGAAATGTTGGATCCCTGAGAACTGGTTGTTCCCTGAGTAGACAGGGTGGGTGGTGTGGGGTCTACTGAGTGTGGGTCTGTTGTATTGGAGGCTGGTTTGCCTCCTGTGGGCCTCCTAGATCTTGGTGGGAGGGAGACCTCTTCAACAGGCCCCTGACTACGTAAGGTCTTTGTGTGTTGTTCTGCCAGCTTGACTGATAAGGCCTTGATGTGTGTGGTGGACCTCACTGACGTGTGGGAGACCTCACTGACGTGTGGGAGACCTCACTGACATGTGGGAGACCTCACTGACGTGTGGGAGACCTCTCTGACGTGTGGGAGACCTCTCTGACGTGTGGGAGACCTCACTGACGTGTGGGAGACCTCACTGACGTGTGGGAGACCTCACTGACGTTTGGGAGACCTCTCACTGACGTTTGGGAGACCTCACTGACGTTCTGGGAGACCTCACTGATATATGGGAGATCTTACTGTTGTGTGAGGGATCTCATTGATGTGTGGGAGATCTCATTGATGTGTGGGAGATCTCACTGATGTGTGGGAGATCTCACTGATGTGTGGGAGATCTCATTGATGTGTGGGAGATCTCACTGATGTGTGGGAGATCTCATTGATGTGTGGGAGATCTCACTGATGTGTGGGAGATCTCACTGATGTGTGGGAGATCTCACTGATGTGTGGGAGATCTCACTGAAGTGTGGGAGATCTCACTGATGTGTGGGAGATCTCACTGGTGACCTTGGTGGGTATGGTGTCAAGGTCAAGGTCACTGGGTGGGTGGAGTGGGTCTTACTGTGTGTATGCGGTACCAGCTTTAATTTACTGTGTGCATGATTGTTCTTAGTTGCGGTACCAGCTTTAACTTACTGTGTGTATGATTGTTCTTAGTTGTGTTACCAGCTTTAATTTTTATGAGCCTGTGAGAGATGGGATCTTAGTAGGATGTTCTCCACCACTTTGTCATACTAGTGATTGGCATGATCAAGTTGTCATATGAGAAATATCATATGGCTAGTGGTGTATGGAGTAAATACATCAGGCTCATAATAAATAGTGTTGTTTCCAGTTGTCACTGGTTTATTCAGCTTTAGGCAACATGTAAGAAATATCAATCATACAGTAGTTAGTATGTAGGTAATTTGTACATACAGTAAACATACAGTAATTTATAAAGTACAATGTTCAGTTCCACTCCACCTGTGAGGTATTAATAATACAATGTCCAGCATAGTTCTAGGTGGGTTCCCACACCTAGCTCCTGACCTGCTGCTTAGAGGAATAATGTAATAATGAATAACTTTACCCTCTGGTGGAAGTCTTGGAGAAGATAGCCCCTGGCCACTAATGATGGAAAACCAATGCCTGTCTAGCATAGTTTCACCATAGTGCAGTGGTATAGCAAGTAGCAGGAGATGACTGGAGATGTTACCTCTAGAGCGGTTCTTGGTGATGTGTCTTCCTGGAGGTGCAGACAGGCTATTTGTAGCAAATCTTGGAAAAGCACCTCCAGACTGACTGGAGCCAGCAGCATCTGCCTAACTCTACAATTGTTTGAGGGGACTCTTTCAAGTGTCACAGGGGGACAAAGGACCCCCATGGACGCCGCTATGCCCCCCATTGTCTTGGTCGGTTCTGCATCTTCAGACCCTCATATCTCGGTCGTTTATGAGTTTATAACCGCCATTTTGGGCATGCGCGGAGTTGAATATGCCAAGCTTATAATGCCCGCTGGATAGGCGCGTAATTCGCGCCGGTTTGTCTGTAGTGCACTCGGAGCTCCTTTCAGTCTCCATGGCATAACTTCCTTAATAATGGGAGTTCCGCCTTGATCTTGGGCTCATTTTGACCGTCTAATTATGGGCTTTCCATAAATGCTTTGATATTTGACCTAGCTCGCTCAGGAGCGACGCTAGAGCGACCGGAAGGTTATGGCGTCGTGCTTATGTAACCCATTGTTCAGTCCTTAGAGTGCTCAGACACTCATGACGGCGTCAGCGGTGCTCAGGCACCCGTGACGGCCGGTTGCATTCACTTACAAGTTATTAATTTGTGCATTGAACCATGAGGTCGCACACTGAGACCCTCATTTTTATTATATTGTGCAGTGAACCATTAGGTCGGAGCCTTTGATGTCAGAGAGAGTGTTTGTAACTGACCTGGCTGGTGTGCAGTGGGGCATGAACGCTCTTATACAAAGTTTGAGCGCTCTTATAGCTCTTAGAACCAACCTATGTATTAATTTCATAGATATTCTTTGATTAATACAAAATATGTTAGAATTTATGGAATAATAAAATGGTATATCAGTAGACTTGCCCACATAAAAGTTCTTAGTGTTCACATAGGATTAGACTGAGACAAGTAGCTTGGACAAGTCTAAGGTACCTGGATCTAGGGGTTGAGGTAGCTTCCTTAAAAGTTTTAAGGACAAAACTCAGTTTAATATTTCAAATCTGAAAGAGGTATTTGTCATGTTACAAGAGGATTTTAAAATGTCAGGATGTGGTAAAGTCATTATTCATTATAATGACAAAACTCCTTTGTTAGATGGAAGTTATACATGTATTGGGATGAAAAAGTAAAATGCACAGATTGTCTCAAGGTGAGTTTAGCCTTAAGAGAAATAGCCATGTACATGCTCACACATCTGGATGGACCAGATATAATCCTCTTAATTAGGTAGTAATTATGTCATTGGCTTATTGACAGGAGAGGTTCCAGCTTGCTGCACAAGGTGTTGAGTGGGTTGTACTGTTTACCTGTGACCATTAACCCCTTCAGGGCCACCTACATGTATAAAAGTATAAACATATGATACATGTATTATATTGACGGTAGCTATGATGCAGGATGTGAAGTGTTATATTTGCATGTAGCATACCACTTTTGCATGTACATGTAATTTCATATAGAGTCTAGCCCTTTGAACTTAGAAACCAATAACATCTTAGGGCTGTGAAATAGCCCTAACCTTAAACATTTTTTCTTTTATCAATCATCAGAAGGAATATTTATATATGAATTTCAATAATTAGTTAACTTTTTGATCTGATTACGAAAAGTGTGAGAAAAATGCATTTTAACTATATGCCCATACATTCCTATAATTCCACTGTATTAAACTTTAATATTCAATATAAGAAAATATAGAAATAGCTAAGGTTTATTAATTCTTTTAAATTTTAGATATTTATTTCATCATATAGATATTTTTGAAATTAATCATGAAGACCAACTGACATCACAGTTATGCTGTGCTTAACTAGATTTCTTAGCATTTAAACATCTTAAAAATTTAACAATTATCCCCTCATTTCAGCATTATCTCTATTTGTATATAGGTTATCAAGCAGTTTAAAGACTGTGTCAGGGGTCCCCTTCCCTTTAACAAAGCCATATTGTTTCTCAGAGATGTATTTATGTTCAAGTGCCCATTGCATAATGTGGGCATGCACTACCTTCTCTATAGTTTCCCCTGAAGGGGTAGGAGACTAATGGGTTGCCAGTTGGAGACATCATTTAAATTTCCAGACTTGGGGATCGGGACTACAGTGGCTGTTGCCCAGTCAGCAGGGAATACTCTCGTATCAAAGCTTTTGTTAAACATGTCGCATAGTTGTCTCTAGGGGACCCTGAAAGCATCCTTTAGTACCTTGGATTAGACTTCATAAATAGCAGAAGATTTCTCTGTTGCGATATCGGAGATTAATTTGTCCATAGTAGCATGGTCAACCTGAGGGGGACCTATGGTGGTTGGGGATAGCTGTAAATTCTCCATAAATTCCAAGACTGGGGGAGGTGGCTCATAACCTTAAATATTCTGGGTATCTATATTATTAAAAAGTTTTGCACCGATAGACGCAAAAAACTTATTACAGTGTTCAGCAGCTTTGGGGCCATCGTGTCATACTCCTTCTGAGTCGCCAAAAGAGGCCATATTCATGGCATTAGATGGTTTAAGGATTTTATTCAATTCCATCCAAAATTGCTTACTATCCCCTTTACAATCGTCCAAGGTTGTTTCAACTGTACTGCCCTTGGCCTCTCTAGAGGCTTTTGTAATCCAGCATCTGATACGCTGTGCCCTATAAAAATATTAAATATCATGGGTCTCTTTATGTAGAGTGACCATATCCCTGCAATCGGCCATCCTGTCTCTAATCTCATTTGTCATCCAGTTATTATGGATCACCCTATAAGTAATTTGTTTCATAGGACAGACATTATCTAAATAGAGCTTTACCTGTGACAGGATTAACTGCCATTGGTTTGATGGATCGTGCTCGGTGAAAAAATCAGACCAGTGTTCACAGACCCGGTCCTCCATCAGTTGGGTCCTGTCATAATGCCAGTAACTTCTTCCTATGAAATAGCTGATTGGGGCCTTTTCTCTATTTATTTTCTTAACTGCGACAACCGGCAGGTGATCACTGATCAGGTCAGGGAGAGGCCCTGCCATGGTGATATAGTCCGAGTTAGTCAGAATTAGATCCAGGCAGGTTCCAGATTTAGGGCAAGTGACCTGGTGACCTCTTAGCCCTTGGGGACTTTTCTTGGGGATTGGTTTTGCAAATGGAAGCCAAATCACTATGGTAGTAGATCTAACATCTGAATTGTATACATCCTCTTTGTGAATATTTTGCTCATTGACCTGATGAATATTTAAGTATAGAGTGTCAAAGCGTTTTCATGTCAGCTTCACTTGGGAGTCAGAAGCAGACACAGTCACTTAACTATAGACCTGTTGAGTGCATTCATAATGGGGCACTGTCAGCATTCAGTTCAACTTCCTGCTCACGTGTCAGTGACATTTAAGGTGCACTATGGGGACAGGATGTGCCATTCACACAGGTATTTTGGGATACCTGTAGGACGGGGCTGATATATTGTAGGTTTATATACCCAGCGTGATCTATCTTTTAGCTCACAACGTGGCTAGGTTCAAGTTTTCAATACTAATCTTATGGCACTTCTAATAGCTTGCAAATTGTTCTGCTTGTTTTTCCTGCTTGCCCCTTCCCTGTTCCCTTACTCCACTCTTTTCTTCTCATGCACCTTTTCGTTGTCATTTGTTGAGTGTTGATTGCCGTTCTGTTGAAAGTGGTAATTGGTTAGGTTAATATACTTTATACGCACTCTATACTGCTGTAGGGTTACATATTATGGTTAAATAATTAAGTATCTTTTATTTTTTTTTATCAAAAGTACAATGCAGACCATACCGGTAGTAAGTATTTCCTTATCAAATATTGATTCATGAAAATGATCTCTGGACGAAGTATCTGAAGCTTTGTTGTCGTCCATACGACTCTGGAACACTCCATATCATCTTGCTTAATTAATCAATACATTACGATTCTTGTGTCTGGCTCTCTCTTAGATTTCACAAAGAATTCGGAATTGCTCCTTCCACCTATGTGTTGACATACGCCTACATAAGATTTAATTTTGCAAAGTCATCTTAACCTAAGTATTATGACCACTAGGGTGTTGTGTTATTAACCTAGTTTTCCAAGGCAGTTATCCGCTGAAGAAGAGGACAGCACAGACCAAACTCTTTTTATTCTATTTTCCTCCTTTAAATGAATAATTTCACACTACTTATAGGCTGGCCCTTCTGGCATGCAGCTACCCTTATCAAGGTGGGGGTTGTAAACCGGACCGGTAGTTGGAATCTTCGACCTGAAAATCATTCAATATATCGATTTGAATTATACAGAAGGAATGGATGAGGGCTCCCTCTTGGGAAAATCTTTGGGGATGTAATGTCCTCGATGTATGTAGATGTTGGTTAGAACTATAAGCTACACTGTAAAATAATAACTGTTGAATCTACCAGGGATCCTTTTAAAACTGAAGAGTGAACCACCATAATTATATAGCAGGGAGCCAGTGTAGTTTTTACAAGAAGCCCCAGGTGACAGTATTGTGGTACAAGGAATCGACTTCTCTGTGAAGATAACGATGGATCTCTGGCGACTTTGGGGCGAGGATTCAGTCGTTATTTAAACAACATTTGTTTACAGTATAGATAGCAGATGTGATCATTGCACTGTTTTTCTTTCATCAAAAGTGTTTCACGATTTGAAGTGTGGCCTCTGGAAAAGGAAAGCTTACATAATCAGGCCTCTGATATGACACTCGCATATTGGCTGTATGAGAGATTAATTTGGCTGGGCTGGGATTGGAGTCAGTTCCAAATGACCTTGGTTATTCAGTATTCATGAGTATCGCAATATTTACAGTATGATCATAGCACCTTATACATTTTCACCTCTTCAACCCATAGTAAGTCTAGTCACGTAGACTGTTGACCATATTGACCACTACTTCGACTCCCAGAAATTTGACATTGAAATTTATGCATTGCCCTTGGTATCTTTAAGACATATATTGCTACAGGTGATAGGGGAATTTATTCAAGCATGGCCTCGCTGGGGTTACAAACGTTGTCCAGTAGAGATGTCATTATTCCTATCTTTCTTGGAATACCGCCTCGTAACTTTCTATCGGCATTTCCTGGTGAAATTTGAGAAATTCAGGACGATTTCTTAATTCTTAGTAATGAGTGAGTGGCATGTGTGGTCCAGAGGTTTACACGTGTATTCCCGGTCCCTAAGGCATATAGGACAAAGCCTTCCGCTATCGATTCTTATCTGAACCCGTGAGAATCAACCATTGCTAGATGACAATGTTGGTCATTTTAGGTAAACGGTCCCAGGCCAATCTTGGCGGCCATTTTGTGGGTGTCATCCGTAAAGATGAGTTAGAGCAAAATGAGCAGCTCATCTCTGTATGCACAGAGGAAAGAACACTGATCGCTTTGACACATACTGCACAGGTCACAATTTGTCTCCCAGATGACATGTATGAAGGCATGTCAAATGAGGTTGACCCTCTCATATTTGGTTTGTCAACTCCATTTGACATGCGTAATAAAGACACGTCACATATTTCTGATCCATTCACCTGAGTGCTAGGTAATACTGTGAGACAATTATGTAAGGGTCAAGAGCAGTCAATAACTATGTACCAATGGTTCAATCAAGGGAGGCCTATAATAGAAGGCAGGGGATATCATAGTCCCACAGGCCTGCAACACTAAGGCACTTTTTCCTATCTACAGAACTCCTACTTGACTGAGGACCTCTATGCAGTCCATAAGACAAGGGCATGGAGGTGCATGGCAATGCCATATGTCTCCCTGTACTGTAGATACTGAGATTATAGATTGTGGGTTAGAATACAGTCCTTTGGTATTTTCACTGACCCACACATAAGGTGTCTAACCACTCCAGTTGGAGTATTCAGGATGGTGGGTGTCTATTTTGATATTCAATAACAAATGCAGATTTAACAACGAAATAGAATTCACTACCATTTATTGATAGTATTTACAGACCTTAGTGATCTATTCTTCATGAAAACAAAATGACACAGATACATCAAATGTCTCAAGTGTTGGTAGTACTTCTTGGTAGTGATTAGTCCTGGTACCAAAATGGTTGTTTGCTCCATCTAGTGGAATATCCTAGAACAATTATGTATGTCAAACCATCACATGTCAAGTGCCTTCGACATGGCCGTGACCCTGGTCAACTCACAGATGACATGGCATTTTAAGGCATGTCAAATCATATGAGGATTACTGTGTGCTACAGTTGTCATGGTGACATATGTGCACATGTCCCAATGACCTGTGCTCTCTGTGTCAAATCAAGTTGACATGGGTATACATGTCACTTTGTCAGGAAGAATTTTCTCAGTGTGTATACTCGCCCTGAGTAGGTGCCACAGTAACTCACGCCATATACACACAAAGGGAGGGAGCAGATGCTAGTGGTTTACTGAGATTAGGTTGTGTGACTTTGCCTATGGGAGGAATAGGGCAAAGGCACCTAATATGCCCATGGAGGTAATATGGCCACTTCTCAGAAATCCTATACTGTGGGGTCTTTGTCGTTTCTCTTCATCCAAATGGCCATATTACCTCCATGTATTCACTATGGACTTTCAATATGGCCATATTAGCCTCTATTAGCAGCTATGTGGATTTACTGTTAGACGGCCATATTACCTAACACTGAATCCAACATCAAGAATTTGGGTCTCTGTGAAAATTCTGAATGCTTTACAGGTGTCAATTTGGTACATATGCTAGGACAGGAGTCCCCTGACAAAACCCAAGTACAAAAAAACTCTGCTCGATATATTTCTATATAAGCACTGCTTCGTGTACTTTGGGTGGCCATACTATGCCCCTGCTATGGAGGTAATATGGCCATGTCTGCAAAAGATTTTAAACATGAAATTATGATAAATTATGCATGTTTATAATTGCAAAAAAAAAACACATCTATTCTGCAGGGGAAAATCTCAGATTCTTCAATGTAAGCAAAGATCCTAATCAGATAATTGAAAACCTTTGAATTATAGCAGTGTTTATGGGCATATTAGACGACCCGACCCTACGTAGTGTCCTTTTCGAGCAGGATGAAGGAAAGAGCTTCGGTTGGGGGTAATGTAGTCCAGAGAGGCTCGGACTGTAGGGATGGCGTACTGTCCGAGTAAGGTCTATACAAACTTAGGTAGGCACATTGAAATAGCAATACAAATGGTCTAAATACCACTTTTTGGCTATGGTAATTCATTTGTAGGAAGAAATCTCAAAAAGACACTAGCCCCTGCCAGTGAACTTGAAATCAATATATCACAATATTCAAAAATGGTATTTATAAATGTAGATGAAGCCCCACTACGTGTAATGAACATGGGTCATTGTCAAACACTGTTCAATGTGTATTGGCTGTGAATTGATTTAAATAGCTGTACACATTGTAGAGAAATCATTGGGCACAGTCAAGTTGGTCTCAGTTAAGGTGGCTGGCGGGGATTGTCAGTTCACCATTTGGACACCAGGGGTAGCCTGTGCTCTATTGAAATTTTGAGAACGAAATATTCAAAATTCTGAATGGGTTGAATAGGGAACTGAACCCCAGACCTCTTGTGTACAAGGCAGAGATGTAACACATGCGCCACAGAGTCAGTTGGGGGAGGGAATTTGGAATGTACCATATAATCTAGATGTACTTATTCTAGCCATTTCCCTTAAGGAACATTTTCAATCATCCAAAACATTAGAAATATGGCTGGGACCATATGTCAGAACTACACTCACTGCAAAGATATGTGTATAATCTAAGTGCTGAGGAAGTTATAAGAAAATCTAATTACTTTTGGATATGACTCTTGGATTTATGTTGCATATTGCTGTATAATCCTATTTAATAGTAAAAGTTCTGTATCTCAGAAATATACCTGGGACCCCCACATTTTTATTGCATATATGAATAGTACATATCATTTTGGGATTCTGGTGATAATCTGGCGAAAATTTAATTACTTTGATTCTATCCCCACCAGCCACCTTAAGTTAGCCTAAGTAGACCTTCCAACTACCAATCAATTATTGATTTATTTTCATGTATGAAAATAAATCATTTACATCTATAGCCAGGGGTTGAAATTTTGACCAATAGTTCATCTACTGAAATCCTAGGCATGGGCACTAACTTAATAGGTACTAATATCTGGGGCCAGCACACAGAACCCATAGACTTTAGCATAGGCAGTTTTCTGGCCTTACTACTTTATGCCCATGGATTATATCTGACCAAGACAAGTGGTACTGCCCTCCTTACCCCTGGCTTTCCCTAGGCACACTCCAAACTTGTGGACAGCTAGATGATTATAGCCTCTATGCTTTGCAGTCCCTATACACTATGGCAATCTGTCACAAACACTCCAAACTTGTGGACAGGTAGATCATTATAGCCTTTAGGCTGTGCAGTCCCTATACACCATAACAATCCCTCCCAAACACGCCAAACTCACTGACAAGTATTTGATTATAGCCTCTAGGCTGTGCAGTGAAACTAAAACAGTGCTGGTGAGTAGAATCCTTACCACTGCATTGGTGCATCATGATACATTGTGCAGGGCCTCAGTTAGCTATTTAAGGGCATCCTGATGCACTAAAACAGTGCTGCTGAGTAGAATCATTACCACTGCATTGGTGCATCATGATACATTGTGCAGGGCCTCAGTTAGCTATTTAAGGGCATCATGATGCATTAAAACAGTGCTGGTGAGTAGAATCATTACCACTGCATTGGTGCATCATGATACATTGCGCAGTGCCTCAATTAGCTATTTAAGGGGGTCATGATGTCTCGCCAGCTCTTCATTGAAGCATCAAGACGAACATCTTCAAAAAAGCACAGTTAACCCTTTATGGATGGCATGATGAATTGATGCACATTTAAACCTTTATGGATGGCATGATGCATTGATGCACACCTAAACCTTTATGGATGGCATGATGCATTGATGCACATTTAAACCTTTATGGATGGCATGATGCATTGATGCCCATTTAAACCTTTATGGATGGCATGATGCATTGATGCACACTTAACCCTTGAAGGATGGCATGATGCATTGATGCACACTTAACCCTTGAAGGATGGCATGATGCATTGATGCACACTTAACCCTTGAGGGATGGCATGATGCATTGATGCACACTTAACCCTTTATAGATGGCATGATTCATTGATTTACACTTAACCCTTTAGGGATGGCATGATACATTGATGCACACTTAACCCTTTATGGATGGCATGATGCATTGATGCACAGTTAACCCTTATGGATGGCATGATGCATTGATGCACACTTAACCCTTTATGGATGGCATGATGCATTGATGCACAGTTAACCCTTTAGGGATGGCATGATGCATTGATGCACACTTAACCCTTTATAGATGGCATGATTCACTGATTTACACTTAACCCTTTAGGGATGGCATGATGCATTGATGCACACTTAACCCTTTATGGATGGCATGATGCATTGATGCACAGTTAACCCTTTCGTGCCCAGAATTACTTTGAGAAAACTGATTTATTCAACAAACTTGACATAGTAGAGACTGCCACCTATATCATGTTCAGAATAAAGTACTAGTTCAAATGGTAATACAGAGGGCAGTATAACAGCTTTCAGAAAATGTAATATGAAGCATAGGTTAGAGTATTTTATGAGTCAATAGATATTAATAATGGACAAGAAGTTGAAATGGGCTGATTTGGATGAAGGTGCCCAGAATATCAAATTTTCTTTAATTTATTTCATTTTGGTGGGGAAAAGGTCATTTACATATCAGTAAGCATTATTTTGACATTTGGAAGAAAGCCATATTGGCGGAAATAGAGAAGAATGGGATTATAATTGGATTCCTTGGAGAAAATCACATGAAAAACTTTTCATCAATATTTTTTGGATTTTTATCAATATTTTTGTGAATTTATTGAATTTTCTGCATTTTCCTCTTTATTCCCATGGCCAGAGCGCGCACTTTTAGTGTATTTTAAGCCTATATTCAATCCATAATTTCATGCAAAAGAACCTATTAATAATTACATAACTTATGAATCATCACATATTTGGTACCGTTGGAAAGCCCTTGACAGTAGAAGTCTATAAGTGTAAATATTATCTTCATCCGATCAATATTGAACTCATGGTGGTTTGTCAAACATGTATATATGCCTTAGAGCGCACTTTTGCTATTTTGGGCACATAAGGGTTAACCCTTTATGGGTGACTTGCTACATTGATGCACACTTTAAGCATTATCATTAACCATGACAAAATAAATCACCACGGCTATGCCGTGCTTAACTGATTTCCTTAATCCATCAAATACACGCCTCCTAGTATCATCAGGTCAAGGAGGTGTGAAGAGCTTAGAAGGGAAACAAGGGATTTTAGTGTGGTAGCAATCTACTACACATTGCAGCAGTCTAATGAAAACAAAGTCTGATTTGATACAAAATAAAGGTATGTGACCTGTTTCAAAGACAAAGGGGGCAAGGTAGTGTAACATAGCTATACTGGGACAAGTTTGAGAAACAGACATTTTCTAGTTAAGGAGCAAAAACTACTCAATCATTTTGCATGAGTAAAATGGTAGGCAATGTATAGAAGATAACTCTGGCTGGGGCAGGGGCCCCAGCCAGAGTCTCTCAGGGCTAGGGTGATCAAGGTTTTCATATAGGCTTGTTATAGGGACTCTCTCATTATATTGGGGGGGGCATCATTATTTCCAACGCCTTTCCTAAGCAAAGCTCTTCTGAAAGGCTAGTACTTAATAACCTATCAAACATGTGTAAAGGCTGTTCATCAGTAGAATGAATATGCAGATTATTAACCAGACATTTGGCAGCTCAGACTGTGCCTGGCCTATTAGCCAAGCCTTAAGAGACAGCATCAACCATCCCCACTGGCCATGATCATAGGCGTCTGATCATATTGCCATGTCAGAAGGTTATTATAGCAAACCCCATTACACCCACCTCTCAAATGTTGGGCCCGGTCTACCCTCTCCCTTAATACCATTTCCTCCATGGCGATATGCTTTTAGGGATTCCTTCCAGTGTTGTATATATATTCTGGATAATAGCTTTGTGAATCCTGGTAAGGAGATATGAGGGATTTGGGAGATATGACACTCTTTGGAGTGGATTGTGTGGTTGTGATCTGATCTGGGGTGATTCATGAATAAATGGAACCAAAAGGCTAGCATCTAAGGGGGTGGGTCCTTTCGCGGTGCAGATATTTGGTTAATCCTCTTGAGTTTAGCCAAAGTTCGACTGCAAATGGTATATTAGGAGTAGGCCTTAACGTTGCTGGACTGTTGCAAATGAACATAAAATATCCTTATATTGCTTTCAACAAAGAGTAGCGTTCAAGATGGGTGTAAGAAGGTAAGAGGGATGCTTGACTCATTCAACACAGAAAGATAATACTCGTCTCCTGTCAATCAGGTTTTGCTCAAATTCATGAGAAATGACCATCATGTAATTGATGTGAGGATATTGCAGAGAGGTACAATGCATATCTCACTTTGTTATTACCGTAAGAGTGTCTGCGAAAGTTAAGCCCATTATCTCGTCATCGTCCCCTCTGAAGAAGACATCGCGTGCCTCTAGCTCGCACCACTGATCCTATCTTGGCCGTAATGCTATGGGAAATAAAATCACTGGTAGTACTATAAGCTGGTGATTTTATCTTTGTATACACAACAAACCCTTGATTCACAGCCAACTGACGGCCGTCAGTCACTGACGGACGGTGTAGAGACAGTATCATTAGCCCTTTAATTGTTTCTAGTTCTATTAGAGCTTGGAGCATGATTAATTGGTTCACTATTAATCCCTAATCTTTGTAATTCCACTATCACTGCACACTGGCGGCCAACTCTGGCTGCCGGTTAGCAGCCATCACTGCATGTGACGTCATGACCTCTTGACCTAGTTGGGCCTCAAAACGAGGCTCGAGGAGGTCACATGCCTCTAGCAGCAGCCTGGTTCAGATCACCTGCCTATAGCACTATACCAAGGATTTATTCCCCATAGCGTTATGGCCAAGATAGGATCAGTGGTGCGAGTTATAGGCACGTGATGTCTGTCTGGAGAGCTGCGTCATCTTCAACCTAAGCCTATCTGTCATCACGGCAATTGTATTATAGCCGTGCCTTGGTATACACTGTTCTTGACAAGGAAGGCCATAATGATTATTGAGATAGAAAGAAGGGATGGGGATTTAAATAGATGTTTCTTGTGAGCTTGTATGCGCAGCCATGGCGGTCCACATTTTGGAATTTCGGGTACCCAGGTAGCCAGCCTGCCAGGTCTGGCAATCAGGCAGGAACGAGCACAGCGCCTGGGATTGGAACTGTCAGATCTAACTGGTTAGGCCCTAGGGTGCTTTGCATGTGCTTTGACCGTGAGGCTGTCACAAGCAGTAGCCGTCTGTCAATCCCGATTTATTCATGCTTAGGCCAAGAAAAAAAGGTTTGTTTCCAGTAACCGGACCAACCCTAGCTAAACAGGGCCAATTTTTTTTGGTGCCAAAACTGTGACTGAAACGAACTATGCCTTATGTTTTAGCCTGTAAATTCCTTTATAATAGTCCGATTTCTAAGCTGTAAAAACCAAAATGTACCCCAGGTCAGGGTCCCAAGGTTTCATCCAGGCATTTTGTCTGGCAAGTATTTGTATTGACTGTACATCAATACAATTTATCATTAACAGGTAAAAAGATTTTGGATGGTCCTATGGATAAAGACATAATCACTAATTAAAGAAACGAGTCATTTATTGATAGGTGTGCGGTGGGAGGGGGGGACTTGTTAGATATAGTGTGGGGGGCATCTTGATAAAGAATGCCTTGGTTGGGGGCGGTTAAAACAAAAAAAAAACTTTCTGTTGATATATAACATGCCTATATTGGACAGGAGGAAGATTCTTCCGAGGTAAGGGAAATGCAAGATTTGAAAAAAAAAATCAAAAAAAAATCTGACCTACCGACCCTAGCATTTCAGATCATGTTACTAGAAACACACCTTGTTTTTTCTTGGCCTTAGCAAGGTTTTACCTACGACAGTCAGTGTTCGTCTCGAGTACATGTTGTATTTCAGTTTAGCCTAGCTATACTACTACATGTAAATTTACCCAAGGGCTATAGGGGTAATTCTACACTGTGAGACTTCTTTCTATAACATTGATTACATGTACTAGTTTCACCCATTATCACTGCTCCGCAACTCCCTTGATTTTAGCTGGCGTCACCTGAAATGCATAGACTCACCTGATATCTTTTCTTATCTTGACTCAGATACGCCATCAAGGGCCCCATGATACCTCTGTGTTGTAGTTTCTGTGTTATCATGATGCACCAACACAGAGCTGGTGAAAAACCTTCTAGTACTCCCTTGGTGCATTGTGGTAACGCTTCGGGAGTGTATCAACCCTTTTGCTTTGGCGTGCATTGCATGAATGCAGCCCTGGTGCGCGCGTATTTTT
Source organism: Acholoe squamosa (assembly GCA_949317995.1). NCBI lineage: Eukaryota > Metazoa > Annelida > Polychaeta > Phyllodocida > Polynoidae > Acholoe > Acholoe squamosa. Next base: position 43,819,571 of record OX439041.1, read on the forward strand.
AAGATCACAAATTCCCAAAAAGACACTTGGCTTGTGATCAACGCAGTCATGACGTCCCTGGGGAGAAGGCCTAGTAGCACATGACACGTACATTGAGTGTTGTGCTATTTAAACATTGTAACATTGCTGATTAGGATATTCATGAATTAATTGCAAACTTTAGGGCTTTTACTTGCCGATGCGTTATAAAAGATTTGTATTGACCAGTGAATGTAGCCCTGGTATAAAACTCGCCAGAACTATATTCATCCATCATTAGGCAAAAAAAAATGTTATTTGTTTCAGGTAACATACTCAAAAGAATTAGGTAGGGAAAGTCAGATTTTTTTTTATTTTGTAAATTATTTTTTCACTGGTACAGGACTCACGACTCATGTTGACAACTCGCACATCATATCGATGACTCGTAGATAACCAAATCGACTCAAAAAACACCTAAAAACAAATGTCTTTCTTCGAAATTGGGGAAAAAACCTAGGTCGGCCCTGTTTTGCAATGTAGGGTCGGGTTACCTGAAACAAACATTTTTTTTGCCTTATCCAGTCCTAAAATGGTTATCTGCCTGTACAGACTGGGAGGGGTCAGCTTAGTGAGATTGGTGAGGGTTTAATGGATGCCATGCATGTGGGGAAAACACCATGTTTTATAAATGTTGGCTCCTGTATGCCAGATAAAATGAGCACAGGTATAAGTCAATAGAATTATGTATGTGTGCGTATATATGCAGTTTCATAGGAAATGAAATTGTTTCCAATTGATTGCATGTGCGTAGCCATGGACCGTTTAAAGGAAGGCGGCAAATATATCATAACCAGGTATTGTTTTGATATTTCCCCAAATAAAAATCAGTTAAGGCTAATCTGGCGGTTTACCTGTTTAGACAAAGCAGTATTACCGGGTAATGTAAAATTCTGCCAAAACAATTGGGGGCCAGTATATTGAAATGTTTACTTGATTTTGACAAATATCTACGGCATCCTCATGGTAAACAAAATGGTTGCACATGCAAGGTAATGGTCTACATAGTGGATGAGAAGGAAAAAAATATTGGAATATTTCACTTTAGTGAATTTGATTTGGATTTCTAGGTTAGAGGTGGCTAAAAAAGGTCTATTTGTAAGTAGTATATGAAAATGGTCAACTACCCCAGGGCCAATGATAATTGTGTGAGTAGTGCAAGGAAATGGGGTATGGTGCCAGGCTTATTGGCACTTTATTTAATAACATACATTTAGGCTACACACAAAAAAAGCAATTAGACAAAACAAACCTTGCATAGACAAGTTGGGGTTTGCATTTGCCTAAACGTCCACTTTGTTTTCTAGAAGGTTAGGACTAACCATTTGATAGGAAAAGTTCCCACCTTGCTTAATGGAAACTGTACATCAAATATAATTAGGCATGAAGATACGAAACTAATACTGTCTCTGACAATAGTTTCCTAAGAAAATGTTAGCTGTCTATTACATCTATGAGATAATCTACAAACATAAGTCGCCATTTCCATAAACACCACACTATGCTGTTAATTAAACCTCTCCACACATTTCTAAAATATGCCATCCCTCATAACATTTATCAGATTGGAAATGCCAGACAGCGGCTTTCTAGACAATTACACCAGTTAGAATTACTATAGCCTAATGTCTAGATCTGTTTGATTATTGATGAAGCAGAGCTTGTATTTGTCATTCCCTTGAGCATATAGATGGGAGTGGCAAGTTATTGTGATCTGATAGCGAGATGAAGCTCAGATTGGATCTACTGCATTTTGTCGCGGATATGGATGTTTTTAAGTCTTCGGCTGATTCTCAGGCAATGCTCAAATTACTATATCAGACGTGTATGACGCCCACATCATTTGTGGGCTTACAGGGTGGTTAATCCCACAAATTATACACTGAGATGAGATATGGTTTCTTTAATACATTTTAACAGAAGTATAGGATGTGTACCAGGATGTTTATATATTGTATAGCTTTCAAAAGCATTATACTGTCAGTCCCAATAGCCATATCCAAAGTTGACTTCATTAAACAAGATGAGAAATCCACTAGGAAAGAATGACAAGACACACTTCATACACTGTTGACGATTCAATTCTATATTCCTACGTTCTAAAGGGCATTTTAATTAAATAGCTCAATGCTCCGGGTGTTTTTTTTTCTATATTGAAGCACCCCCTTACGTATTCCATGTAGGCCCAGTTAGCCTAATTGTTTAGAATTTTAAAGGATCCTGTTGCTTTTAACACCGCTCAACGGGCTTCCCTAGCCCACTTGACAGGTATATTTCTCCTCTTTCCTATCCTCTCGGATGTGTGTGGTGCACATATGCGTGGGCACTGACACATTCTTCTGTGAAATTTTGTTATGTAGTTCTCGCCATGAATATCACCGTAGCTGTCGGAATGGCGTTAAACATCTATAACTCACTCACTCACTAACACCGCTCAACAGCTCCTCTCCATCGAAAGTCAAATTTAGTAAACATGTTTTGCCTTTAAGATGTAAAACAGTGCCATTCCATTCAGCTTGAAGCAAACTCCATCCCATTTTCTTCATTTTTACTGAGATGGTGATGGCACATTGAATAGTCTTTCAAGGGTTGCATGGTTCTTAATTTCGCAATTAAACGGGGTTGTGACTCACAAAAGGGTCATCTGAAGACCTGTTAGTGTCATTTAGTTAATGAATATCTTTTTCTCTTTTATCATCAGGTAACAGAGGTAATCGCAAAGGGGGCATTCGGCAACGTGCTCAGGGTCCGCAGGCCAAAGGACAAACTGGAATTTGCCCTGAAGGTAAGCAATGCAATAACCAAATCTTAATCTAAAGTGCATTAAGGGCACAAACAAGCTAGCCGATACATTGGTACATCTCGACAAACCCACACTTAAATTGTACATTGAAACGGCTCTAAACGGCCTGCAAAGATTCATAGTGCTATTTGCAGAGTGAATTAGAGAACACTCTTTAATCAGGCTTCGGGGTATCTGCAGGACCCAATAAAACACTTTAAAAAAGTCAATTTTCGGGCTTGAACTCAATTTCCAGTTTGAGATTTCTTTCTGGATCAGGTTTTTAGGTGTTGAAAATGATCACAATTAAAACTGGTTTGTTTATTTCATCACAGCCTGACATTGAGATGTGATTTGGCCAAGAAACTAATCAAAATCTGTAATGCACAACGGTAGCAACTGTCAATCTTGCACACCCTTATGCGGATCATCTCCAAATGGAGACAGTTCTCCTGGCGAAGGAAAAATTGAGTTGATTAACATCCATTAAGAATACAAGTTTCGAAAGATATATATGTATGCCAGAATGTAATACTCGATCTTGTGTTGATAATAGCTTAGTTTTGGAATTTAAACCAATTTTCTCTCAGAAAAATAAGAGATATAGGCCCACATGACAAAAAAAGAAGAAGTGGTCAGACAGAACATTGTTTTGTGGTCACAAATTCCTTGAAAATCATTGGAATTAAAGCTTTTGCATGTAAAACATGTTTTAGTTCAAGAGGTACGCCACACTGAAGCTTTGTAGTGTATGCTTATGGACAATAAGTCCTGAAGTCTACCTAATTGGAACCATACATAGGAGCATTTGTAAGTCATTGGCTAAAACCCTCTAAGGGGACTTTACACAGAGGAACCATGCATGCCCATGTGAGGAAAATCTTAGACCTATAGATCTAAGAATTAGCGAAGTTGAGTTAAGCAGCTCTGAAACGCTTTTATTAACCAGCAAATCAGACCTGTTAAGGCTTTCAATTGCAGGCAATTCAACAGATAAAACAAAAGGCCTGTCAACTGACTTAAACCAATAAAGGACAGGGCACACACATTAAGCCACGGAAAGATCATGTAAATGATTTCATCCCATTAGAAAGTACAGCCACTTGTGGCAGGTAGGCCCTATATGAAGCTCGGAGCATTGGGTCCATGCCTCATGGTGATATAGGGACTGGGATGGCCTCCTGTCCTGAGGTTTTTGTTAAGACTAAGGGGGCACTGAGTCATGCTACCCTGCCAACTCTCCATACCATTCCATTTTAACAGCTCAGGGGCGTGGGAAAAGGGGGGGGCAGGGGGGGCCCGGGCCCCCCCAATCATGAAGGAGGTGGGGCCTGAGTATGTCTGGGCCCCCCCCCCCAATATTTTCCAAGAACTCATAAACACAATGGAAAAGCAGCTAAAACTGTACATCTCAAATTAGATTATTATGGTGATGTCATAGGGAGAATGGGGGTCTGAGCCTAAAGTCAGATCCAAAATTTACCAAAAATAACTTTTCTATATGAATTCTAAATGCGCATATATAGATGCCATCACGCATCAGCCGACAATTAAAGGTGGTCGCGATGGTGCCCTCACCGGGCCCCCCCAATCAAGATTTGCTTCCTACGCCTCTGCAGCTTGAGGATAGCAGTATGCCTTTAAATGCGTTTAATGCTTGAATACAGGCCTGGTGAGTACATGTATACTTAACGTTCTTATGGGACCCTTATACACACACGCACCAACTTAAGTCAGTCTCCATGCAGAGGTTGTGGAAAGAAGGGTAGAAAAGTGTCAGTCACTGTAGTCCCATGTATGCTTTGATCCCATAGGGTTTGCACTGTGTCTGTAATGTTCCATGTCTGCTTTGAGCCTACTGTCAAGGACTCTCTACCAATATGGTGTTTCCAAGAGTGACATATCATATTACTATATATAGCTTCATTCCCCTACCCGATTTCTAGATCCAGTTCTGGCCCTTGCTTATACATGCCCAAAGGGTCAGTTTTATTCAGCAATGCAACTGACCCGTGTTGCTTACTGGACAACTCTTCAGCAATAATATCATTGTATCATGCAAACAGTTGAACATAAAGCTTCATATGAGGCACCCTGGTGTCCTTAAAAACTAAGCAGTCTATGTCGGGCCATGTTCTACGACAACAGGGGCCACTTTGTTCAAACATTAGGTTGAAACGCTAGACATAAAACGCTCCTATATGTAAAAGAAAAAGGCTTAGTGTTCATTGCGTTAAAAGGGTCTGGTTCTCAAATGCCTAAGCTGATATCAAAGTACTGCCCTGTTTCACACTTTGTGAGGAAAGATATATCAGGAAGCAAACGCTAGGGAATTGATTTGTAAGTGTTTTATGTACGATACTATAATACATTATAATTAAACTTAAACTGAAAACACACAAAACCGAAGTGTAATCACAGTTAATATCTCAATTAGCCTATTCATTTATTCCTAATTTCCTATGTCTGAGTCAGCAAATGCTAAAACTACTCCAAACCTAATAAAGGAGAATAGCCAATATAATGTAATCTAGATATCTGCCGAGGCAATGGTTCCTTACATGTCACATCTCCTATAGACATAATGTAAAGAAATGAAACATTATCACAGTGACCTGCAGATCTATAGAAATGCCCAATGAATATGGAAGGCATTTGTATGGGCTGTATGAAATATAATCAAACTTATTCGGCTCCCACAGGGCACGACAATGCACAAGAAGGGGAATCTTTAATGTAGTATGGAGTTGTTTTAGTATGACACAGATTACTACCTCAGAGAGAACATTGCACGTTCTACGGGACTGTAGACTCATACGGTACCCAGTGGGTCCAACATTCAGCCAAAAGTGTCAAAACACACTGATACGACATGTCATAAGGGGGCGCCCCACAGATCAGATTAGAACTGCAGTGTTCACTTAACACAGAGACAAACCTAAGTTGTGTCCTGTGTGAATTGTGTGTCCAGCCCTTTAACTTAATATGTAGGACTAGTTATGCAATTATGTCCACACTGTAAAGAATAACTTGAATCTACCAGGGATCCTTGTAAAACTGAACAGTGAACCACCGTAATTATATAGCAGGGAGCCAGTGTAGTTTTTACAAGAAGCCCCAGGTGGCAGTGTGCTGGTACAAGAAATCTCTATGAAAATAAAGACGGATCTCTGGCAACTTTGGGACCAGGATTCTGTTGTTATTTCCTCAACATTCTTTTTCACAGTGTACCGTTCTGTGTACTCAAACCAACATTGAATCTCCCCCTTCAAAGCAGCAGACGTAATTCAAATTAGATTTTATTCACATTCTAATGAAATTTATCATTATTGAATCATATGCACAAACTTGCCTTCACATAGACACGGGAACCTCAGTTATACATTAATTTTGATGATTGCACAGTGTATAAGAGGCCGTTTGTAGTCCTTTTATCATTGGCATACACTGAACCTTCGTTTAGCACTTTATAGCAAAAAGCCTTACAAAGAGATATTTCTGAAAATGCTGACGACAACTTTATTCTATTTAAACTTGAGATGTGAAATCTCTGTTCACAGAAAAAGAAAATGAGTATAGGATTGTTTGTCTAAAGGGAAAGGATATTAAACATAAATAGAATTGACAACAACCATTTGAAGAAAAGGATAGTACAGCAGAGTAAAATATCACCTTGGAGCTATTTTCAAATCAGATCTTGAAGTCTATCTATGTGGAAACACATTATTCTTATGTGTTAACGTGAATTAAACCTTTTAATAGTTCACGTACATACCCTTTACAGTACTGGGGCTAGATAGAACATTTCGCTTTCTTACTGCATTTGAACCATTCCTCAGCTATTGTTTGATTAGTATAGGGTTTTCCTGCTAAAGGAATTACTTGAGCCGGTTAGATTTGATTTTAGGGATGGCTGGGCTCAGGGGAAGGTAAGGAATTCGTCCGAATTGATTCTTGGAGCTGTGGCCAGCCTTCTGTGGTTTGTGTGATCTATTTAAGCCCTTGCTACATCCTCTGTGCGTTGGGGGCACGATTTCTAGATTTAGATATAAATCTTGATTGTGAATAGGGAAACTATCCAAATTGTTGATGGCCAAGGAGTCGCCTCTATCTACAACTATAGATGTGGAGTGAGAAATGTGTGCTAAACCCTTTTTTGTTTCATTCCAAAGTGTTTCAAGCTATCTGATCCTAGCAGCCACCACTACAATCACTTCATCCAAGTTCATAAAAAAACAGAATAATTTATGTAATTGTCTCCTGTCTAGAGCATGATGCATAAGTCATTTCAAAGAATTGCTTCTCAACTTGATATATTCTTAGATTTTACTTTTTTCATTCTTCTACTATGAATGCTAATGCACTTTGTGCCTATTGTTAATTGAAAGTGGTGTAACTGACATTGACATTATATCAAATATGGATAGAGTTCCCTGTATATTGTGCGCTAAATGCGCAATGATATGTGCTATGTTGAGTATATGCATGTATAGGAAACAGTTTAGTTAGTCATCGGTCAGTGAGAGGATTTAAAAAGAATAGATCCATATTAAGTTAGAAGAAAACATAAATAATCAAACATTGTATTACTGCAGTCCATAATGCCTACATGATCAATATCCTCTGGGATTCATCCTTGGTAATTAGTTCCTTAATTGGACATTAACAGCAATCATCCTAAATACGTGCTAAATTCAACTTTAACACTGAAAACATGGAAGATCCGAAACTAGTCAGCGGTGACCACTTTAGGTCCTCAAGTTGACGATACCTAAAACTACAGCTTTAGGTAGTCAAAATGCCGACTTTAGGTCGTCATCCTGACGACCTGAGTCATCAGGATGACAATACTGACAGTACAGAGTCGTCATATTGATGACTCAGGTCGTCAGGATGATGACTCAGGTCGTCAGGATGATGACTTAAAGTCATCATTTTGACTACCTAAAGTTGTAGTTTTAGGTATCGTCAACTTGAGGACCTAAAGTGGTCACTGCTGACTAGTTTCAGAACTTCTAGGTTTTCAGTGAATCCTCTGTTGCCTGATGACGTTGTAGGTCTTTTTATCTGATGGCACAAACTGTGTACCCTTTTCAAGTGTAGGCTATTGCTGTGCATTAAATAGATAGAACTAAACGACCGTGGTGTACGAGGTGGTCGATCCACCACGAGGGAGTTGTCTCCCCCGAGGGGTGGATCGTCCACCGAGGACACCAGGGGAGGTTAGTTCTATATTTATTTTATGTTTTTAGAGTGTCTAATTAACTGAAAATTAGCAAAATCCATTACCCTAGTTCCCCGTACGAGCACCGGTCCGCCATTTTGAATGTTTACATGCACCCAGAACGAGGCTGCAGTGGTGGATCGGCCGCTGTGGTGGATCGGCACACGTTACGCCACTGGGGGTGTGCGGATCGGCCCTGCAATGCTATCTCTATGGGAAGAAGTTATTCACATAAAATAAAGGTTGTTATTGGGCAGTTCTACTGGTTGTATGAACCTATTGTGTTCAAGTAAATGAGCCGGAGTTGACTATGATAGTCAGATTTGTCTTTGTCAAAGATTCCCTTTAGGCATATAAATATGAATACATATATATCCTCTGCCATCAATAGTTTAGCTTTGCCTTCACCCCCGGCTCCCTTATACACCAATTCAACAACCCCTGCTCCTCCCTATCACCCTCCTCTGGCTCATCAGTGCAGGGAACGACTAAGTGCTGAAGAGATAGTGATCTGCTGCAGGAGGACCCACCAGGGACCACAGTGTAAAGGGACAAGGGGCTCAAGTCTTCACTGATAACAAAAGACAGCTGCATTGTGTTGCCACAGATTGCAGTCAGTGGTGTTTATACATACATCTGTATATATGACATGAACAGGAGTGAGTTTTCTTTTGGTTGCATCATTTGAATTTAATATGTATCAATGTTCTTTTCCCCATGTCTTGAAGCATGTTTAGATATATGGACGAGGGGACATGCAGGAAATTGGTTCCTCCCCCGGGGGAAATACTAGGATTGATACCCGGTATTTTGCCAGACATAGCCGGGGATGAATGTTGAATAGATCTGTCAAATATATAGTTGTCCATGACAACATAGATTTCTGTAGGATGTGGATCAGTATTTTCTCTCTCTGGACTGAATGAAGGATATTGATTAAGGAGGCAGCTGTACATTTGATAAATTACACTGATGTAGTTGTGAATAAAATATACCATTTATTTTACGCTGTATAAAGGTTATGTTTGCCAGGCTGGTATCTAAGAGGTTTGATCATTCAATTGAATCTGGGTAACTATAGGTGAAGAATATTCCATCCCATATTGCCCATTAAAATTAATATGTATACCCAAATTAAGTCTGTCCACCATTAAATCCATTAACCCTCTCCCCGCCCCCCTCTTACAACTATACTGACCAAAGAAGGATTGAGTACAGGGCATTGGGGAGGGGGGGGGTATCTTCACCAATTCAAAAATCTAACTGCCTCTAATTTTAGAGGCAATAGACCTATAATTGAAATAGGCAAAGGTTTGAATCACTAGTATGGGTCTGTGGGAGCGTTATCTCACACACAGTATCATCGCCGTAGTGCCTTCGTTAATCTCAAAGGGCTACAAATAGAAAGGTTATTCACCCATATGTATTATGGGCATGCCTCTCCATTACGTACCATCTTTTATGTCAGGATGATTGCAAGTAAGGCTGCTCTCTCACATACATATTTGATTGACATTCCATGCCATGCATAATAATGCACTGGTACAAACCCGGTGAGTTATCACCCATAACAAGAACAGCGCAAAGTGATGCAGGGAGGCGGCCGTACTTTGCCTTTTGCCCTTTCCTTAAACATATACGTGAGAGAATACATTATGCTGGATATTTATATTACAGTGTAAGTCTCAGGCTTACAACGATATCGCCGGATACATTTATCACTTATGCAGGGTAAGAGGTAAAGAAAGGCAAGTCATTAGGAGTATAGCTTGCACGAAGATGATAAAAGGAGAAGTCTATTCCTTTGCTCTCATTATGACTGTATTGATCTTCTAGTAGACAAATATACACAAGCTTCTAGTAGACAAATTTATATACGCGACCACAGTACTCAATTACTAACAATACATTCTGTCTTCTACTGCTTTTCTTGACTGGTTCTAGACATCCTGGACATCCATATTATGCTATAGGTTGTAAAATAAATGATGAGATATAGATGGTTAGAAGAGTGTCCCAACATGGTAATCCATATGCTGTAAGGCATTCGGTATACTCGCATAAAGCCGAGGGGGGGGGGTATTGTTGCGTATTATAAAACGGCTGGCAGTGCTCTGCTGCACGATAGAAGTGACCTTGAGTGCATTATAGGAGTGTAGTGCACACCTGAGCAAGGTAACCATAGCTGTAAACAAGTCGAGGGCCATTAATTGGTCTAGACATACCTTAATTGGGTACTTAAGTGATTGGAATGAAATGTACAACGTTTTATAAAGACAATAGACAACTCCTTCTTGCAACAGACAGTCTTGATGTGAAGAAGATCATTGTCTATTCTCTAACTATCTTACCGACTTGCATCTGCAATAGCCTCTTTGGTTGGTCCCCCAGTCCTATCATATTCCTGACATAGTCACTTGATGGCTGTGCTCCATAGTTTAGTGGTTGACAGAAGATTAGACGATACAGAAAAGGAGGATACGGACGAGCTGTATATATGTTCTGAATTTCTTTTGTGTATGTGTGTGTAGACTCATTACAAAATAGGTTTAATGTAAAAGCATATGAATGTAAAAAGAATTTGAGAAGCTGTGAGGACTCCTTAGAAACTAATAAAGGCCCTACCTAATCCCATATATTGTGGAGAAAGCAACACATTTCAATATATCTTCTTAAGAGGAGCTTCTAATTCTGTCCGCTACAATACAGCTCATCTCGTATTATCTTGATTTGTTGTTAACAATGTGTAAAGGTAGTAATTAAAAAGACCTTTGACTTATAGCGGTAATATTATCCCCTTTATCGATTCTCATGTTAGCCATACTTTTGAGTTCATGGGATCTACCAAACTATATAAGCCTGTGACAGGCTGTGTAGTGACAGTATCGCCATGATAATAATATTATAAAATTATAGTCTCACAGAACATTACATGCTAAACTTTACTCTTATACTCAAAAATACTGTGGGACGTTCATCCAAGCCACATAGTTTTTTTTTCAGATTACTCCCAAGAGTATACTGTCGGCTTCAATTTATCCCATTGGGTCCTTACATGAGGGAAAGTTCTGTGTGAAGAAAGGTAACACGTGTTCGTGCTGCCTAATGTGGTTAGTTTACCATGCAGACAATACAATATATACGCTCAAGTGTCCTTTGCCTTCACAAAGTGACAAATTGTGGTAGTTACCGGTAGTAAATTATAGAAAAGGAACAGATCCACGCCATTTACAGAATATCAAGTGTGCAGGTGGTGGATACTTAAGTTAATTGGCCCAGGGTATCCCCTGGGCTATTGGAGCCGGGTTTTCAGCCAGATCCACAAATTTGTAATCACCAACTTTAGGGTGTAATCATTCAGTGATATACTGTTAGTTTACATATGTTTCAAAAGCCAAAGGAAAGTTTCGAATCTCATCTATCAGACAACATTTTGTCCTTTATGGTGAGTGATGTCTTTCTCTACGAAAAAAGCTGCTGTACTTACATCATGTTTTTGGGAGCTATACTGACTACAAGTCCTTTAACCATTGGGTCTATGGGTCAGATAGATTTTTTTTCAGGAGGCAATGTTTACAGTGTCCAAGCTATACACATAACATATTGGGGACTGAGCGATAAACTAAGCATGCTAAGGATAAAGTTTTCTGTACAACGCCTAACTCCTGTGAATTGACATTTGACTTGCTCAAGTGAATAGATTTATGAGGGAGGGATTTGGGAGCAAGGGGGCTAGGTGTCCAGGGGCTAGGTGTCCAGGGGGCCAGGTGTCCAGGGGGCCAGGTGTCCAGGGGCCAGGTGTCCAGGGGCCAGGTGTCCGGGGGGCCAGCACACCAGGGGCCAGTGGTCCAAGGGGTTTAGTAAGAGAAGATTATGCCAGACTGGTGTCAGTACATGTATAGATAATAGTCTCTATTTGTAAGTAATTAGTCAATATTTCGCAAGTGCTGATTCCTGTGACCCTACAGGGTTGATAGAGGGTTTTATGGTACCTACCCTGAGCCTTCTGTGCTTCAATGCACAACGCCCAATTTTTATATTGGGGGGGGGTAGTAGACCCTGGGCCATATGTGATATATATCACACTTAAATTTTTAACCCTTTCACCCCTGGATTTCCGTTGCTCTATGGGATTTGCATGCAAATCTTGCTTTATAGGGTGGAAGGGGTACACAGAGCTCCAGCTTTGGTGTTCCTATACATCAATGTCCTTTGCCTAAAGGATAGTAACACCCCTATATTGAATAAATTTTTATTTGAAATAATATTATTAAATTTTTTTCCTTCCTGATGTAAGTCTCAGAAGTCCAGTGCTTAGAGCTATGCCTAGGTTTATCGTTAATGACCCTATGGAAGAAATCTTTGAAATTGTTTTTCCTACAGCCTGAACCATTAAAGCATACTCCTTATCTTTTAGTTTCTGCCAACTGTTGGCCAAAACTGCGGGAGTCGATTGTAGGGATCTCAGAGCTGCCTCCAGGACCGACCTGAGGAAGAAATCCCCTAGACTAGTGCCCTGAGACCTTGAATGTCCTCCAGGTGAATTGCTGCCTGTTGGCACCTGCTGTCCATGTCTTGTATAGGGCAGAAGGCCTCCCAATCGGGCCCGGAGGACTAGGTTTGTTGAAGGCAATTGTAAAGAGGTCACTTGGTTATAACTGTTATTCCCTCATGCGCTGCCCATAACAGTAGTAGGCCTAGCCTATAGTTGCTTCAAGAATGTTTCATAATATCTCTAGAAGGTATAATGGTTGAACCCTTACTCCGCCACCCTCCCCCCTCCCCTTATCCATTCCCACCCCCTGACCGCGTGTAATTGTTTTGAATTGTCAGGACTATAACACACGTTTCCCTTTTTTTAATCTTACAGGTGATGAAGAAGGCTCAGGTGATCGTGGATGGGGCTGTACAGCAGTGTAAAGACGAAGCCACCATACAGGTAAATAAAACAGTTTTAGGCGCTGAAGGTCAACCTTCAGCGCCTAAATTGACCCTCTGAGGACCACACATCATATATTGGGTGTAAGCGAGAGTGGAGCTGGTTCTGGCGACATGCAGTGATAAGCTGATAAGATGGGAACCAGCATGTCCCTGGAAGTAATGTTATCCAGGGACAAGGTACCCATCATGACAATGCCTTATCAGTGTGTTTTGCCACCTTTGGCATAACTAGCGAAATTCAAAGTGGTGGATCCACTGAATATGGGTCTAAGCTCCTATAATCGCTGGGTTCATGCTTATTAGTAATGGGTATCAAACTAATACGAAAAGGATGCCATCCTGAGTTCATTATCAATGTATATCGGCCGCCTAATGGACAAGAAGTAAACTTTGTTGTTGCTTTGAAGGCTGCTTTAGGTGAAGCAAGAGCTATGTATCACAGAGCAGTCATAACGGTAGTAGGTGATTTTAACATTGATCTTCCTCTGTCTAAAATCTCTAAATCCTCCTTGGATAATGTTTGTAAAACGCATCACTTGTTTGGGTACATTGGTGAACCTACGCAGCCCTTTTATCACCCTACACATGTGTTAGATCAGATACTAACTGACTCCAACATTTTTTTAACATTGATCTTCCTCTGTCTAAAATCTCTAAATCCTCCTTGGATAATGTTTGTAAAACGCATCACTTGTTTGGGTACATTGATGAACCTACGCAGCCCTTTTATCACCCTACACATGTGTTAGATCAGATACTAACTGACTCCAACATTGTAACTGAGTCAGGTACCCTTTATCTTAATATTTCTGATCATGTTCCTACCTATATCAGAATTAAGAAACCTAGAAACTCCAACCTTAATGAAGTGATAACAGGCAGGTCCTATCGTCGGTATGATCGGGGTGCTATCTGGACCAAGCTTGGTGCCAAAATTTGGGACCACTTCTTTGAGATACAAGATGTAAATAAGACCAGCAACCCTACTACCCCCGTGGATCTTAGACCTATCTCCCTCCTTCCAGTACCAGGCAAGATTCTTGAGAAATCTGTTTATGAACAACTGTACATGTATTTAGAGAATAATAACTTGTTCATGAAAAACCAATGCGGGTTCAGAAAAGGTTGATCCACAGTTGATACGGTCCTCCAGGTCCTCCTTAAAGCGCATCAAGATAGGGTAAATAACAAGAAGATAGGCATCACCTTCCTCCATCTAGCCAAGGCTTTTGATTCTTTGGATCACTCTGTACTACTTTCTAAACTGAAACCTTTAGGTATTTCAGACATGGCCATAGCCTGGATGGGGAGCTAACTGGAGGGCCTCACCCAACATACTCTATGTAACAAGGTGTTGTCTAGTGGATTACCAATATGGTATGGAATTCCGCAAGGGTCCTCATTGGGTCCACTCTTATTTTGAGTGTATATAAACTCTATGGATGGGTTAGAGTTGGAATCTGATTTGTACCTTTACGCAGATGACATTTAATTAAATTGTCGTAACTCTGATGTAGTTGCTCTTCAGAACAGTTTGCAGCGTGACCTAGATAAAGTTGTAGCCTGTTGTGACTCTGCCTCACCATAAATGTCAGTAAATCTAAACATAATGTTGATCTCTAAGGATGATGATGCTATTGTACTGTCCATAAAAGGCAATCTTGTGGAATATGCCTCTCATTATAAATATTTAGCCATAGTTTTGGATGATGCTCTGTTATTTGAACAGCATGTTGCACACATGATGAAATCAATAAGGCATAAAATTTGGATGCTAGCTGGTACAAGATATTGTATTGACGAAGCCACAGCCCTCACTATTATGCGAAATATGATAATGCCCTATATTGACAATGGCTTAGTATTCTCTACAGGCTGGAAGGTTAGCCTTTACAAAAAGCTTCAAGTCCTTTATAACTCTGGTATCCAGGTTTGCTTGAAAATATATGACCCAAGACAAATGCATGTCAAAGATCTTTATATGAATGCAAAAATCCTACCAGTAGACTTAAGACGTGTGTTTTTACAACTGACTATGTGCCACAGGTTAGTGTTCAGTGGCCAGGCATTGGTCTTGCCTTCTGTGGAAACCCGCAGTTCCGATGTCCCCCGTACATAACAGACCTGTCCGAAATCCACTACTTTGATTAATGATCAGGTGTACCAGGCTTATTCCCAATAGAATGCTCTGGACCCTGATTTACGCTGGTTAGTCCCAAATGAGGACTTTAAGACAAAAGTGAAAAAGAAACTCACCGCCTTTTTCTATCAACACTGGTCCCCTGATACCCCCTCCCTCCTCTATGAGGGCAGAAGTATACTGGCCACTGTAACCTGACCTAAAATTATTGCTCCTAATGTATCTGATTGTACAGATACTGTCTGTCTTGTCTGTCTAAGTGTGTGTCCTTTTGTGTTACTATCTACTTTTATCTGTTCTATGTTGTTCAAAACTGTTGTTAATTGATGATGGCGCCCTTAAGGTTACTGTATAACAAGGTCTTGATATCCGCATAACATTTATTTGCATTGAACATTGAGACATTTTCCTTGTTAATATCTCCCAGGTGGATAAACAGGGAGATCTCCGAAATGGCGAATCCTGTATTCTTTCCTGGAAATAAAAAATTTACAAACTTGAAACTTGAACTTGGCATCATTCCAACCATTAAATAGAAACTACACCATGAATATTGCATCATATAAAGATGCAGCAATTAGGCTATATTTTACTCACCAGGGCTGCATTCAAACATTATTACGACAAAAGACATGGACAAAAACATGGGCATAAACTGAGACACACCAAGACCTTAATGGTGGCATGGAATATGGACAGCCATTTAGGTGACAAGCTAAAGGAATTTCTCAAGTTTAAAGGGGACCCCTCCCACCTGCCCTTCCCTAAATTCCAGGGTCCCTATATATGCTGTCATCCGGGTCGTCTATAACATCCACCTATAAACTACAGCCACTTTGCACAGCGCTTTCTCTACACAGCATGTTCTTTTATTCATACAGTAAAGTCCTGCAGTTTGCCCCTAAATACCCCAGTCATTCCTTTGTTAATCGCCATCTTTTTGGTACCAGCCCCTCAGGTGTCATTACAGCACCAGCATACATTTATCACGTGACCTGCCACAGGTCGCAACCCCTGTCGGCAAACGCCGGAACGTTTTCCAGCGCATTTCTCGGGGTCTTCTAAATTATTCAGATTGTTGTCATCTGCTGTCTGCGTAGCAACTGGTTGGCACAGGGTACCTCCTGAGTCTATACCTACTTAACTGGTTTGATTATTAGCCAATGAGATAACACCAACTATTCACTGTGATCCTCTCGGGGGGTAGGTGGTACCCATCTGACAACTGCTATCAGTGACAACGACTGATAATCAGCTTCATCAATGGTGGTGCCCATTGGACAACCTCGGTATACCGCCGGATTGGGGGTGTCATTTTCCAAGAGGCAAACATCCAATTTCCATTCATAATTTCCTAATAGAGTTTCTAAAAACACATGCAGATGGATGAACAAGATGTTATTGTGTCCATCTGAACCGCCATGGAAATAGGTCAATGTGGAAAATTGTCATAAATCCAGAACTAATTCTATAGAAACATATGTAGTAGATTTATTAACATCAGCATTTGAAGATCTATCCATTGGGGTCATTTTCAAGTGTCAAGGTTACAGAGAAACCAATATGGCTGCTAATTAAATTCAAATAATTACCAACAAATTAATGATATCATCTTAGAATTGAAGTAAATGTTTTGAACAAGGCTTCTCAATGGTTTTCAAGTCCTTGATGCCTACTTTTTCAAGAAAAAATATTTGCCACCCTATCCCTAGGGAAAGTACCCAATATCCAATATGGCAGCCATAAAGTATGTCAATGAGGTAAATCTTCGCAAAATTAGAATTTTAACCTAGCTAGAAACAGATGTAATAGCATTATAAATATCTGCATTTGATGATCTATCCCTTAGGTCAGAGAAATATGGCTACCATAAAATGTCAATTAGTTCAAATAATTCCTTTAAAATGGATGTTATAATACATGTTGAACTGAATCAAAATTGACTAAGGTTCCTTAGTGCCTATAACTCTTTGATACCTCCACTATCCTTTGCCACGCTCTGCCATGGACAAACTTTCAAAATCTAACATGGCCTCCATGGAAGTAGGTCAGAGTGGTAAAAGTAGAGACTTATTAAGATAGAAGCATAAGTGATAGTTTTATTAACATTGAAATGTGGGGAACGATCCACAAGTACTACTCATAAGGTCAAGGTTAGATCACCAAGAAATCAATATGACTGTCAAAATTTAATGCTGATAAAATTGCTCTAAGGAGAGATGATAGTTTTATTAACAATGTACCACCAAATTTATTTATTGCTTCTGCTTTTAATGATACTGCTACTACATACACCAGAAAGAATGTCCTTCAACAATTTCAACGAATGAAAAAAATCAAATCTCACATGGCTGTCAATAATGTAGGTTGAGAACAAGAATATTCACATAATGTAAGTGAGTAAAAATCATATCTGAATAGTCAAACTCACATTGTCCATATAGTTATATACTCAATTACCTGTGCACAGTGCCATGGTAAAGTTTGGCAGACTTAAACACTACTTTGAAATTACAGGAGTCAGCTAAATGTGTGTGTCCCCTCCACTCTTTACCTTTACTGGGAAATTCCAATGTAGTCTGAGACTTAGGTCTTGGGCAGAAGTTCTAGAATATATAGCACTTCCTGCATTACTGTTAGATTATGTAAATTGTAATGTGCTTGCTTAAGTTCACATTATTTGATAGGTGCAGTAAGCTAAACCATTCTATGTCATTGGCAATCTGCTCTAAGCCTCAAGTATACCATTCAACATTAGATATAGTTGAATGGATATATTCTCTCTGAAGCTTGTATAACTATGGAACAAATGGCATTTAAGTTGCAATGTAAAACATTTTAGTATTTTAGTGGCAAAGTACAATGACACAGGAAGTAGTTCTGTCCTGTGCCACTGCATGGGGGCATGCTGTCACAGGGCATTATTATAGATTAAGCTCCCCGGTTGTGCCTGAGCTAAAATGGAGTAATCGGCTCCAAAGTGGCAAAGGTCTTAGATGGGAGAAACCAATGTTTATTGATGAATGCCGGTGAAACATGAATGAAACAATTCTATATTGCCTCAACTTAATCTGTTGTATCATCTGCTCCAGTCTTTCATCCACTAAAGCATGCATGTAACTCTGGTGGAATTTCTTCATATTACAGGATCTTTCCCCATTATGGTAGGCATGTTTGAATAAATTTTTGAATACTTAAGTCTGTGGGGCAGACATTAGGAACAAAGTGAACTACTTGATAATTCCTTGACTTTCAGTTTAATATTGTATTATCATCCCTTTTTTAACTCGAAAGAGTTATTAGAGTCGGGTAAAAAACAGACCCATCCAGTGCCTCTTAACAGAGAGAAAAAGTAAGAAGCTTTTCCAGTCTATGTTAAATCCCGTAAGAGGTGCGAATTTCATCAACGTTTCCGCGTTTTTGGTCCGGAGTGGTGCAAATAATTGATGAATGTTGATGAATTTGCCATCATTCGATCTGTCTGCGTAAAAGTCTATTGTCGTAAAAGTGGTCGTTATTAATTTTTTTTTCAATTATTCAGTGTTATAATATAGAAATATGATAACGAAGGGCAAGAGCATATCATTTGAATCAATATGTTTTATTAAACATATAAAAAATTCACATCCCAAAGCCTGTGGTGTTGTAAATTGACCCAAATAACTATGGAAATTGGGTCGGGCATGCGCACAGAATACCAAAATCCAAAATGACGGACAGCAAGACGATCGACTTGTGGGGCTATAACAGTAAAAAGATAGGATATATTCGATTCAATTCGATTGATATTGCCAAAGATGCATGGATTATATTCAAAAAGCCATTAATTTCAAGCTAAATCGATAGAATATATCATTTCTCCATCGAAAATGCTACTTCCAGCAAGGAGGGGTCGCGCATGCACACAGAACATCAAATCCAAAATGGCGGACAGTGAGACGATCGACTCACGGTGGTATCGAAACTGTTGGATTATAACAAAATGGAGGAGAACAACAGTGTCCCATGCCTTTTTATGGTTAATCTGGATCCTTATTCAACATGCACCTGCTGATAATTATTGTGCAATGCTTAACTCGCCAGGAGAGGAGTTATTCGCCAATGAAACATGCAAGCGATAATGGGTGTATTCTCCATAGGCTTAACCATTGACAGTGATAATGCTCGCAGAAAACATGAGGTTAGTATCAGAAGGGGCCTAAAAGAAGAGATTAAGCGCCCTTTCGAGTTACTTGCATTCCAAAATGCTGTCCTATATTTGTGATGATCTATCAGTATCTTATGGCAGCTATATTGGATTCTTTGTGACCTAATGTGCTCTTGACTAATGGATAGATCTTCAGAAGGTGAGGCTGATAATGCCAATGCTAGTATGTGTTTCTAGCTGGATTAGATTTAGTTACAATTTACCATAATGACCTATTTCTATTACCACAATATTGGATATTGGGACTTTTCTGAAGGCAGAATTTGGCAAAATTTATTTTTCCTGAGGATATCAAAGAGATGAAAAGCAGTGAGAAACCTTATCCAAATTTCAGGTTAAACATAATTTATTTATTCTTATTTTTTTTTGGTAATTATTTGAATTCATGAGTATTTATTATTGGCAGCCATATTGGTTTCTATGTGACCTTGACATTTGAAAATGGTCCCAATGAAAAGATCTTAAAATGCTGGTGTTAATAAAGCTACTACATATGTTTCTACACTGCAAAAATGTTGTTTAGATCCTAAACACAATTCTAAACATATTCTTGCAACGTTTTTGTAATCACATTTATTTCCTAAACATGTTTAGCCAAACAATGTGCTTAGCTCAAGTGTTTAGAAATGTAGGTGATTAGGTTAAAACTTTTGTGTTTAGATATATGAATTTTTGTGTTTAGGTGTTTATGAATTTTTGTGTTTAGACATTTAAATGATTTGATGGATATTTAAGGTTTGCAGACATATATGCATTAAAAAACAGAGATATCTATTTTTTCTCATTTACTGGGGGGGGGGGCATCAGCAGGTATTTACTTGTCAAAGTCTCCAAAGATGTCAGCCACAGCTATACGTGTCAGAATGAGAGACATGAGAAAGTACAACAGCTTGGCAGGAAGGAAATTGCCTTATCTATTCCAGAATAACATCAAATAGGTGTCAGTCATGGAGTTAATTGATTATTTTATGGTAATGATGGTGGCATGAGGTGGATCTAGTCAATTTTCTATTGCCCTTTCTATTCACATGACATTTTATGAAATGAAACCATGATAAACATGGGATTTGAGGACATTTGTCACAACAATTGATTATAACTGTGTGCAGATAGTCCAGTCAAAGGTAGTGCTGCTACCTGGTGTGGATTCAACATCCAAGTATCTAAACATATTGATATTTAAATTTAAACACCTATTATTCAACTGTCTCAACTCTAAACATCTAAACATGTTTAGCGTAAATGTTTATGTAGTTAGAATAAAAGTGTTCATTTCCTAAATGTGTAGTCAATGGACACCTAACTGACCTATATGTTTAGGTTTTAAACATGTTTAGACCTAAACATGTTTAAAATCTAAACACCATTTTTGCAGTGTAAGTGGACTGGTTCTGGTTTCAAGATGATTTTCTACATTGACCTATTTCTGGTGGCCGTGTTGGATTTTGGGCATATTCCCAAGGCAGAGGATGGCAAACTATTTTTGTTCCTGAAAGAGGAGATATCAAATAGCTGAAATCCACTGAGAAACCTTTTCCACCTATTTTGTTGATCTTGAGGTCTTTACTCACTGGATTATAGAGCCAACTCCCAGCCAAAAAAAAGTGATTTCCTATTCAATTATTGCCTTATATATTATAATGTATCCTGGTCCAGACCACTAATAGCATCTTTTTCTAAACCGCATTACTTTCTGTTTAAACTACATCGTAAGATCAGAGAGGCACACCCTGAGCCTTCTGTGCTTCGATACATATTGCCCTTTAGTTGAATGTTAGAGACGAGCTGATATAGGGTAGAGGCACCCATTTCGGACGCTCCTGACCACACAGCAGGTGGCCATATTTGGTGCTTAAATCTTGTACCTTTAAAAGTGTTGAATTCTACTTTCCATTTCACAAGTTAGTACATGATACTTTACCCTCAAAATACTTGAAGAGGTTTTGATGAAACCCTCCAATACTTATGCATAAATGAGCTGTATATATTTAGTCTCCAAAACATCAAATTGCACCTCAAGTCAGACAGCTCATGCCAGAGGTGACCCTAGAGTCAGACACTATGTTATCTAATTGATACAGACACAATGGGTCATTGTATCTGAAATATTCCATAAAAGAACATAGTATATAACACTAATGAACCCAAGCTAATACAATACTTCTCTCCAGCATACTCTTAGATGTTTAATTTTGCATACTTATAACAGATCAGTCTACAGGCCCAGATGAGCATGACTTCTATGGGCAGACTGAGTAGTGATTAGGTTTAGGTGTTAGATAGTAGGTAAACCAAACACAGATTAAATATTCAGATCTAGGACTACAGGTATATCATGATGGATTCTGTTTTTAATGAAATGTCCATAATATAAGTATTGAAATCATAATTGTGTCCCAGGTGGGGTGTAATTAGTGTCTGACTGTACGTGTAATCTGAAGGTCATAGAAGAATAACTCCCATACTGTAACATGAGGGATGTAATCAGGTTTGTCAAGTCAAATTATTAGCAAAAATGTGTATATTGACTTTGAAATGTATAGATATCCTATAAAATTAGAGGTTAAGACATGACAAATTGACAAATCAAACCAGGATCTCCATTCACTCACCATTCTTCATCCTCAGAATATAACAAAAACACCCTGGGTTTGTACAGTTGTAAAGCCATGTATGACAGGGGTTTTACATGTTATTCTTCATTTGTTAGGGAGTATGGTACCTGAGTTTTCATGTCTAATTCAAATGATAGCTGAATTTTCCATATCTATTATGTAATTCAATGCAAAAGGTGTCCGACTTTAGGTGTCTGTCCGACTCAGGGTGCCTCTACCCTAGCCTATTGCAGCAAACTACTTGTTAGGTGTTTAGGGACGAAGCCGGGTCAGAACAATGTCACCAGTGTAGTTTAATTAAGCATTTGAAGACAGTTTTGTAGGCTACAAATATTCTGGCAGTGCAGTCTAGGATTGGTAGATGTATTTCGTTATAGAAGAAGAGGGAGTTTAGTTGAGGAAAACTTTGCTGTCAAATGAAAAGTATAGAATATAGCATTACTTCCGGACATTACTTATAAAAGATAAAAGTTTTGAAATGACATGTCTGCGGAAAGGAGGAACCAAAAGGGCCATGTTTTGAATGGGCCAATCTGCAGAAAGACCCCTCCCCCCTCCTTTCTTTATATTTTTTTCACCTACTCCCGATTGAGGCAGTCCAAGAACCTGACTAGCTGCGCCCATGATGAATGCTAATGGTAATGACCTACCATTTGCTGGCTGTTTCTGTCCCCACAGTCGCCGCCATAGCCCTGTGAATGCCGTCATTGTTGTGCCGAGCAGCTTTCTCATGGGGAGTCTTTAAGTCTTTGAGACCTGCATGATATCGTGTTCCTCTGTCATCATGATGCGTCATTACAGTACTGTACCAGTGGTGGATTAAGATGGGGACCACCCCCTTCATTCCCCCTGTAGACTAGTTAAGATATTATTTATCTATTTTTAACTAAGAATTTAGCCCAAATTAGGCGCTAAATAAGGGGCGCGCCCCTTCCTTTTCTTTCAAAATCCTGGATCCGATGCTGGTACTGGCAGGTTATTTTCTGATCTCTTTGGGAGTGTATGAAGCTCGTTGGTCTGTATCGTGCATAGAAACAGCATTGACTAGTTACTATTAGTATTTAGCAAGGTCCACATAGCTGTATTCATGTCAAATGACAAATGATGATAATGTGTTCCGTGTACTAAGTAATATATGAAGCCCATAAAGGGTTAACAATTACAATGGTCAGAGTGAATCACCGGGGTAGGCTGAGTGCTATTAGCTTAGGAAACAATGGTACTTGAGGTGTTTTGTTTACCAGTTAAACACAAGTTAGAGTAAGGAGAGTTATAGTGAGGGTTATCAAGCAGGTTTATGGTGTGCATTGCCATACTAAGCTGTCGACTAATTTTCCTTTATTCCCTATACATTTACATCGTTTTTATGGGAGATCTATTGAATTCTATATAAGTGCTGGCACCTTAAAACCCTTATAGTATATCAATGTGGAATTCAATATATGATCTCCCATTAACCCATAGGTAGATGCTCTGCCTCACACACATAAAATATTATCAATGTAAACTGCCCCACCACTGCTGCATAAA
Organism: Acholoe squamosa; assembly: GCA_949317995.1. Taxonomy (NCBI): domain Eukaryota; kingdom Metazoa; phylum Annelida; class Polychaeta; order Phyllodocida; family Polynoidae; genus Acholoe; species Acholoe squamosa. The sequence continues at coordinate 43,843,028 of OX439041.1, forward strand.
ACTACCATATCACAATCTAAAAACGCATCAGGATCAACAAGATCTCCCATATTTGATTTATCAAATGACGACGTCCTAATGTCCTCCTTGTTATTCTCGGTCAACGTTCGAGTTTTATCTGTAATTCCTATTTTATTCCTAATAGTAATGTTAAATGTTGATGATTTTTTGCTTCTTTAAAGGGCACCAAGCATTAGGGGTAATCATGATTAAAAAGTCATTGACCTGTAATAATTAGCATCTACACCTAATGACACACCACAAGTAATATCTAACACTTCATTTTTTTTCTCTCTAGGATTCTGTCGGCCACCACCCGTTCATTGTCAAGCCTTACTTCTTCTACCAGGACCGAGAGCATGTTTTCATAGGTAAGTTGTGGCAAATTAAGCTGACTCAGCACATTAACTTCACTAGAAGCTGTCTAAGCTGTCTTGAGCAGATACTATTCCATTGTGCATGTAGTTTGTCTTGGACAAACAGACCTTTTCAGTATGATACAGTTTATTGAAAGTTCGTTTTAGCAATAAATGAAGGGTAACTGTCATATTGAATTCAGAATGGGGCTTACAGGGATTTCTATTACAGAGATGCCATCACTTTGCACGAAATCCTGATTTTTTTTTGTCGGACTAAATGTTTTCAAATCTTCCTAATTTCTGACTGAAAGTTAATCGTAAAAGTCGGATTCTCTCTCTTTTTTTACATCTCTCTTAATTTATTGCTTCTTCTTTTTTTTCTTTTTAGCTTTTTGTCTCTTAGAATGTGTTAACTAGCTGAGGTGTAAATGTGCCCCTGTCCTCTGTTGGACAAGTCTCAACAGCATACTGGTGGTGCTGACTGGTATTTAAGGGGAGGCAACCAAACAAACCTACCAGTAGCTCAAGGTAGCACAGGGGTCGGTCTTTGTACATTATCCGTGTATTAGTAACTGAAAGTAGGGGACAGAATGAGTTATCAGGAATCCCCAAGTCTTATTAAATAACCTTCCTCAAACAATATCTTTTTATTCATCTGCATGTAGAAATAAAGGGGGTATGTTTTGCTTTGTTTAAAGGCAATATTCTCTTTGGATAAAAAAGGTTCTCCTCCTTTAACAAGGTGACAATGTGTCACAAAGGTGTACTTGTAGCTCATCTTATCAAGAATTATCCAGTACCTTCAAATGTCACAGGTATTACATTTACAATTCAAAAGATGTCTTTATGTAAAGAGATGTCCGTCGTTTGAGTGCAGGAAGAAAACTGAGCATGTACAATCAAGTCTAAAAGAAGATATTTTTTTTTTTATTCAGCTCTTCACTGCATCAGTTGTACAAAATCATGACCTCAACTGGCCGATATTATATAGTTTATTAAACTTCTACACCATTAATGCAAATGGAAGATATTATGTGTATACATTTTGTAGTTTATGGGGTATAGGTTCACAGTATTAAGGGCTTACACCTCCAGTGTAAAGACGGGGGGGGGGGGTTGAGGGTAAGTCAGAGCAGAAAATTGCTCGCCAGCAAGAGACCAAAAATGCTATTTCGTAGCTGACGTTATAGGCATTAAGGTGTATACATGTAGGTTTATAAATATGTATCGTAAACAGAAAAACCCTTGTTATGCTCCCGTCTTGCTGCCACTGATGATGATGAACTTGGTGTTTCGGGGCCTTAGGATAGGTATCACATATCGGTCAACATTTTCACAAATTCTGGAAGAATTAAGAAAAGTAAATGTAGTTAAAACATCCTTATTCCATGTGAAAGGTAGTAGTTATTATAGTTAGGCTTTTACAATTACACCTTCAGGGAAAAGACCAGAACAAAGGTAAAGTGAAAAGACTCTGAAAACTGTTACATCTTAAGTAATTAGATCAACTTGATGAAGGAAACTGAAAGAAAGAGTTGTCTGCTACAATCCACTCACACCTTTCTATGAGAATGAGATTGTTTTTGATACATTTCTATACACACCTTCATAGTTGATATTACCATCACCATCAATATCAGCCTTCTTCATCATATCATCAACCTCCTCATCTGTCAGGCTCTCACCCATGCTGGTCATGACATGGCGTAACTCTGATTCTGAGATGTAACCGTTACCGTCCTTATCAAAGACTTTAAAAGCGTCCTTCAGGTCTTGATCTGAGTTACTATCCTTCATCTTTTTATCCATCATTACGCAGAACTCAGGGAGGTTGATGCTGCCACTACCTATGTCATTAATGTAGGAGATTACATTAAATAGTGTTTTATTATAGGAATTAATGCTAGCATTTCATGCAACGGTTGTGATAGATACTACAAAAAAAGAGAGATAAAGGAACAAACACTAAATGCTAAATTCATAGTATATATCACATAAAGTATGACGGTACATATTCTATATAACTAGTTACTGGAGAGTCTCAGTGGTGAAATCCTTGATCCGCCCCTGTGTGTGGCATATACTATTATTGACACATCATGCAAACCCTGCAGCGTTGATACACTCCAGAAATCGCTCAGATAACTCTTACCATCAGCATCCAATTCTGTAATCATTTCTTGCAGTTCTGCCTCTGTGGGGTTTGAACCTAGAGATCTCATGACGATGCCCAACTCCGAGGTTGAAATTGTCTCATCTCCATTTTTGTCAAACAGTGCAAAAGACTCTTTGAACTCTGCAATGATAAGAAATAATTAGCATGGTAAGAATGTTAAGATAGCAATATTATGTTTAATTGAACAAATGAATTCACAACGATGTTGATAGACTTAAGTTATAGAGCAGTAACTTCTTATGATTTCACAAGCTCCTAGTAAGTAAAACATGTGAGTCTAATTCTTTTTTCAAATTTAAAGTGAATCGTTGCAATCTTTTCTTAAATCCCATCAAATGAATACCCACTAAACCAACAGCTTTTCGTGTATGTCTTGGTGTGCAGTTTAGAAAAACAAACCATGCTCCAGTATTGCCATTGCTGGAAATAACTTGGATAATATAATAGGAGATTAGCAATACCTTCAAGTTGAGCAGGTTCAATTTGATCCTGAAAGTAGATTACAATCACACTTACAGTATATGGATAAGATTGATCCCTTTGTGAAAAGCGTGAATAGTATTAGACTGTATGAAATAGAACTGCCGGAATTAAAGGCACCATGTTTTATCCACCATTACTACACGTATAAGTGTTTTGGGGTGTTTTGGGCTATATTCTTCTTGCCTAATTTCCTTCTACACACCACTGGACAGTGGGATGACTGTTGGTGGGTATTTTCCACCGCATTGGTCCTGTGTAGTAGGATGCCCGAATGACTTCATACTTTCACTACCAGGTATATAGAAAATCACTGTGTGGTGAATACAGTGGCAACCAATCACGTTATGTGTAAGATTAGTAAAGGCGTAGAGGTGAATCGGCAAAAACACAAATTTATAGGTCTGGGTTACCAGGTATGTAGAATTCTATAGGATTATAGGGCCGGTCAGTCGGAAAATAGGCCAGTGGAATGCCCCCTTTAGATACAATGCACCTTACTAAATGTAATCAATTAATGTATCAATTAAGAGTCCCATTGTACTCAGAAAAGCATTATGTTTTCCTCTTAGTCTGAAAGCTACACTAAAAGCTACCCCAAAAGATAAAACATGTATACTCCCAAGTCACCCCGAAAGATAAAACACGAATAAGGATGTCACAAATGTATGGAGCGCTGAAGCAAACATGCACAAAAAATATTTTATGTTTTCACACCCGCTAGAACGTTCTTGCGGCTGCAAAAAGGATTCTTTAAAAAAAAAACACTCCGGGTTGCTATAACATGTCCATATATCTCAAGAACTCTCTTGCGTCCGCAAGAATTTGGTTTTTGCGGCCACGAGCATATTTTTTTAAGAGGAAGATTATTTTTTGGGAGAAAATACAAATTATTATTTGTTCATATCCTATCGAAGGCTTCATACTAATGGGATTAATAAATCTTTGAAATTAACAAGAATTCTCTGCGTCTTTTTTTGTCCTTGCCAACATGTTCACACTATATATAGAATAAGAGAATTTATGGAGGCCTGAAAGAACATGGTCTTTTATTGTGATACTGATATAATCTGATTCTGCCTTGGCGCTGGACCCCTGTAGGTGCTAAGCATAATATGTTTTTACTTTGGGTTGTTTTAGCTTTGGACTTGATGCAGTGTAAGCAATGGACTAATGAAAGGCTTGCTATATAGCTAGCATATTGCGGTTTGTTAACGGTTATTCCCTCCACATTTGGGTGCAGATCCCTGGAGATAGGAAATACCGTAACCCATTATACCTCATATCAGGTGCTGATGCACCTCTGAGTGGTTTTCTGTTAACAAATTATGGGTCAGATACCCAATTGCAAAAATTGCATTTAAATATAATCTCATATCTGTCACATGTTACTCCATAAGTTGTTTTATTTCCATAGAATGATCTCGGTCTCAGCTTGGCAGTATGAGAATGACATTCAGTCATATTGCCTCATGTGTCCTTTCTTTCTTGTTCCTCTTGAATCTCCATATTATATCAATTTCCCTTGAGAAATTAGCCAATATCGGAAAATGTCTACCTGATAACTGAACACAGGGTGGTATCTCTGATTTTCCAATATGCAATAACTGTGACTTACCATAGTGTAACAGTGTTATAGGGAGCTTATACGTTCAGTAGAGTATGGCAAACTACATAAGGAACTCAAACAACTTAATCAGGCTTATCCACCCAGAATGTGGTAAGCAGACTCATGTTCCTCAGCCAATCAGAGAGACTGTTTATACCTGTACTATAATGGCCCTGAATCTGGTCAACTTAAACACCAGGGTCTCAAATAGGTTCCTGTCTTGAATAGCCACCTGAGTAAGAGGGTATTCAAATCGATCATAAACACTAAAAGCTCTATCTCAAACATCAGCCAGCTTCATATTTATAAAGATCAGGGATAGGGCCTACTGGAGTTTTGAAATTTATTAGCACTGGGGTGCTTAAGTCGACCATTACGGCATACACGTGTATAATGGCAATTAAACTAGATGTTGTTAGATTCTCGTTTGAATTTTATGGGCCATGAACGAAAGATCTTTTGGGACCTTCTATCTAAAACTCTTTTTCTAGCTAGCTTTCACGCCCATATATACATCGAAAATCATGAGAATCATTCCTAAACCTCTTTCCAAACTATCACTGGAGTAACAAATCTCTCACATGGAGGAGAAACTTATATATAATACAGCTTAAAACTTGTTCAGACTTGTAAATAGATCTGGGAACAGATTGAATATTACTAATAGAGAACTTAGGGAAGAACTATTTGTCAATAGTTATTTCTCTTTATTGGAGCAGAGTGTCTCGCCGCTTTTCAAAATATATTTTTGTAACTTATATTACATAAAAGATAATCAAAATAATTATATGGATATGTATACATCACAGATATAGTACGAAATTACAAAGCAGTATTTTGTCACATTGATATTGGTTGTCATATTATAGAAGAGGCAGGTTCAGCCAACTTACCATAGATAAAAGTGTAACAATAAGATAATTCATGTAACGTACATAGTGTGTGATTGTCATGAACATTCTCTTGTACAGAGCAGATCCCCCCTCTACCAGACGTATTATAGTCTATGCTACTGTTACCATAACTTGAGAATAATCATTCTTTTTTAGTTATACAGTTCAGTAGGTTTGTATAGCTTCTGCTTAGTGTGAGGCATCAGAAACTCTGCAAAATCAGGAGAGAACCTGGCTTGCTTACTATTAGTGAATGTCATTCAGAGTAGTCAGCATCCTCTTTGATAGAACTGGTGATACTGAAAGGAGTGGCTTCCAGCAGTTAAAGTTATCGTTTTGTGTGATCCAGTTGCTATGGGGGAGAAATACCCTGGCACTTCACTTTCCGCACATCATTTTCACAAATTCTGAAAAAAGGATTTAAAACCATATGATTAGAGAGAATGTTGCACATGAAAATTCAGAATTTGAACAGATCACAGATGCACACACAATATTGGCATGCGATCTCAACATCGTTATACTGTTACATGAATTTGAGTTACAAATTATTGAGAGAAAGTCTCAATTCAGTTAAGCAGAAAATCTAACTTAATAGTCAGATGATGCCTGATGTCCAACATGTTCTTTAGTTGTATGATAGGCAGAGGAAAACAAGAACTATACCTATACTCACGAAATCTTCCTTTTCTCTAATAATATGGTTCAAATTGCCATCGTGAACTGTGAAATGTCTACTCACCGTGATAGTTAATATGGCCATCACCATCAACATCAGCTTCTGCAATCATTTCATCTACTTGCTGATCTGTTAGCCTCTCACCAAGATTTGTCATGACGTGACGTAGTTCTGAAGCTGAGATGTAGCCATTAGCGTCCTTGTCAAATACTTTGAATGCTTCGGCCATTTCCTCCTCTGGGTTACTATTCTTCATCTTTTCAGCCATCATCTTGCAGAACTCGGGGAACTCGATGCTGCCACTAGCTGAAAAAGTAATGTTTTAGTTTATAAAAAGTTGCCCACTACAATTGCCCTCAGATAATGATTGAGAAATGTCCTATGGATATGTCATCCAAGTGAATAAAACCTTATAAGGATTGTGCATATAGGCCGCCCTATGAACGAAGAGGATAATTTTATATTCTAACATTTACATCTGACAATGCTCTTGTCAGATTGAAATGAAATTCTAGGAATTTGAAAAAAACAAAACATTATACATAACATTTTTCAATGTGAACTAATAATTTCTTTATATACATAGCATACACGACTTACTAGAGTAGATATTTCTTTCAGACCACAGATACAATTCCTGTCTTAGGCATTAACATGTGATTATAAATCAGCTCTTACCATCACCATCCACCTCATTGATCATTTGCTGGATTTCTGCCTCTGTAGGGTTTTGACCTAAAGATCTCATGACAATGCCCAATTCCGAAGATGAGATAGAACCGTCTCCATTCTTGTCAAATAGGGTGAACGACTCTTTTAACTCTGTAAAATTGAGGGAAAGTAGCATGGTTTCTCGTGTTTGAGTTGGTGTTTGTGTATTCTGCTTGGTAATAATCTTATTAACTCAAAAAGAGTTATAGGAGACGACTATGGGTCCCCTCATTTTCAGTCATTTTGGTGGTGTGAATAAGTTTTTTAAAAAAATGGAAATTTTATATATAAGAGGCAGAGTTACTTAATGAATTTGTAGTGCCATTAAAGGAGGAGATGTAGGGGTCTTGCAGTAAAAGGTATTTCAGCACCAACTATTGTAAATTTTGAGTAATTGTCTATATTCTACAGAGTCAGTTTGTTGGCAGCTATAAAACACTTTTTGCCTGCAATGGTAAAGGTATATGATATTGATCCATGTATCAACTTTCCCGCCTTTTTTGGCAATGTGGTGCGAATGTGGCAGTTTTGGCGGGAGTTGTGCAAATAGTGGCTGGGTGGTGCCAATAACCTGGGTGAGGGAGTGCTGATGTCAGACCACAAGCTAGACTTGCTGAAGGCTATTGATTTATTTCTTTTTGAGTTATGAGCAATGCACATTGCTGCCCTATATTATTTTTAAGAAAAGCAATGTAGAGGTATTTCCATCCGAAAGGGCATTACACAGGGCTAAAGCTCAGGAGACAAATCTCGTGGAATTTATGTTATCTTTACATGCAAAAAACTCAGATTTACATAAAAGATGTCTTTTGAATGACTTGTTTCCCAAGGGAAAGAGCCCTTCCATTCATTAATTTTATAAGACTTAACACTAGATCCTTTAAAAGAGAATCAGTATCTTAAGATTATTTTGTATTGTTTCGGTAGAGTTTGAATGTCCTTCTGCCTCTACACTTATACGAGACTGCTGATTTTGTTATGCCTTTTGCTGTATTGCAGTGGTACATGAGTGTTATGTTCCCAGGGACAAATTACCAGATATACAATGAGAACGTTTTCAAAGACTCGTTTGTCAATGCATTCCCTACAAATACCAAGTCAGGTGATATGTATAATTAAATCAACCAGTACCCAAATGACTTTCTGTACAAAATAGAATTAAATAAAAAAAAAGAAACATGCAATTTTGGTATACATGTAGAGGTTGTTTATAACCATTAGTAAAAAGGGCTTTATTTCTCCCTACCTTCCATCTGCCCATCTGTCAGTGTGTCGGCCTGAAAGTAAAAGATGGCAAGTACTTAGAAGTTGTCACCAGCTTTACAGAACACAATGAAGGATAGATATATCAGTATACCACAAGTACGTCGTGCTTAGGTTCACTTCATTTGCTAGAAGATTGTAATGAAACTCCAAAACCTTAAGCATTGGGTCTCAGCATTTGACAAAGGATTGGAGAATCACAATTTATATAAACAGCCTACTTCTCTCCTATTGTTAAGTCTTAAAAACATGTGTGATATCAAGTCACCGCGACATATATGTTTCATGCTAATATTGTACTTGTACGTGTATCGATAATAAAGGAAAACCAAAAATATCAATCTAAAAATTGGAGTTGGGGTAATACTTCAGCAGGTCTGTGCTCATCTCTTCATAGAAGAATAAGAACCAGATATATGTAAAGGTGTCAATTCTCCTACTTCTTATTTAGAAGGGTTGAAGGGCTTCCGTCCTACTTGGTGTGCATTTGCTTGTTCAAATATATAAATTTCCTCCAGAAGATTTACAAAAATTCAAATCTTTCTTACTCTATTTCTTTCCACCACCAATGTCTGAATTTGTACACAGGAGAACAATTATTGTGCACGAATACATGCCAAGGCTAGTTATACGTGCCTTTATATGAGTAACTGATTTACTTATATACTCTAACTATGACTTACCATTTTGTAGCACTGCTATGTAGCTCTTATACCTTTAGCTGCGTGTGGTGGACTGCATAAACAGCTCTAAACAGTCTTAAAATCACCCCTCTGCAGAATATGGCAACCTGGCTTATGTCAATATTCCTCAGCCAATCAGAGTACATATTAGACTTATATGTTCTCTGTGAGTAAAGCTTATTGACCCAACTCTAGCTCTATTTTCACAGCCCACTTCATCTGGACCTCTACTCAGAGCTAATTTTCACTCTTACCCTTTAAGGACTGGCTAATGCCTTAATTATTATTTTCATTGATGCCAGGATGTACGCCTGCAACATGCTGACCCTGATGTGTTGGTATGGTGCACCAATGCAGCACTGGTGAACTACTCGCCAGCACTGTATTGGTTCATCTTAAGTGCAAAGGAAAATGACCCGAAAGAAATCATGCTGTACACAAAGGGTTAAAGGGAAGAATTGTAAATACCGTAATCTCTAGCGTAGAAGGTGCACCCCCAACTCAGGGAAGGCAGATCCGCATAGAAGGCGCATCTGCTGCTCCTGAGTCTAATATTTGAAAAACCTGTGTATAAGGCGCACCCCTAACTCAAGGAGCATGGTCCACACAAAGGACCCAACCCAAAGGGGCATTTCAAATATTGTCTGCATTTACCAATACCCCAACTGGTCATGTGTTTTCTTTAACCAAAGAAAAGGTGTAGTCTATACCATGGTGCTCTATATTCCCTTAAACTGCTGAATGAAACATGCCATTCTGCTCACCATAAATGTGTTTGGAAATGTGTGTACACTCCACTCACTGAGAGCTTTGTTAATTACACTATTGACCTTTTAATCAAGAGAATCCATGCAGCATTATAATCAATAATCCTGTCATAGTGTGTGCTGCCACCTGGTGTTATTTTAGGAATCATTTAACTCATTAACTACTATATTGATGCCAATTGTCTTCATATGCCCCACAACTGATGTTATTTGGCATCATTTTGAAAGGTACAATACTGTTCATTTTTTGAAAGAAATAATCCTCTGATTTGCATTATTTGTTAACAAGTTATAGATAAGACAGTTTCAAACCAAATTTGTTATTTGTTCATATCATACCCTCCCATTGATTATCTAGGCTCACACTGTTATAACAGGGAAATAGGCCCGTCTTCTAGAGACATGGCATGCTGGGATACCAGTAGTTTGTAATGTAGAGAATAGAGAATGACATACAGCTCATACAACACCAGGTGGAAGCACACACTATGGCAGGATTATTGATTATAATGCTGCATGGATTCTCTTGATTAAAAGGTCAATAGTGTAATTAACAAAGCTCTCAGTGAGTGGGGTGTACACATATTTCCAAACACTTTTATGGTGAGCAGAATGGCATGTTTCATTCAGCAGTTTAAGGCTATTTAGAGCACCATGGGTTAGACTACACCTTTTCTTTGGTTAAAGAAAATACATGACTCTGTGTACATCTATCTGGTTTGGAGCCGGGAGGCGTGGCGCAGTCGGTAGCGCGTCCGCTCACAGGCCGTAAGGTCGTGGGTTCGGTTCCCGGCCCGGCCGGGGCATAGTGGTGGTTCCAAACGTCGCCGTAAGGTGTCGTTTGAGTTCCTCCCTGCTCTGGCTAGGCTGTGCTGGAAAGTCTCTCGGCGGTCATGGCAGACAAATGACTTGAAACAGGCCTGTCCATCTCTCACTATGCCTATGTAGTGACGGATGTTAAAGAACCATTGCCTCGGTAAATGTGTAGGGGCGTGATTTCTACCTTAGCTCCCTCTAGTGTACGGGTCCGGGTTTCACGCCACGGGACCTCTCACCCTCGACGTGTCCTTGAGGCACATAGGTGAGGTTTAAATTCAAAGCAAGCTGGTTTGGAAAGTGGAGGTACCCTGCGTATAAGGCGCACCCCCAACTCAAGGCAATTACCCTCCCGCGTATAAGACCCAGTCACAATCTGATTCGCGTATAAGACGCGCCTTATACGCGGGAGATTACGGTACTTCAGCAGAATGGTCTGAAATTAGTAGTACCTTGGAAATAAGTCCTAAAGCCATCAAAGATCTTCACTAACAAATGAATTAATTCAAGATAGGAATAAGGTATTTTGTCTTAAGCAATGAAAGTATGGTCGTTGTGCATTAGTCATAGTACATTGTTACATAAGAAGATTGCTTTTTGTGACCTCTTTGTGCCACATTAACTGCTTGGATATGACGTTTGTATAGGGTACTCTAGCGGGGATTGAGGGCCTGGTATAGTTTCCATATGGGCCTGTACTATATACTATAAAAGGGATCAGGTAAATAGGAACTGGGAGGTTAATTGTAACATTTAGTCTATAGTTGGTAGTCAGTAGCCAAGATGCAGGATTTCAGCAGACATGGCATTTGGTCAATTTATTACTGTGGCCTGGGCCTAATGGATTACTGTGGCCTGGGCCTAATGGATTACTGTGGCCTGGGCCTAATGGACTACTGTGGCCTGGGCCTAATGGATGGTATTTTTATGTTAGGATTCCTTAGGGAGTGATCATTTTTTAACAACAGGGGGGGGCCGGTGGGTTTGAGGGGGGGGGCAGAATTTTTTCAACCCCTTGACCGGGGGGGTCAGAATTTTTTCAATACCTCTGATGGGGGGGGCAAAATTATTTCACCTGTTTTCAGTGGAAAACCCCGCGCGTTACTATAGGCTAAAAGGGGACGTTCGCGCGTGATTTTTGTCCCTTATGGGGGGGGTCGAAAAAATTTTACCCCCTCGAGAGGGGGGGGTCGAAATTTTTTTCGCGCGTCCACACGCAAACCCACCAGCCCCCCCCCCCTGTTGTTAAAAAATGATCACTCCCTTAGATGAGAAGATACATGTACAGTGAACCCCCGCGTATAAGCCGCACACGCCTATAAAGTATAAGCAAATGTTCAACAATTATGTCACTGCTTAGGGGGTTGGGGGTCTTTGGGTTCCAGTGACAAAGCTGTATTTGTTCCATACAAAAACTTGACAAGGGGTTGGGTGGGTCCTGAAAATGCCAAAACAAAAACAGTGACATAATTGTCTATATATCGTCATGTTAGTGCAACAAGGTTGTATCTGCATATTTCAAGTTTTGCCGGAGAGGTAAAAAGAAGTGCTACAAATTACAATTACTATAGCATCAAGTCGACACAACCTTATTGACTGGTGCCTGTATTAAAGCACACAACACTACAGAGGCGTAGGAAGCAAATCTTCTTTGGGGGGGGGGGCCGGTGGGGGCCCCACCTCGACATCCTTGAATTGTCGGCTCAAGCGCAATAGTGCCTATACATACCTATATAAAATTTGTATAGGAAAGTAATTTTTGATGAATTTTAGATCTGGTTTGAGGCCCAGGCCCCCATTTCCCTATCCCATTACTATATGAAACTGATTTAAGATGGAAAGTTTTAGCTTCTTGTTCAATTCATTATAAATTCTTGGTAAATTTTTGGGGGGGCCCAGACATACTCAGGCCCCACCTCCTTTATGATTGGGGGGGCCCAGGCCCCCCTGGCCCCCCCCTTTTCCTACGCCCCTGCACCATAGACAGAGCTGCAGTACTTTTATACTAGGTATATAATGATTAATATATATGTTAAAACAGAAGAAAACTCAGTTTTGCCATAATGTCAGTTACAACCTTGTTACACTGAGGCAACCATACAAAACCCCTTGGCCACACCCTAAATTCAGGGACACGGGAACGTTCAACAATTTCGTCACTGCTTAGGGGGTGGGGGGTCTTTGGGTTCCTCTATCAGGGTTCCCATAGGTCAGTGAAAATCAGGGAAAATAAAGTGGTTAGGGAAAGTCAGGGAACTTCACAAAATTTTACATTGATTCAGGGAAAGTCAGGGAAAATCTGTCAAATTGGATCACTTCTGTTTGATTTTATACAAATCTCCCCTGAGTGCATTCAAATATTATTTCCAAAGATTGCAGTTTTTTTCTGAAGGTAAGGTTTTGATTTGCTATTGATAACTTTGTTATTCCTCTTCAAAATTACACCCTTGGTATAGATTTATTGGTAAACGTTGGTATCTCATATTCTGCTGCGCTATGATTTGGTCAGGGAAAATAATTATTTTTGGTGAGGGAAAGTCAGGGAATTTCAATCTCAGATTTTTGTGGGAACCATGTCTATATGTTCCATACAAAAACAGTGACAAGGGGTGGGTGGGTCCTGAAAAATGCTTAAATGACAGTAACATAATTGTTGAACGTTCCCCATCCTATAAGCGGCACCAGGGGCCTTTAATGGTCTATAAGCCGCGGCTTATACAGAATGGTTTTACGGTACTGACATATTCTAGACAGTTTCTGACACTTTTAGAGTTTGATCGGTATACATTGGAATGCATGTTCATCCCTCTGTGTTAAAAGGAAGATCCTGAAGCGTGCATCATTTTGCCTATTGTTGAATTAATTCATGTTTCCATTCTTTTTCTTTTTTTTTTTTTTGGTGTGCCGATGCAGTACTGGCAAGTTAAACACCACCCAGTAAATGTCACATCTTCTTGTCTTCTACAGTAATGGAATACGTCCCACGTGGTGAGCTGTTCGCAGCGTGGCGCCACCTGGACTCCTTCAGTGAAAATCTGGTCCGCATCTATATTGCTGAACTAGCAATGGTTCTAGGTGAGTACATAGCTAGATCCTAAGTTTCATTTGAAATACTTCACTATTCAAAAGATTATATGAGTGAACTAAAATCCCCCTTCATTCAATTGCCCAACCTAGAATTGCCTGTGCATAAGAGACAGGTTAGGTACATGACTAAAGTAGGTAACATATAGAACGATCCAAACTGACGGTTTCTTGAATTGAGGCACGCCCTCATCTCAAGGAATAAAGCAGTACCTTCTTTTTGGATCAGTTAGAGTGTACCTCTAAATCAATTCCTTGTGATTGAAAGTTATTTGTCTCAAAACAGCCATGTTTTAATAGCTATTTTGATGACTTCGTTATGGAGAAAGACATGGCGTTTCTCCATGCCCTCGTAGACTATAAACCTATTCTTTACCAAACTATAGAGAATCTCTTTACAGCATGAAATATAATTTTATAGTGTACTCCTTGGATGACTGATTGTTTCTGTATTGTTTCCTCCATCACATTCCTACAGACTTCCTACATCACTCAGGGGTGATCTATCGAGATCTCAAGGTAACCATGGAAACAAAGATGGCCGCCTGCATGAATATTGATATAGCCCTACTAATATCACACTGCCTTTTCTTTTTTTTGCCAATGCCTGTCTTGCACAATTCTGTCATACCTAATTAATAGTGCGTTTCTGCCATGTAGTACCTTTGTTTAGAGTTAATGTGGAAGGGGGGGGGTGCTGTGTTATTGGATGCCATCCATCATTGCAGAGCCCGACCACACAGAACGGGAAATGTCCCTTCATTTTCAACTGTTTTTATATTTATTTATTGTTTGAAAGTATTTCTGTATGGTAATAGGAGGTGCATTAATCTCAACTGGTGTTCCCAAATATTTCATGTATATTTTGGTTATCGCATAAAATACACGCTGCTTATACCATACTAATGATACTAACGGCACAGGTTGTTTGTTATGCATGACTAGCAATATTACACACGGGACGTCTGGATGGTTATTTTCATATTTCCTACTTTTATTTTTTTACACGTGTCAGGGTATCACTATGAATATGGATTCGAGCCGTCAGGTTTTATTATGATGCAATATGACATATATTTATTAAGAGTTTTCATTGGTATGGCCTAAAATAGACATTTAGTGATTCTCACACATTTCATTTTTGGTAAACGTCAGTGAATTAGTCTCTCTTTCAAGTAGACCCTTGTTTATCCTTTTCAATCCTATTCAGCTCAATAGAAACTTGGCACACATTCTGTTATTTCATAATCTCATAACAGTATATATCTTGAGAGAAACCTAGGGCAGAAAGAGTGGATGCATTATCTATTCTTGCTCCATCAGACCCAAATGACAAACCCATTACACAAACCTAGAATAAGGCGGGTCTGACTAAAATTGCACAACATCACTTCTATGACACATTCTGTGACATTTTCTTAACACTTACTACAATAGGTAACAAAAATGAAATAGGGTAGAGTGACCTTGAGTCGTCCAGGTACCTTGAGTCGGCCATTTTGCTTGGTTTTGGGCACAAAATGAAGGTGAGACTGAATATATTAGTATATTTTAAGCTATTTGCACTGATGCTATATAGCAAGATATGCTATAAGCCATCTTAGCATTTCTTTGGAATATAAGTCTAGCACCTTCCAGGAGCTCTGGATGACACTAGGGTTTGTAAATTATTCTTGAAATCAGATATAGGTTTCCAATGATTTTCCAGCAACAAAATGATAGATTAGTGATAATGTGATATTGAACAAGTAACAGAGTTAAACCTAACTAAAATTGAAATAAAGCATTGCATTCATACTCTGGAAACATCATTTAACTTGAAATTATTCCTTTTATAGTGTTCAGTGCAAAAGTCAACAATCTGCTGTGTAGAAGTTGACTCATCGTATGATAAGACTGACTCAAGGTGTCTTTGAGCAATACATGTACCTTGAGTCGGCCACTATACATGTACCTTGAGATGGCCACTATTGCTTTTTGGTCCAAAATGAACTTAGTAGTGACCATTTCATTGGGTTCTAAGCTATTTACACTGCTAGAATATGTTGAGCTGTAGCACCTGCTATCTTTCCATCTTTGGGAAAGTGAATCTAGCACTATCCATTATTTTCAACAAAATCTACTATATTCTACCAATTAGGTAGAGGGGTCTTCTGATAGATTGACAGCCACTTTGAAATGATGGACAGCTGATAAATGGTAATAAGTTTGCTATAGTTTGTGTTTACCCAAGGAATGGTATTAATCAGCATTATAATTAGTAAAATCATTCCAGAAACACTCTGACCAAGATCACTTAGCCATGAATAAACATTTTCCTTGTATTTCTTCATAAGCACACTCTTTACTATGAATTAGTTGAGTCATTTTATTATGTGCCTGACTCAAGGTACCACAGTGGCCGACTCATGGTACTGATGAAAGAAAATTCACATCTATTGAATAATTGGTGCTCAAAGAGCTCCATGGCTATGGGTATGAAAGTTGTAACATCGCTAGATGGAAAGAGTAAGACATCTGGGTAATAATTATATCCATTTTTAGATGACCCCTGCAAGTTTTCCCACTATTACAAAGATCCTAGAATAACTAGTAGGTTGTAAGGAGGCCCAGGTGGACGACTCTTGGTCACTTTACCCTATACTGCAGAGAGGATATTGAATTCAAAATGCATATATATCCTATGTCTTATTAAGAATATAAAACTACACCAAGGGTTGTAGTGTAGTATCTAATCGAAATATTGACTACTTCTCAATAAACATGATGAATTGTTTATCTCTGAATATATACTTCTTCATTTTTATTGATATGTGAGGTGACAGGTTACTGGGTTTATTCAGATCAATCTGAATGCTGTCAATCTAAATGCCTTATTGTTATTTTTCAGATGGAAAATATATTAATCGATGGTCATGGTAAGTCGTAAAATTCTGTCATGCTATGTGTTTGAACTTACAGTCACGATATTGTGGAGGTCATGACGCCAATATTCATATGTAAGAACCAGTAAGTCATTGCTCATAAGTTAAACCAAGTCCCATTTAAAAAGCAAGCTTCTGGGTAGTGCCTTTCCTGATCTACGATATATTATCTTAAAAGTGTCGGAATTCAATGGAATGCTATTTTCACTCTATCTCAGGTCATCTACAAGTAATAGACTTTGGCCTTGCCAAATGGTTAAAAGAAGGAGAACGGACGAGAACAATATGTGGCACTCTTCAATATATTGGTGAGTAAAACTCTAACCCCTAAAAGTCACATATAACCTCAGGCCTCTCGACTATTTTTTTCATACTTCAAAGGGTCAATCGACTCATCTAACTAACTAGTACATCTGTTAGTTATTTATAAACGTCTAAAGGCATTACTGTAGATTTGATAATAGTGCTGTATATTTTATATTATGTAACCAACTGATATTGCAGCACCCGAAGTGTTGAATGTCCAACCTTATGGCCATGAAGCAGACTGGTGGTCTCTAGGAATTCTTATGTATGCACTGCTCACTGGAGAGGTATGTATATAGCACTCTGAACTCATGTTTAGGACAGCATAATCCATCGATATTTCATTATAGGTTCATTTCGTAATGCACCATGACAGGTCATTTGGGGTACCAACCTCAGAGGCTTGGTATGATGCCTGGAAACACCACTGACAGGGATGAAAGTCTTCAGGGAATTCCCTGATTTCAGGGATTTTGAAGTTCCAGGGCCCTATACATTCATATAGAAACCCATTTTTTTGGGCGAATATTGGACCATTTCAGGGATTTTCGTGCTCCGTGACTTTCATCCCTGCACTGAGAGTAACTTGTGCTGATCTAAGGTTTTACTTGTTCATGGAGAATTAAATATATCACTGGCAGTATGTAACTCATTTTAAAACTTAGATATATTACTGCATTATTGTAATTTCTTGGTGGCATCATCAACAAACCATGACAGGTCAAGCCTTCAACACCCAAATCTTACTGCTGGTAGACTCACCTATGTAATAATATAAGTGTTAGGTATCTGTCACATCGACCCCTATTCATAGGTATACCTCGATGCTTTAGTTGAGTTTTTGAAGTTTTATTATTCTACTTCTTATTATAGCATTTACAGTGGAATATATCTTTATTGTTCCATACTGTTGTAAAGGTCACCTTCCAAATGTTTATATATAGTTATGCATTTTGAGTTCTGATGTTTTACCTTCATTTTCAGTACCCTGTGACAGGGGCTAGGAACCACTTTGAAATGGCAGAAATGGTCCAAGGCCATGTGTATGACCTTCCGCTCTATCACAATTATACATGGCCAGCACGAGATACAGTGCGGAAGGTGGGTTTTCATTCTTTATCATACCTCAAATGGTCGCTTCAAGTTTATCATCTTTTATTTTTAATCTTCTTGATGCATCAATGCAGTGTGAATGAGTAACTCGCTAGCACTGTATCTGTACATTATTAGACACTTTTAAGAGTGTTTAAATTTCAAGGTGTATATGATATATGGATCCAACCCTGCAAACGTTTTTCCTTCATAATTCTTTTTGTCAGCCATATAATAATTTATGTAAATTGTATTCTGAAAATAGAAAATAACCATTATTGTTGATAGTGACAATGTGACTAAGTACAGAAGAATTTTCACTCTCTTGTTGGACTCCTTCAAAAGGTAATTTCTTAGATCATATCATTATCTGCACTTTAATAGAAGTTTCTGTCCTACATATTTAGAAGCACTATGTATGAAGGATAAAAGGTATGAGCTTGGGCATTTGTCATATTATATATCTTAGTACTACATCCAAGATTCCTATCTTTTTTGAATTAATAATCATTATTCTTACAACTAATGTGCAGTTACTACAAGTTGACCCGACACAGCGGATACAAACATTGCTCGGTCTGCAAAGACTTCCCTTCTTCCAAGACGTAAACTTTGAAGCTCTTCTTCAAAGACAGGTAATGTATTTAAAATCTAGCATTTGTATTATATACACCTTATAATAACATATGGAACTAGTTTTATTTCATGTTGAATAAGCACAAAACCCTTTTAGTTCATGGAATTCTATCACATTGTATAATTGTTTCAAAGTAAACTAATAACAGCATAAACTATTTAGTGGTGGAAACTTTATCGTTGTAGATCAGCCCTAATGTCTACCTAGAGTCTGAAGAAAACTTTGGCTTTGGCTTCCGAGAGCAAGAAATGTTAAGGCGCCGCCGCAGTGTGGCAAGAAGCATAGACGGTGAACTAGATGCCCAGGTAATGAAAGGTCAAGGTTAACCATAAAGTTATAATGATTTGAAGGTCACTTCAAGGGTACAGTGATGGTATATCAATGCCATCTGGATCATTAACTTTTTGTCACCTTGAGGTAACCTGATGATCATGCTGAAGTGCTCTTCAGATGAACCCACAATTTTTTTAACATTTTTTGATAAACTAATAAACAGATCAAATAATTGCAATTTAGAAAGAGAATATATTAGAGGAGCAGCACAGGGGGCCCTCTGGGGTCATTTAATTCGTAAGATTACTGATAGCTATAAGTTGTTTTTTTATGTTGTCCACTGTCTCTGGGTATGGAAAAGTAATGTTTGACCAATGAAAACTCGTGCAGTCACTGAGAAATCTGCAATTCTTTACAACCATCTCTTGAAATTTTAGCCTCGTTTTTAAGAGCTAAAATACACATTGGTCTACCTGTTCTGGCACTAATATTCATCTTACAACAATTCTAATGGTACCTACCCCCCCTAAATTGGACCCAACGATCACATTGCAACCAACCATTTGTTGCTAGGACAAGCGGTTACCTAGCAACAGTTGATTTTAGCTAGCAACGGACCCTTTCCTGAGACAAAGAAAGACCTTTCCTTGGAATGACTTACAGAATGGAGATCATGACTATTGCTTCTCATTTTGGTATTGAGAGGGTCCATGCCATTGTAGAAAATGTAATATTGTACCAAAACACAGTGTGCTAATCAGGGAATGTAGAAAAAAAATGATATAGCAAGCATAATGAAAACATGCAATTTCAGCATTATCTTCTATTGGAAAAATATTATTTAATGGATAATTGTAGTGTGCCTTATATCCTCAAAAACATCTGAGGCTTTCACTTTACTCCTAGAGCTGATTGCCTAGCAACAACAAATTTACTTAGCAAACTATATTGAGACATATATTCATAAAAAGACATTTTGATTTGATGAGAACTAAGCATCCATGGACTCAATGTATTTGAAAACAATTAAAACCTCAAAATACCCCCCAAAATAGGAAATAATTATATTTAAAAATTGTGCAGTTGGTTATTGTTTAGAAAGTACTAGCTTTTGCATAGCAAGTAGCCTACCAACTGACACACAGATGCTCCAGAAATGAAAAGATATCTGCCAGGTATTCTAGTGATCACAGGGGCTTCTTACTAAAGATGTCTATTGCTGGGCAAGAGACATCATGAGTGTATTGTTTGTAAGCCAACCACATTCCAAGGACCATGTGATAGCCAAGTTCATGTACATGTGTATAATATAAATGTAGATCTAATGAGATTCAAATATTAGTAAGCTATATTTGCTTGAAATATATGATCCTATCATAAAATGTCCCCATAGAAAAAAAAAAAGAAATCACCCAGCTACTCATTTCCTTTTTCTATTTTGGAAAATAATATAAACCATACCTAGCGGCCTAAAAATATTAGATTACTACTATTCTATAGTATGGTACTCCCAATTATAAGCTGGACCCTGGGTCAAAGTAATATACTTCGAGCTGCAGCCAGAGCCTGAAATGACCTATAAGCCACATCTTATACAGGGCCTTCATACAAGTTCTGCAGACTTAAATACAAAATCAACTGTCACTACTTTGGCTCAAGATACCATCAGCAAAGTATCATTGAAAGCAGCTTATGTATCGGGTTGAGGTGACAGGTCAGTCTGTGATTTATGTGCATCTCATACGAGTCTCAGAACACAGATGATATCTTAATATTTCATTGGGTGTCATTTTGTAACCTGCCATACCTTAGTAATTGTTGTTATGATAAGTGTGACATGAAGTCTATGTGCTTGATTACCCACTATCAGTGGTATCATTCCATTCCTGTCAAGGAAAAGTCAGGGAATTCTACCAACATTAACATGTCAAGTCAAGTCGCTATCAAGAGCTATATTAACCGTAGATCCAATCAGCCACAAGGCATATACCAGTGTATACAAAGTCATATCAAATAAACAGACTGATTCAAATTACCTACTGATAATGATCAAAGCTCTCCCACCAAAATGGTAAGGCTAAAATTAAATATTGCCCCTATGTGCTGTTACATGCCATCATACATAACACATAATCACCATCTTGAACTCTCTCATTCTAAAGCATACAAAGAATACCCTGGGTATTCTGAGGCTTGGTAATAAATTAATGACCAAGGATTAGAATTATAGGAACTGTAACAAGAAGGGACTCCTTATGTACCTGATACTACCATAGAATCATGTGTAAATAGCATGGCTTCTACATGAATCCAACTCTTGTCTTGTCATATACAATGTAGGATGCCCCTATGCCTCGTAGCCTTAGCCTCAAGTCAATTACCTTAGGCCACTGCTTAGAGTATTGGTCTGTGACTTTGGGTGTGTGTAGAGGGTGATGAAATTACCTCCTTATGGTCATTAAATGCCTTCATATGTCATTCTTCTCCAATGAAATGCTAGTCAGTCCTTTAGCAAATGCTACATCAATGTATCATGCCAACCCTTCCAAGTATCTCAGTACCAACTGAGAAGGTGGAGTGTAAAAATGAATGTTCAAATGCAAAAGCCTATCATGAATGTACATGTGGCAATGCCCTGAAATATGTAGGCTATAGTAGTTCCATTACTTCACTTTGAACATATCTGGATAGAATGTTAATTGTTATATGGATGTTTTCCATCATCTAGATGATGATCACTGGTGACAGACAGATGGTCTATGTCTTTTTAACTCTTTCCAGCCAGCTAGTGCATTAATGCACTACCAGGTCAAATATGGCTAGTACATTAATGCACTATGAGGAGAGCATTTAAAGTAACTAATAACATTATTCTGGGCCCCATCAATAATTATTTTCAATAAGTAATGCCAGGTATCATGGTATCATATGAAAGGAAACTACATACAGATTACAAATCAGTCATTTTTGTATACATTTCACAAACATTGGTTCTATTCCTGAGGTCACCCTTACACCATGTATCAATATATATTTGCCCGGGACCTCAATCTGCTGTATTTTAGGGACTTTTAACAATGATAGAGCTGACTGGAAAGAGTTAAGAACATATCTATGGCCTAAAATAAAGTCCTAGCTAATGTCTTGTAACATGACCTTCCAGCAAGGAGAATGGTCACAGGTAGGGTCTTTTGGTTAGTTTGCTAGGCACTTTCTGTTTCTTTGATCATATGGCTGGTACTTATAGCTGAGTCCTACCAGTAATTCTCTGGAAAGGTCCACTTCTGCCAACAGAAGTGATCTTATAAAGCAGCTTATTCACCATTGACAGAATGATGATATAAATTGCAAGATCCATGCAATCACAGTTATCTGATGTTGCTAGATTAAGCTAGATTTCCTTAGTAGAACTTCTAGAGAAGGTTTGTGACAGAATTATCATCACACATTACATCTAATTCTGATCAAAATCTATATAATATTATAAATAACATAATTTAGAGTAATGCTGCTTAAAGGCCTTTCAAATATTACGTAACACAATTTTGACCACTTTTTGACCCCCCCTCCCCCCTTGTAACAATATGGGGCGTCTAATCAATATTCCTAAATTTATCTGATTCTTCTCAATTTAACAAGAATTATAGGATGATCTCTAAAATCACATTAAAATGTTTGTAAATTGTCAAATTTAGCCATGTGATGTATTCCTCATTTTTATCATGTAACACATGGGCAGACCACCCCTCTCTCTGTAACAAAGTGTAACAAACTTCATGATCCCCTCCCCTACTGTGTTTCGTAATATTTGAATGGCCTCTTAGCAAATATTTAATTGCTAAGATGTAAACAGATCCAGCAATAAGGCTTTGGCAGCACAATTTCAGATTTATTTTCTTTATAAATCGATGGGTTCCATAATCATGTTTTCATATCTGAGTAGAGCAGTTGTCTGTTGGTGAGCCACTTGCTAAACAAAGGCTAGCAAGGTTTCACCACTTGCTAAACAAAAGCTAGCAAGGTTTAAGCAAGTGCCACCTCTTGAGTATTGAACAACTATCTGACACATTTCCTATTACATTAGGGATATGTCTAACAAGATCTACTCAGTTCTGAAGAAATTGAGTCCAATGATGGTTAACTTTCTTCACAATAATACATATTTGTCTATGAACAATCTCCTTTGTATAAGTTGCTGTGTTTATTTGTTGCTAAGGAATCACTACCCCACAAGTAGAGTAAAACCTCAAATGTATTCTCATTTCATCATTTTCAGGATATAAGACACACTACAATTGTCTAGTAAAGAATATTTTGCCAATAGAGGATAATGCTGAAGTCGCATGTTTTCATCATACTTGCTATAGGTCTATCTTTTTTTTTCTATATTTTCTGATCAGCACACTGTATTTTGGTACAATATTACATTTTTTTAGTTTGCATGGAGCTTCTAAATAGCAAAATGAGAAACAGTATCCATGATCTCCATTCTGTAAGTCATTCCTAGGAATGGTCTTTCTTTGTCTCAGAAAGGGTCCGTTGCTAGCTAAAATCAGCTGTTGCTAGGTAACCGCTTGTCCTAGCAACAAATGGTTGGCTCCAATGCGATCGTTAGGTCTCATTTAGGGGGGGTAGGTACCTTTGGAATTGTTGTAAGATGAATATTAGTGCCAGAACAGGGTGATCAATATGTATTTTAACTCTTAAAAACGAGGCTAAAATTTCAAGAGATGGTTGTATAGAATGGCAGATTTCTCAGTGACTGCACGAGCTTTCATTGGTCAAACATCACTTTTCCATACCCGGAGACATTGGACAACATAAAAAAATAAGTTATAGCTATCAGTAATCTTAAGAATTAAACTCCTAAAATATGGCTCTTTTGAAGGACTTGCTGCTCTACTATATATAGCTTGTAGCAAGTAGCCTAGGGCAAACTGTTGTTACTCTTTCAGATTTACATGTTATCTTTATTGATGTCCATACTAATTCAATCCAGACTGAGACTTAACTAAGTATTAAAAGTTACATAGAATACCGATCACATACCTTTCCTTATCAGCCTGTTGTAGTATTATTATCGATATTAATTTACTAAAAGTAATATAGCAGTAGCGCCTGTAAATCTGGTTACTTTATCAGAATAGTGTGTTTCAATAGTGAATGTAGTATGAGCATTGATTTGGATTAACTTCAGTGTGTATACCATTTCTGTATAATGCATTGTACTTGCTTCCAGGGCAAAAATCACCTGTGATATACTTGAAACTCAGTGTCCTTTGTGGTTACTCATAGAATTATGTCTTCTTTAAGTACTGCTCTTGTGATCTATATGCTATAGGCATCACAATGAGAGAGGTTGTGGTTTAGAACGCTTTTCTCTTAGAGTCATAGATCTACAGCTGTAAATATAAACAGAGAAATTTTCTTTATAT
The DNA here is from genome assembly GCA_949317995.1 of Acholoe squamosa. Lineage (NCBI taxonomy): Eukaryota > Metazoa > Annelida > Polychaeta > Phyllodocida > Polynoidae > Acholoe > Acholoe squamosa. Next base: position 43,867,215 of record OX439041.1, read on the forward strand.
TCGATTGTAAAAAACAAAAAGCATCTTTGTCAACCTTTCTCATATAATGCCTATCAGCATCACTTCAACTGCCAGCTATCGTGGTCATGCATGACAGTTATGCAAAACATTACATGGACAAGATCTACTGACTGGTCTGATTTCCATTTTGTTTCTTGCAAAATATTAAATTTGTTTTATCCCATGCCATCACAGCCAAGGGCTTCCTTGTTCCGGAGTAACAGTGTAGATATTGAGCTTGGTCGTGAAGGCGAGGAAGATCCTTTTGTTCCACTTAATCGTACTATAGACGTAGACTGGGATTATAATGCGAACCCCCAACTAGACAAGGTATCTCCTACCACAGAGTACCAGGTGAGATTGTGTCATGTTATCAAGGGAAAAATATCTATTATGTTAAACAAGTTCATGTAGGTAGTCCATGAGTATTTCAACAACAAAAAATGGAAAAATGGAACAGTTAAAGAAGTCTATACTATCAATAGGTATATTCACACGTTTTCAAAGGGGAAAAGCTGAAGAAGACTTTGAGAGACAATGAAGATAATATCTTTCAATAAACCAATAAATATGATAGTTATACGATACTGAAATAGTAAATTCATAATAGATGAACTTTGCAAAATATACTCCCTAACAGCCAAGAGCATCACTACTTCGTAGTGCGAGTGTCGATGTGGACTTGAGTACATTGGGGAACTTCAATCGAAGTTCTCGAATGTACCAGACAGTCAATTGTGACATGCGCGCCCAACCAGATTGTCAAAAGCTCAATTCAGAGCTTGAACGAACGGCAACCACACAGGTAAATGGGTACTTATTTCCAGCTAGCTTGGCAGTGATTTAAGGCGGAGAAGGATACTCAGAAAATTTTAGATTTTATTTACACCATAACCTAAATGCATGATTATAGCAATCAAAAAGGCAATATCTAACCAATCACAGTTATACTGTATAGCCGTATTTGAAAATAGGGGACTAACAAATATTTCTAGATGAAACATTATGGCTTTTGCAAAATCTTCATCATTCATAGCATGACGTTTAACTGCCCTATGACAGCAGTCATTGAGGTTATTATGGTGATGGGACTAGAGAGATATTTGCTAAAATAGGCATTTACTTTTCACAAAGTATAAAATAGTTACTCCCTTTCGATTGCACATAAAATAGAAGTACTCACTGATATTTATTGCACTCATTCAACCCCTTTCACAATTCTGTTTTTCTTTCCTTAAAGAAAGAATTATTGTACTACCATTAGGATAAATGTCAAATATATAACCCTTTACTCCTTATACAATAAGGCCTACTTTATCATTTTATTCTAAGGGGACGGAAACGGTCGAGACCATAGACAGAGCAATTTGTTACCATTAAGCAATAGAGCATTATTATATTGAAACTATATTAATAAGATAACTCTTAAATAGAGGTATGCTCTCTGTTATCTGTTGGACTTAGCATACCAAAATATATCAAAATCTTAATAGACAAGGAATGATGATATGATGATAATGTTTTTAAAAGTTGTTTTTATTTTCACTCTACATGTACTACAGATGAAATATATCTATTTTGTTTTCCTTTTCCCCTTTTTATCTAGTTTTCTGCAAATATTTCTTTGATTTGGCCTAGAACGGGGTCTTTATATTACAACATAAGCTTATATAAATGTTTTGACTATGGTTTCATACTATACCATTCATATGATAATTGATTGTAAAGGAAGTGCAGATAATTGATACTGTAAACGCTAGTGTAAAAGACATGGCTTATAGACTACTTCAAAGGCATAGTAGAGCTGAATTGTCTAGTTTTCTATAATTCAAGATTCTTCATAAATATTAGTTTTTACACTACAAAACAGTACACTGAACCAACAATTTGAAAGCTGCAGCTTATAGCCTTTTCCAAATTTAAAGGTGCGGCTTATCTGTGGGTGCAGCGCATTTATATGCGGGGGTTGTATGGTATATTCAATTTTCATCACTTTTTTTCAACAGTAGTTTTTAATATCTGGAACATTTTGTTTCATAAGAGGCGTTCAATGATGCGCAGTGCTAGCCTGGATTTTGACCGAGCTATGTGGACAGATAAAAGAGTCGAAATGTCTTTCCCACCAAATCCAGAATTGTTCAGTGATGGCCACTTTGAAACAAACCATCAAGTACCTGAACCTCAGGTCCCACGAGTCACATCCCATGGACCCAAATATCAGGTATAATCTAAGGTATTTTACATGAAAAGATTATGTAAATTTTAAAAAGTAACGGGAAATCATAAAAAGAACTGTTTTATGCATTCTTTTCTCTTCTTAAAATATCATAGAAACCTGTTATATAAAATCTCAGATTATCTCTTTATTGCTTTAACTTTGAACACATTCTCTTCAGACTGCTAGAGTGCAAGTTAACACAAAATCCTTGCTGAAAGGTCCAGACAAACTTATCAAGCCTTCAGAGATACTGAGAGCACATGCAGAGAGGCAGACACGTGCTGCAAATTGGGCTGAGGAACAGGAACAATTTAAGTACACCCATGATGAGCCTAATATGCAGGCTCCAAGTCCACAGTTGGGGGTATTACATGCACAAACAGTATGTATTATTCTGTCGGTTTACCAAATCTTGTGGCTCCTGCAAAAGAAGACTTTTATGATCTATAGCTACAATGGATCTGTCAATAGTTATTCATATATAGTCATGCAAGCAATGATATAGACTATATTAAGAATATTGTAAAATAATAAATAATGATTAAATAAGTCTTTGCCTCTTAAAAATATTAAACGCAGATTGAGGGAGCATAAAAGGGGGACATGGTTTCTAGAAAGATGTAATTTAAGTTCTAATTCATTCAATATAGACAACTCCAGTGCACAGTAACTCTGGATCTTTGAGGGAAAACTCAGAGAGGATTCAAGATGAAGTATTCCAGCCATCAAACCTCCTAAGGTCACATGGAGATCGCGAGGCGCGTGTTGCTAAATGGGCTCGTGATCATGCGCTTATCGATTACTCATCTAACCAAACCGATATAGAGACTACAGCAGAAGGGTTAGGAGAAATGGTTCCAGAGACAGTATGTACTAAGTCAAGTGTTTCTTTTCTTTCTGTTCTTACGTCATAGGGATTTAGACGATTAATATTCCTCAATTGAAATCAAAGGTTTTAGACATTAGACCCCCAAAAATCCAGTCATTCTGACGTTAATTGTGTCAGGAATTACGTTTACACAATTGAAATGCGTTAATTACTGTATCCAATATGTTCTTTGTGTAATCCTATCTAATTGAGGAAGGCTAGCTCGTCCTACACATTCACATCTCATAAACTTACACACATTCTCTTCTTTAAAGATTTCCTTAGCTGTACTTTCTTTCTCGGACTGATTTAGATAAAATCAGACATAAATCAGTAAAACAAACAGTTATATTGACATGGCAGCATATACATTTGGTGCAGGTTCACCAGCGAAGTGCCTCAGTTGATACAGACTGGTATGGAAAAAGGAATACGTTTAAGCGTGGATCAGCTGCCTACAAAACGATAAATATTGATGGGCGTTATATTTATAATACAAAATGCCAGGTACCTGAGCCACAAACTCCAGTAGACACCAACTTTGTCAATGAGGTAGTTTTCATTTGATTTTGTTTGATTAATCCAAGCGATATAGTGCAGAACAAGCTATGTGTTCGATCCTTCCCTAGCAAATTATATATTCCTCATAGCTGTATGACTTGCCGCAATGAATCATATCACCTCAAAAATGAATAATTAAAATCATAATTATCTATGACATTATTTAAATAATTCCTATTTCTTTTTCAATCTGGGAGCATTTTCATTTATATATACTTCTTCTTTTTTTAAATCTAGGAGCATAAAATACTTTGGAAAAGACGCCCAACATGCACATCTAATTCAGAAATATATATCTATTTATCTCATTAAATTTATCCCTAAAGGTGACCTCTGGAACACTGTTACGAAGCCACAGTGTGGATCTGGATGTTGGCTTCAGTGGTGCTTTTAGTCGTAATTCACATGCATATCGGACTATAAGTGTTGACTGGCCAAGTCGCACACATCATGCAAACACACCATTAGAGTCTTCCAGAGTAGAGTCACCTACACTACAGGTAAATTTAATGACTTGTCTGGTGTAGGTTAAAAGGATAAGTCCTATTACTAATCTTCTAATCAGTTATGCATTAATTTTAAGGCGGTGGGTTCAGGAGAAAACTAGCAGAGCATAGATAGGGGTCTGCATAGTTCCCCACAAGAAAAAAAATATTTGTATGATTGGAGGGGCATTTCCTCTGCTGTCGATATACCAGTGCCCGTTGTCTTAACAACATGCCTGATCTGTGCTCTGCTTGTTTTTTTTTAGCTTTAAGACTAACATGACAAGATAGACAGATAACAAATAATTATTTTCTTTCTCCCAAGTATTATTCATAAGCTTACTACCCAGTACTATCATAGCCGAGGAATAATCTTCCAGTCAGAGTATTAGTGGCAAGGGAATAAGATAACTACCAGCAGCTATAAGAATGAGCCTGTGATATGCACATTTCCGAAACTCTACAGGCAAACTAAGCATAAAAATTCTCTGAAAAGCTTAATTAGAACTTCTTCTCTTGATTAATGTGGCTCGTAAAATCGTAAAATTTTATGTTTGCTTTTGGCATTATCATAGAACACTTCTCTTACACGATTAAACAAGTCGCGATAACATGTCTATAGCTTCTACACATCTCCCAGTCTTTACATTCTCTATTACTGGGGTAGGTTGATTGCTTCTGTGTCTTAATTGGTAAGGTTCATGAGATGACATAAATGGACTCGTGGGGAATTTGTTTTGCTGACATCAAACTACTCGAATATTTTGTGGTGACTGGTAAAAACTGCTTATCGCTTTAATTATCAGTGGCTGCTCTGTAATACAAGGCATCTATTGAAGTATTTTTAACAGCATGAATACCAATTTTTTCTTTTCCAGAAAAAAAAATCAATGTTTGACTGTGTTACATTTTGATGGCCACTCTAGCGCTATGGTTCAAACATTCGTGTGAATAGACTAATGCTCCATTCGTTTCAGATTTCCTTGTTACTCGTAGAAGTGACTCTACCTCCTGAAATATAAAATACAATAAACTGTATTCTGCTATTCTTTTCTGGATCAACGTATGTACTGATCTATTCTATCGCATGAAGGATTCCTGATCACATAATGGGAAAGGAAAATAGGTGATTTATAACGTGTTGCTAATTTGTTACTATTAGAGTAGACATCAGACTTCAGACCGCTCTAGCCGTGATGTGCTGCGGATATGCCTGGACGACACTCAGAAGCTCCACTATTTCTCAGCTGCCTTGTTCCTGGCTGGTGTTGTTCATTTATTACTCATGTTACATCGGTCTTCAAGCTAGTTAACTGACCTCTTACTTTGGTTGCCTTTTATGGATCTCCCGAGTCCAGCGGATCACTTGCTTGTGACAAAGTAAGACTCGTGCAGCCATCAACCCCGCATCCACCCAGGCCCCCTACTAGACAAGGCAAATTGTAGATATTGTGATGAATATAGTACAGTTGGTTTCTGTTCTAAGTCTATTATTTCTCTTGACTATATGTTTTGCCTGGTTCCAGGATCATTATGATTCACTCTTTATTGATAATACTTTTAAAGGCCTCATTGTGCTATAGTGCGCTGTACCAATGAATTGGTTTATGCAAGAAGGCAGTGCTGGCGAGTGACACATTGGTGCTGCATTTATGTATCGCACTGACTCTTTGGGAGGGTATCAACCTGAAGGGCACGATACATAAATCTCGCACTGGCAAGTTACTCTCCCTGATTATCTAAGAGCATGTGCACTAGAAGAATATGGGGCCTTTAAACACTTAAAATTGAAATATATCATGGCTAGGCTACCCCAATGATAATCTTCCCCAGTCTTAATATTCCCAATGGCATGTCAAGCTGGAAATGTCATCGTTAGGACAAACCGCATGTGTCAACTCCGCTTTTAGACCCCAATGCGCTGTGCTACATTCAGTTAGATGAGAACTGTTTTGACTCCTTTTTTTATGGAGATCCAATATTTTACAACTCTCTCATTGAAGTGGGAGAGTTGTGATGTATCTCCGAATAGTTTTCTATATTTCAGTTTTTTAAACTTTTTAATTTAGTTTCGAGTATTTTTTATAGTAAAACTGTTGCCTAGGTTGGATTTCATTTTCATTTTATCTATTGTAGTAATTTCTTTCTCTCTCTCTCTTTCTTTATTTCTTTCAACCAGTTCCTTCTTATACTTAATTTCTTTGAAAACAAGATGATATAATTATTAGTTATTAAGTTATTACTATATAATTTGCTTCTGCAGCTTTCATAACCCCATACCCCTACCACTGTTCAGATATTGTAAAGTGACGTATTATTCCTGTGCTCATGATTATATTTTACAGGAGGCAACTTTCTACAATGTTTTTATAGATAGATGTTTAGATTTTTATCCTTGAAAGGCGGCATTATGCCTCAATGTACCATTTGCGTTGGTGCATAGTACCACTCTAATAAGGTACCAACCCTTAAGGGTCTGCGCTGTTCATGAACGCAGTACACGTGAATAATAGAGTCGGATACCTCTCGGAGTCGGAGCAGACATCTCGGAAGCAAGCAAGAGGACATCTTGGAAGCAAGAACATCTGGGGTGCAAAAGTAACCATATTCCCCTCTTCTTATAGAACTAGGGAAAACAACAACCCTAATGATACTGTCCCTACATCAATATATCTGCAAAAAAAATATTTTTGAATGGTAAAATTCAGCACTTCAAAATAGGTGTTTGCTTCCAAGATGTCTGCTTCTGAGATGGCTTGCTTCCGAGATGTCTGCTTCCGACCTGTCCTTGCTTCCGAGGTGTCTAGTTACCGTACAAACGAGTAACTCAACAGTCCTGCGTTCATGTGTCATACTGAAAGAAAGAAGAAATATCAGGGAAAAAAGAAAACATGGGGCATTGAGGTATTGTGCTGTCCCCTTAAAGGGTTGGGATACTCTAGAATGAACGAAATTTTTTAATCACAAAATACAGGAAGATATTATAGACCTGTCCCAGAACTTTTCAATTATATAGCTCTAGATATTTATTTTATGTTCTCCAATCTTCTTTCAGGACTCTTCCATAAACGACACGATAATCTGGAGTGATTCTGTGGCAACGTTGGACGCAAGCTATGTTTGATACCCAGTTTGAATAGGATTTTAAATCTGTGTTGTAAATTTTGAATCTCAATATTTTTCTCTGCAAGATAAATGAGTTATGAATGTTGGTTGTTTTAGCTTGTTAATAAGAAAAGTGTGGCTTTGTTGAATGATAGGTCAATCTTTGCCTGTTGATAAATTTTAACAGCATTAAGACTAACGGTACTATCTTTATGTGCTTGTTAATACCAGCATTTGTCATTATAGATGCCAATCCTATAATTCATGATAATTGTACAGATTTAAAGTGTGGTATATTTGTTGTTAATATTTCTAAATGAAGATTGAATTAATCAAATCATTGCACATCTCAAAATGATGGGCATCTCAGTGTATTTACAAGAAAAGGACAAAGTTATTTGATATAGAGAATGGTTATAATCTCTTGCTTTGGGTTAGAAAGCACTAAGTTATTCCTCATATAAGTTATCCCCATCTTGGAGTTAGAATCCAGTTGCCCACTGCCAAAGATGCCAACTACCAGTGTGTCGCTTTATGGATGAAGTGATTTGAGAATAAGCATGTGGAGACTTCCAATCCAGGACAAGTTGTTCCTACAAGTATAACCTATTTCACAGAGATGACCCACCAAATCGCCAGCTTGAGATATGGAAGACGTAAAGAGCTTAAAGGGCGATTTGCAATGTAGTAATAGTTGATGTCTAGGTCTTATATCTGTATATAAATCTGTAGGTAACAGAGGCACAGTAATATGTAGCTTTATTGTTGATTCAACCATCTGGTGATGCTAGGAAATATAGTATTAGACTGTTGAGAAAACTGAAATGCAGAGGTTTCTACCCATTGTGCACGTTCAAGTTTCTTCCATGACTTTTCAAAGAAGACAGTTCTCGTATGTGGGATTTTTAACTTGTAGGTTTCCCCCTCTCGGGCTGAGAGATATGATCATGGCTGTAAGCACTTATTTTTGTATGAGCTTGTTTCCTCCTCTGTGGGTTTCTTTATTTCTCATGACTGAATAATTTTGACTTACAAGCCAATCTACAAGGTATAATGTCAGAAATGTAGGTTATCTTTAGAAAAAATCATTGCTGATCAATGTTATAGAAATAGAGCACATTCATTTCTTGAATGACTGAAAAAATTCAAAATATATCAGTTAACGAGGGAAATCCTTCCCATTTGCAAAATATTTCATTTTGATATTCATAGAGAGCTAATTAGTAGATTACTACAGAGTTTACTGTACTTGAATCAACTGTGTCACACTTTTTCTGAAATATAGACAAATCTTAGCAACAAGAGTGAAAGGAAAATCAAAATAACATTTAACATTTCCATTAGAAGGAATTTGTTGATATTAAAAGACACGATGTTGCTTCCAACTTATATATAAAAGCTGTGCTGAGAATAAGAAAAAACGACATTGTTTCCATATGTGGTAGTCTATAGGAGTACGTCGTCTAGTCAGGGTATCATGCACGGCTGTGGTACATGTACCATAGACCATTTATGATTGTGTTACAAGACTGTGGCCATATGTTTCCAATGGAAACTCATTATATCTAGTATAGTTGTGCAAACAAAGCTATGGACAAAGCATTTGTCATCCAGGTAATAATTTGTAAAGGAATACCCAGTTCAGCATTCCTTAACCAAATTTAATAACATAGATATTTTGATATGTATTTAGGGGGATTATAACTGAATTATGTATTTCATGTTTTATTCCAGTGATAGAGAAATAGTGAGATAGGTTACATCGTTTGTGGTATGCATTAGATTAAATACTAAAAGGATATGCTTTAATATCGTTGTACTTAAGTAAACATGGGCCATACATCAAACAGAAAAGTCTATCGAAAGAGATTATGTTCTTACTTGGAACACATTTCATTGGTAATAATCAAAGGTTCATTGTTGCCATGAGATATATTTTAGAATTTTTCTTGACTGGACTGAAGATTAAACCATTAGTAATATTTAACTATACGTGGTATATATGTTTTCTAATACAGTTTGTCACATAATGAACTATCTCTAAAGTATCTATTTGGTATTAAATGATTAGATGTCAGGTGCTTCAAAAATATGTTTGTCAGGTGGTATAGTGCCATATGACCAGTTATGTGGTCATATTAACATGTACCCTATTTAACCAATATAAGAAGGTACCATAACTACTGCTATTTATTAAGTGCTTTGTGAAAAATAAATGGGAGAGGGGAGATTTGCAATGTTTGTGCATGCATAGCATGTGTAGGAAAGTTCATGGAATTCTGTCAGGGAAAAGGACTCTGAGGTTAAGTGTCCAGAGACGCAAGTTTTTTTTCCGAATCCTAAAATTTTAGCTGGCTTTCTTGTAAGCCTTTCCTATTTGAAGTAGAGCCAATAAGAATGATTTGCAAATTTTCAGAGATGAGTGAGTGGCATCTCTGGGGTCACTCCGACTGTAAAGCTTTGTCAGAGCACCGAAATAAGTGTACCTAAATCTAATTTCACTTAAGTGGACTATTTTTGCACTGTATTTTTCCCTGCATTGCGGATGCCATCGATTGAGAAGTGTCCCTGGCATTGTACGCTAAAATAAGGACACCAACAGTGGTATAAGAACAAGTTGTTCATTCGCAAGATTCCGAAATGTTTATTTATCCTTTACTATAAAGGCTAATATTTATGCATAGACTAAGTACATGAATTAATTACACTGATTCTTATGCTTCTCTCCATTTACACTGATTTCGTGCATATATGCTACTCTCCCCCAAATGAATTTGATATGGGGAACCTGCATATTATATTTTTTAACTGGGTGATTCCTCAAACAATCTATCATACCTATAAAATATCTATTTTTCTATTGATCTCATACATAACCGAAGACTTAAAATTAGAAACTATTATAGATACAAGCTGAACTTGAGCTGCTGTCCGGTGTACATAAGTGTCTACTATACTATTCTTGCTTATAGTCCCTTCCAAATAATGGTAAATGTACACTGATGACTTACAAGTAAAACCGAGATGTCTCGATTGTGCCAAGCCCATGTACTCTAACTCCCTTTGTGTAACCCTTAACGGATACTATAGCCTCTTTCATCCCAGATGTAGCTCACATGAGTACTTATCAGTGTTACTTTCATAAAAACACCAACCGATTTGGGATTGATCCCTTTCTGGCAGGTTAGTATGATGTTCTTGTGATGCACTTGCTGTGGCACTGCATCAGTGCATCATCATTCATGTGTCACAAAGCCTTTAGACATCAATGGGTTCAGGCTTCTTCTTTATATTTCATCTTAAACATTCGCATAGGTACTAGAAGATATCAAACTTGTTTTAAAGAAGAAAAAGAGGCGTTCAGCATAGGTCATTACGTAGAAAAGTATGGTGCACCTGTTCAGCAGATGTGATATGCCATAGGCATAGTAGCACGTCTTGCAAGGAGTATAGCTCTTATATATAGTTATTAAGTGTACAAATAATGTGTAGAAGAGCATGTGTACATATAAGACATTTTCAAGAAGGTATAGTTATGCCAAAGTATACATTAATGTTGCCAAATGGCAAAGGAATATATGCCCTCTGACGTGTTTAATCCACATGGTTTTACAATGTTATTTTTAGTGGGTAATCTAATTATTTAATTATATTGTCATTAAGGAACTCAAAATTAATTTGATGGTGTATATGGTCCATGACAGATTAAGGTATTAGATATCTCTCTTAAGCCAGATTTATTAAACATTGGCACAGTGTAATGTAGAAATAACTGATGTCAAGATACTTAATGAGTATTGAGTATTAGGACTTGACTTATGAACAAGATTCAAAGATGATGTACATATTCATCCTAGACAAAATCAAAAGCAATGGAATGGCATTTGCTGAACTCATTTCAGGTTAATGTATGTCAGTGATGTGGATCACTTGAGCTGAAAGAAAATGTGCTTGATGACTTAATTAGAGTTACTGGTATGTCTGGTAAAATGTCTGCGATTTTTAAGATTTATCTCCCAGAGTAAACTGTGGTTGTATGTACCTCGGTATGAGCAATGTGTATGATAAGAAAGAAATAAAGCTCTTAAAATGTGTTACTGAATTGTGGTTTCTTCTTCTCCTTACTCACTGATGGGAAATGAGTTGCTTTCATACAACAGGGAAAAAAATTATTGGAAAGTCCCCCATTTTATCATTCAACCCAGATCACAACTAAGATTCTAAAGTGTTGACATTTCTGGTACAAACTATGATAATGGCGTTGACAAGTCTTATCAACTACCAGCACTGTATTTTTGCATTGAGCAATACCTAAGGGAAGAATCTGAGAAGAAAATGTAACAACCTTGCCTCATTTATATAAGATAGCTGGTTCTCACTCCCAGTTCTCATTATTGCCACTGAGTGCATGGCTGAGCCACTGTCAAACCAGCCCTATGGAGCTATAACATTGTGTAACACCATCTGGGGTGCAGGCTCCCACAGGCTATTACCTCGGAACTGGCGGGTCCCTTAATTCAACCTGATAATGGTTTTTGCTATTTTTGAGCTACTAATAAATATACACCAAAAAGATTTTAAAAGTTGCACACACCTTATTAAGGGTATTTTGCGCCTAATTAGGCAAAGTGGAAAATGGATCCGATTCAGCTCCTAACCCAACTCAAGTCTTCTGCACTGAAGAAAAAAGAAAACGATTCTTAGGGAGTGATCATTTTTTAACAACGGGGGGGGGGGCTGGTGGGTTTGAGGGGGTGTCAGAATTTTTTCAACCCCTTGACCGAGGGTCAGAATTTTTCCAAACCCTCTGATGGGGGGGTCAAAATAATTTCACCTGTTTTCAGTGGAAAACCCCACGCGTTACTATAGGTTAAAAGGGGGGGTCAAAAAACTTTTATCCCCTCGAGAGGGGGGGGGGTCAAAATTTTTTTCATGCATCTGCATGCAAACCCACCAGCCCCCCCCCCCTTGTTAAAAAATGGTCACTCCCTTAAACGTTTGTAATAAGTTAGTAGTTCGAACTAACATTTTGGCAAAGGTCATCAAAAGCCATGTGCTCAAACTTCTCTTAGTGTTTTCTTACTAACCCTTGGTAAAATGTTAATACTTGCCTCATAATATTAGTAATTTGTTAGTCCATTTTACGAAGACTTTTATTTATTTTGTTAGAATAGAATATGGGCTGCAATATTGAGCTTCTGCAAACAAATTTGAATGCTATAAAATTCAAAACATAGGTAATCTTGGATATAAACATGACGAGCTTAGTTTAGTCACTGAATGTGTATGATAAAAGACAAAACAAGACAGAAATCCACCCTTTATTGTAGGCAGGTCACATTGAATTTAAAATCTGCTTTAAGTCTAAAATCTATTATCAGGATTAAGAGAGCCACGATAGAACATCTTAAATTAAAGAAAAAGACCAGCCTATTTTTCTGACGGCACAGGAGGCCAGATGCAGCCTGCATAGCACTAACTGACTACAAAAAGATGGTGCTTACAAGTGTCCTTGGACCCTGTTTTCATATTTCCTTTCATTACCAGCACTATATAGTCCCACTGAGTTACCCTACATTATATAAGGCTTTTGTACACATTAGGGAGCGTTCATTATTTATGGCATGGGGGGCGACAATCTGGCAGAACAAATACGTAAAAAAATACCCCCACGGGAATAGGTTGGAAGAAAATGCCCCCGGGAGGAATGGGTTGAAAAAATGACTCAAACTTAGCATGGGCCACTACGGATGCAGTTACCGTATTTCCCCATGTATCGACAGGACTCAATGGGCTGGACACGATGGGGCCTAAAAAAATTGTTGTGTTCAGGTAACGCTACCTACCCTAATTTTTTGGCCCTACCCTATCTTTTTTATTGGCATTTTGGGGAAAATGGGATATTTTGGCACTTATTGAGACGTGGAAGATTTTTACACCAAATTCGGGTCGCATGGGCACGAAAATTTACAGTCAGCCTCAAAAAGTTCCTCAAAAAAAAAAACGATTTCCCTACCTACCTACCCTAAATTTTTCAACCCTGTTACTATAACACAACAATTTCTTTTGTAGGCATGATAATGCATTTTGGACCATTACAATACTTCTCCATATGGTGTTTATATATTTTTTCAGCCATATCAATTTCCCCTACCCCTATAATTGCAAAGAAAGATAAAGAACATAGAAATTATAGAAAATATCTAATTAATTGTGTACAAACCATAGATAAATCTTGAGCAAGCATTTTGCCACTCCCTCATTATTTCATGTAGAGAATGATTATAAGCCTGCCTTGTTTATAAGCCTGGTAAATTTGCCACTTAGTGTTCCTGACTAACTGTAGTGATTGAGGCACTTGCAGCTGTCTTTTTCAAAATTATACAAAAACTTTTTGAGCTTTTCCTAATGTGTGAATTTCATTCTGATCTCATTTTTTTACATTAATTTAGTAGTTTGATTTCAAAAGGATGTGAAGCTAATGGTTAGAAGCTGGAGGTTCTGATCAGAAGTTGCTGATATTTCAGTAGGTGACCTTTTTACCAGTGAGAACCTTGCTGGCACCTCTTAGCTCAAGTGATGTGCATCGGTCCTGTTTGTGTCATACCCATGCCAGCCCCTTTTCTATGTATACTTCTAGAAAGTCACTGCTGTAGTCTATTCTGATGGTCCACAACAGATTGGAGAATGTTTAACATTCTCTATTTCTTGAAAAGTAGAGAATGGTAAAGATTCAATGTTAAAGATTTCAAGATTAATGAAAATGATATCAGCTTGTCTTTTTCAAGAGCTGAAGAACCTTCAAGAGTGAAGGACTTTTCATTAAAAGGAAACCTGAAAACCATGAGGTTTTCCTCATCCATTTAATACATTGAGAGTCCCAGTCATATAAAGCACTCATTTCATGCCTTGGCAAGGAGATTAACTTCTAGGTTTGGAACTTAGAAATCCCCTAAATAACGATACCTAATTAGTCAGGACTGAAACGTATCCAAAAACAAGCTGAAAGAGAGTACATTTTTATTACCACAATAGTTAAGGGACAATTAGTCATTTATTGCCAGGTGGGGGGGGGGGTGGGAGCTTGTTAGATATAGGGAGGGGGTCATTTTGAAAAAGAGCCCCTTGGTGGGGGGGGGGCAAAACCCAATAAACCTTCACACTGTAGTAGAGGAGCAACAGTAATTCCCTAGGAATTTTTTGTTTATGTTAGTTTCTCAGGTGGAATCTATGGTTTGAAGGGTGCTGAAAAAGATAGGATACCGCTCCAATTTTGATGTCTTGATTTTGACCTATTTTTAGGCTAATTATGTAAATTACAGTAATTACACCTTCCTGAGACCTTCTTTTCCAAACAGATGGGAATATCATCAATCTAACAGCACCTACCCCACTCAATCTGCTACAGGGAATCTGGAGGTGTTGTCCATTTTTTGCTATTAGCAATATTAGCAAGAAGTGCCAATTACAGTAGTAATGCATGGGTCCTGGATCCGCCCCTGCTGAGTAAGTCAAAAGTCATTAGTTTGACATCTATAGACTATTCCATGTCATGCACCTACCAAAGGAAATCTTATACAGACTGCACTGCCACCTGGTGTGCAAAATGAATGACACACCAATGAATTACTGGCGAGACTGCCGCGAGACTGCATGGTAGTCAGCACTTCATTGGAGCATCAAGGTATCGGACCACCAAAACATTCTGCACTATAATTTAATGTAACTCATGCACCCGTAAAAGTGGAATTTCACCTTTCAAACACTCCAAATCACTCAAAATCATGAAGAGGCACATTTTCCCCCTCTCTGGGTGCCAGATCCAGACGTCGTTCACCAACCCAGTTTTTCTGTACGTGCATATGTTTGAACCCATCCCCATTTTGGCCTATTCTGCACACAATTAGTGATTATTTCCAACCTTTTTTTAAATCAATATTTTGGGATCCTAGACAAAGGAGCTGTCCCTTGTACCCCATATATTCTGAATCACAACAAGTTAAACATTTTATCTATGCTTTATTTAAAAGTTTGCAATGATTTTGAACTCTAATATAGACCAATCACAACCCTCCAAGTCCTAAATCCGTACTTCTCGGTGTATTACCGGAAGTGACGTCATCATCAATAGTGGAACGATACCACGGACCCTACGGGGTTGATACAGCTGTTGGGTCGGCATAATGTATGAATGTAACCCTGTGGCAAGGTTCTTACCACGGCTGCATGCATGCCCCTCTTAGATCTTTAGGTGGTGCGCTGGCAATTTTGCTGATAAGAGGCAACATTTTTTTATGCTTCCCCTCAAGAGGTCAAAAGAGCCCCCCCACCCCCAATGACAAATTATTTGTCAACGGAAGGGGGGGAGGTGTTTGAAATATTAATGACCACTCCCTAAATCACAATCTCTCTTTCTTTCTTTTTTTTTTGTAAAAACTCATAGCATGTATTGCCATGATTTTCAGTACAATTTTCGACACTGACCACCTGGTATGTTAACTCGTAATGGTAGGTCATCATTTTGCTACAAGCAGACTATAACAAAACTCAACAAATTTACATAAATCATTTAAATGTAATTAAGGTACATAATATAAACAAGTATGCAATTCCAAATGTATACAGATATTTTGGACATTATTTCCGAACATCAGATGTGAAATGTATACTGATATTATGAACATTATTGCCAGAGATCAAGTGTGATTACAAGCATAACACAACGGGTACATAGAGGACAGCTCGATTAGTCACAATGAATAAAGCTAACTAACTGGAGTAGAGGTTTTCTTTTTCTTTTTTTTTTCTTTCTAGGTTTGGGCTTTTTGAGGAGGGTACCCAAATGTTTCTTGAGCTGTGTCTTAAAGCTAGATCTGGGAGAGCTAGCTAGTTCTTATATGAGGAGGCAATCTATTCCAAGCCATTGTACCCCTGTAATAAGGGTTTTTTTCTATAGAATTGAGAGTGCGGGCACCTAAGTGAGAAGGTTGGGAGGTGCTCATTTCTTGTCAGGGGTGGGCATATCGCGAAGGGCTGGAGCAAACGTACGAATCGGTGAAGCAATGCGTTTCAATGGGATTGGTGGGTAAATTAGTCTGAGAAAATTTTCAGCTTCTATTTGTCAAAATTGGTGTATTTTGTTTTATTTGGGGAGGCACACTCCCAAGCACCCCCCCCCCCCGAACCACAAAAAAGGTTTAATGTTTCACCTGGGTACCTCTAAAGGTTGTGTTCTAGAGGATTTAAGGAGGAAATTACTTTGAGGAAATTTTCAGATTCAGCCCCAAAACAGTGTGGTGTTGGGGGTTTAGGTGGCAAATTAGCTAGAAAATTCTCTGTTCTAAACTGGGGTATTGTAGGGGATTGGGAGCAGGCTTAGCAATAAAACATTTCAGGGTCTGCTGCGAGCTAATTTTGAGATTTTACCTTAAATATCAGGTTGGCAAATTGCCAATGTAAAAAATTTTCAAATTTCACCTTTAAAATTAATGGGTTTGCAGCATTTTCATGGAGAATTGCTCCAAGAGAAATTACATATTCTATTGGTTGATGTTAATGAAAATTGGTATGTTCTAGCTCATTTATCTCCACATTACTCCAAGAAATCTTTTAGATTCTTCCTCAAAGCATTTGTGCATTCTGGAAATTTAGGTGACAAACTGCTACAAGAAAATCTTCAGATTCTGTCATTAAATTTTATTCCACCTCATGTTAAATTGAGTCTGGATTGTGACTTCTTATGTATCTGTGAATCCTGGATCATGCCGGACAGGGACAATAGCCTCATCTATTGGAGTGGTAAAATAATAATAATAATATCGAATTACAGGTGATTGAGTTTGATAAACCAACTTACAAAACCATGGTTATACTAAACGTTTATAGACCTCCAAATGGGGATGCTGAAGATTTTCTGGAAAAATTAGGTACTACACTAGGAAAAATTGATAGAGATAAGTATGAAATATGGTTGAATGGCGACATAAACATTAACACAAGAGATAGGAACACACCTAATTCACGGGAGCTTTTTGATAAATGCAGGGAGCACAGTCTAAAAAGATTAATAGATGGCATCACTCGACCAAATCCGAATGATAATGGTGGGACATGCCTGGACCACATTATGACGGATTGTGACATTGTGAGTCATAGTGGTATTTTAAGTTGTATGGTAGCAGATCACTATGCGGTCTATGCATGTAGAAAGAAAGATAGGGAAATTAATACACCATTAAGCTTTACTGGTCGTTCATATAAGCTATATGAGATAGAGGATTTCAAGGAGTACCTATCAGATCTTGACTGGGATCAGTTCTATGCCACTCGAGATCCTGAGGAGCAATGGCTGTTCATATATGAGAATATACTAGAATACTTAAATGTAGTTTGTCCAATCAGGTCATTTAGAATTAAGAAGGAACATAAACCATGGGTTACCAGGGAGACTATAGAGTTGATTAATGAAAGACAAGAACTCCTAGCTGAATTGCAGATAACCAAATTCAGGGAAACACTCAGACGTGTAAGGCATATGAGGAACCGCAATCACCGTCAACTCGAGTATTCCCAGTCTCAGTTTGCCATCAAAACACTGGAAGAATGTAAAAATGATCCTCACCGATTTTGGAGAGAAATCAACGAATTGGTTAATCCGGTAACTAAGAATCTTACAATCCAATTAGTAAACGAGCTGACCGGAGAAGTCATACCTGTGGAACAAACAGCGAGATATATTAATGACTATTTTTCCAACATTGGAAATGATCTTTTCAGTAAGTTTCCCCCCTCCGGCCTACTCATACCAGATAACAATGCGCCTGATGTTGCTGAGGATTTCAACTTTGATGCAATAATAAATAGAGAAATTGTACTAAATCTGGTGAAGGGTATAAACATAGATAAAGCAAGTGGGCTCGATGGTGTGAATAGTAGGGTCCTGAAGGATGCAATGCTTTTCCTAGCTGATGAATTTACTACCCTTTTTAAAAACTCACTAGCAGAAGGCATTTTTCCGTTATCCTGGTCATGTGGTCTTTTAGTACCGATACCCAAAAAGGGAACCCTACAAAATGTCAAACATTGGCGACCAATCACACTACTCCTGCTCCCAGGCAAAATTCTAGAAAAAATCATACATAAGCTACTTTCAACTCATTTAGAAGAAAACAACTTACTCAGTAAAACCCAATTTGGATTTAGGAGTGGGCTAGGAACCTCTGATGCTGTATTCAATGTGGTAAAGGACCTCTTTGACGCAAAAGACGATGGCCAAATAACAGTAGCATGCTTCATTGATTTCTGTAAGGCGTTTGATTGTGTACACCATCCCACCTTAGAGATGAAGATAAATAGGCTGAATATACATGGCTGCCTGAAAAAATGGCTTACCTGTTACCTAGCACATCGCTCACATGAGACATTAGCCAGTGGCAAAAAATCAGATAGGGCAGAGGTTAAATTCGGGGTACCACAGGGTTCTACCTTGGGCCCCCTGCTATTTGTGCTATTTATTAATGACCTGGTTGAATCAATAGAAAATTGTAGTTATACCATGTACGCTGATGATGTAGTACTATACTTCTCAGCTAATACTGCAGCTGATGCAATCAGCTCGCTGCAGAATGACTTAACTCGTGTTCACACTTGGTGTAACAATAATTACATGACCATAAACGGGAGTAAAAGCATGTGCATGTACTTTGGTACTAAGCACAAGCTAACAAGAAATGCGGTTGTGACCGCGTAAAAAAACGCCTCCCGCCGTTAATGTCCGTATACCAGTGTTTGATGACATGTCTCATAAAAGCAGACATAAAGAAGATTTCACAATTATCAATTTCTCTTTTCAGTAATTTTGTATTGTGAGACCTCATCACATGGGGCAAATGAAATCATCATAGCGCACTCCCGTACCGCTTCACGGTACCGCCGCTACGCGGCGTGGGAGGCGCTAAAAAAATCTGCCTGAGTTGCAGTTAAAAATGGGTGCAGTTACTCTGCCTACCTGCAATACATATAGCTACCTTGGTGTAGAGCTCGATCAACATCTTAATATAAATCCACAATGGTAAGGTCAAGAAAAATTTTGGTAACAAATTGTATAAGCTCACTAAGCTACGCAAAAGTATGACCAAAGATGTTTGACACGCGTCTACAAGAGTATGATTACTCCGGTACTTGAATACTGCTCCTTCTATACTGGTACGGGTATACAAAGTGAGCTAATTAAGCTTCAACGCATGCAAAATCAAGCGTTAAGAGTCTGCTGTAATGCAAGAATGCGCGACCTTTCAGTTTATGATTTGCACATAGCATGCAACATTGAAACAGTCGAAAACCGCCGGAAAAAGCAGCTGATCATGATAATGTGGAAAAAGGCACATAATGGGGAGGCCAGGGAACAAGCCAATATCCGCACAAGGGGCGATAGGAAACTAAAGTTTGCCAGACGAAGAGCAAAGACTAGTGCATATCAAAGGTCCCCCTATTATAGGGGTGTTTCTATGTGGGACGATCTAAATCAAAACACACAACGCTTAGTCAACAAACACCACTTCAAAAGAGCAATTAACCAGTTGTACAATGACTGGTATTGACAGACGTGTTGTCACCCTATCTCTTATCTCTTATCGCTTATCATCTATTAGCTACTCACTAAAGTGTATGAAGATCATATCATTATTCCATTAATGGAACATTTATATAATTATATTGTATCTTGCACGGGTGCTTAAGTGCACAATGGCACATGTACTCCGAATTTATTGTTATATCACATACTGAAATGATTATGTTATCATCCATGGCAAAATATATATATTGTTGAGCATAACTCCCAGTACTATCCCATATGAATGTAAACCTGTATACATGCTTAGGTGTGTATGGAAAACCGTCCCATTGGGACGAATACATGTGAATAAAGTAATAATAATAATAATAATAATAATAATAATAATAATAATAATAATAATAATAATAATAATAATAATAATAATAATAATAATAATAATAATAATGGTCTTTGGAGGCATATTGCTTCAAGTAAATTTTCAGATTCTTCCTTTAAAATCTGAACAGGTATCAACTCGAGAAGATTTGGGAGCAAATGAGGAGTATATTGCTCCAATCTAACAGTGAGAGTTCATCATTGGCTATTTAGACCTTAAGGTGAAACAGTTTATTTTTTTTCTTTCAAATTTGATGTCCAATACTTTCAAATTGGGCAATAATTCAAAATGTCATAACTTTGGTTCTAGTTGGAATATTTACAAAAATTCTTTCAGATCCAGAAAGCCCAGATCATCCCCATTGTCACTGTCGCATTTATCAAGCTCTCTGTCACACATTTTTTGCGACATTGCGACAGCTGCCCACCCCTGGACTTGTGCGGGGGGGGGGGGCAGAATGAGGCTTTATAGTTTCTGAGCTCTGCATGTGATAGAAAATAGAAATTGTAGAGGTACACGTTATTAAACCATAGGAGTTGGGTACCGTCTGACGTGGCGGGTGAGTCGAGTCGTCGGACGTTCCTCAGGTTCCGGATAGGTGGCAGCACTGATCCGGGTCTGTGGGGACATCTGACGACGAACACCTGGGTCCGTATATAAAGCCCAGGGCTCAGCCGCTACGTCAGAGGCCCTTCTGGCCTCCACACCATGTGAACCATTATTCCTTGATATTAGCTGCCTCTCTGACATCATCCAGCAGCCGTGAGTGTACAATAAGAAATAAAACTAACCGTTGGCATACACTTGGAATACTGTCTTACTCTTTCTTTTCGAATCATAAGACCCGAACCCCCCAGGTCCGTAAGGCCACAAACCCTTACACTGGTGCCGTGACCAGTTAATTCTGGTGTATAGCCCGGACGTTATAACGTCCGAACGGCTAGTACATGGGTTAGACACCCTCAGGGAAGCTAACCCAGCAGGGCAATCGGTTGCCCAAGAGAATGGAAATGGATCATTAATGCTCCAAACCCATTCGAACTCACAAGATGCGGAATCTGCATCTTGGAGGGATCCCGGACCCCACTATAATGATAGTGAGGAGAATCTGCCAGACTCTGTACAACGCGAACAGTCTATACAGAGACAGAGTGACTTAATAGGCCAACAATCACTTGTTGACGAGTTAAGTAATTCGATGTTCGAAGTTGGTGGTAGTACTAACCCAGAACATCCGGCACCAATGCCAAAAAGGGTAACATTCGGAGAACTACCTTATAGATTACCCAGGCCCGAATTACCAATATTAGATTACAGCGCTATAGATGGCGACTTAACCTATGCGGTACCGGAAGGTGAGGAATTCAAACGACCGGATGTCATGTTGTTAAATGAAACTTATGTAACTTTGAACGAGAACCTAAATACCTTGGTCAAAGCTAAAGACGAAGTATTCCATGAAAAACTTCAGTTGGAAGAAGACCTAACCGGCATGCGAAAGGAATTCGAAGCCAGAAGGAGTGAGTACATGAAAGAACTCGAGAATGAAGAATTAAAACTTCATTCCATGAGAGAATCATTCAACAAGGAATATGATAATAGGCACATTCGTATCCAAACATACATAGATACGAACGACCAATTAAACCTTGATAAGGCAAAATTCGAATCCGAAATTCGCCATTATCAGGACGAGTTGGATAAATTGAAACTTCAGTGTAGTAAACAAGCTGAAGACAATGAAACCATCCGGGTAGGCATTATAGCTTACAACAAACAACTGGAGGAAGATAGACAGAAACTCACAAATGAGCTTCAGGAATTGCAGAATACTGCAATAACTCTAGATAAATATGTAGAAGCAGCCCAGTTAACTATAGGCAATATTGATCCAGCTGTGGTATCTACAATGTTGGGAAAGACATCGAAAGATGCAACCCCAATTAGATACAGCCCATTCGTTGATGATGGGGCTGACAAGAATGTAGTATCCGGAATCTACAAGAAACCGGATAATACCGCAGTAAATGGAACCGCACCTAAACCAGCAACCCCGATGCTGGATACGATAGGTCCGGCACCACCCATACCAGATTTGAGTCACAAAATTAAAGCGACTCACAATGGTGCTACTGGGACTAATAATAGTACACCCGTGGCACAACCAAGAGCACCCGGACCATTGAGGCATATGTTGACACCACCTTCATATTTCCCCCAACCCGGCCACAGTACACCAGCAGTGCCAAGATTACCGAATCCACCTCCGGGTTCTGGTAATGGTCCTACTGATGGACGTTTCCCAAGACCAAACCCGCCACAAAACAATGCTAATGGCGGTACGTATCAACCAAGAACATCTTCCTATGGATATAGAAATAATTATAATCCATCAGGAAATGGTAATTACCAAAATGGTAATAGCTATAACCAGGGATGGAATCAAAATAATTCTTACCCTAGATATGCGTCTTCTGGAAACGCCGGTTACAATGGTGGATGCTCAGGCGGTTCATCTGGAAGCTATAATAATAATGGTCCACCAGGAGGAAATCCTCCAGGCGGCCCAGGAGGATCCGGATCCGGAGGATCAGGATCAGGAGGAGATGGAAGGAAACCAAATAGGAGAACTTCTATGCCTGCAGGGCTGCAAACCATCTTTGATAGGAGCCAATGTATCCAAAACCTTGGCATTGACTGCTACCGGAAGGGAGCAGACGGCATGGAAGTCATGAACTGGAGCATGCGAGAAGCAGATAGACTACGCGGATGTAATAATCCGGCACGTAGGCAGGCACGGATACCCCCTCCATATGATTCTAATGATCCATGGAAGGACAGGTATCAAGCTTTTGTCGACGAAGTCAATTGTAGTGGCTGGACAAAAGAAGAAGCTCTGCCATATTTGATCTGTTGGTTAAATAAAGGCGGAAAAGTAGCTCTCAACCAATGGAGAGCAGCTTACGGATTATACGGTACCTATGACCAATTGGTAGAATGTGCCGCATACCTATTTGGATCAATCGTTAGAGAAGATCCGTGGGTAAGTTTCAAGAAGAGAACACAAAAACCTAAGGAAT
Source organism: Acholoe squamosa (assembly GCA_949317995.1). Taxonomy (NCBI): domain Eukaryota; kingdom Metazoa; phylum Annelida; class Polychaeta; order Phyllodocida; family Polynoidae; genus Acholoe; species Acholoe squamosa. The sequence continues at coordinate 43,890,485 of OX439041.1, forward strand.
CACACAAAGTCTTTGGTTTGGAGCTGCAGGATTTGCTTTCAAAAGCACGTCCAAATTGGGCTCATGACGATGATTGCTATCTACAAGAATTGTTTATACAATTCTATAGTGGATTGCGGGATCCGGATCACAAGCAAGTGGTCTGGGATTCTTGGAAAGATGACACTTCCTTCAGTGACCTGTTCATAGCAATTGATGGACATGACATGAAGAAACGATTGGTAGGTCTTGGACCTAGTCCAGTAAGAGCAGCTCCATTCCAATATGGAGGTACACCTGCTCCGGTATATGATACTTCCCAATTAGCTCCAATTGAATCGAATGAAGCTGATGAGGAGTATGACTATATCTCCGATGAAAACAGAGAATATATTGGTTCAGTCCAGATAGCTGGAAAGTATTACCGACAAAAGCGGTATAGGAAGGTTCATTCGAGAGGGAGAGGAGGATCTGTCGCTGGTAAAACAGCTTCCGGATCAACTCAACCGGGCAGTGTAGCCTCTACGGCGAAACCAACCGTAGCAGCCACTGTTGCTCCGACTAATATGATGGAAACGTTAATAGCCGGATTAACAGAAGCTCTGAAGAGACCAAGAGTTGACAAATCTCAAAGGAGATGTTTCAGATGCCAGAAACTAGGGCATTTTGCTCCAGAATGTATGGCTGAGAAGCCTGTCCCGCGTAAACAGGAGGGTATCTCTGGGATAAGTACAGAGGAAAACTAGAAAGGGATCTCCCGAGGGGCAAAGAAGGGGATCCCAGTGACAAATCTTGCCATGATATCGCCATCCGTGATGATAGTTCGCATGTAGTAACAAGATCGCCTAACACCGAGGTGGTTGTAGACACCCGGAAGGTTAGGGAAGCTGATATAACAGGTGCCATGGGAGCACAGGGGAAACCCAATATCAGTAACGAGGCAGGCGGCTATGAATTAGCCAAGGTCTGTGGTGCCCACCTGCCCCCGGGTCATCCTTGTCTGGAATTCCTGAAAGGATGTGGATCGACTCCTGGTGTGAAAAATGACGTTCCGATCGTCACGGACATGCCCTCTGTTCTAAACGGAAGGCGGTGGTATGTTTGCCTCACTGTTAACGGAAGATCTGCCGAATTCCTTGTGGATACGGGAGCTAGCCACTCTTGTATCTCCAGGGGGTTCTACGATCTTATACCGGATGAACATGATACTCTCAAATCGGGAGGAAGTGCTCAGACGGCTGACGGCAGTACCTTGCAAACGTATGGTAGAACTTGTGTGAAACTACAGTTGGATGGTATACATGACTATGTCATGAGCGCCACCGTTGCGGATATAGCAGATGAGGGGATACTTGGGTTGGATTTCGCATCCCTGTATGGTGCTGTGTTGGAACCTCAAACAGGAGTGTTGAGTGTGAGATACCCGTATCCCGTAAAGGTTAGATGTGTACTGAGACAAGTGAGCAGTATGGCTAGTGTGGCACACACTGTGCGAATCCCCCTGGGAGTAGCCTGTGATGTGCTTGTAAGAAGTGACCCTGCAATGCGTAATAAACCTGCAGTGATAGAACCGGATGTAGTTACTTTGTCAAGTATCGGATTAAATTCTGTAGACACGATAGTAGCGAATGCATCCTGGTCGGTAGTACCTGTCTCCAATACTGGAAACAGTACTATCTACTTGAAAAAGGGACAAGTTTTTGGAAACGTGACCCTTTCGGAAACTGTAACGGATAGTAAGCTAAGCTTACAAAAGGTAACAGGAGATGGTGAAATTTCGGAAGACTTACTTAAGTTGTATGAAGAAACTTCATTAGAAGATCCGGAACACCGAAAAGAGTTCTATGAGATGCTCTGTCATTATAATACTGCCTTTGCCAAACCTGGTGAAAAACTAGGTACGACAAATAAGGTATTACATAAAATAGATACTGGAGATGCTGCACCCTTTAAGATACCGTATAGACGGTTACCCTTAGCGAAAAAGAGAGTAGCTGAAGATGAGATAAACAAGATGTTGGAACAGGATGTAATAGTCCCTTCCAATAGTCCATGGAGTAGTCCTGTGTGTATGGTAACAAAGAAAGACGGTACTATCCGCTTTTGCATAGACTACAGGAAGTTGAATGGAATAACGAAAAAGAATTCGTATCCATTACCGAGAATAGACGAAACCATTGACTCCTTAGGAGGGAACAGTTGGTTTTGTACCCTAGACTTGCAATCAGGTTATTGGCAAGTGGGAATGAACCCTTCAGATATGGAGAAAACTGCATTTTCGAGTCATATTGGACTATTCCAATATAACGTAATGCCGTTTGGATTGTGCAATGCACCGGCAACATTTGAAGCAATGATGGAAACAATCCTAAGTGATTTATTGTGGAAAAGATGTCTTGTATATCTTGACGATGTCATAGTTTTCGGAAAAACATTCGAAGAGTGTTCTAATAACCTAAAAATGGTACTAGAACGTATTATTTCTAATGGTCTCAAATTGAAACCTAAGAAATGCCACATGTTTAGAAAGTCCATAAGTTATTTGGGCCGCATCATTAGTGATGAAGGGATAAAGGCTGATCCGGAAAAAATCGAATCAGTTACGAATTGGAATAGACCTAAAACACCCAAAGAAGTGAGGTCCTTTTTAGGATTCTGTTCCTATTACAGGGAATTTATTCCGAATTATTCTAGAGTCAGTTATCCATTACAAGCAATAGCTAACTGGACTCCAGGAAGTACCAAGGAAAAATTTCCTTGGACGCATGAACAGGAAACTGCTTTTCAAAAGCTAAAAGACCTGTTCACGAGTACTCCTGTATTGCAATATCCGAATGAAACGGATCATTTCATACTGGATACTGATGCTAGTAATGATAGCATTGGTGCAGCTCTCTCGCAAGTCCAAAATGGGAGAGAAGTACCGATTGCCTTTGCCAGCAACACACTGAGCAGGACTCAGCGCAATTACTGCACAACCAAAAGAGAGTTGTTAGCAGTAGTCGTATATACCAAGAAGTTCAAACATTTTCTATGGGGAACGAACTTTACTTTACGTACGGATCACTCCTCTTTAAGGTGGCTACTGAACTTCCGAGATGCTGAAGGAATGTTAGGCCGATGGCTAGCCCATTTATCCGAATATGGGCTTGAACATCAACAGATTCAGCATAGACCCGGAGTTAAGCATTTAAATGCTGATGCTTTGTCTCGAATACCAATTCGGAAATGTGATAATCCGGATTGCACTGATTGTGGAGCTCATAGGGCAGTGTTAGCAGGGATTCGAAAACCATTCGTACCCCTAGTTGCCAGTATACTGGATTGGTCTATGGATCACATACGACATTTCCAGGAAGCTGACTCGATAACTGCGCAGCTACTGCAATTGGTACCAAAGGGTATACGTCCAGTTAGACCAGAGGTCTCCCTGGAAAATCCAGAAATGAGAAGGTTTCTTGCTCAATGGACCGAGCTTGAAGTCCGGAAAGGCGTGTTATACCGTTGGAAGCCATGCAATAATGGTGAGAGAATCATGCAAGTGGTGATACCACATGCTATGAGGCATGACATTATGTACTTCTGTCATGGACATCGGACCAGTGGTCATTTCGGAAGGAAACAATCGTTAGCACAACTTTCCAAGAAATACTATTGGCCTGGCATGACACGGGACTTGCAAAGATGGGTAATCACCTGTCCGGATTGTTGTAAAAACAAACCCGGACCCGGGATGGGCAAACTTCCCCTATCCCAAGAACTTTTCGGAGTTAGATTCGCAAGAATCGGGGTAGATATTATTAGTGGATTTAATACAACCGCTAATGATAATACCTGTATGATGGTAGTTTGTGATTATTATACGAAATATACTAAAGTATTTCCACTACCGGACCACAAAGCAATTACTTGTGCCGAAGCCTTTGTAAAAGGTTGGGTACTAAGTTTCGGTGTACCATTGATGTTACACAGTGACCAAGGCAGAGAATTCGAATCAAATCTCTGGCAGGGTATGTGCGAATACTTAGCTATTTGCAAGACTAGAACCAACCCGTATAGGCCACAAAGCGACGGATTGGTAGAAAGGTTCAATAGAACCCTTATCCAAGTCCTAAAGTCACTCGTCAATGAACACATGGACGACTGGGATGAGCAATGCCACTTTGTGACACATGCTTATAACAGTACGGTACATTCAAGTACAAATTGTACTCCGAACCTTTTAGTATTCGGAGAGGATCTGATAATGCCTGCTGACTTAGTATTTGGAGTTGTAGGGATGGACCCGGAACTACCTTGCCATGTAGTTTTTGTGGAATGCTTAAGAGACAGATTTAAAAAGGCATATGAGTCTGTCAGAATTGATTTGGAGAAAAGTGCCAAATGGCAGAAAGTAGGATACGATACCGATCTAAAGTATCGGAAATTCCAATCCGGAGACAGAGTTCTCAGATTACATGAACCACTTAGACACATAAAATTAGCGTCTAATTGGGATGGTCCCTTTACTATAACACAAGTTATCAGTGACTGTACCGTAATTATCAAATCTGACCTAGGTCGACTTTATAAGTCTAATGTGGCTAGATTAAGGAAATGGTCTGGGAGGGAGACCTCCACAGAAATGTATGGTGAAGGTTCCGGAAAGATCCTGAACCAGAATCGCATAATAGACCAGGTAAAGAACACTACAGTGAAGCGTGGTCGTGGTAGACCTAAAAAGTGTTCCGAATCAGTGACACCCACGCCAACACCGATTAAGCGTGGGGGAGTTAAAAAAGTCTCGGCAGGTGAAGACAAAAAGAAGAGGAAAGGTGTTTCTAAGGCTAAGAAGCACCTAAAGAAAGCTCTTCAGACTGTCAGGTCCGATAAAGAACTATCCGAGAAGGGGAGATACGTTCGCCGCAGCCCCCGAATTGCCCAGAGGACTGCAGTGACCTAACCTGTATACACAACGAGTGTAATGTTTACATTTAGATGAACGGATGACAACTGACCCGAAAGGCTTATTTGTCGCCGCCGCATGATGTACCAATGGGTAGTGGACGGATAATCCGGTGGATTTGCTTAAGCTTTCCATAATCTCCACTTAAATCCCCAGACGAGTCATCGGTGTGAGCGATAATTACCTAAAAACAATCAGTTTGTTGATGTACAGTCTGTAGCACGTGCGTTTCCGCATGACGTCACAGTGTCCAGTCTCGGCTGACCTCTCGTGACCCCGCGCGCAACGGGGAAATGACGTCACGAATGCTGGCCTGTCGCCATATTGTTTTTCGGTAACGTCCAAGACGGTCGAGCTCGCTCCCTTCTTGGATTTTACCGGCTAGCAAACCCCTCGCTGCTCCTCCAGAGTCTGTCTCCTGGTAGACAGACTCCGTTTGTGTCAGCCCCGGCGCCGTAAAAGCCGGAAAAAGGAGTAGTTTACTCCCGTGGGCGATTCCCCAGTCATGGCTGAGGAATCCGTAGCTGCAGCCAAGCTATCCGGTGACCCGGATAAGCTGACTCCGTCCGCAGAAGCTTTTCCGGAAGCTTTGTCTCCTGTTACACAGGAAGAGAGCGAGATGATGGACGTGGAGGAATCCACGGATCGCTCGTTCGAGGAGAAACTGGCTTCATTTTCACTAAATGAGCCAGAGAAGATGTTATCTCCACTCCCACCAGAGGGATCCGGAGCGACTGCGAGTGCCGAACCCGCAGCGACAGAGTCCGAGACCACACAAGTCGACGGCGCGGAGGACCAGTGGAAGCCAGCAGTGGCTGACCCGTTCCCAGTAGAGTACGATGGTCGCTACCTGTATGTCCACCCGGAACTGCAGGCACAAGTGACCTACGCGGACGGGACACCAGTCAGGTTGGACCCGAAGGTTAGGATAGCTGTTGAGGGCGTTATGGTTCCCGATCAGCTGACCAGGACGCCTCCCGAGTGGCTTCGAGACTGGCCGTGGTTCCAACGGGGACTTATGGTAGACGCTGACTTCCGCGAGACAGTGTATGAAGCCAACCGAGCCTTCGAGCTCGGAACGTACCCGAAGCCTGACAAGTCCCTGTGGAACGTCAAGGCTACGAATATTAACTGGGTAGGCTGCGTCTCGGATTCCGAGGGGCAGACTTACCCACGCCCTTGTGCTACCCGGCCCCAGTACCGGACCACTAAGGAGTATCGGGAGGCCGCTGCTAACTTCGAGCAGTGGGATGAAGGTATTTATATTGCCGAGCAAGAATTAGTGGACGTCCAGAACACGTCACTAATCGGTTTGGACCGAGGCGCAGCCCTTCGGACGGTTATCGTCCGCCGAATGACTGCCGAACGGGAGGCTCAGGAAGAGGCTAAGAGGGCCGCGGAAGTACCCGCACCTCCTATCCCCGACCTGAAACTTGCCACCAGGAGTTCAGCCAGTGCTACACCAGCCACCGGCAGTACTACCACACAGGTAGAAGCCTCGACCTCCAGCGCATCCGGAACCCAGGAACCGGAGGAAGACTGGAAGGTCAGCAAGAACCGAAGGTCCGCTGCTCGGAAGCTTAAGAATCTCCCGGATTCTGCTCGAGCCGAGCCGAAACCCAGCACTTCAGCCACTGGTAGTTCTGCCATGGAGGTTGAATCGTCTGACGAGGAGTCTGTGCACGAGTCCTCGGTTGAGTATGATGAGGAGGCCACTCCATCAACTCAAACCGAGGCCGAACGCTGGGCTAACGCCGAGTCTGGATTCAAATCCCGGATTCCGATGTGCTTCTCCGACTGTGCGTATGGAGTAAAAAAGGACGGCTCTACCCTCTATGCCTGCCCGGACTCAGTCAATAAAAATGATGAGTCAGACGATGAAGATTGGATGCGTCTTTCGGACGAGGACCCCAATCCGAGCAAAGCCTATCGAAAGATGTGGCTTATGCTAAACCACACCGAAGGGTATTACACTTATACCCAGAGGAGGAAGCTGCGTTGGGCTTTAGAGAAGTGGTACGGTGACGACCAAAAGTCCTGTCCCTTCTCTATCTGCCAGGATGCGAGTGATGTCATGATCCGGACCTGGAGTACTCCAGCCCGGTTTCAACGGCATCTGGTAGAGGCCCACTTCCACCATCACCCGGTTTACATTTGTGATCCGAGTTATGGTAAGAAGGGCAAGAAGTGTACTACGAAGGTGCAATACAACCGACGTAGTGATCTGGCTAGACACCAGAAGAAATGCCACGCAGAAGGTTTGGACGGGGCACGGAAGCGCATCATGGAGCTTCACCAGGAACTCATGAAAGAGTTCGACAGTCTGAGCGAGGATGCTTGGTCTAAGATCCGACCGGGGGACCAAGTCCTCTGCGAAGTTCCGAAGACCAAGGATTCGAAACTCCGAGCAAAGATAGTCCTGACTCCTGGAAAGGGTAAACTGGACATGCACGAGTCTCTCTGGCAGAAATGCGAGGAATCCGGAAAGGATGCAAAGAGAGCTCGTGAAAGGAGCAGGAGAGATCAGAACCGTGGCGGCAACGGTAATGGTCAGGGCACCACTAAACCGAAAGTCAGAGCAGAGGACCGTTCCAGGTCCCCTCTGGCTAGGCACCCCGCAGAGCAGGCTCAGGGCACTCCGGTGTTCAAGAAGCCCGAACCTGCCGGATACGCTGGAGCCGTATCTAAGCCTGGGAAAGTTACTTCTCGAAACTTTCCGTCCTTAAACCAGGGACCTGGACCTGAGAGCCAGACCTTGGTGGTAGGAAAGGATGGTCGCCTTATGCCAAAGAAGACCACCGCATCTGCTGCCGCCGGATCTGCATCCGCTCCAGCCGCCCCACCAGTTACCTTTACCCAGGAGCAGTTGAACATGCCTACTGTGTACCAACGGCAGGTGTGTCCGGAAGCCCTAAACCCGGAAGTGGTCCACAGGCCGCCTCGACTCCTCCCAAGGCTGTCGCTGCACCTGCGAAACCAAAAGACGCTATTACCATTAAAACCGGTAATGCGGAAGTTTGGTTTGAGAAATCTCGCCAGGGAGAGGCAGATGTCCAGAAGGCCATCTACACTCACTGGGAGAAGTGTGTTCGCGAAAAAGCGACCGAGTTCCATCAGGGTCTCCTAAACGACACCCTGTTGTGTATGAAGGAGGTCGCGGATGCTGAAAAGCAACGCCTCGAGACCCTCATCCGGAGCGATGTGAAGGCCCAGGAGGAGGCTGCCGCAGCTGCCCAAGAAAAGGCAGCTATGGATGTACACGTGCTGGAGAAACGTGTAAAAGAGGAGATAACTCGGAACACCAACCTGAACACTAAGTTCATGAGGGTGTTCGGAGTCGACTTGGACGAGTGGGACGGCACTCCCGAGTCGGCTCTAGCTCTTCTTAAGAAGAAGCATGCTAAGAAATCCGCTTAAGCATGCTACGGGTTATTTCTCCTATAATTTTTTTCTTTTCCCCATAACCAGATATAGTCTTTGCAGAACCCTGCAGGTCTGCGAATGTTTTCTTCAGTAGTGTATGAACACCTATGGCATGTGTTCCGGGTCCCTATTATGACCAGTCTATTGTATAATTCAGGCTGTATAACCCTTATTGCACCCTGAATAGTCTATTCGGATTTATAACTTCTTCCATGAACAATCCGATAGTAGACTTGCTGCTGTGAGATGTATCCGGATACCAGTTCCAGACTCCTGCTGTTACCCGTGCTAACCACTTACTAGGATGGACTTTACGATTTACCTCTACAACTCATCTATACTCCCGAATGGACTCATACTAACTACTACTATTACTTCCGGATCAACCTATACTGGACTATTCTCTACTTATGTCAACTAAACTTAAAAAAGGATTACGTTTTCTACATAGTTGACACATCCGGACTATTATTCTACATTCTACGCCATTCGGATTTACTTAATAAACTTTAGCACTACTAGAGGATTGTGGGTAGCTGCCTCAAATTCATCTACCGTGTTCACTCTATATATGGAAACCATAAACTTTAGCACGTCCATCCCGTGGTTAGCTGACCACACCTACCTACTAGTACCCGGAGGATTACAGCAGAAGACTCCAGCAGCACCTATAATTTCTGTATATTGTATATAATGTCATATTTCTATTTTTCTATAATATTATATGTATGTGCATATCCACTAGATACATATTATGATACGGGTACATAGATATTTCTTGATACGGATCTCTGATTATTATTGATATTCATATTATAAGAATCCGTTAAACTTCACCAGAACACACACATTATTGTCCTGCGAGGCAAACTGTATAATAAGTATATTGATCTGGTGCTATAAAGGTTATTAGGTACACGGTGATAATATATTATTATTATATTCATTACTACACCGTGATTTTTTTCTTTTCTTTTCAAGTGTATGGTATAAATGGTCCTATTCGTACTACTCACGGAATCCTTAACGGATTCGTATGTTAATAATATACGACATGTCATTATATAGTGAAGTTACTATAACAGTCTTCTTCAAGACTATATATATATTTAAATGTGGTGTTAATAACTACAAACACACATACGGATGTTATTATGTGATTTATTTATTATCGACAGTTCCGTTACATATAACTGTCATTATCACATGTATACGATTCATATTACTTGTCTTATTAATTATACCGTAGATATAATATGATATTATATGGTATAGTAATTTAACTAACAGTTCCGTTTCACACAACTGTCACTTATTCAAGTAATTCGTATAATACTTCGACATCCTAATTGTTATTTGTAACTACATTCACTATCGAATATATATATATGACATTCGTTTCATACTCAATTTGGTGTTAATGTTATACCTATGGTTGTACCTCTATTACTAAAGGTTTAGACATATAGAAATGTTATCCTAGTAATATTATTATAACTATAACACCCTCCTAAATGTCTGGGGGAGTGGTGTAGAGGTACACGTTATTAAACCATAGGAGTTGGGTACCGTCTGACGTGGCGGGTGAGTCGAGTCGTCGGACGTTCCTCAGGTTCCGGATAGGTGGCAGCACTGATCCGGGTCTGTGGGGACATCTGACGACGAACACCTGGGTCCGTATATAAAGCCCAGGGCTCAGCCGCTACGTCAGAGGCCCTTCTGGCCTCCACACCATGTGAACCATTATTCCTTGATATTAGCTGCCTCTCTGACATCATCCGGCAGCCGTGAGTGTACAATAAGAAATAAAACTAACCGTTGGCATACACTTGGAATACTGTCTTACTCTTTCTTTTCGAATCGTAAGACCCGAACCCCCCAGGTCCGTAAGGCCACAAACCCTAACAAAATTAACATTTCCTCCCTCCTTTTCTCTGGTAGGGGGGTTATACAATCCTCATGGAGGCTTTCTATAGAATTCCCTCTTATTTTATGCTTTAGGCTACATCTTAAACATCTATTCTGAATCCTACCTACCATTTACTACTACATTGTACTACAGCATTTGGGCTCATTAAATGCGGGCTTCCCTAGCCCACTTAAAGGGGTCTACTTCTCATCTTTCCTATCCCCTCAGGATGTGTGTGGTGCACATATGCAGGCACTGACATATTCCTCTGTGAAATTGTGTAATGTAGTTCTCGCCATGAATATGACCTTAGGGAGTGATCATTTTTTAACAACAGGGGGGGGGCTGGTGGGTTTGCGCGTGGACGCGCGAAAAAAATTTCGACCCCCCCTCTCGAGGGGGTAAAATTTTTTCGATCCCCCCCCATAAGGGACAAAAATCGCGTGCGAACGTCCCCTTTTAGCCTATAGTAACGCGCGGGGTTTTCCACTGAAAACAGGTGAAATTATTTTGACCCCCCCCATCAGAGGTATTGAAAAAATTCTGACCCCCCCCGGTGAAGGGGTTGAAAAAATTCTGACCCCCCCCCTCAAACCCACCGGCCCCCCCCCTGTTGTTAAAAAATGATCACTCCCTTAGATGTCGAAATGGCGTTAAACATCTATTACTCACTCACTCACTCACTCACTCACTCATTAAATGAGTCATTTGTTGGAACGCTGGAAGAGTGTGGCGGGCTCGAACGCAGGATACAACTTGTTACATCGGACTATGCCCTCGGGGCCTACAGACTGCCGCGTGGGAGTGATGCGAAAATTACGCGGACAGCAGCGGCTGAGGCGTGCCCTTTCCCACACTCCCCATGGCAAGTCTGGGAAAATGCCCAGGGCATCCATGGTAAGGATGATGCTCCCAGGACATGTAGGCCTATATAGGGTATTGGACTATGCCCCGGGGGCATTGTTTAGTACATGGATGCCCCCAGGGCATCGTCAATTTTTTTTTATGCATGTACGATTATCCTTACTATGAATGCCCTGAGGGCATTGTCCCCCATTGTTCTCTGTACCATGCCCCTGGGGCATCCATAATATTGTGATACGTGTAGGGGGTGCAGGAGGCGCCTGTGGGGTGACAGGCCCCTCCTGGAGACTGGACACTGGGGCCAACCCCTTCAGGGTGCCTCCAGGGTCCTCCCTGCACCCCCAAAGTGTGACCCCTGCAGCCATGTGGACAGGGGGTAGGCAGTGGAACCTAGGACCTAGTACAGTGAACATGTGCTTCCTTGGTTCTCCTCATATCTACAGCCCAAGGTGAGTCTCTGAGATTATGGTACCAGTTGAAACTTATCATAATATGGATGATGTGTGATGATGCCCCCAGGGAATGGTGTCAGGGAATGCATTGATAGTCATATGAGTTGAAGGTTGGAGAGTGCCCCAGCCTAGTAGGCTCCTAATTCCCCCCTGATTAGCTTAAAGTCCAATATTCCCTGAGGGCATGCATGGATGTCCAAAGGGCATACCCTTGTTTAATACCACTTCATTTATCATCAACTTTATGCCCTGAGGAGTAACATTTGTAGAATGTAGAAGGAACCCGGGAGTGGAATTGCACTACATGCCTGGAGGGCATGCTTTGGTCAATCATGCTTTAAAGAAGCAAGAAATATGCCCTGAGGGTATGTTGCCCTCAGGGCATGTGCATGTTTTTTCTGGTCAATGCCAGAACGTCTAGATCCAGAGGTCAGGAATGGTCCTGTGTATGCATATGCCCTGAGGGCCGATACACGATGCCCTGAGGGCATAGACTAGCATCGGTAAATTGCTGATTTCTAGGGGGCCAGCAATATGCCCTCAGGGCATGCATAATTCCGCGCGGCAGTCCCGAAAATATACGCGTCACCACAGGGGGCGGCACTGAATGCCCCCAGGGCATAGACCGATGTAACAAGTTGTATCCTGCGGCTCGCAGGCAGTCGCCGCGCCATCTGGTGACTTGTCCGGGTAGCATAATCTTTCAGCGCCTCCTAGCGAATTTCCTGGATGGTAACCTAGCAACAGCGCCATATTGAAACAACGCCGTGCAGGCGACAGGATAAATCAGGCTTCGCCTTTATTTACTTTTTGTTCGGGGAGGAAATACGTAAAGCGTCAAGATGACGGTCAGCTTAGAAGAATACTTCCGCACCACTTTTGAGGACAAGCTCCTCGTGTAAGTAGAATGGATGTCATTTGCTTTGGTGTCGCTGTCAGTGTCACTCATCCAGTAAGTCTCCACTCTGAGTAGGGAGTTCAGGTGAATTTTATACATGGTTCAGATCCTTTAACAAACTAGCAGGCCTGGTAGAGCTCAGTCATACGATTCTAATGCACCAAGAATCAAGTCTCTACTGCTATTATTTGCTGAGATATTTACATTTGAACAGCCGAGATTTGGTCTTCTTTGGTGACAACCTCGCAATGGTTAAGGAACCTCAAATGTGGCACATTTCTTGATACTGAGGGACCACAGCCATTGGAACCAGCCAGAATAGTAAAATGTAATGAATTTGATATTGGTGTATTTCAAGAACCGTCCAATATATTGGCTTGAAATTTTCGGCATATACCTGCCTAAGGTTCTGGTGCCTGCCAGTTATGTGTCAGTGACCTTGACCTTGGCTCAAGGTCAAATGTCACAACTAACAGGTTTTGAGGTAAAATGGCCCAAAATCATTATATTTCCCATAATTATACTCAATAATCATGAACTAGCATACAAAATACATTAGGGAACTATACAAAGGGTTTACATGACCTTCAGCACTAATCAAGGTCACATAAGCAAGGTCAAGGTCAGAGACTTGTTTTCGCAAGAATTTAGCAAAAAAAAAACAATAGTTTTGCACACTGGATACTGTTTTCATGGTGGTTTAGTGTACAATTTATACAAATAGGTACATTTTTCTTTTTTCTTAATATTTATTCCATAGCCAGAGGTCATAGGTCAAGGTCATAGAAATCTTCAATAATGAATATCTCAGCAAATATATGGAGTAGAGACTTGATTCCAAGTGCACTGAAATCGTAAATGCGTATTCTACAAGACCTGTTGGTTGGCTAAAGGATCTGGAGCCTATCTAAATGTGACCTAAACTTCCTATATAACGAATTCAACTCACTGCTGAGTAGGACCAACCATGTCACTATAGTCGGGTGCCGATATCTGCCAGTTTATGCTTCAAAACAATTCAACTATCTATTATCATATATATGCACATATATGACCTCAAGTCACCCGAGGGATTCAAAGCAAACAATAGGGCACAGATATGCATTCCATAGCCATTTGTAAGTTTCCTGTTCATAGTCCCCCCACGAGTCAATATTTTTTGCCCCACAGTGACAGAGACGCGTAGCATTTTCGCGCCCCTCTTTGATCTATACTAGCGCGCATGCTTTTTTGCTAAAAAAGAGGGTACATATTTTTAGCCCCCTCAAAAGGGATCAACATTTTTTTAGGCCCCCCCTTGGGAGGGGTCTGACATTTTTACACCCCCCTCAAACCCACCATCCCCCCTGTTGATAAATAATGACCACTCCCTAAATAATGACTTCCTTATAGGGAGTGCTCATTTTTTAACAACAGAGGGGGGGAGGGGGGGGGCTGGTGGGTTTGACAGGGGGTCAGAATTATTTTGACCTCTTGACAAGGATGGGTCAAAATAATTTCACCTGTTTTCAACGAAAAAGTCTGCGTGTTACTATACGATAAAAGGGCCCATTTGCACACGATATTTGGCCCTTCGAGGGGTAAAAAAAATTTGACCTAAAAGAGGGGGGGCAAAATGTTTTTTGCTTAAACCCACCAGCCCCCCCTTCCAAGTTGTTAAAAAATAATCACTCCCTTACTATGAAACAAAGGGGCCTATCATGAAAATTTTGGCACGTCGGGGGGAGGATTTCATTTTCAATCCCTCCTAAGAAAGGGGGGGGGGCAAAAAAATTGCATCTGCACAAAATCCACCAACCCCTCTACTTGAATAATAAGCACTCCCTCGGTGAAACAAATATTCTAGTGTCCTATTGAATGCTTCATTGTGAAAACCTCATAGGGATAGCATTGGGATGGTGCAAAGAGAAAATTCTTCAAATTTTAATCTTCAATTCCGGCACCCTAAAATTCATCCTACAGGTCTGTTCTTGGGCTTATTTTAAAGAATAAGTAATAAATAATTTAAATATCAGTGAGGCTTCAATAATGAAATACAGATATTCCTGCTAAACAGTAGTTTGTGCATTGCTAAGATGAAAAAGCGTCACAGGGTGTGCTGCACTCCATAGGCTTAACATAGGGACAGCAAAATTCCAACTCTTCAAAATTTAAAACTCAATTCCGGCTAACTAATATTTATCCTACAAGGGTCTATGTAGACTCATTTGAAAGAAGAGACTGTGAATAATTCAGATATCGGTGAGGGAAGGTTGACATCTTATTCTATAACCATGATATAACTGCGTTTTTGTCAATTTCTTACCTCACTTTAGACTTAACTTTACATGAGCACAGAAACGCATCAAATTGTCACCCAAACTTCCACCAAATATCTCCTTGTAGCTTAACTTGAAACCTGTTGAATGAAACAAGTCAGGTGTATACCAGTTTATACAGGTGATTAACCCACCAATCAGAAACCAGCTTACATACAGCCTAAACTGGTGCCCGGCAGCACTCAGCCACCATGCAGTGACCACTAAATGTGCCACTTCCTCAGAAGCAACATGTCAACAAGTACTCCATCTTCCAACAGCTCCAGCTCCTGTAATATTTACATCTCAGGCGTCTAACAAACATTTTTAGAATGCCAAGACAATAATAAAAACAACCAGATACCTCCCAAGTCTGAGTTCCAAAGATAATGCCTGTTTTGAAGCAAAAACCGGCCAAAATTGGCACTCGGCGATCGTGACCCGGTTTGTCACTGACTCACGGGTGCGAGTTGAACATGCTACTCTGAGTCTGACTCAAATCAGTGATCAGAGAGCCAGTCACTGAGAGAGTCAAAACAATAAATATAATCTGTGTTGAGTGCTCTTCACGGTGTGCGAGGTTTTGGGGGTGATTTTTAACCCAACAGACGGGGGGGGGGGTAGACTGATCTGAGGATCGTCTGTGTCACGGGTTTGCTTTGGTAGGGGGGCTTCCTTTTATTAGGGAGTGGTCATTATTTATCAACAGGGGGTACCGTGAAGCGGTACGGGAGTGCGCTATGATGATTGCATTTGCCCCATGTGATGAGGTCTCACAATACAAAATTACTGAATAGAGAAATTGATAATCGTGAAATCTTCTTTATGTCTGCTTTTATGAGACATGTCATCAAACACTGGTATACCGACATTAACGGCGGGAGGCGTTTTTTTACGCGGTCACAACCGCATTTCTTGTTTTAGCCCCCCCCCTCGGGAGGGGTCTGAAAATTTTACGCCCCCCCCCCTCAAAACCACCCTCCCCCCCCACCCCCCATGTTGCACCCTGTACGCATTTGGCCTACCCCCTCCCCATATGTGTACATACTCAAGCCACATGGAGCCCCCCCCCCCCTTTCCTGCGTGCAGGAAAATTTCATTTACCCTCTGGTAAATTTAAAATGGTATGCATACTTTGTAAGTATTCCCCTTATTTTTGTAGCCTTATTGAATACTTGAATAAGGGGTTGTTCTCCTACAGTCAGCATATTTTGTACCAAGAGACCTACCATCAACCTCCCTCTCCCCCCCAAAAATGCCTCAATTTCTCCTAATTCATTAGGGCCTATGCGTACATACTCATAGCCTCTGACCCCCCTCCCTCACCCTGTATGCATTTGGCCTGACCCCCCCCCCCCTAGATGCGTACATAATTAATGGATGCCCCCTAGGGCTGCGAGAGTGGCTAGGGCAGTGGGTTGGGGGGGGGGGGCTGGTTAGCCACTCTCGTAGCCCTACCAAAGTGAATGGCAGTCTCGGGGCTGGTGGGTTTGCGCGCAGGTGTGCGAAAGAAATGTTTGCCCCCCCCCCCTCTCAAAGACTTAAGTAAGGGTCAACATTTTTTTGGCAAATTTCTTTTAACCCCCTCCCCCCCCCCCAGCCACTGAGTCTACCCCCCCCCCCTCCCCCGGAGGGTAGATCGTAGAGTCTCGAACTGTGGGGCCCTTCCCTCATAACACGCTCAGGCTGGTGATTGGCCCCCGGGCCCTGACGGCCTGAGCTTCAGCCCTGCAGGTTACGGGTAGTTCAAAAAAATAAATTATTTGTTTCTAACCCAACTCTACCTAGCAAAACAGGCAACCCTAACTTGTTTGAAGAAAATTATAGGTTTTTGTCTAAGTTTCAGTCAATTTAGTCATCCCTGAGTCGCCGTGACTAGCGGCTGATTCATCATTACTTGTGACGAGTCTTCAAAAAAGTTTACAAAAGAAAAAAATCCGACCTATCCTATTTGGGCCTAATCTTTTTTTCTGCATGTTAGCTGAAACACAAAACTTTCTTATTTAAGCCTTATAGGCCACCTGATGATAGGCCCTGATGATGTTAGGTACCCCTGAAGATGGGCCATGTTTCCTTTCCAACATCCATTCCCAATGTCCATTACACCTGTCTCTTTTCTATGTCTCACTGTCTCTAAACAATCCAACATCTAAGCAGATCCATTCCCCAACATCCAACGATAGAGAGTAGGGGATGTATGAATGGGGCCACCCTTAAAAATATGTTTGTTTCCTGTCCAGAGGCCTGGTGGATTTTTTTTTTTTTTTTTGTGAGAATGGGGAAAAAAATTCCGAGTTCTGAAAAAAAGATTTTTTTTTTCATCCATCAGCATAAGAATCTAGGCTTCCAATCACTAAATCTTAGAACGTGATAGCAAATTCATGTCATCCCCGCTTATGATGTTCCTAAAAAAAGTTTCCCTCCCTCCCTCATGGGTCTGAAAAAATTGCCTCAAACCTTGATAGATAAGATTTCACATATAGTTGAAGGTGGGTATAGAAAAGGGACAGACGATGAGGTGGTTAGAATTTTCCCCATACCGGTAGGAACCAGTGTGCTAGGTGTATAGCTCTCGGTCTATGCTGGCAGTTGACCCTCAGGGACTAGATTTCTAGCATGTGAACTAGGTTCTCCATATGACTCAATGTGTTATGGACATCAATTTAAAACATCAAGCCCATAGGGACAATGGTTAAGGAAAGTGTTGTCAGTATGACTCTGACGAGGGGTAGAGGAGTGTAAAGTTGGCAAAAAGGCATGAAGAGAAGGGATAGGATTTTCATTCCACTTGAGATATGAAGGTAAAACATGTACCTTTAAGTGCCAAAACTTCATTTTTTTTAATGCTGAGCATGTAGAAAATTACATGCAAAGTTGGAGAAAGAAAAACTGTTTAGGCGATTGATTTGGGCGACGCCAATGACCCAGGAAGTACCTGGGTCAATAATAGAAAATATAGAGGTAGTTGTAGATCCTGTATCTGAGGTAATGAGGGATCTGAGCAATAAAAGGGTCGGAGAAGCAAGGGCCGACTGTAGCAGGTATGCCGACGTACCTATCAATAGACTATTGGTAACTGAAATCATCTTAACCATTTTTGTCAGCTTGGCCCTATTGAGAGTTACGGCCGTAACTGCATGTCATATGAAAACTGCCCCCCCCCCCCAGGGCCTACTATAATACACTGTGAATAAAGCGCACCTCATGTATAAGATGCAACCTGAGTTCAGCGATATCCCAAAAAATATTTCTGTAAGGCAATACAGAAATATTTTTTTACCACTTTCGTACTGTGTTCTATAGTACAGTATCCTCACGTATAAGGTGGCCATATAACTTTGGCTGCTCCTATAAGGCACACCAGAGCCATCTCATGTTGTTTTTCCCCCCTTTCAGAAAGATGCCAGAACGGGAGGATGACCACCTCACTCCCGCCACACGGCTTCTTGAGAAGAGAAGAGAAATGGCCGAAGTCGAGCAGGCACTGGCAGCACAAAAAGAGGTAAATTCTGAATAAGCTTTTGACAAGGCAATGAAAGAAACAAGAGCTAATCAAGTTAGCTGGGCAGTCACAGTGTTGCCAAAATGACGCCGGCACACCAGCAAAAGCCAGCGTAGAATCTTAATGGCCGGCGTAGGGCCATGGTCTCAGCCTTCTAATGGTGAAAGAATTTTTCAAATCCGACCATAAGAGGCAAAGATAGGGCCATTTTTGTGAAGTTGTTTTATACTTGAGTATTTTCCAATTTTTATCATTTATAATGAAGTTTATATAGGTACCTTAGAATATCAATATTGATATGGCCTGCGGGAAATAGCCTGCGTAAGATGCCAAGATGCAGCCCACTTTGGCCTGGGTCCATAAAAAGTTTTCGGCAACACTGCCAGTCTGACTCTGAGTAGCTTGTGAGCTGCTCATCAAGCTACCCGTATTGGTATACCTGTACAGTGCTGTACCCAAGTTATGCTAGAGCTGTCATTACACATAATCACATGCATCTTTGTGACCATGCCTGTCTGTTTTGCAGGAGTTTCAAATGAAGATGGAGAGCTTACAACAAAGAAGAGAAGAACTAGAACGAAAAGAATACCAGTTGAAAGAGTCATTACTAAAATTTGACAAATTCTTAAAGGTGAGTTACAATTTCACAGATTGTTTACTGCTCCTACAGATTAGTCTAATTCTTATGGGTCTTTGTAGTCCTATATACATTAAACTGATGAGTAAAGATGTAGTATTTTGTAGGATTTTCGTTTCTCCAGATGCATATGTACACATGTTGGAACAATATAAATATGCAGGAGGGTGATTTTGATATTTGTTATTCAATGTTTCAGGAAAATGATTCAAAACGAGCAAGAGCAATAAAGAAAGCTACAGATGAGCGAGAACTAAAGAAAACAAAGGATAAGGAAATCGACAGGTGTGTATCAAATCAGTTATATGACATCAATAACCGTTATATTTACTGTACTATTTTTATCTGTCTTGATGGTAAGATGCCCTACCGCCAGGCTTTTCAAAACTATTGTGAAATCCAAGGAAATTTTTAAAAAAAATATTGAAAATACTCTAGTGAATATTTGACATTCTATCTAATAGACTTATATCCTCCATTTGTAGGTTAAAAGAAGACACAGGCCTCCATGTCCATGACAGAGAGAAGCTACAAACTAAACTCGAGAAGCACGCTATCTTTCAGCGTTACCTTGACAAGGTGCTGGAGTCTGCTGATGAGTTCCATGAGATCCGTGAAATTATTGCCCGCTATGACACCCTTACTGCCACACACGAGGTAGGTATATGAACATCAACTATAAAGCAATTATGTGAGTCCCATTCTTCTGAATTCTGCTGATACAAGTAGTTGAATAAATCTTTTCCCAAAATTTGATTAATTGCTGTCCTCAAATTTCAGCCAAAATGGGCTTAGGTT
This sequence comes from Acholoe squamosa, assembly GCA_949317995.1. NCBI lineage: Eukaryota > Metazoa > Annelida > Polychaeta > Phyllodocida > Polynoidae > Acholoe > Acholoe squamosa. Next base: position 43,910,189 of record OX439041.1, read on the forward strand.
TGCATGTAACTTACTTGACAAAACATTTAGAATATAAATTTGATTCTTAATGCTTGTGTTGATTCATTAGATGGAGTAGCATCAGAAGATAATTTACGATTTATCTCAAATCTTTACTCGTCCCTACAGGATCTGATGGAACGAGAACAACAGAACCAGGAGCGAGTAGAAGGACAGAAACAACAGTTGATAAAATACACCGAGGTAAGAACTTAGCAATTCTGTTATTACCTATGAATTAAATCAATAACAGAACACAAGGATAAAACATATATGATAGATTTATGTCATCATTGCTGCGAAATAATGACAGGCATTAACACTTACTCTGTTGTAACAGGAGAAGAACAATGATATCCTGTCATACAACAACCAGCTTGCTGGTCTCCAAACGCGCCTTGACAAGGCACAAAGCGCAGCTGTAAAGTGGGAGTCAAAATGGACACACATCAAGAACACGGCAGCCAAGAAGACGCTACTGTTAGGTCGCATCAAGATGGCCACACACAACCTGTACCAACTGGTACTCCGCCAACAGCGCCAACAGAAGGAGGAAGCCGACATCGAGGACACCAACGAGCAACTCAGCAAGGTAAGAGGGAGTAGCACAAGGAAAGCAAGTTAGACTGTGATGCTTCAAGGCCTCATGTCCATTTGTTGTCATGTTGATTTTCACCTGATTTAGACAAAGGATAGCATGGCTTCACTATGCTTCCTTTGAAGGGAAGAAGTCTAGTTTGAATAGTTTAGATATGTTGCAAAGCTTCGATACTTTAAATTAATGCACTAACAAAAATTAGATGTTTCAAAATAGTGATAGAAATAACCTAGGGCAGGGTTCTCCACACATAGGGAGTACACGGGCGGGGTTCCCGTGTCCTTTTCAGTGCCGCCCGTGTGCTTAAACTGAAAAGCACCGCCTGTGTGCTTTTCAGGAGACTATAAGCTTTCTATACTTTTTTTAATTTTGCAAATCGGCCAATTAGAACAGAAGTTAGGCCTGAAAAAGGTAAATTTTATCTAAAAATTCCAACAGAATCCAATCTTTTGTCCATTTATAATATAATTTTTCAAAATTCTCCCATGAGAGATGCCCATGTTCTGCCACTATGATCCACACAGCGCTTGTGTTCGAAAGTTACCTGTATGCTTTTTCATCCTGTGGAGAACCCTGTAGGGTGCTTACAATTTGGGATTTGGTAGAAGGACTAGGGGTCAGAGGGCTAATATACCCAGTAGGTGTTCTGAGGGTATGATAATGATTAAACTGAACATTATTGAACTCTTTCACCTTTAAATATGATATCCAATTTATTATGTTTACTAAAAGCAACGTGTAAATGAGTGTTTTACCCCTCCTCCCTTTATTTCATAGTGTTCCTACCGTGCTTTGGGATTTCATACTTTTAGATTTTATTCTTGTTAGGGTTAGGTGTGCAGAGATATCACTTTTCCTGATTTATTGAAAGGTTGTGAAATATTCCCAAAACTGCTCTACCTTAATTACCTCGTTAGCTCCTTAAAAAATAGAAAGACTAGAAAACATTATTTAACTTTGTACCGACATGTTTCGGGTTTGTGCAACCCTTTGTCAAGGCTTAGTTTTTTATTTTGTGGTAAGGACTGAACTGCCTCTGAGGAGAATTCCTGATTTACCAGGAATTCCTGGTTTTGATTCCAAGATTTCTGTATTGAATTATGTTAAATTCCTGGGAAAATGTGTCCACAAAGTCCAGTTTTCCTGGTTTTTGTCAGCCAGTGAGTGGCATCTCTGGGTGTGTGTCCTTTTTTTATTCGAGGTATACTTTACTGTTAGAGTACATATTTCCAGACTGATGCTTTTAATGAGTGTATGATTTTTCGTCTTTTTGATTTAGAAAAAGTATTTTCATTTGAAAATCTTTTCCTTTAAGCTCTGTTTCCGGCACTTAATTTTAGGGTCATGCCTAATTCCATCATTTCCCTATACCTCGGTAGTTTGCTCCGTAGGTTTTGATATAAGATAGGCACAAGCCGCGTCTTATACACAAGGTACAGCACCAAATAAAGATAGTTTTTTTTCTTGGAACAACATTTGCATTAGAATTCAACAATTGAATACAAAAGATGATGACGATCATGACAATAAAATGTGATGGATGTAAAAGTCGAGCTAACTAATGGCATTAACTCATATATACATAATATGATGACTGCACTATAAATGAAATTTTAGGGGGAAAAAAGTTTTTAAGTGAAGGCAACTTTATAAACATTTTAAAATGACTATGCGGAAATAGATTACATTATGTTTCAATCCTCTTCACGTGACTATGGATAATCCCGTTCCCTATCGCCCCGTTTTCCTCAGATCCAGCAATTCATTTTGGACCTGACCCAGATAACCAACGATCTGAAACGGAATGAAGCCACCTACTATGCAAATACAATATCCAGCCAGTAGAGGGAGCCGCCTTCTCCCCTTATGTAAAAGTTTCAGCTTTTTCATAATCCTATTTCTCATGTTCTCTACCAGCTTAATGTGAAATACTCTATCTCGCGCTCATCTCAAACATCCTTTCTAACTCAAATTCCATATCTTTCTTTGTTATTACTATTATACTCGCAACACATCTGCAGGGTGGTCTACATCTTAAATTCTGATTATACTCACTACAGTTGAATAATACACTATTTTTCCTTGTGGGTGACTTTCCATTGCAATCTCATGCACTATGGTAAAATGAATATATTCTTAGTTTTATCGCAAGGTCAAAGAATTCTGAAATACAGAAAAAATATTATCATTTACATATAAAGACTCGGCCTTTTCTTCCAAAGTGGATTTTGCTCAGAGTTACTGGTAAAAATGACGGAGAATCGAATGAATGAAATCACTATGAAAAAAACAACAACAAAAAAACAATAATCATACGCCTGAGAAAATTGCTAGAGAAAACTGACTCACTTCTTTTTATAATAGTATACTTCAATGGTGTCTGAGAGTGACCTTAGAAAGAAGTGTCATCTAAATGGTTCACCCAATATTCTTAAAATGGGGGAAGATAGCTAATCAATATACAAATATATGAAATACAATCAGTGTGCTGAACCGTACTGCTCTAAAGGTTAATTCTGTGGCATAAAAAATACTTTATTGTATCTTAGTTGAATGGTAAAAGAAACAAACTTGTTTGGTTTTTGTTCAAAATGTAATATTGGTAGAGATATGATATTACCTTAGTACCTCGCATATATAAACTATGCCTTATAACACGAGATGCGCCTTATAGGGTGTACCTGAACTCAGGGTGCGGCTTAGACAAGGTATCTGTACTATAGAACAGAACCAAAACCATGCCCCAGCCGTTATCTCTGTGTGTATGCATTATACACAGGGCGAACCTTATAGGTTATTTGCGAGGTACTACGGTAAGTTGACTAGCGTTTGCGATTGTAATCTAATTCTCTTCCAGCAAACACGGAACTCCTTATACTTTCCTAAGATCATTCGACAAGTGTGGTCTTCAGCGTCATCATTAACCTTATTACCGTATTCTCCCGCGTAGAAGACGCGTTGCGCGTATAAGACGTACCCCAAACTCAGCAAAGGCATTTTCGCGTATGAGACGCACCTCTTAGGGCTCAATTTTGTAAATCCAGTACTGTTCTATAGTAAAATCACCCCTCGTATAAGACGCACCCCCAAGTTGAGATTAATCTATAAGACGCACCAGCATTTTGTTTGGCGTATAAGACGCGTCTTATACGCGGGAGATTACGGTAATTAAATACAGCATTGTATGCAAAACTAGATTAGCTTCATTATATTCCATGATGTTCTTAGGATATGTACACTTCTCAGAATAGAAATCATATTTACCTCATTAATCTGCTTTTGCTAACAAGGATAGCACTTATTTTTATTTTTTTATTTTTTGCCATAGAAGTCGTATTTTTCTTATGCAAATTCATAAATTAAAAAAAGATTGACTATTAAACAGTCTAAGGGGAGTCGCAATACTAAGCTTTAAAACCCAAATCAAAATTGGGAAAAGCTTTTCAGATAACTAAACTAATGTGCATGTTACTGTCCTTAAGTGTCAACCTTCAGAAGTATGAAAACCTAAAAAGTAATTTAAGTATTAAGTTGCTCACATTGTTTTCCTACCATGCCATTCTAGCCATAACATATATCAACGCCATAATATGATTTACCATTAAGAGCTCTGCCACAGGTATGCCACCTCTTAAATATTTGAAAGCCAACATTAGTTACTTCCTACGTTTTTATGTAAATCGATCTGCATTAGAGCATTAGATAATCATTTGCCTTTTATTTTCAAACAGATCCAGCAGTTCATCCAGGATCTGACCTCCATTACCAACGAGATCCGCCGCCAGGATAACTTGGCTATGTCATATGGAGCCTCCTCCAGCCAATAGACTGTTACCATATTGATATATGTGTTAAAATGAAGCCTCCTTCAACCGCTAGACTGTAATGATGCCATAGCAGAAAACACTATCATATCAACCGAGGTAATAATAAGTCCTATGCATTCGTGCATTATAAAACAACAGACAGTCTCGATGTGAAGAAAATCGTTGTCTATTCTCTAACTATTAAATTTGTGTCCCAACCCCCACTTGCCCGAATCAACCTACAATGTCCTGACAAATACTTATTTGTAAATGCTGCGTTGACATAAACATCTTGGTGATTAAAACATAGCACTTCATTTGGATATTACTCAAGTATAGTTACTTAACAGAAGCGCCAGTTCATATTTCTCACAGAATTGTTCAACAGTACTTTTGGTTGCTAATTATTCTGATGGCGTTCGTCAATTAAGTTTGGAATGAGAAAAAGTTGAATTGAATAGCATGTTATCGTTTTTATATATAAAATACGTGTGCTAGGTATGACTTTATTTTCATGGAAAAAGAAAATGTTCAGTCCAGTTTGTAACACTGTATATATGACATATATAGCTCATTATTGTGTGTATAAATTGGACTATGGTGTAAATATAAGTAATATATAATAAAACTTTGTAAATACACTTGAAATGGTTTCGTTTTCCGTCTTACTCTTTGGTTTTAATCGTTTCCTCGCAATCCAGAAAAAATGAACAATAGTCAATAGCAATGCAGAAAGTTCTTTATTTTAATATTTTCATCACATTTTCCAAATATTTCTGGCAATTCCTGAATGGGGTAACTCACTTGAGTTAATTTCACACTTGTATAACTATAAGTCTCGGACTGTAAAATGCACAAGAACAGTTGAAAATAAGTAGTGTTAGCTATTTTCAATGTAAAACTCATCTGGGCAAACCTCACCATCATACCATCATCTTGTGCTCTGACACTCCCTTTAAAAAGAGAAGAGGGGACATACTCTAAGAGTACACAAATGTAAATCTCTTTCATTGTGGGTTAAATGATTCAATTGTTCATTTGGTTAATAAAAAAAAATGATAATTTAACAGAGTGAATGCAATCCCACATAACATTCAAACTGTTGTGTACCTGACTAGTTAGCCATAGCCACTGTGTGTGGTTGAACACTCAGGTGCCACAACACAAACTTACTTTACTTGCTTATAAATGCTATGCCGCTACTATCCTACCTTCCATTTGTATTAGCATAATAGTGAATCATTTTAATGTACAAACTGCCAAATAAAAACAAAGCACTTCTTATAACATAGCAGCAAATTACATGGCAGTAATAGAAGTCAGAAGTATTCTAGGTTGTAAGAGGCAATTTTCTCACTGGCTGGTCCATTAATGCGAGTAATTTCTTTGATAGATGATGTCTTTTGATAGCAATGGGGTAGTATAAATACCATAACATGAATTCTTCCCTTTTTCAAAGTTCTGCAGTGCAAAATATATGGATTTAGAAGGTAATGGTGGAACATATAGATCCCAATCGTGCACATTTTATACAACCCTTCTTCCTTCATAGATCACTGCTGCATAATAGGATATTGCATAATGCCCAGTTATCGACATGATGCATAAATAAATCCCTCACTGCAGCTGCATTCGAACATCATGCCGACATTAGAGGCTCCACTGCTCGAAATGTACTTGTAATACACCAAAAAAGAGTTTACATTACAATAAAGTATATCCAATCATATAACATCCAAATAGCATACAATATTGAAAAGTCAATGTAACTCTTCCATATACGATATTATGTTGTTTGTTCTGAGGGTGAGAACTGAATTCGGTGTCTAATAGAATGGTGTAAATCTGGGTACATTAAACCTATATAAAACACACTTGCACTTCTAGTCCACTCAATTCACCAAGAACGTGACCTTTTATAATATCTCACTAGTCAAGGTAAAAATGAGACCAATAATGGATTGAAAATGGGGAAATAACTATACATGGACAGCAGCATAATAGTATATAATTCGTCCAACTTGGGGACGTTGGTAATGTAAAAGTAGACAATCATAGAGACACAATGTTCAGGTGACCAGCACCGCCAAATCTAAGTGATGTCTATTATTATTCTATTTATCTATTAAGGGATGTTCTTCTATACATAGCGTATCACATCTCACAAATACAATGTCACCGGCTTTGCTGCCTGTCTCAATTCACTTCTATTCTTTAGTGTATCTAAGAAGAGATTCCTATTATCATATAGGCTCTTGTCTTATGTGACTTCATGAACGACTTCAAGGTGCTATAATCTATACCTGATTATGTTGATAGCTTTCTAATATTACAATGTGTAATAAAGACAGAAGAGAGTCTGTTTTACCCAATGGTTCCCCCAATTGCTGAACAATTCATGTACGTATACAACTGAATGATTCATTAACTTTGCAGCAGTGCAGCAGATAGACCTCTTTGTAAGTAGTATTGTCTCAAGATATATTATGCCTTTTGGTTAAATAAAAAGGCAGCAGTGCAATATTGCTCTTTCCACTTTGTGCTAGAGTAAGTGGAACTTCTTTTGCCTCTCCTGCAAAACTTTAAAAAAAAAAATGCAGATACGAACTTCTTGCACTAAGGCGACGCTATGTTTCTGCAAGCCGCTGAAGTAAAAATGCTAGTGCACCAACATTAACAGAGATGGACCACACTAGTTTGTGTCACATTCTGCTTTTATGGGGACAAAGATACGTCACACTCTCTGATAAGGGACATGTTCTGCATCCTCTGTCAATGGCACAGAGTTGCATCATGCTCCCTGCTAAAGAAAGCAGGTGCACCATGTTCTCTGCTAAAGGAAGCAGAGGTCCACTATGCGATATGCTGATGGAAGTAGGAAACCACCATGCGCTATGCTATTGTAATCAGAATGGAGAGGCAGAGGTGTGCTACACCTTCTAATGACAGAGATGTACAGTACTGAATTACAGTGGATCAATTGTTGAGTCAAGGGCCACATTACTGATGAAGAAATAATCCGTTTCAAAGGGAATGGTATCATATTGTACTTGTCTCATGTACATGATGTGGGCTATAGCAAGCTAGGCAAAGTAGAATGTTATCTTGTACACAGACTTCTGACAGTTCTGGCCGTTGTAGTATTTACACCGTCGTCGCTGTTCATGGGGTTTGATTTTAAAACCCTCCATTATGAGATCCTGTTCAAGGCAGCGGATAAGGACTTCTTCATCTGCAGGACTGTCCCATGGCCCAACGCTTACATTCGCTAAGTCTGTCACACATTCATGTTGTGTATTAAAGTAAGGTGCGGTGGTGTGAACACCTTCTGGAAGGCAAATATGACTACCTCTCCAGTTTGATTCACCACTGCATTGTCAATCGCTTGCTTGATTACCCTCTGTTTCAGTCCATAATAGTCTGGGAATTGGGCCCGGTGTAGGTCGCGGACCACATTTTTGGCCACTGGCGGGCTAGATTGGAGTTTCTCTACCAGTGGGGCAATATTATAATAACATGCTTCTTTGTAGACATGAATGGCTACGTCCATTGGTGGAACCGTTTCGTGGCGTAAAAAGTCTAGGATGTACCCGAAGTAGATACCATTGCTATCAATGAAGTAGTAACCATGCTTGTCGCGATCAAGTTTGTGGCGGCCGCTGAACATGGCTGCCAACATGGAGTCCGGGAACTTGCAAAGTGTCGAAAGCCGCGTCATGAAACGGTAGCCGCCAACATTGATGGGGATCACGGCAGGAAGCTCCCCTGGCTCATCGCTCTGCAAGAAAAAAAGGAAAATATGATCACTTAACTGGCAATGCACGATTTACCTTGACCAGACAAAGGCTGATCTCTTCTTACGTTTTATTTACCCCTCATTTACTATATCAAAGCATTATTTAAATTCATCATCATTATGCATGAATATAGGTCACTCACTAGAGTGCCCCCATGCATCATATCATCCTGATGTGAAAGATATGTTTCTGTGGGTTCACCAACCACACTAAAAAGAGCGCTCATTCAACCATCCCCTGAATCAAGAAAAGAGTACTTTTGGTAGGACTATCCATGTACGGTGGGCTGGTCATGTGACTTCTCCTTCACATGGGTGAATAAGTATACAGGATTACCAGTGGTAGTCAATGACGGAGTAGTCACTATTCCACACGGGGGGGGGGGGGTTTGGGGTGTGGGAGGGGGCAAACAGAATTTTACAAACAAAAAAAAAACAGTGGGTAACAAAAGAGTTTTATCTAGAAGGCCAGTAATTTATGCATAAGTATTGTGTGTACAAAAATCTGTGTGTTCTCGTAAAAGCCCCTCCCACCTTGTTGGTAGAAAATGACTACTCTCTTAAGTAGGGCTTACCGATCGTGCACTCCTACTCAGAGTTTTACAAATATCAGACTTTTGGGCTTCTGGCCTGTAGCTTGAAATAATCAGCTTACACAAGGTCCTACTTCTTGCCAACATAAAAAGATGCCAAGCCTCGATTTAATTCACAAAGTGAAGCCTGAATTTAAGGTTGATTCTAAAAAGGCCTGTTAGCGCGTTTTATTATGGTCTACATATCACAATTTACTCCACATATATGTGTATATTATACAGTTAGATGTATAAGTGTATTTTATTAGGAATGTAACGGGCATTAGGTCATGTAGACTAATCAACACCTAAATGTACAGATCGATTAAATCAATACTACCAATATATCAGTACATGATAGTTCAACTTAGAAACTCTTTATATGAGCCAGCCTGGTACTTTCACATCCATGTTCCTTTATCAATACAATTCACCCCCTCAGCATTGCATTGGTGCACCACATAATTCCTTCGGGTATCCAGCCCTTGGGGTGCTGCCCCACCTGGATATGAGTTGTCATGATACACCAATGCAGTGCTGTATTGGTGCATCATAATCACTGAAGAATGTAAACCTGGAGGCATCATGCAGCCTTTGAGGCTTGCCTTATCCTGTATTCATGGTATACTAAGGTATAGGATGGAATGTGATAATAATGAATCCATGATTAATACCTCACTAGATCGTGAAGACACCATTGACACCACTGGGTCCAACTGGTGGTGTGACCACATAGACACGCCCTCATAGTACTCCATCCAGCCACAACTGACGACTACAATTTATCCATGAAATGCCTCCTACACTACTGTCAGCAGTTAGTATCCATATACGTGTAGCAGCATTCCTATATCGTTGTATGTATTAAGATAGTATGTGTTATAAATCGGGAAGACTGTGTTCACTACTCACTGGCCCGTGCTATATACAATTATGGCAGCCCACAGAGAATACAAAGTTGGTACATGTAATATAGCACATAAGGAGACCAGCAGGACTATAGTTACTCCTAACCCTTTCTGGACCGAATATTGTTTTAATTCACCAGACCCTTCTGCCACCATGTTGCCTGCAGCAAGTACCATTGCTGTAATTAGGGCTGTAGTTATGGATCATGCCGACTTCCCGGTTTGGTATGCTCCCAAATTATTGTCATGATGCACAATTCAATTATGGATCATGCCGACTTCCCGGTTTGGTATGCTCCCAAATTATTGCCATGATGCACAATTCAAGCACTGGCGTGTAGCTCGGTGCACGTGTCCATTTTGATGATATTACCATAAATTCTGAGGTAATAGGAGTTCCTTACAGGGTTAAACCTGGTAAAGGTAGGTAACTGGCCACAGGCCTATACACATGTTAGATCTTATTATAGAAGTGAATTTGGATATGCGCCAAACTTTAACTCAGGTAGACCTCCGTGATTGTTCAAATAAACACAGCATGTAGAGCCTGGCGGGAGACTTAATGCCTTTCTTGTTTACAAATGTCTGCTTTAAAGTTGACTTCACAGTGGGGCCTAGATTTTAAGTACATTGAAATCAGTTATGATTACGTGGTACACACCATTACGCATATTCACTAGGTCACTGAATGCACTATTCCTCATCACCATTACCATGCATGAATCCAGTCTTGACGAACAACTCTCTGCTGTTGCATTTGGATCCATGAGCCCCTGAAAGGTCAGTATGATGCCCCAATGCAGTGCTGGCGAGTTACCGACCATCTCTGCATTCGTGCATCATTGTGACAAGGCATAGGCATTAAACCAATATTACCATCATGCGGCTCAAGGGTGGATAGTGTTTTATTACATCATGATCATTGGTCGTCATAATACATAAATGTAGCCCTGGATAGTTTTCTCACTAACCCTCATGCATCATGAGCCAGGTGAATGGTTGGCATGAATTATGATTCACCGATGAAGTGCTTGTACATCTGCTCAAATAATGGACATGGTGCACTCGGCGGAGCCCTGCATTGGCGGCCTTGAACGGTTGATATTTCTAATGGTGATTGAAACATGTAGGATCAGTGTTCTTATAAACGCATCAATTCTATGTCGTTATCTCCAATTTAATAATGACGGTTCACTTGGTGCAGACCACCATGATATGGAACATATCTTCTCCATTTATCATGATGCACCAGATACAAAAGCAAAAATAACTCCAAACACCAGATAACTTCAAGCACAGGTGCCTTTATGCACGGCAATAATACATCCATTCACCATGGTCATAGTGCATCCATCCACCATGGTCATAGTGCATTCATCCACCATGGCCATAGTGCATCCATCCACCATGGCCATAGTGCATCCATCCACCATGGTCATAGTGCATTCATCCACCATGGTCATAGTGCATTCATCCACCATGGTCATAGTGCATTCATCCACCATGGCCATAGTGCATCCATCCACCATGGCCATAGTGCATCCATCCACCATGGTCATAGTGCATTCATCCACCATGGTCATAGTGCATTCATCCACCATGGCCATAGTGCATTCATCCACCATGGTCATAGTGCATCCATCCACCATGGTCATAGTGCATCCATCCACCATGGCCATAGTGCATCCATCCACCATGGCCATAGTGCATTCCTAAATCATGGCAATAGTGCATTCATCCACCATGGCAATAGTGCATCCATCCACCATGGCCATAGTGCATCCATCCACCATGGCCATAGTGCAGTCATCCACCATGGCCATAGTGCATTCATCCACCATGGCCATAGTGCATTCCTAAATCATGGCAATAGTGCATTCATCCACCATGGCCATAGTCAGAGATGCCACTCGATGGCCCACAAAAACCTGGAAAACTGGACTTTGGACACATTTGTCCAGGAATTTAACATAATTTAATACAGAAATCTTGGAATTAAACCAGGAATTCCTGGAAAACCAGGAAAAGTGGCATCGTTGCATAGTGCATTAATCCACCATGGCCATAGTGCATCCATCCACCATTGCAATAGTGCATCCATCCACCATGGCAATACTGCATTCATCCACCATGGCCATAGTGCATTCCTAAATCATGGCAATAGTGCATTCATCCACCATGGCAATAGTGCATTCATCCACCATGGTCATAGTGCATCCATCCACCATGGCCATAGTGCATTCATCCACCATGGCCATAGTGCATTCCTAAATCATGGCAATAGTGCATTCATCCACCATGGTCATAGTGTATTCATCCACCATGGCAATAGTGCATTCATCCACCATGGCAATAGTGGATCCATCCACCATGGCCATAGTGCATCCATCCACCATGGTCATAGTGCATTCATCCACCATGGCCATAGTGCATTCATCCACCATGGCCATAGTGCATCCATCCACCATGGCAATAGTGCATCCATCCACCATGGCCATAGTGCATTCATCCACCATGGCCATAGTGCATCCATCCACCATGGCCATAGTGCATCCATCCACCATGGCAATACTGCATCCATCCACCATGGCAATAGTGCATCCATCCACCATGGCCATAGTGCATCCATCCACCATGGCCATAGTGCATCCAACCACCATGGCCATAGTGCATCCATCCACCATGGCAATACTGCATTCATCCACCATGGCCATAGTGCATCCATCCACCATGGCCATAGTGCATCCATCCACCATGGCCATACTGCATTCATCCACCATGGCCATAGTGCATTCCTAAATCATAGCAATAGTGCATTCATCCACCATGGCAATACTGCATTCACCCAACATGCCTCATAATCATAGCATGGATAATGCATCCCCAGTGCATACCTAGATCTATGTAGCTCTTGCGAGTCTACCCATAGAGATAAAATTAGTCGCTGGTCACCAGTCCTGCATGTATGCATCGATCATATATTGACCACATGAGGCTGATACGCTCCCAAAAGATTGGCATGATGGGGATATGATGCACTTTTATAATGTTGGCTAGTCTACTCGCCACCACTACATTGCTGTATCATGACCCCATGATGACGTCCAAACTTTGGACGTCATCGTCGTTTATTTTCCTTTGAAAGGAAAATAAACCTGGAGGCATGTGGATTAAGGACAGCATGATGCCTTACGATGCACTGGAGAGTTACTCACTAGGACTGCATGTATCGTGACAAACGAGTAAGGGAGGAAGAGAGCAGGTAGCCAGATGACTTTAACTATGTATACATAGTACCTGTTGTACTCAATTGTACTCCCACCCCGACTCCCATCCACCATTTCAAAACTACGATCCTTGCCGTCTCCCCACTCCCATCAAATGGAAAAATAACTTCCTCGGCCCGTTTGAAAAGAAGATATACATACATGAACATGTTTATACCATTTATAAGTTGTCAACTCACCTCACCGATAGGGAAGGCGTGCAGGGAGGCCACGCCTGCGTCTATCCGGTACATGCCTTCTTTGATGTGCATTGGCCGATCTGTATCCTATTCCAATACAAAAACACTGCTTCTTGTTCCTAATTTCCACAACTTCTACGAGAATTGCCAATTCCAATACAAAAACACTGCTTCTTGTTCCTAATTTCCACAACTTCTACGAGAATTGCCGTGGCACTGAACCTGGGGCAATAGGGATCGATATCTATCAAATGTAGAGGACTGCCAATGTATTCAACTTACACAGCTATCAAAACAGCTTGCAAAGTGTAAATCCATTCATTTAAGTTTCATGGAAATGTGTATCTCTTTGAAGAATTGCTGTTGCCGTTTTGGCTCACTCTTTGGCCAGGCAGGGTTCAGATAAAATTGTCCATATCCATACTTGAACGTGGCAAAAATGAATTCCTCAAGTGTGCAATGTCTGCGTAGCCTCCGCTGCACAGAGGGACTAGACTGGCGTCTACGGTGTCGATTTGTCGTCTGCTCTCATCCACTCCATGGAACTGCGAGGCCCACCCCCCCCCCCCCCACTCCTCCCCCATCACCCCCTCCCCTCCCCCCATCACCCCCTGTCCTCTCCTTGTCGCCTAGTCGAGGGTCCTGCATGCGTTTATACATAAATAACCAAGTGTGGCATTTTTTCTTCACTTTTTTTCTTTACAACAACCCTTCAATTCAAACTGAGTCACCCAGCCAATGCAACACTGCCAGGGGGCGTTCTCCCTTCAGGAGATTACGTCATTAGGCATTGGGCAGATGGCCTGATGCTGAAACACACAACCATTTTCGGTAACAAACCAATGTCGTATGTTCTTCCTTTGATCCATGGACTGTTCCCCGCTAATTCTCGGACACTGCTGTGTTTTTGAGTGAATTTTCCATTTGTCGTCTGCTGCCCGCACGTGGGCGCGACTCATGCGCTCCCTTGGTGTGGGTAATTATAGTAAATTAGTGGCGTGTGCCTTATGGATGCCTCTAACAACTGCCAAGTTGGTACATTGTATAAGGACAGCAATGAGGATGTGTCTTTGTTACTAGAATAGCGTAAACTGTCATTGGTAATAAAAAAAAAAATGTTTTGGAAAATGACGTTTCTCTTTGTTAGTGTTACCAAACAGCGACTACTATATATAAACAGCAGCAGGTAAGAAGAGCCTTGTAACATGGCTGCCCTGGATGTTAATGTTAGACCTGAGTATTTAACCCTTTAAGGGCCGCATGATAAAGCCAGGGGTTTCTCCTTTTTTTTGCATCCAATCGTCAAACGCAGTTCTGGCAAGCAAGTAACTCGTTAGAGTCAGTGGTGGATCATACCTATCGCCCATTCCGGTATCAATCTTGTACATGTAGTCGAGGGGTTATTTATGCATCAGAGCGATATAACGATATAGTACATTAAAGCACTACGTCACATTTAAGGTGCTAACTGCCCGTCAGCACCTTGTTTCATATACAGCACTTCTTAGGCTGAGTGATCCAGGGGTACAAAAGATGACAAATTGGTGATACGATTAACCCTTTAAGGACCACGCATTGCCTTCATGCATTTGACCAGCCAGGGATATATTTAATGCATCATGGCGACCCTACTTGAAGAACTGATACACTGCTGATGGGTTGTCATGATGTAAGGTCGAGTAATGTAGACATGCTTTTTGAATGGAGCCTCTATCTATGTTAATAATAAAAGTATGTTACTATATCTTATGATATTGCAAAGGTTAAAATGTCGTTTGTATTAATTAACAGAATTGCCGCACAATATTTCGAAAAAAAAGTGTAGAAATTGTTCAGATATTGGCCACTTATCGATGGGAAATTAAATTCAATGACGGATATAGATAAGGGGGTATGAGGGGGTGCGCCTTTGCTTGTGGTAAAGAGTTTGCTTGTCTTGTTTAGGCCCCATGCAGGTTAGCCCAAATTTAGAGTGCGCGCCGCCTCTTTGTACATACACCTAAAGGATGGCGCTTTTTCCGAACCCTTGATCCGCCACTGGCCGGAAATCAATACTCGGCCATTCAAAATGTAAATCGAAAAGGGGGAAAATAAACAGCAGGAATTGCTGCAACTGTTTCTCCGCATAAAATTCCGAAGTGGCCTGCGCAGTTCCAAGGGCACTGCATGGCTAAATGATTACGAGTAAAACTCATGGCGAGATTTGAGAAAGCTCTTCTTCCTTTCTTCTTCAGTCGGTTTGACATGATGGGGTTCACAGGCAGCTGACCCCATCCGTCAGAGGGGGTGGGAGTGGGGTGAGGGGGGGGGGACGGGGGCAGGTGGAGTGAGAGGGAGATATAATCAGAATACTTCTGGCAGCAAAAGATGACAGGGCATCAAAAGAACGTTAAAACTGCCCCAAACGGCGGAGTATTGAATGTCGTCTGCTTTCGCCGATCGAGACATTAATCATCTCCTAAAGTTTCCCTTTGATGTGGCGCGGTTTGAGAGGGCGTGTCCAATTGTCGGCTGCTTCACATCCCTATCTGTAGGCACATTATGTAAGCTATAATCCATCACGGTACTCAATCATTTTGTTAAAGAAAAGCTTCCAACTTCATGAAAAGGTATGAAGCAGGAGCTGTTCCAGTTTATAACCGTGTATGGACATCGTGTGTCTGCAGGCACATCCAAAAGTGCAGTGTCTTCAGCAGACATGCAGGTGCAGAATGTTTAGGTATGGCCAAAAGAAATCAGTAGTTTGTTTAAGGTAACCTGAGCCTACCTAGCAAATTAAGGCCCACTGTAATTCTTTTTTTCTCCATTCTTGAAGAAGTTATAAGTTTTTGGCCAAGTTTTCAGTTAATTAATTCATCCCTGAGTGGCTATCACTCGACTCATTGCGAGTCTTTGTAGTAATTTATAGTAAAAAGTCTGACCGTAATCTTGTAGCACAACTTTCTCTTTTGGCCTAGCCTTATGAGTTGTGCTTGAAATTGATAACTCTCACCCTCCTACCCTAAATTAGGCTTTAAAATCCTATTTCATGTAAATCCCAGGATGTAAACTGATCGTTCGTTGAAACACAGGGCCGATCCTATTTTTTTTCTTCTAATTTGAAAAAAAGGGGAAATCCATACATAGGGCAATTTTTAGTCAATTTGGTAGTCTCCTATTCATCAGTCCATGGAGTGTGCCATGAGGGTCCTTAAGAAGTGTATCAATACTGTAGTTTCTATCCACGAAGAGCAATTTTTTAATACTGAAGTCGCGCTTACTCTGTCACAAGGTTAAATTCTTTCAATCCCTAGAACAATCATTATCATACATGTATCATATATTAGGCATACCATAGAGTGTAAAGGATCTCTAGCCTCCATGATAATACATAGAGTTATCGGCGTAAAATAAAGTCTGTATAAGTACTTCATTGTTTGTTTGTTTTCTGAATGGCAACTTTGTAAGTGGGAGGCTTGGCGGTATCGTGTATTCCATTTTTCCAAAGAATTTCGATCTGTCACTCAGATGCAAGGTACATTTTGAGGAAGTGCCTTGGAGGTCCAGGGGCGGCAAAACTCCCAGGGATGTCCGGGTGGGTGGGGGTGAAGGGGAGGGGCGGGGGCTCTTCAGTGAACAATATGGGGATTCCGTTAACCCTCTAACGGCCAAACAGCGCTAGAATGCACTCACTACGTACTAAGTTTACTCGTTATCATATTGTAATTATGCTTTGGTGCATCCGTACTTAAAAACTCTTCATTGCTGCATCCATGTATCATGCCAACCCTACTGGGCTGAAACAGTCCCATAGAATCGGCATGATGCATTGATGCTCGCCATCACTTTGTTGGTGCAACCCACCGACAATTGAACACAACAATTGAGGCATCATGTAGGGTATTAGTAGGGTTCATCATTTCCTCTTCGATTTAAACTAAAACGACATCAACTAAAATTGATAGACAAAACCATAACATGAAATTAACACTATCATTGATAGTGTTAATTGTAGTGGTCGGAAATGAAATTTGCATCGGGAAAAGCTATAGTGACCCTTATAAGAATATGAATTTCAATAAGATATTTGCGATATTTGGGGTTATCTTGGCAATGAATTTTAAAGGTATCAATTTCATTGCATAAATAAATCCTTTAAGGTCTGCACGGTGCCTAAACGCTTCACAAATATGTGTCCTTGAACCCTTTAAAGGTCGCTAATGCATCAAATGCCCATGGGTGCATCATGCCAACCCTGTGGGAGTGCATCAACCCCTTATTTTTGGCATGATGCATGAATTAATGTATCCCTGCCTTGTTACTCGCATGAGATTCATTCATGTATCATGCAGACTAATGAGTATGATGCATCGACGTAATAACGGTCTTTCAAAGGGTAAGTCTACACCAAGCTAAAGCTGACAGTAATCGAAGAGTTCGCTGACAGCTTCCCCTCCCCCGGGTTCCTTATCCACTTGAAGTAAGATTTGTTGGTAATATGTTAAAAAAAAAAGCCGTGGAATGGCTATGTGAAATGTGAGGGTGGAATTGTCCATTTAATTGACAGACCCACTTTTGACACATCGACAGCCACAACTTCTCTGTGTCGGTACCCCAGTTGGTACCCGAACCAAGGCTGAGTGCCCCCCCCCACTCTGAAGATAACTTTCATGCATCAGAATGCAAATGTGTAAAATGCATTAAAACATTTAGGGTTAAGGAGCACATGATATCATGTGTCACTCTTTGCACGCTAACCCCACATAATAGCAGTCATTTGTCTCTATGTATTTATTGGACTGAATCAGTGATTGAAATATGTGTGCTTGGATAGATGATACGTTAAGCCTTTTGGGATGTATTAAGTCCAGGGTAAACATGATTGCGATTGAATGAATACCTGAATGAATACCTGTAGGCTGTTGCTTTTGTCTCTCTTTTCACAGGAAGCATGGTGGGTACACAGCAATGTCGGAGACACATTAAAACTTTAGGGATTTACAACATGGGGGGGGGGGCTAAATGGGAAGAACTAATGTTCGACCAGTTAAAGTATCCGAAAAGAACAGGATGAGGTTGACCTTTTAGAGATAAACAGAGAGAATGATACCACATTACATAACGCCAAGTTTAGGGGGTATGCATTGTAATGAATATGATAAATACTTCAGAGTTACAGGTTGATATTATTGTAGCCAGGGGATGGTTCTGGGTCTAGTTTTACGGAATGATTAAAAGTAAGTACCTTTTAGTTCATGAAATGCCTAGTGCATATAGATACGTTCGATAGGGTTTTGTAAATTAAGACCAATTAAGTAAAAATAAATAGTGTTTAGGTTGTAAACACTTATTTGTCCCAGTTTTCTAAACACATTGCATAAGTGTTTACATACTAAACACATTTAACCTAAACACATTCATATGTGTTTAGATTTTAAACACATATTAATAATGTGTTTAGTTTGTAAACACTTATTTTGAAAAGTGTTTACAATCTAAACACTTTTTGAAAAGTGTTTAGCAAAAAGTGTTTAGGCAAAAATGGTTTACACGCTAAACACTTTCCCAAAGTGTTTAGAAAAGTGTTTCATTTCTAAACACATTTCAAAAAGTGTTTAGAACATTTAGATAAGTGTTTAGATTCTAAACACTTATTTAGATAAGTGTAAACACTTATTTAGATAAGTGTTTAGCAATGAAACACTTATCTTAACACTTTTTGGCTATCTAAACACTTGTCTAAACACTTTTTGCCTAAACACTTCCCTATAAACTTATATAATAAGTGTTTAGAAAGGTGAGACAGGAAAGTGTTTAGATAAGTGTTTAATATTTAAACACCTTTTTTACAGTGTAATTTCTATCCCTTCAACTTAAATGGGTGGCAAAATTCTTTCATATAACAGATCAATAACCCGTGGTCAACAAGATCCATATAGCTGCAGATCTGCATTCTCCAACACAATGCACCAACGGTGCTCCCATACTGCATCGAGACAACAAAGTCAAATAAGCATCTGATGAATCACGCCGCCCCTAGAGGGTTACGCCAGCTAGTTTTACCATGTCACTTCAGTTGAAAGGTGCAAACGCTTACCCCAATTTTAGACGCCTTAATTCTTTACTTCACACAATCTCTCCCCCACAACTTCCCTTACGATCCAATCCTCCAAACTAAACGCCCCTGCATCCTAGAGCCTGGGATGAGAAAACAGGGTGCAAGGAGGACAAGTTGGAGGCTGAGGCGGAGGCATAATTTGTTTGGGTGCATAGATGGATGACACCAACCACAACATTTAAGAAATAAAGAGGATAAACAAACCTATGAGGACACCCTGGATGGGGGTTGCCATGGCTACGGGGCGACACTTTCATCTGACCCAATTAAAAACTGAAATGAACAAGAGGCTGGAGCTGGGGATGGGGCTGTCGTCAGTCGATACACCTTACAAATCGTGCCTGGATCCCCATTTGAGGGAGTGCTTATCATCTAACAGCAAGGGGTGGGGGAGGGGCGGATCACAATGGTTCACAGTTTGTGGGGTTGGGTCCTGGGGGGGGGGGCACTCTCAAATTCATGGAAACCATGTGCGTACATCACCTTGGAGGTGGTACCCCTTTTAGTGGGGGCAAATTTTCAGAAAAACACCCCCCTTTGGACGGGTTCCCCCCAAATTTTTCCAGAAATCATACCCCTTTTGGCGGGACACCCCTTGGTTTACAAAAACTGTACCCCTTTTGATGTGTTGCCTCTTAAAAAATTGGGGAAAAATGACCAAAATGTGCCTCTTTTTCATTGAAAGGTTTGAAGAATGGGTTCACTTTTTAGACCTAAATTCCTACCCCTTTTAGCCCAAAACGGCCAAAAATGTACCCCTTTTAAGGGATCCGGCCGTACCCGCCCATAAACCCCAAAAGGTACCCCTTTCCCTCTACTTTTTGTATGCACATGGTTACTATAGTTCATATAGAGAGTGGCCCCCCGGGGGTTGGGTAAGGGCTAGAATTTTTCTCAAAACAGGCGGGGCGCCCCAGTCACTTCACTAATGACCATTCCCTGAGACCAGGGGTTGACTGATGTCACCTTTAACAGACTTTATGTTGCTTTACATGCTGAGCTGGGGTGGTGGGAAGCTAGTGGGAAACGGGAGGGGAGCGTGGTCATTTGCACCTGTTTTCTCCCCCTTCGCCAAATACATCTTGTCCATAGTGTCTTCGCACTAAGATGAAGACCTATACTGGTGTTCGATATCTCCTCTACACTAAACAATATTGTGGAGGTACGGAACACCCACAGGTTTACAGAGCTTGGTGATGCTGGCCATTGCACGCAGTGTATTTATGATCATTAGCTGACAATTGTTTTACGAGCCATGATACCTCTAGCAAAAGAAAACTAGCCGATTCAACCTTCAGTTGATTTCTTCTTGTGCTCACGGCCCACTCCTTCAGCTCTTCGCAATTATTGGCTTTCCCAGTTCAACTCGTGCAATAGGTTAAGCATGGAAGCTAGAGCATTTCTACACAAATGTACTGTATCATGATTTTTTAGGGATTCTTAATTGTGTGACATGATTTTTAGGGATTCTTAATTGTGTGAGAACGCCCTGTGCACTAATAAAACACACTTTGATTATTCTGGTACATCAGCAATTGACTACCTCTGGTACCGCTTCGCCCGTGGGTTCCCCTTGTGTGAAAGCCTGGAACTACGAAGTCCACCTTAGGTAGAACTGATCATCCAGCACAAAGGTCCAAGCCTGCCTCATACATAATTTAGTTGCCCAATACATTCTAAACAGTAGAGGGCGGGGATTGTATCTAATATGGTATCATTTACGATATTCTGGAGAGGGCAGGGGGCAGGCTGGCCTTTCCAGGGGAATTTAGGACTGGCGGGAAGGGGGGGGGGTATTGGTACATTGGTACAGAGGTCGGTGTATGTGGTCAGATAAAATCAATTATAAAACGAAGAGTGTACCCTACCAATTTCTTCTCATGTAATTGAATTGACAAAAATCAACTTACAAGTATTTGTATGGTTTGTGAGCCATCGTCTTCACAAAAATCACATAGTATCTTTATATCCCCAGGTACTTTTTCACGATGATACAGTATACCACTTGGTCGCAGCCCAACCTATACCTATTCACCTCGCCATGAAATATGTATCATCTACTCGCCTCAATTCCCAATGCACCGACCACTTATACACCTCGGCCTACACACACAAAAAAAAACTCTGGACTCTCATTGTATATTTTTAAGACTAAAAGCATCCCATGTGCCTTGGAGCGGTTCAAGTCTGCTTATTGTCCATTTGACAAACAGAGGTAGAAGGAGGGGTGTTTGAACATCTTTTATAATTAATTCTCAAGACCGAAGGTATTGATTCCCGGTGATGGGTAGATAGGTCAATGGGAGCTTTATTCCACCTAGAGTGTGGTATACCTAGTACATTTATATTGGGAATCAAATGATAACAGCCTAGGTATGAAGGCGTTCCTACCGTGGTTATGGACATTGCCTCAATAAAGATATATAAAGTACAGACATATTGTCATGTTCATGATAAAATATTCAATGGAATTTCATATCGTGTGTCTTATAAATTTTCTATTGACTATCCAGGAATCTTACTTCCTGTTCTATCAACGATATGCTGTACCCACATCTCATTCACAAGATTGGACGCATGGCATAGATAACAAGTGGCCCAGGGTCTCTATCACAATGTCATTTAAGGAAATAAAAATCCTTTAACCAGACTGGTGTTTGACTATGCCGATGGGCAAATTGGAATCCGGCAGTTAGTAGGATGAGTTTTGACTAAGGTGAACTGGTGTCTGCATATTTGCAGGATGATCATTTATTAAACTCATTGTCGGGGGGGGGGGGCTCTGGGCCGGGCCTTTGGACCAGTTAGTGAAGGTTAGGAAGTTCTAGTTAGAGTCAAGTCCAAGTCCAAGCGGGTTATCTCCTTGGTTAATTGCTATTTTGCCCCTATCAGAATGATAGCATGGGTAATGAAAAAAAAAATCACTTATTTTAATCGTGGTTACCGTAATGGCTCGTTTAAGCGCCCGGGTGCTCATTCATTTCAATACCTACCTCTCTATCCCCGGCCCTTATTTAAGACAGGCACTTATTTGAATACTGTTTTCAGTGATTAAGATTGGTCTTTATACCTTTTACCCCTGGCGCTTATTCGAGACCGGCGCTGATTCGAGATCCCGGCACTTAAATGGGCCATTACGGTATGTACTTTTCCCTTTACGGTATGTACTTTTCCCTTTACGGTATGTACTTTTCCCTTTACGGTATGTACTTTTCCCTTTACGATATGTACTTTTCCCTTTACGGTATGTACTTTTCCCTTTGCAGGGCGGCCTTAACAAGGAAAATGTAAAAACATCGAAGTCTAACCATTGAAAAAGAAACCCGTAGTTGCCCGTGGCACAGGAAGACACTGGGTTAATGAATGAAAGGTTAGTAATGCCTAATAAGGGTTACATGAAAGTCCAGATGGGATTTGGTTCAGTCTAAGGAGGCGGAAAGTTATCACATTGACTGATAATATGATTACTTCAAAAGTTTTCTTGTTGTTAGTATTTTTCCACCTATTTTGGATGAGCTAAGGTATGGTTGGATTGATTAAGCTTGGTCACCATTGCCATATAGTTAATTCAACAGACTTGCAATAATTAAATGTATTTTAGAATTTTTTACATATCTAAACAAATACAATCTTACCATTCTCTCAACGGGATCAGGTTCACATTGTGGAGGTATACATCCTGCTAACTCATGATATGACAGAGAAGAAGAACTCCTGGACTTATAATTCTCTTCCTCCAGTTCACCTCCTGCCTCCATCTTCTTACTTAACCTCCTCCTGTGTCCAGCTCCACCACTACCACCACCACCTTTAGCACCACCTCCTATAGCACCACCTCCAGCAGCAGCATAATGCATCATTCCAGGCCTATCCAACTGTGACTGCCACAAATTATTCATAAAGCTAAACTTGGAGAGGACATTCCCCACTGCATTGTCCAGAGCCACCTCTGCGCGCTTTATACTGAATTTATGCCGATTGGGCATGGTGTTTAGTTCAGGCCAGGATCAAGATGTCCTTCAAGTTTATATACTATAAAGATACCACATGATTAAGGTCCAGTAAAGTAGTGTCCATATGTGGTAGGTATGTGTGATATACTTGTGTGACTGTGACTGTCAGTATACAAAATGTACATTCAACCACTATTTGCAATCCCTGAAGAAGGACTAATGGTTATCCTGCTTCTTTCTGGATTTCCTTCTTTCTTGCAAATATAGGCCAGAGCACATGTGGGTCTGCACACATATAATACCTACTAACTAAGGGTTCTTCTTTGTTCCTGGACTTGGAGGCACTAATATGAGGTGGGGCGGGGGGCTGGGACAGGTGAACATAGGGGCACCTTCCTACCTGTAGTCCCCATCCCCTACTCGTGGGCTTGGTCTCCCCCGTGGTTAAAGCCTACTGTTTGTCTGAAGAGCGCTAATGAGGCACTATACGGCACTGAATGCAGCTGGCTAGAAGGGGCTGGGACGGGGTGGAGGTGGCAGAGGATGCAGAGGAACTTGGCAGCTGGACCAACGTTATACATTGTCTACGGAAATCAAAACCATGGGATATCATGAGGTATATGGATAGATCTACTCAGTGCTGTCTTTCTCAATCAAAATTGATTTCTTATTCAAATGCTAATTGGACAGACTTCTTGATGCACACACAAAACCAATTTTATGTGCATTTGATATGCATCGATGTTGCTACCTTTTTCTGGGTGACAGATTTTTTTTTAATTCCTCTTTCAAGAAATCGGTAATTGAGCAGCAAAAGAGAGAAAGAAAAAAAATTAATTCAAACATCAATTGTAACGAATATGTTCTATACCAGGGCAACATTTAAAACTCACCACTAAGAAAACAAAAGAAAGGAAAATGGAACATTTAAAACACACCACTAAGAAAATAAAAGAAAGGAAAATGGAAAATTAATTAGCAAAGTCGTCATCATATAACTATATAAACGGGCGCTTGCAATCACTATTGGCACTGCCCACTTTGATAGACAGGAGACCAAGACGATGCACCCTTTCCGCTGCTATTGATCATACATTTAGTGAAAGCCATAGAGAAAGAGTCTAGACAACCCCAGGACCACTGGATGCATCATGTTCAATAAGAGAAGTGATTTAGTCGTACAGGTACAGCTAGAAATAGATGATAGCATTGATCACATTGATCTGCAGTATACCGAGGTTGCAAGTGTACCAGTGGATGCTAGTACCATTCAGGCTATTGAGGTTTCCCATAATACGCTCTGTTCGTGGAGGCTTCCTGTTAATTAGCATAATTAGGTCAGTCACGTGACCTGCTCTCGCCAACGGCATTGGTCACATGACTGACCTACTTATGGTAATTAACAGGAAACCTCCACGAACAGAGTGTATAGTGGGCTATGGCAGGCGGAGGGAAAGCGGGATGGTTGTCTTCTAAATTTGGAGGGGGGGTGTTGTTTTTGTGATATCTGGGGGGAGGAGACTGGAGGTGGTGGTGGCTTAATATTTTGAATGGGGGTTCTGAAATATAGTGCACCCTTAAAATGGGGTGAACCTTTACGATGGGGTTTAGCTAGCTTTAAAATGGGGTAGCTTATAATACAATGATCAAACTCGGATTTCCACCAGTTATGTTTTCACCTCACTCCAATCTCCACTCGCAGTTTATATTTCTCCACCAGTCCCTCTCCACTCGCAATGTTATTATATTCTTGGGGAATGATCTCATGCTAGCATCAAGGGTAGAGCTTTGTGTTTAAATTCCCTAGCCCATGTTGGAAGAAAACACAATTGGGTACTTCATCTCCAAGGGTTTTTTATTGAATCGAAATATGTGTGCCAATTCAAGGTCCAATACAATTCAGACTCCAACGTCGATTTTTCATTTCAATTTAGAAGTCCTAAACATACGCCTTTAAAAACAGGAAGGGTTTCAATAAATTAAATCCAATCAATGTCAAACTCCAACTCAGCAATGTCAATGTCTATGAACTTCAGAAAATAATTGCACCACATTTCATAAATAGCCTCATACACCCAATCCGGGGTGGAAACAATTTTCATTGTGGGTACAGGTGCGCGCAGGCACACAGTTACAAACCTTCACAAATTTCAATACTAATGTCCAAGTCCAAAGGTGAGGCTATTTTCCAAACACAAATTCAATAATAATTTGAAAGGCCTAAACTTCCTTATAAATATTAATCTCCGTATGACATCACAAATGACATGAACTTTTGAATTCCATTATGGCATAACTCCAGGTTAAATCAATAATCACAAATGAATATCACAATCACAAACTGTTGATGCCTTAGAACTCCATTATGGCATAACTTCAAATTAAATCAATAACTCCATGGTGAGATGTTTCAAGTGAGCATTGAGAATACAACAATGTGTAGTGAGACCAAATGAAAGCTAAACAAATCTAAGTCCTGCAGATGTGTGGTTCCTCTATGTATGTAACAAGCAGATCCCTTAGTTGGTGTGTTTAGATCTCCAATTGAATAAAGTCAAGACCCCATTAAATGAAGCCAAGACTCAATTGAATACAGTTATAATCCTCAATTGAATAAAGTTGTGGGCCCAGAGAGTACTCCAAAGCAGTGACCAAAGCTCCAGTAAATACTATTCAGAATTTCAATTGATTCCTACTTGTGGACTGCCAAATATTAATTTCTTCCCCTATGATTCCAGGACAGACCGTGAATCCCTTCCTTTGGTACACAGTCTGCACCCCACCTCTGCAGTTCCAGCCTTATATACTCCCAGACTACCGGTGGTTTTGGTCTTTTGTCATCCAACACCCTGTGGACCTTGGTCTGGTAGTGCTCTAACAGATTACTCAGAGGACACACACACATCCACCCATAAGGACATCACCTCTACTGCTGCCACCGGGACCCCCAGGAACTACTTGGCTCCAGTCCAAAACAATGACTCAGCCTTCACACCCACCTCCAGTATCCTATAGGGCTATAACACACCGCGCCCACTCTAGACTTCATGTGACTGAGGACTTATAGTAACATTCTTTGCCTGTTCCCGGTGACATATCACATTCAAAAGTTTCCTGCCTTTAGATTATGCTTTATAACAAGAGAGCGTTTATTTTAAAACAGTTGAGTCGAGAGTATGTCTTGGAGAGACAGAAAGGAAACGAGGTAAGGGTACAGAGCCTAGGCTAGATGACTTGCCCATGACTTTCCCACTATGTCATTAAGGACACATTTAGCTGCTTGATTGTCTTCCTCCCCCTCCCAACACAACTACCAGCACAGATCTGAGTATTGAGGCATGCCTGAGTACCCCGCCACCCGACCAGGTGTCCCGACCAGGAGTCCCGACCAGGAGTCCCGACCAGTCCCATCCATCCATCCATCCATCCACAGTCATTGTTGATCCTACAATTAACATCACAGACAGTGTAAGGTGATGTGACCTTGTTACAATTACTTGTTACATTTCCTTCCTTTCCCATGGGAAATGATTGGAAGCCAATTCTCTTAAAGGGCCCAGCTATCTCACTACTGATACTTACCATAGAGAAGCCTACTAGGCTCCTCTATGTACTGCCCTAGATTCACCTCCAATGCAAGACTAATGTTTTGTCTATGAGAGAATCTTGGAATTAAACCTATCAATAAACCAAATTGGAAGGCCTTCAAAATCAACTATATCAAAAGATATTTGCCCAGATAACCATGGCACGCACTGCCCCAATACCTACTCTATGCCCTCCTCTTCTAAAAAATCTGAAATCTGTCTATAAGTGGGGTTAAAGACAGTTTGATTACCCTTTTATTTAGGGTAAAAAGAGCCCTAAATCCCATGCATTTCTCCATAGGAATAAAAACCAACAGTAATTAACATGTCACAGCCATCAAAGCACACCTTAAATGTAAATTCTATTACATGGATAGCTTTGTCTTGCTTTTTGTCTTACTATATGACTAATTTTTGGGGGTTCAGTTGTAACAGAAATAGGGCTAAATGACATGTTTTGATGGTCTATGCAAATTCTTGGAATCTAAATATAAGAAAAGCATACCCCATGAAATGTTTTTTTTCATCATTAATCAAAAGATTTTCATGTAAATAGAAATATGACTCATGGGGTCTTTGAAGGGTGTGATAGGGCATATGCTGTGTAATGGAATAGTCTTTTGGTAGTGCATGCAATCTGCTAGAGGCCAAAATAGCAATTGAAACTTGGTAATCATAAGAAACTTGGCTAAGGGCTAGTAGACAAGAGGTCAGAAAGGTGATGTCAAAAGCCCTTGCCTCATTTAATAACCATTCATATATGCTACAGGGATATATCTAGTGTGAAGGAACCCCGCATCTTTATATTATTTCCAGAATTACTATTGTAACTCCCCAAACAATAGCGATCGACTTGTCGCTCTTCTCAATTCCCTATAACTCAATAGGACTCAGTATGGAGGCCTAGTGGAGCCGCCATTTTGAATTTCGCTGGTTGAGGTAAAACCCACTGATAACACATACCATGATGGGTACCTTGTCCCTGGTTAACAACCACTTCCAGGGACATGCTGATCCCATCTTATCAGTGTGTGTCGCTGGGACCAGCTCCAGACCAGCTAGTGGCCAATTATGGGAAACCTCAATAGCCTGAATGCTGGTAGTGCATGCAGGTATGACTGCACTGCAGCCACCAGCTAAGGCCTAATTAACATGCATTCTCGCGAGATTTGCAGCTTCAGGGGTCATGAAGACACTCTATACACCAGTTTCACTAGTCACAATCACATGGGGGAGCCCCTGTAGGTTAGCCAGCTAGGAGGGCTAGACACTCATCTAGCCTCATAACCCTATGCAATCAATATGGAGAAAGAGACACCTCTCAGAGATGAGCCTTAATCTGGTAGAAGAAATGTCCCCTCACCTTAAAAATTACAGCTACATAGAGAGAATATAGGACAGCATTTTGCAATGCAAGTAACCCAAAAGGGCACTTAATCTCTTCTTTTAGGCCCCTTCTGATACTAACCTCATGTTTTCTTCAAGCGTTATCACTGTCAATGGTTAAGCCTATGGAGAATGCATCCATTATCGCTTGTATGTTTCATTGGCAAATAACTCCTCTCTTGGCGAGTTAATCATTGCACAATACCAGCAGGTCTTCAATAATGATCCATATTAACCATAAAAACGCATGCGACAGTGTAATTCTCCTCCATTTTGTTATAATCTAGCAGTTTGCATGGCACCGTGAGTCGACGACTTTTACAACAATAGACGCGCGGACGTATCGAATGATGGCAAATTCATCAACGTTGGATCATTTTTTTTACCCAAAATGCAATGGTCTGCACCACGTCAGTCCAAAAACGTGGGAAAGTTGATTATTCGCACCTCCTATGGGGCCTTAAGCATTGGAGACACAACCATCTTAACTGCAATGGAGGATTAAGCAACCCTACCCTTACCTGTTTCGATAAAGATTCTAGCTAATCTGCTGCACATAAGAATACAATCTCTCTATTAAGGTAAGCCTAACATATTTAACTATTGTTGTATTAGCAAGATTATAAAACAAATGTTTGATTTTACCCATATTTTGCCCCAAAAAAATTGGTTGGTCTGTTTGTTTTTTCAACCGGAAGTAGGCACTGAAAATGACCTAGTTTTTACCTGGCTCTTATAACCCTTTTGGGTTAAAAATGTTCATCTACCCATCCCTGCGATATCAGGGCATTATCTTTAGCCAAATTCTATCTAGACTTAGATTAATATGAGTGACCTTCCAATTTTGAGAGCTCAGAAAAGGGGGCAGAAGGGGTGCATAGGGGTGGTGTTGGTGGTCATAACAAACCACAAGACCTGTCCCTTGGGGTCATTAAGCCAATTAAATGTAGATTATCTCACCATGGAGGAGTGTGTTAATGGTTATCTCAGGCCTGGGTAGGGGGTACTGTCTTTGATGCTTATTATCTCTCCTGCAGTGTCCACCACAGTAATGACTGGTGGCAACCCTACTCTGACCACCCCCTTTTCCTTCAGAATCACCCCTCCAGTGGTGCCCCTGTAACTGGGCCAAAATGGTCAGGTCAACACTAGTGCCACCTACTGTATTATGGTTGATGAAACCTGTGTATACATGGGTGAGTTTCCACACTTGTAGGTGTGAAGACTCCACACCTGGAGGTGTGATGAGTGATAACCCACACTAACCACACCTTTGAAGTTGTATTTATATTATTAAGCCACTATGACTATGTGCTAATTTAAGAGTCTTATTAGTACTTTTGTACATAGGGTGGGATGGAGTGGATTCCCACCAGGTACCGTAATCTCCCGTGTATAAGGCGCAGCCCACGTATAAGGCGCACCCCCAACTCAGGGAGGCCTGTCCCATGTATAAGGCGCACCTCTAAGGGCAGATTTTCGTTAATTAAGTACTGTTCTATAGTAAAAATACCCCCCCTATAAGGCGCACCCCAAACTCAAGGCAATGTCCCTCCCACGTATAAGACTCAGCAGCATTTTGTTTGGTGTATAAGGCGCGCCTTATACGCGGGAAATTACGGTATTACATAAGGCCTAAAGAAATTGTTGTGTTCAGATAACATAGCCAAAAGAAAAATAGGGTAGGTAGGTCGGGTTTATTTTTTTTAATTTTTTTTTAGGCCTATGGCCGCTAAAATCTATGTTATTTTACCAAAAAACAAATTAAAAAAATGGCCTTTTTACACTATATATAAAAATGGGTTAGTAGATCGCTGGTTAGAAATATTCGATTTGTGACTGCTTTAGCCTACAGTACCCTTGGGGTACCAGATGAAGCGAAATATTTAGGCTGTGAAGCAGTTAGAAAAGTGCCAGCTAACTCGACCTGTAACTTACACATTAAAACAAAATCATTTTCATGAATGTGTAAATAATGCTCTTTCTCTCAGAGAAACTACTTTTAAAAATTAACCTGCATATATTATAGGGTAAAAATGAAACACACATACTCTCATAGAGTCCTTAGCAACAGGTGACAGAAAACTTTGAAAATCCGCCATTATTTTCCTTTCCTGTTAGGCTTTGTAGGACCATCCCCATTCAAGAATCACGATAAAATATGATGGAAATATAAAGTACACATTTGTTTCAAATCAACCCTTAAGTATTGTATCATAACTATCTCAAATGAATCAAATATCTGAACCAAAACTTTCCAATCGGCGACTCTTGGATGTTTGTGGGCGTATCTAGGTCACAGGTCAAAGGTCAAGGCCGTAAGGATGCCACAGATGCGACCACAGATCGTCAGGTGGCGCCACAGATTTTGCCGCCCTGTTTGTACAGCAGAGGGAGGTGGTGGGAGCATCAAATTAACGAAAATTTACCTGGATCTAAGATAATTGCCCCCACTATCTAGTGGCGAAGCCACTAGTTAGAACTGTAAAAATAGTACCGTATTCTCCCGCGTAGAAGACGCGCTGCACGTATAGGACGCACCCCAAACTCAGCAGAAGCATTTTCACGTATAAGACGCACCTCTTGGGGCTCAATTTTGTAAATTGAGTATATTTCTATAGTAAAATTACCCCTCGTATAAGACGCACCCCCAATTTCAGTACATCCTATAAGACCCCCCAGCATTTTGTTTGGCGTAGAGGACGCGCCTAATATGCGAGAGTTTACGGTAGTTTCTTTTAACGTAACTGCTTTCCTGACAGCGTGAGCTTTAATTTGATACCAAATATGCCTAGATTTTCACATTTTTTGGTATAATTTTTACATTTTTGGACAATTTTACTAAAAGAATAAAATTATGGTCCGGCCAAAAAGCTAGGGTCGGTCGGGATACCTGAACACAACTTTTTTTTTAGGCCTAACTGACCCCTGAAACCAGTGTAAGGCACATGCTGGTTGATTGATTGATTGATTTGTGTTTTACAGCACTTTAGCGGCACTAAGTGGCTATCCCGTGCTTCACAGGTTGATAATTTAACAGAGGAATGTGTCAGTGCCCGCGCATATGTGCACCACACACATCATGAGGGGATAGGAAAGAGGAGAAATAGACCCTTTTAAGTGGGCTAGGGAAGCCCGTTCACATGCTGGTGACCAGCTTCAGCTAGACACTACGGTTCCACCCCTATCCCGCTAGGTCGGAATAGACATTCTGTATAGGGATGACTAAGAATCCTAATGACTGCATTGAAGCCTTATATACAATCCAATAAATGGATGGTCCTCCAGTAGGTTTAGGGGAATGTATAGGTATTCTAAAGAGCTGCAATGATGTCAACCTCACACATTTTGTAGTTTACAATACCTTACCTTGCGAAATATGGCTTAGTTGTTCATCATGTTCGTGACCCTTTGTTCAAACCCTCGCAAAAGAAAATGGCATGGCTTTCATTTAAACCGTCTGCCTGGTGGGTACAGTTGCTATATGACGTAGTCTTTGTGATCAGATATTTAATGTGGTACTAAACATTTACCACAAATCCCATTCAAGTATGTCAATTCAAACATAATGATATAAACATTCGATCTAAATTCTAATTGATTTGTTCCTGGTCTTCCTCTCTTTGAGTCACTCAGTTTGTTTGGACCAGATGCCACTGTGATGTGTGTGACACACAGGAAACAGGTGAACAGCTAATAGAGACCGTAGTGGGCTATGCTACACAAAGGTTACTCATTAGAGTCTCAATCATGACACCGCACATGTTTGTATAAAGAGCCACATGCGGTATAGAAGCTGTATCTTGACTATAGGTAAGTCCTATAAGCTGATTAGGTACCATAACCCAAAGGGTGATTTGGAATTTATATAGCAAGGCCCCCATTTACGGCGGTCAACCTCTAGGTCTGTGTTACTACAATTGCTCTCCATGTAAAACAAAGTGCAGCACCTGTTCATTATGTAGGGCCTATCACCAACTGTTAACCTATTTACATTTGATGTAGTACAATGTGCCTCACATATAAGCCACGTGTTATATGCGAATCTGAGACCCCCTGCGCCATACAGAATCAGGTGAATGTCAGGGTGCGTCATATAGTAGTCAGGTTACTATAGAACAGAACTAAACATTTAAACATTAGGCCCAAGGTGCATCTTCTACATGTAGCCTTTCTCCCAATTAGTGGTGAAATTTATATGTGGGATGTGCATTATGAGTGAAAATCTGTGCACCAATTGCAAAATAATTGACTTAATGTCCTATATCAGTTACCACGTGAAGCACAATGAATTGAATATAAGGAAACCTAATATAAGTTGTTGTAGACATCATTACCTGTATGTGGATATACTTTTAGTCATGCCTATTGGTATTTTAGGAATATTGGTGAATAATAGAATGTTACAAGTAAGCCAAATCACGATGTCTTTTCATAGAAAATTAAAAGTAAATGTTTAAAAAAAAAAATTAAATATACCTTGAACCACTGTGGATATCATTTTTTTCGGAGATATCATGTTGTATAATTGTACTAAAGCAAGTTGATTACAGACTAGTGTACATTTTCTGATAGAAAAAAAAATGGGAATTTAATATCGGTTTTAAGGTACATCCGGTACCATGAAAGTAGTGCCTTGGTTGAAGGCTACAATGATATCTAAATATCATTATCAGACTGCAGCCATATAAGTGTTCTGTTTGACCTGTAAATATTGTTCTGGTATCTTTAATAGTTTCTATGTTATATCCATCTAACCAAGGGCCCTTAGGAATGTCCAAAATAGTGGTAATGGACGTATTGTCCTCCGATCTCTCAGTATAGGGGTTAATTTCCATTCTTCTCTTCCTTCTAAGATAATTATTTAATAGGTGTCCCCTCTTGGATTAGTATACTTCATCATATAGATAAATATGGCATGTAGTCAAAAGTAAATATTTTCAACTTTTTTTTTCAAGCCCTCTTCTTGGCCAATTGGTGTACTTCTCAGATTTTCACCCTTATATGCGAGGTATAACGGTAGGTGGTACTTTTGAACTGCTGCAGACTCTCGTGTAGGCTTGCTCAATTCTGTAGATTTTAATATGAAAGAACTGAAAATAAAAAAACGAAAATCAAAAAAATATATTTCTAGTGAATCAATTTCTAGTGAATCTACTGCACAGCAGAGAGAGGAGAGGGATGAGGGGTATGGTGGCGTTGACAGGAGAGCTCAGAGCCTGCCGCCAGTCTACATCTCTTGGAGACAAGAGGAGGAGGAAGGGGCAGTGAGTTTATAAGGGAGGAAGAGGAGTGGGGAGAAAAAGGAGAGGAGTACAGGTTAGTCAGGTTTGTTTGTTTGTTTGTTTGTTTAGTTTTACGTCCGGGGGCCATCGAGGAACTCAGACATTCAAGGTTAGTCAGGTGGATTCAGGGTAGGGATATGGCGATTGAAACGGAGAGGGAATGGAATAGAATAGCTGAGGGTTGTTGAATAAATGAATGGCCCATCAAATGGGACATATAGAGGAAAGGGGGGGGGGGAAGACTGATCTTCAGGCAGACTTTGTGTCTTATTATCCACCTTGTAATTCAAGGTTTCACTCCTAGACTAGAGAGGACACAGTATAAACCCCTTGCCGGGCCTGGCAAATAACAACTAACCCCTGTGCCCTCTAATTAATACATACAGTACTCTGGAGAGTACTACGATATCACAGCTGTATTTTGCAAATTCCCACCAAATCCTAGTGAACATGAGTCGTGCTGGGTGAGGGATGTGTGAGTACATTGAGTGATAATGAATAATGTCATTTTGTGTGATACAATGTCAACTCTCACTCAGCTTGACAAACCTTCACTTACTTCAGCAAGACCTGAGAGAGCATGCATCAACATGTGTCAATACCTGTCAACTCTCACAAAGCTTCACATGTCTTCACTCATTTCCATAAAGATGTGAGGGGAACTGGGTGAGCAAGTGTCAACATGTGTCAATACTTGTCAACTCTCAAGCAGCTTCACATGTCTTCATTTACTTCAATAAAGATGTGAGGGGACCAGGGTGAGCATATGTCAACATGTGTCAATACTTGTCAATTCTCACCTAGCATGACATTTCTTCACCAAGCCTTCAACAATAAGAGACTATGGAAACTGTATGGATTCTCATGGCTTGTACTTTGCAGAGTTGGCCTATTGAGTAAATGTCAATATGAGAATTTATGTTTCACAGAGCAAGTTCCTTTCTTACATGGCATGAAATACATATGAATCAGGAACATAATGATAGCCAATCATATGTGATTTAGTGCATACAAAATGTCTAAGGATAGGGCATTGCCCTAAAATGATCTATGGGCAACTGTGTTCTATGTGCTATGCTAAACTATGCTTTAACTAATTGCTGACAAATAGTGAGTAATTACTGACATATATTGAATAGTTGCTCACAAACACTGCATTATTACCGACATAGGAGGAGGTATTGGCATATATTGACTGAATGCTGACAAAAAGTGAGTAAATACTGACATATATTGACTAATTGCTGACAAATTGTATGTAAATACTGACATGTGTTGACTAATTTCTGATATCTAGTGACTAAGAACTGACATATCCTGAATAATTGCTGACAAAGAGTGTGTAATTACTGACATATATTGACTATTTCTGATAAATAGTGAATAATTACTGACATATATTGACTAATTGCTGAAAAAGAGTGAGTAATTACTAACATATATTGACAAATTTCTGATAAATTGTGAGCAATTACTGACATATATCGATTAATTGCTGACAAAAAGTGAGTAATTACTAATATATATTGAATGATTGCTGACAAATAGAGAGTAATTACTGACATATATTGACTATTTCTGATAAATAGTGTATAATTACTGATATATATTGACTCATTGCTGAAAAAGAGTGAGTAATTACTGACATATATTGACTAATTTCTGATAAATTGTGAGCAATTACTGACATATATCGACTAATTGCTGACAAAAAGTGAGTAATTTCTAATATATATTGAACAATTGCTGACAAAGAGAGTAATTCCTGACATATTGACTATTTCTGAGAAATAGTGAATAATTACTGACATATTTTGACTAATTGCTGAAAAAGAGTGAGTAAATACTGACATATATTGACTAATTCCTGATAAATTGTGAGCAATTACTGACATGTATCGACTAATTGCTGACAAATAGTGAGTAATTACTAATATATATTGAATGATTGCTGACAAATAGTGAGCAATTACTGACATATAGACTAATTGCTGACAAATAGTGAGCAGTTACTAACATATATTGACTAAATGCTGATAAAATGTAAGTAACTACTACCATGTATTGATTAATTGCTGACAAATAGTGAATAATTACTAACATAATTATATTAACTAATTGCTGACAAATAGTCCATAGATACTGACATACTTTGACACATACCAGTCAAGGCAGGATGCACAATTGAATCAATGGCTATTTCTCTGTTATATATTGACTAATTGCTGACAGACTGTGAGTAAATACTGACATGTATTGATAATTGCTGTTATAGAGTGACTAAGTACTGACATATATTGACTAATAGCTGACAAATCGTGAGTAAATACTGATATATATTGACTATTTGCTGACAAATAGTGAGTTATTACTAATATATATTGAATAATTGCTGACAAATAGTGAGCAATTACTAACATATAGACTAATTGCTGACAAATAGTGAGCAGTTACTAACATATTTTGAATAAATACTGATAAAATGTAAGTAACTACTACCACGTATTGACTAATTGCTGAAAATAGTGAATAATTACTAACATATATTAACTAATTGCTGACAAATAGTCCATAGATACTGACATATTTTGACAAATACCAGTCAAGACAGGATGCACAATTGAATCAATGGCTATTTCTCTGTTATATATTGACTAATTGCTGACAGATTATGAGTAAATATTGACATGTATTGATAATTGCTGACAAATTGTGAGTAAATACTGACGTATATTGACTAATTGCTGACAAATTGTGAGTAGTTACCGATATATATATATTGAATAATTGCTGACAAATAGTGAGCAATTACTAACATATAGACTAATTGCTGACAAATAGTGAGCAATTACTAACATATATTGACTAAATACTGATAAAATGTAAGTAACTACTACCATGTATTGAGTAATTGCTGACAAATAGTGAATAATTACTTATATATATTAACTAATTGCTGACAAATAGTCCATAGATACTGACATATTTTGACAAATACCAGTCAAGGCAAGATGCACAATTGAATCAATAGCTATTTCTCTGTTATGTATTGACCAAAATGCTGACAGATTGTGAGTAAATAATGACATGTATTGATAATTGCTGATATTCATTGACTAAGTACTGACATATATTGACTAATTGCTGACAAATAGTGAGTAATTACTGACATATATTGACTAATTGCTGACAAATCGTGCATTATTTCTGACATATTTTGACTAATTACTGACAAAATGTGAGTGCATCATGTAAATCTGGGCATGATGCACAAATGATTAAAATGCCATTAATCAATACTTAGTCGCTAGGAGTATACTGACTAATTGCTGATAAATTGTGAGTGAATACTGACATATTTCGACTAATTGCTAACAAATAGTGAGTAATTACTAACATAAAAATTATATTGATTAACCACTGACAAATAGTGAGTAATTACTATCATACCATAACACTAACACTAACCTGTTATAGCCCTAAACTCAATACATGTACCATAAAAATACAGATTAAAACACAAATTAAAACACAGAATGACGTCAACATTTTCAATCAAACACCAGAGAATGGGTGATGGAAAGATATCCATTCAGTGCAAACAGGGCTTGCGCAGGTATTGATGTGTAAAGCTTATCAACAGTGATAATGCACTGTTAACTAGCATTTGGATCTAAAAGGTTTAAGCATGTGATCAAGCAATGGCTGCCTCCATTGAACAACTTGTTTGATGCTATACAAAGGTAGAGGAGGGGTCTTTCTTTTCTACTGTTCAGATTCCACTAGTCACTAGGTGCAGTCAGTAGTTTATACTTGCAAGCATATGAATTCTATAAGGGACCAATGGAACATATCTATATTATATTGAACAGTACCAAAATACTGCATAATTATGCTAATTATGCAAATGATACGCGCGGATATGGAATGTTTGGTATCAATCTGGGGTGTTTTGTCCCCCTAAAGGACATGCCCCCCTAAAAAATTTGTTTCAGAAAAGAATAAGCAAAATAATTTTTTTGACTTGCAGCCTTTTCGGCCTGAGCTGGTCCACCTGCGCCCTACCTCCAGCCAAAACCTATCTGTTTTCAGTGTCACCGGTGAAAAAGGGCAGGTTTGAGGAAGGAATGGATCGAAATATAGGCTTTTTTGGGACGCGGGGGCAGACGCCAGTCCAGGCACTGGCAGAGAGGTCCAAGAACTGGCAGTTTTACAAAATAAATCATATCTCCCTTAATAATAGGAGTTTCCCATAGTGTGACCTATAGATAAAGGGTAGCTTGAGCTGGCGAACGTCATGGCGTTCTTTATTTTCAAATATGCACAATGGGAACAAAGTTATCACCAACTTAGTGATCTTTTAAGGACAAATAAATGCATTGGTGCATCACGCTGACCTTATGGAATAAAATGACAGGTGGTCTAAGGGTCTCTCAGCTAATAAAAATGTGTAGAGTCTATTATACCAACCTAGCGATATTTTAGGCCTATTCAGCGATCTTTTAAGGACAAATACTTTATTTCATGGCCAAATACAATGCTGTACCTCTATCTGGGGTGACTATAACAATGTTTAGAGTCAATTATACAAAGTTTTCGATAATTTTAGTCTATAATTACACCTATTATAATAGGGGTATCATACTTATGTGTACATGTATATATATATATATATATATATATATATATATATATATATATATATATATATATATATACATATATGTAGGTGGCCTTTAGTGGGTTAATGGAAGGCTTTCACGGCTTCATGAAATCAACAAGAGGACAGGATAGAAACGGAGAGGGGATAGAGAGGGAATAGAGTATGTGCGGCCCCTGGAGAGCCTGCTAATCCTGTAAGGATCACAGTGTGAATCAATGCATCATAAACCCTATGCACTGCCCTATGTATACCCCTATAGAAACAGACACCAGTGCATTAAAGGGTTAAAATGGGTTTTCACGGCTATATCCAGGGTGAGTAGACTTTCTTTGTCCAAGCACTAACAGCCAATATTAAAAGGATAAGTTGGTCCCTGTGTAACCCTATGTGTAATCCTATGAGTAAAAAAGGGCTAGGCTATAGCAAGTCTACACTAGAAGGGCGATTCAACATCGGTGAACATGGTTCTTGTAACTATTCTATGGTCTGTCTAAGACCATAGAATAATTAGACATAATAACTTAACCAGTTTCTGAAATAAACATGATTAAAAAAAATAATAGCTCATTTGTTTTGTCTATGGGACATAGCACTGAATTGGAATTGCCTATGTTTTACATGATATCTATGTATCTGTTTGTCCTGGCTTGATAGGTGTAATGTTCTAAGGGCTATGACCTGAATGATCCATGATTTTAACTCCTGGAGATACACACACAACACTGAACCAAAATGGCTGCTGGACTCAAACTAATTATTTATTCACAAGAGGTCACATGACCTAAATACTGGTCTGTGATTGGCCGATGGCTCAACACTACATCTCTCCCTTTTAGAATAAACCTTGGGTTATTCGTAATGTTGAAACACATATTTAGGATAAAGACACTATGAAAGTACTATTCAAATGTTCAGAATATATACTGTCAGTTAAGAATGTTTATAGTAAACCATGTCAGCATCTTCTCGTATATATCAGATATATCAGTCACTGTCCTTTTGCATATTGAATGCGCGTACTAGTTCTCAAATAAATGAAACTTATGTATCTACCATAAAATTCACAACATATGTATAAGGAGAGGATAGACTGTCCTCATCCTTTATAAAGATCTTGGGGATTATTCTGCCCCGTGTGGAAGATCTTTATTTTCCCTAAACTACATAGTCTTTTAACCATGCTGGCTTTGATCTGTTACGTTGTGGTCTTTCATTAACCACAACTGGTTGCTTTGGAGTTGAACGCTGAGGAGTTACTGGTATTTCAGCATTCGGACGTGGTGGTGTGACAGGCATAGGACCTGTCTCAGGCACGTCAACAGGTTGTTGAGTACTTCTAGTTGGATAAGGCATCATCCTGGTAGCCTCATCATCACTCTCATCTTCTGATCTCACAGGTTGAATGTTCTTGTCAATAACTTTAAACTTAGAGGTGTTCCTTGTGATGTGTTTGTCACCTCTATTAGCAGTGACCATTGACCCTTTACGCTCCGTAACAATGTAGGGTTTGGAGTCATACCGTGTTGTTGTCTTGTTCCGTCGAGGTTGCTCTACCAGGACAACATCTCCTTGTCTGATGTCACTGGGAACAGCACATCTCCGTTCATCTGGATAAGACTTCATTTTAGCCTTTGCTTGCTCATCTTGGCGACGCATCACACTATCATCCCTTTCCTCCCCTAAAAATGAAGGAAGTTTCACCTTGAATGGACAACAGCAGGCGACTCACCAGTTGTACAGTGAGGTGTAGCGCGGTAGTTACGAAAAACTTGTTCATTTCCTGTTTCCAAGGCTGTCTCTCAGTGCGTGCACCTTTCACAACCTTGCCTAGATTTCTCATGAATCGCTCATACTCGCCATTCGCCTGAGGCCATAATGGTGTGATCCTTCGATGATGGAAACCAGAGTATTTGGCAAAGTCTGCAAACTCTGCTCCTTGAAATGGAGGTCCATTGTCAGTCTTGAGTTCAACTGGGTTTCCAAGCGTTGAGAATAAGTCATCTAGGACTGGTATGACAGCCCTAGCACTTGTAGAATACACCGTCAACACTATTCGGAATCTTGAGTAATCATCAATGATGACCAGCAGATATTCTCCTGTCGGTAAGGGTCCATAGAAATCTGCGCTCAACATCTTCCATGGTCCATCTGGAAGTGGAGTCATCATAAGTGGTGTCTGATATTGTTTCTTAACCACAGCTTGACAAGGCAGACACTGATCGATTCTCCTCTTCATCTTAGCATCAATACCTGGAAACCAAACTTTGGTGCGGATATGTTTCTTTGACTTCACAAGACCCAAGACCTTGGTGACCCTCATGTGCTAAGTCAATAGCTCTGTCTTGTAGACTTAGAGGCATTACCAGTCTTGTACCCCGAAGAATGTATGAGTTGTCATGAGCTACAGTAAGCTCATCCTTTACCCTGTGATAGGCCTCATATGTTCCTCGATCCGGACCTGGTCTCAGTAATTTGTGCCACTTGTTCTCTTTGATAGCAGTAGCAACTTTCCGAAGAGTATCATCTGCCATGGAAGTCAGTGGCTTATGGTCGGTGACTATAGTGAAAGGACTGCCTAGTACATAGAGATGATACTGCTCACAACCGAAGACAACTCCAAGTGCTTCTCTCTCTGTCTGTGAGTATCTCTGTTCCACTGGAGACAGTGCTCTACTTGCAAAACTAACCACGACATTCTCTCCATTGATCTTCTGTGTCAGTATCGCTCCCAGACCAACCGGACTCGCATCGACAATGATCTCAGTCGGTTTGTCTGTATCATAGTAGCGGATTACTGTATCCTCACGTAAGGATTTCTTCAACTCCTTGAAAGCATCTTCCTGACGTCTACCCCAGTTCCACTCAACGTCCTTCTTAGTAAGCTCTCTCAGAGGCTCAGTTATTGTCACATAGTTCGGGATGAACCTAGCACAGTAATTGGCCATACCAAGCAGAGAACGTACTTCTGTTGGAGTCTGGGTAGAATCAGCTTCGTTAAGTGCGGCAACCTTATCTGGGTCTGGTGACATACCTTCCTTGGAGAAGACATATCCTAGATACTTAAGATTGTCCTTGTTCCGAATACACTTTGCCCTATTCAAAGTTAGGCCCTTCTCACGGAGTCTCTGTAGCACCCTCTGTAGACTGTCATCATGGCTCTCTTGGGTCTTGCCATAGATCAGAATATCATCACTGACATTCAACACACCAGGAATACCTTCCAGTGACTCACGGATAGCATTCTGGAATATCCCAAAGTTCAGCCTTTTATATCTCCACAGTCCGATATGAGTGGTGAAGGTAGTGATGTACCTTGACTCCTTGTCCAAGAATAA
The DNA here is from genome assembly GCA_949317995.1 of Acholoe squamosa. Lineage (NCBI taxonomy): Eukaryota > Metazoa > Annelida > Polychaeta > Phyllodocida > Polynoidae > Acholoe > Acholoe squamosa. Next base: position 43,951,641 of record OX439041.1, read on the forward strand.
CTGATGATACCCCTGGTTCAAGTCCAATTTAGAGAACTTGACTGACCCGTTCAGATCACTCACTATTTCTTCAATAGTAGGCATTATGTGTCGGACCCTTAGAATAGCCTTGTTTGCACTCTTCATATCCACACACATTCTGATGTCTGTAGGATCACTGGACTTTGGTGGAAAGACAGGTTGGGAGACCCAGGGTGTTGGTCCCTCCACACGTTCAATGATGTCGTCTTTCTCCAATTGTCTGAGTTTCTCTTCAACCTTACTTCTCAGATTGATGGGGATCCTTTTGTGTGGTTTTGCCACAGGTGGAATACTCTCATCTATATGCAGCTTGACAGTAAAGTTTTTCAACAGTCCCACTCCTTTGAACAGTGGATCTGAGTCATCAAAGCATATAGCAAGGAGGCGTTCCATGTTTGCTTGTATGAGACCTAATGCCTCTCCAGTCTCACTCATAAGTCAGCAAACTTCCTACGTTTTCTTCTGTGACAAAGAATAATGCATCTGTCTTCTCGTCATGAACCTGAATACAAGCTCTAAATCTACCTTGGATGTTGATTGGTACTTTAGATGTATAAGGGTCAGGTCGTCAGAAAGTGTAAGATTTTGCCCTTGAAGGACCTGAAAAATTGTTTTTCTAATTGATTTATATAACCTTAACAAAGTTGTGAAGGGACATACCCTCAGCTCAGAAAACCAAAAAATACCGACTTAGGATGTTCGGTTCCATTTTTATCGCTTGTTTTGTGTCATGTAACGTCCGGTACCAAAATGATGAAATATGGAGGTAATTAAAGTGGCTCTGAGTAATATAGGAATGTCCCATTATGAATAACAAACACATGAAATAACAAGGCCAATATGTCTATAATTGACTTTAATTATAAATCAGACAAAAAATTGAGTTATGCATGCAAAGTAGACTGCCCCTTACATGTTGATAAAAGTACTGGACGTTACGTAACGTCCGGTACTTTTATCAGAATTATTTCACATAAGCTGCTCTCACATGGCAACAAATGCAGATAGACACACAATTTTTTCACCAAAGTAGGGGACAATAGGAATCTTCATATGGGTAATAACAAAGATTTTGAAGCTCAATTTTTCTCCATGTTTTATAACTGATTTAGATTTAGGTACCGGACGTTACAAATTACAGATTTCCATTTTCAAAGACACATAATGAAAAATTCTCACTCAGTAAGGTGTCCAAACCTCATGGAAATGATACCTATGATCATATACAATACAAAAAATAACTTTGGGATACTCCAGATGTTCTTTATTCAATACAGGACACTTGTAAAAAATACAAAAAGTTAAAAAGGATAAATTTGGCCCTTTTTTCCACTTCGGCAGGCTATAAGTCTGAGAGTTTTTGATGGATGACCACAAATTTACATATTTCTGAGAGCCCTATGTGTCCTCTATCAAATGAGTCTATGTAAGACAAAATTGGCTCAAACCTTCTTTCTCCAGACTCATAGAAGTCTAAAATGGCCCAAAAACACAAAATCTACTGCTTTCTGACGACTTGACCCATAAGCTTTCACAACAACATCTGGGGGTTGCAGCGTCGGCTTTATCTCCATACTCTTGAATGCAGCATTGTCAATGATGTTGATACCTGCTCCCGTGTCAAGAATGAATGGGATCCTGGTACCATCAACCTCTGCCATCACCTTCAGCATGTTGCTGTTCTTAGAAGTTGTAGGCTTCAGTGTGTAGATGTACTTCTCACCAGTATCATCATTTGTATCCTCCCTGACCTTGTTCATACGTGCCTGTTTCTTCTTTTTCTTCTTCACTTCTGCCTTCAGCTTAGGCTTTTCTTCTTTAGAAGGTGAAGTACAGCATCGTGCAAAATAATCAAGGTTACCACACTTCCTACAAGTCTTCCCTTTGGCAGGACACCATCGTTGATCATGCCGGAAATTGCAAGAACTACAGCGTGCCAGTTGTCCCTTGTCTGCAGGTTTAGGCTTCTGAGACTCTTGTTGAGATGACTTCTGTTGCTGTTTAAACTTGAGCCTATGTACAGATGTCTCACCTCGCTCAATAGTACTAGATTGTTGCTCAGACATCTCCATAGATCTACCTTTGTCTAAGATCTGGTCAAGTGTCCAGTTCTTGTTCTCCAGAGCGTCTTTCCTCAACTTGGAAGATCTACAATGTTGAATCACCTGAGACTTCAGTTCACGCTTCAAATCAGTGAATTCACAGTACTTGGCAAGCTTCCTCAATTCAGTGACATACATATCCAGAGTTTCACCTGGTTCCTGCTCTCTCATGCGGAACTCATAGATGCCAAACTCAGGATTCACTTGAGGTATAAAATAGTCATTGAGAGCATCACGCACTACTGTATAAGCATCCTGATTGTTTGCAACCACAGGATCTGGGATAGTCAGTGTATCACAAATGTCATCAACCTCCTCACCTGCATAGTGTAACATCAGAGACTTCTTCCTTGCAGTATCTGTTATTGTCAGACCAACCATCAGCTGTTCAAAATGTCGTACCCAAGTTTTCCACCTGACCCCGACTGTGTCTCTGTCTGACAGATCAAAAGGTGGAAAGTGTGGCAGAGCCTCAGCCATGATTGCCTTCAAGCACAGATGCTCAGGGTTACTTACCGGATCAACAGTTAATGTAAGTAAAGTCACTCACCCTGTCTTGGAAGTCTTAATCAGTCCTACCTCAATACAGTGGTGGTGGTAGTAGCACACTGTTGGCCTGCTCCTGGATCTTAGCGCACCTAAGCAGTGGCAGGTGTAAACACAGAGCAGCAGCAGGTAAGCAGGGAGAGGAACTCCAATCCAGCTTGAAAGTGAGCTATTTCTCCAAAATTCTCCTTATTCGCCCAATAACTCGTGCAAAATCCTATCTCTCTTGGATCACCGAGTTACCATCCCATCCTCGTCGCCAAATGTAATGTTCTAAGGGCTATGACCTGAATAATCCATGAATTTAACTCCTGAACCAAAATGGCTGCTGGACTCAAACTAATTATTTATTCACAAGAGGTCACATGACCTGAATACTGGTCTGTGATTGGCCGATGGCTCAACACTACAATAGGATATGAAGGTTTAATGTCTACTAATCAGCTAGGTCACAGCTGATTAGAGCAAATATACAGGAACTCTTCATAGGCTGGTGAAAAAACTCTGTATTGAGTGATAATAGGGGCAGATACTTTGTCCAACATTAGCATGACAGACTGTGTGAGGAGATGTGAGCATGTGTCAAGATTCACCAACTCTCACCCACCATGACACAACTTCACGCACAATGACACACTATGTACTATTCTGTGTTTTGATTGGTCCATTTCAAACTTCCCTCCCATTCCTTTGTTCTCCTGCTTTCAAAACAGTCAGGCAGAGGCAGCCATGGAGAACAGATCTTGTGGTAGGTGGTCACACAGTTCTAGATTGATTTGCCTTGAAATCCTATGTGATAAGCATTTATACAGTAACACATTGATATTATCTACAATCCCTGAACATCTATCTTATTGCTGATTTCAGCTATTTGTCTCAACACCCCAAATTAATTTAGAACTTTCTATGTGAGCAAGGCTCAGGGAAATTCTGAGGGATTCAGGCTGCCATATTGGAGAGGTCATTGTTTATCAACTTGGATGTGAGTGGGTGGTCAAAATTAGATTGCTGCTGTTTGCTTATGACCCTTTCTTATCATTTCAACAGGCATTCCCAAGAATGATACAAGGAAAATTCAACTCACACAGCTGACAGAATATCTATCCATTTTCAAGCAAAGTGGGCAACATATGACATGCAGAGGAGAGATATCTTCAATGGGAACCAGCATGAACAGCTGAATTGATGTTAATAAAGTTATGAAATATCAGAAATCCACAACCACCTCCAACCCCCCTGCCTATCCCCCACCCACAAATTAGTCTGTGCGTCAATGACACACTATGTACTATTCTGTGTTTTGATTGGTCCATTTCAAATTTCCCTCCCATTCCTTTGTTCACCTCCTGCTTTCAAAACAGTCAGGCAGAGGCAGCCATGGAGAACAGATCTTGTGGTAGGTGGTGATATACCATTTTATTATTCCATAAATTCTAACATATTTTGTATTAATCAAAGAATATCTATGAAATTAATACAGAGGTTGGTTCTAAGAGCTATAAGAGCGCTCAAACTTTGTATAAGAGCGTTCATGCCCCACTGCACACCAAACCAAGTCAGTTAGACAGAGTTTATGACATCAAAAGGGTCCGACCTAATGGTTCACTGCACAATATAATAAAAATGAGGGTCTCAGTGTGCGACCTCATGGTTCAGTGCACAAACTAATAAGTTGTAAGTGAATGCAACCGGCCGTCACGGGTGCCTGAGCACCGCTGACGCCATCATGAGTGTCTGAGCACTCTAATGACTGAACAATGGGTTACATAAGCACGATGCCATAACCTTCCGGTCGCTCTAGCGTCGCTCCTAAGCGACCTAGGTCAAATATCAAAGCATTTATGGAAAGCCCATAATTAGACGGTTAGAATGAGCCCAAGATCAAGGCGGAACTCCCATTATTAAGGAAGTTACACCATGAATCGACCTCCGAGTGCACTACAGACGAACCGGCGCGAGTTACGCGCCTATCCAGCGGGCATTATAAACTTGGCATATTCAACTCCGCGCATGCGCAAAATGGCGGTCGTAACTGCGTAAACTTCCGAGATATGGGGGTTTGAAGTTACAGAACCGACCAAGACAAAGGGGGACACAGCGGCGTCCATGGGGGTCCTTTGTGCACCCAGTGACACATGAAAGACTCCCCTCAAACAATTGCAGAGTTAGGCAGATGCTACTGGCCCCAGTCAGTCTGGAGGTGCTTTTCCAAGATTTGCTACAAATAGCCTGGCTGCACCTCCTAGACAGGCAGAACACCAAGAACCGCTCTAGAGGTAACATCTCCAGTCATCTCCTGCTACCTGCTATACCACTGCACTACGGTGAAACTATGCTAGACAGGCATTGGTTTCTATCATTAGTGGCCAGGGGGTATCTTCCTCAAGACTTCCACCAGAGGGTAAAGTTATTCATTATTACATTATTCCTCTAAGCAGCAGGTCAGGAGCTAGGTGTGGGAACCCACCTAGAACTATGCTGGACATTGTATTATTATTACCTCACAGGTGGAGTGGAACAGAACATTATACTTTATAAATTACTGTATATTTACTGTATGTACAAATTACCTACATACTAACTACTGTATGATTGATATTTCTTACATGTTGCCTAAAGCTGAATAAACCAGTGACAACTGGAAATAACACTATTTATAAGAGCCTGTTGGATTTACACTATATACCACTAGTCATATGATATTTCTCATATGACAACTTGATCATGCCAATTACTAGTATGACAGTGGTCACACAATGGGTCTAGACCCCTAAATTCGACAGGGTGACATGGCCATTTCTTAAAATCGACATGTGACATGGAGCTTAGTGACAAGGACATAGAAAGGAAAAAGTTAGTGACATGAGACAAGGCCTTTCCTTAAATCGACATGTGACATGAAGCCTAGTGACAAGGACATGGGAAAATAGAAATTTAGTGACAAGTGACATGACCTTTTCTTAAAATCGACATGTGACATGGGGACCCCCCATCTAGACCCCCCACACAGTTCTAGACTGATTTGACTTGAAATCCTATGTGATAAGCATTTATACAGTAACACAGTGATATTATCTACAATCCCTGAACATCTATCTTGTTGCTGAATTCAGCTATTTGTCTCAACACCCCAAATTAATAATAATAATAATAATAATAATAATAATAATAATAATAATAATAATAATTATTATAATAATAATAATAATAATAATAATAATAATAATAATAATAATAATATTAATAATAATAATAATAATAATAATAATAATAATAATAATAATAATATCTTTTATTGACAACAGAGACGGTCATTGCTGACCCAGGTGTCATACATAGAAATAATGTCCACTAAATCTATCACTAAGTTCTACTACATAACTCAACAAGTTTCTGTTACACAGAGTATCATACTCTCACACTTTCTCACTCTCTCACACACCTACAGACACATGTACACACACATTCTCTCTCACTGTCATTCTGACTGTTCACATATAGCAAGGCATACATACCCCCATGTGGGTTCACATCTACTAATAATACTATGGTACACATTTGACACTCTTTACATATATCTTTTTAACATACAATGATAATACATGGTCAGCAACCATAAGGAGCAGTACATAACAACGTGCAGATTAAAGGTTACAGTTGTTTCCTTTCATTGAAAGCAGTATATATAAACTTGGCAAGAGCTTTGATTATCTCATCATCACTTTGTTTCATAACTGTAGTAAATTTATCTATATCATTCATTTCCAGATAGTTTTGTACTTTTTTACTAATAACATTGTCAAGTGTTTGTCTTGATAGAGTGTGTAGGTCACATTGAGTGAGGAAATGAATCTCATCATCTACTTGGTTACGAGAGCAGTAAAAACAGATCCTATCACAAACAGGTTTTGGAGGCCTACAATGCCGTCCTGTTTCAATACCCAGGTTGTGAGAGCTGAGTCTGAACCGTGCTAAAGCAGCACGGTGGTTTTGGTTTGGAACACAGAATAGATAATGTTCAAGCCTAAACTCACTTTTGAATTTTGAATACATTCTCAGTTTTCTATCATCACCAGCTGAAGTTATCTCCCTCATTGTTTGCTCCATAAATGTCCTATTCAGTGGTTCCGCTACAAGAGTTACAGCTCTAGAGTCTTCAGATGTTGTCTGATTATCCCATAGTCGTATGTATCTATCACCACGTGTGTACATTAGATTTTTAATATCTTTACACCAATTTCTTTGCCCAGCAGCTTCAAGCAAACATAGGTTTTATAGCATTTTTGGAGGATGTGGGATTCTTGGAGGTTAACAATTCTTTCCCAGTATCTCAATGCCCGAATTTTCCATTCATTCTTAAGAGGTACCCTGCCTGAGTCTGCGTAAACAGCAGCTGTGGTGGTTTGTTTTCTGACACTAAGCATATTTTTCAAATATCTTAAATGTATCGATTCCAGCTTTTCAACCTTATTTCCTCTGGTCAAGCCCCAGATCTCACAACCATAATCAATACAAGGTCTTATCTGACTGTCAAACAATTTAAGAGCCATCCTGGGATCTGGCTTTCCAATATGTTGGTAACAGCATGAATACGATTGGTAAGCTGCCCTTTTACCTTTTTCATAGAGCTGGTCATGATTATCAGAGAAAATGTCTATATGGCTTGTTGTTAATATAAACCCTAGATATTTATAGTTCTCTGCCCTTGTTAACTCTCTATCACCATACCAAAATGTATGAGCATTATCTTTCTTTTTGCCATTAAATATCATAATATTTGACTTACTCATATTGACTATCAAATGCCATTTGCTACAATATTGGAATAAATTGTCAATCTGTTCCTGCAAGCCCTTAGCAGAGGTAGACATTAGCACCAGGTCATCTGCGTAGAGTAAGTAGGCAACACTCGTCCCACATATATTAATTCCACAATCAGGGTCAAGATGGTCTCCAATATCTGAGAGGAAGGTATTAAACAATTTAGGGCTAAGGACCCCTCCTTGTAACACACCATAAAGGCTATCTATGTCCTCACTTAGCTGAGAATTGACACATACTTTTGAATGTGACTTCTCATAGAGATTCATAAGGACTTTAAGAGCTTTCCACAAAAGGTCATGTCACTTTCTATGTGAGCAAGGCTCAGGGAAATTCTGGGGGATTCAGGCTGCCATATGGGAGTGGTCATTGTTTATCAACTTGGATGTGAGTGGGTGGTCAAAATTAGATTGCTGCTGTTTGTTTATGACCCCTTCATATCATTTCAACAGGCATTCCCAAGAATGATACAAGGAAAATTCAACTCACACAGCTGACAGAATATCTATCCATTTTCAAGCAAAGTGGGCAACAAATGACATGCAGAGGAGAGATAACTTCAATGGGAACCAGCATGAACAGCTGAATTGATGTTAATAAAGTTATGAAATATCAGAAATCCACAACTACCTCCAACCCCCCTCCCCTGGGGGTCTAGATGGGGGGTCCCCATGTCACATGTCGATTTTAAGAAAAGGCCATGTCACATGTCACTAAATTTTCCCATGTCTCTGTCACTAAGCTCCATGTCACATGTCGATTTTAAGGAAAGGTCACGTCTCATCAGACTCATGTCACTAACTTTTTCATTCTCCATGTCCTTGTCACTAAGCTCCATGTCACATGTCGATTTTAAGAAATGGCCATGTTCACCCTGTCGAATTTAGGGGTCTAGACCCATTCCCCTGCCTATCCCCCACCCACAAATTAGTCTGTGCGTCAATATATGTGATACTGTGTCATGACCCATGTGTCAGTGTGTGTGATGTGTGATGACACATGATGTCATCATGTGTCATTGTTGGTGAAGGTTCACGCATGTTGATTCAACTTCACAAATTTGGCTGGGATGTTCACGCATGTGCCATATCTTGTCATGGTCCGTGATCACCCACGCGTCAAGTCCTAAGAGTGCACTGGGTGAGGGCTGGCGCAGCATGACAAAAGTTGACACAGATTTGCAGGGTTGCTAGCTTACCTCAGATCTTCTTGGACTTGGGTCCACTGTTGGGGTTCGCATTGCTGCAGGCTGTCCGTTATAGGCTTGCTGCTGAGTCCCCTTTTCCTCTTTAGAGCTGATGGAACCGGAACTTCTACTCTCGTCCACCGACAAGCCATTCAGGTTGACCTTTAGATTAGAATGCTTGCCTGTCACCTTTCTACTTCTAGGAGAAGCTGTAGGGCGTGGAGAAGCGCTCCAAGATGCACTCCGACCGGAGGACGGTCTCTGTCGTGGGTTCTCCCCGCCTTCCTGCCAGTAGGCGCCGGGAACTTCACTGACGACAGACGCTCCCCTCTCAGGCACAGGCATCTCCTCGATGTCACTAATTGATTCGGCCGATTCTGAATCGCAATTATCCATGGCGGCTTTGCATATGATTCAAAGTTATGGATTTACTATATACATACTGTCAGTCGCTAACAGAATCTCAAGAATTAAGAAGGAAATTATTTTTCTCGTCTCAGTTTGTTGTTGTTGCCAAAGAGTAGAACCCCCTGGAGCCGTCAGTCCGCCGCTTCAACGTCTCGCGATGACCCCAAGTGACCCCGTTTGTGCACTTTACTTCCGGATGACTCCCGCCATTTGTAAAGCAACGTCAGAACTCCTACTAGGCTACTTCTAACCAGGCATTTTCAGCTATTTCCCGGAGAGCCTTTATGAAAGTAAGTTCAAAGTTGGTCTTTGATACCAGAACATTCTTTAGGTCTAGAGCTGTAGCCATCGACATGATTTGAAGCGTGTCACTCAGTTCTGCACATATAATTCTGCACAAGGTGGTAACACCCTAAATTAGGTACATCACATGAAAATTAAGATAATGAGTTAGAACTAAACCCCTGTGTCTTAGTTGTGCAGGTGAGTGCAAGGATTTCAAATCTTTTGGAATCATGTTGATATTTCAATTCGTTCTCACAGAATTGCAGAATTAGTATCTAGAAATCTGCCATTTTTGTCCTATTAGGGAGTGGTCATTATTTATCAACAGGGGGGGGAGGGTGGGTTTGAGGGGGGGGTGTAAAATTTTCAGACCCCTCCTGAGGGGGGGGACTAAAAAAATTTTGACCCCTCTTGAGGGGGGGCTAAAAAAATTCACCCTCTTTTTAGCAAAAAAGCCCGCGCTACTATAGATCAAAGAGGGGCGCGAAAACTCTCTGCGCCTCTGGCGCGGGGGGCGCTAAAAATGTTGACTGCCGTCGAGGGGGGCGTAAAAAATTTCCGCGCGTCCGCGCAAAAACCCACCTCCCCCCCTGTTGATAAATAATGACCACTCCCTTAGGCAATTTGTTGTGACCTTCTGGATCCCAATAACGGGCCAATTAGCCATAATGAATGAAGAAATGAAAGGGAGGTATTAGTAAAATGTCAATTCAATTTGAATGAACCACAATATCAGCATGAAATAAAATGCTATCTGACCCGGATGTTTACCTGTACGAAATTTTACCTTGACCTAATTTTCCCATGACCTATATAACTGACCTATATTAGTTCATGACTTTGATTCTGATATCAAATATATAGGAACAGACGCTGTAAAATATGAAGAAGTAGACATTCTGTTAACCTAACCACTGGTATTTGACCCTAACATTAACATCTAATGGGTTTCCTATTGACCTAGTTTCAGGCCACCCTATATGTTTGACGAACTATAGCTCATGACCTAGATTTTGATGACACGATCAAATAATTTTTTCCGGTGTGGTAGCAAGTTCACATGGTCGGGAAATCGTAAAAATTCAGTTAATTGCTCCCAAAGTCGGGGAGCCTGTGAAACAAGTTTATCTTAGCAGGTATTGTAAGTGTCACACCTGTATGATGTACATGGGTCATGCAATGACGGTTTTAAAACTGCCAAATCACCATTTCGCACCTTAACACAGGAAAATGTGTTTTGTTTAGTTTCTTTTGCAGTCCCCAGCTGTACTATTCAGTCCACATGAACAAACTAGACCTTATATGAAACGCCATGAAACATACTATTACTTTCTTTTAGTTTCTACTTTTTCATTTTGGACAACTTGATTTAGATGACCTTTTCAGTCATCCACTTCAGAAATCTACAAAAATGTCTAGAAATGCAATTTCAGTGCAGTTTAATTTCCAGTGCAGCAATTTGTTGGGTCACAAAAAATACGTCACAAATGATGGACACTCACAGAGGAGTGGTGCAGGCATTGTTTGATGTACCTACCTAAATACCCCGGGGGTGGGGGGCACTCACTATGTGTCAGAGACACAGGTGTGCGGCTGGCAAGGCCACTTTTTGGCCAAAATCCCTCTCACCAAGGGTCTGACCTTTGCCAAAATTTCGCTGGTCCCGCTGCGGGATCGATGCGATAAGCCCGCAGGTAGCTAGCAACTGACCTTGTGACGTCACAAGCTCTGGTAGCGCTAGTGACGTCACCGAATATCATGATCATAAATTATGATTTGCATATCACTCTTCAATCATTGGCAAATTACAAAGCCCTGGTATAGGTGAGTGACCCACGCGCATGGGCATCGATGGGCATGCACATGCGCGTGGGTCACTCGCCTATACCAAGGCTTTGTAGCTGCCAGTGCTTGGAGTTGCTAGCTACCTGCCCTATACTGAGTGTGGGAGGTTGGGCTGCGGGACCAGCCGATGCCAAAATCCCTCTCACCAAGGTTCAGTGTTTGTCAAAATCCCTCTCACCAAGGGTCACTTTCTCCAAATTTCAATCTCGCGCGACAAAATTTTTGTCAATTTCACCAAAAAATCTGCCATCAATGGATATTTTTGGCAAAAATCTTTCGCAGAAAGGGCCACTTTTGGTAAGAATCCCTCTCAGCAAAGGGTCACTTTTGGTGAAAAACCCCTCACTAAGGGTAAGGGTAGTCACAGGTCCAGCCGCACACCCGTGTCAGCAGAAAATTAAGTGCCCCCGGCCTAAATATGCAATGCGTTCCGACAAAATCCACTATCGCTGACGCTTGACAAACTATTTCAAATACTTAAAATTTCCTCAGAACTAAGCCAAATATACCAGATTGTAGCTTTTGAATTGGCAAAAATCATAGTGACTAGGTCTGTCATAACAAAGTGCAATCAGATTTTTCGTAAATCGCCATGGAAACCACCGATGTGATTTTGTGGTCTGCCACCTGAGTCACTACACATCTATCATAGGTCCCTTTGATCCGCAGTAAATGATCTAAATTATTTTCATTCTTTTCCAATCTTTTTTTAAAAATATTCTCCAAGCCTCCAGGATAATTTTAGTGCCAATATATACACAGACAGCCTGTTTAGAACCCATTTTATAGCCCTAGAAATGAAAAATTGACTGTATTTAGTGCAGGACTTTCACCATTCTACCCAGAAGTGACCTGATTTAGGGTGGTACCACCACAGGTTTATGGCAAAGTCAAAACTGACATTCACGCAGCAGTGATTTTTCTAGATAGAGTCTACACCAGGGCCTTTGAAAACCTATTGGAGCCTGTAGATCTCATTTGTAGGAGTCCAATGCACATGGAATCAAGTCTCTACTCCCATTATTGACCGAGTTATTAACGTTTCAAAGTCTGAAATTTAGGTCCATCTGGAGACAAGCTCCCAATGCATAAGGACATGCTCAACCATGGCACACAGGCTGATTTTGAGTAATGTACAAGCAAAGAAACCACACAGAATTGTAATATATATACACTTCTAATCTATCATATTTCAAGATCCGTTCAAGGGATTGACTTGAAATTTTCGAAGGGTACCCTCTTATAGGTCTACTACCTGACCCCCGGGTGACAATGACCTTGACCTTATGTCAAGGTCAAAAGGTCACCATGATTTTATAGGTCAAATGACCTAAATCCTATGTATTAAGGGCTATGGGTCTCATTATTAATCAATTATGAAGAGCAATATGCATACAAACTTGGCAGTGATCATATTTGACCTTAAAAGCATGTCAAGGTCATGATATGACCTTGTGTGGGGTCAAGGGCACAACCCTAAACTTGAAGAAACTCCTTAACCTTGTACATCAGAGTCTGCATGGCAACCAAGACAATAGTAATATACACAATTGGTGTTCTAATTCAAAATGACCTAGGCCAAGGTCAAGGTCACAGTCAAGGTCATGATGTTTGTAATATATCTATGATCATCAATATCTCAACGAAAAATTGTGCTAGAGACATGATTCCAAGTGCATTCAAACCGTTACAGCAAGCTCTTCAATGCCAAATAGTCAACTTTCTGTATATACATTGTATCTCTGGTACCTTGAACTGCATGAAATCCTTTAGTTTAAGATTTGCATGGCATTGTAATATTAGCAACCAGAGTGTTAAAAGTTTGAATAGACTTGAATATGAAATAGATGAACTAAAGAATTGATTATGAAGTTTAAAGATCACTGAGTTGGAAAGAGTTTTTATGTAGATATAAGCCTATTTCACACTTTGCATATAAAATGCAATAAATATTTACTGTATAAGTGTTCACAGTTATCTTTTTGTCTGGAAATAGGAATTTGCACTCTTCATACAGTTGATTTTCACAGACTTTACAACATTGAATTTGGTAAGTGCCAATTAATGAGCAAATAACATAAACAAATAAGTTTAAGATTTAAGAGAATGATTTGACTTTACAGTTTTCTTCCTGTCACTAACACTGTTACACAAAACAAGCATAAGCATAAATATCTCTGTGATCAAGTTTCAAGGTTCTACTTGGAAGCAATTTGGCCCCTTATTCATCATGATATACATACTGCTGTATTGCTGACAAATTCATGTATCATGACACCCAATAAGTATGAGGATATGACCCTTAAAGAAAAACACTACCATATTTTCATAATAGTGTATTATGATGGCCTTTAGTTCAAATAAAATGATTCTGGCATGGTTATTAGAATATGTATCAATATAAAGCAGAGAAGCAAGTGCATCTGATGTGTTGATGACGTCACAATTGCTAAAATGTATCATAGCTGTGCGTGCAGATCACTGTAATGGTGCAACCAGATGTTGTTTGAAGCAAATCCTCTGAGTCTCTGAGAAATATCAATTACCGTAATCTCCCGCGTATAAGGCGCATCCCGCGTATAAGGCGCACCCAGAGTTTCAGAATATGGTCAAAAAAATAAAAAATTCATAACTTTTGTTCTAATGAATGGATTTTCAAAATTCAAAAAGCTATGTGCTGTTTGGACCCCGTTACCCTCCTGGACCCCAAATGCAGCAAATGAGCTTATATAGGAGTTTAACATATCAAAAGAAAGGTCTTGGTGTCCCCCTTGTGGATCCAATGAGAACTAAAACCCCCCGTATAAGACACGCCTTATACGCGGGAGATTACGGTAATACACTCCTAAAACCCCTTATATAAGCACAGGATTTATTGTTTTCTTAGGTCCCCTGTGCCTTTGGCAGGTTTTGCACCCACTTCCTTTAAACCATTCTAGTCGGCATTAAGTTAATCACAATATACCATTATGAAAATAGGGTAGAGTTTTCGTAAAAACAGGGAACATTAACAGGTCTTGTTTTCTTTGCAGGTACTTATCATGGAAGAGTGTGACTGAAGAGAGAAGATCCAGGTTAATTGAATAAATAAAAAAAAAAGACATAAGATTTGACTTTCCTTCTTGTCATATACTTTTTGATGTTTTAAGGGCCTCCATGTACATGTAATAAGTGCAATCACCACTGGAAATCCATGTAGATACCACCTTTTGACAATAAGGCCTATCATGGTAGATATATAAGGATTCATAAATGATAAAACAGAAGAAAACTCAATATTGCCAAAATGTCAGTTACAACCTTATTACACTGAGGCGACAATATGGGTGTCAAAACATTCAACCAAAATTTGTGATCAGGCTATGATTGATTCGTTTAACATCCTAAGGCTCTTACACCTCATGGGACTGCCTCCTTAGTCCATGTACATGACCACATGTATCATAAGCCCCTAATGGCCAACACTCTGTATTCCGCAACACATATTACAGTAATCTCTTGTGTATAAGGCGTGTCTTCTATGAGGGGTTTTAGTTCTCCCTGGATCCGCAAGGGGGACACTAAAACCTTTCTTTTTATATGTTACACTCCCATATAAGTCCATCTGCTGCATATGGGGTCCAGGGGGTCCAAACAGCACATAGCTTATTGAATTTTGAAAAATTTCAAAAGAACAAAAGTTATGATTTTTTTTTCATTTTTTTGACCATATTCTGAAACTCTGGGTGCGTCTTGTACTCAAGATGCACCTTATATGTGGGAGATTACGGTACCATCACAAACTGCCTGGAGAGTTTCATATCCACACAGATCTACTAAAGACCTGCTGAGAGAGTGACAATGTACAGCGTTGCATTGTGGGTAGGTAAGGTCTGAATGCTGCAATCCTATTGGTTGACAGCCAGAGTTGTCAAGGTGAGCATCATTGTATGCAAAGTCAAATTTTGACACTTTGTGTTAGCGCTTCAGAGGGGACAGACAACAACTGTTCTACTCTAGTCCACGTACATGGAGTCTATGGACTTAATGTCCTATCTAACCTGAGTAAGTCTCGTGAAATACCGTGACGTAAAACTAATCAATCAACCAACCAACTAACCAACCTTTACGAATCCGGTATGTCCACTGTTATTATGGAAGGGGACTACTTACTCCTTCGTGGACTCTCAATTAAGTTATCAGCCTAAACATTTGTTATTTCTCTATCATGTTTAGAACCTCACCATATCTAAGTAAATAGGGTAAGAAACTAATGGTTTGAGGTATGGAACGACCACATCTCATAAAATGACTCTTGAGAAAATTGTGAGATTTCATCCAATTTTTGAGGTAGCAGTGGGATACTAAGTATTGGTGATTTTTTTCACAGAAATAAGCGATTGGTAAAGGAAGAATTCAGAAATACTGTGTTCATTCTAATAAGTGCACATGACCGGAAAATTAATTGTTAGATGCTCCAAACCTTATTAGAAATATCAATTCTAATGAGTGCACCCCAAAAGACCTAAGATCTTTGTTTTTGCCCTAAACAGTGGTGGATCCAGGTGCCCCTGCACCCCAGTCTAAATCCGTCACTGCTAAACATCTTGAGATTTACACTTTATTTGACACCAGGGTTGGGCCCAAAAAGTGGGGGGGGTTGTGCTTATTAGAATGAATACAGTAGTTTGTTTAAAAATCTACCAACTGCCCAGCCCCTGTTGATGAAAAAAAAAGATCAATCCCTAAATTTGATGCATTGAAGCTACAAATTAATGAACTTGAGAAAATTGGTAAATTGTGTCAGAGAGACTTCATGGAAGACACATGGGCAGAAAGAGAACAGGATGCCCAGAAGGAATCATATTAGAGGTTACGAAGATGTCCAACGAGGTAGGAAGCCAAGAAAAAAAGGACAGGCTTTGAATTCAGTTAAAGTTAACTGTTAACACTTGAAATATTCAGTAAATATCTGATTCAACATGTCATCATATCATAGACTAAAACCGAGTTCGTCCACACACCCTAGTCTGAGCTTGTTACCAGCCTGAGAACGACTTCCGGGTGGGATTACTGAAGTTTGGCTGTTCAATTATTGAATTTGTATGGAGTATAAATTTCCAGACCTCAAAACTTCAATTCTTATAGTTAGTCCTTCTGATTACATGGGGATGGGGAAGATGATATCCTACATCCCAAGTCTAAGTGATTTTTATTTGAAAATGTGTAAAATCAGAGATACAACCACATACATGTATGTGATACACACACCGACCTACATAGGAAACACTGTGAGGGCTGAGCACTGAGTAGTCCCACCCAGCTGCCTCAAACTGCGCCCCTAAAAATGAAAGGGGTGCAAAATTTGCTTGTATGAAAGTGGATGGGGGGATTTTTTGCAACGATGGTCTAAAAGATTATTATGGAGGGGGATGATCGGGCTAAGATTTGGCTGCCTTTTGGGCAAAAGATTGCCTACATGAAAGGGGTATGCCTAAAATTGAATGCTTCCAAAGGGCTAGGGGTGGGTGCAAAAATAGTTTGACCACCATGGGGGGGGAGGCATCACAAAATTGGCAGAAGATAAGGAAGTCACAGTCCTAAGGAAGAGACTTCAATGTCAACTGTCAATTGACAAGTGGTCAGTGATAATATGGAGCTACTGATATATTTTGACTATTTACTAACAAATAGTGACTAAGTATTGATATATTTTGGCTAATTGCTGACAAATAGTGACTAAGTACTGACATGTTTTGACTAAGTGCTGACAAATAGTGACTAATAATTACTGATTTTATGACTAATTGCTGACAAAGTGAGTAATTACTGACGTATATTGACTAATTGCTAGTGAGTAATTACTAACATTTATTCATTAAAATGTGAGTAAATACTAATTGACATATTTTTTCTCTGAATCATTACTTTATCGACTGACAATTTTCTCATTGCTATGTTCCACAGTGGCCGGATGAGGCCATTCCCACGATGTCAGTGGGTACAGTGACCTGATGAGGTCAGTCATATGCAATCAGTGGGTATAGATAGTTACCTGATGAGGCAAGTTACATTAATCTGATGAGGTCAGTTCTGCTAGATGAAGTCATTTGCATAGTGACCTGACGAGGTCAGTTATATATATATTTTACACCTACTTGTTAAGCTGCAAGTCATATGTGAACCACTTTCAGGGACACCGATGCTGACCTGATGGGGTCTACTCTCTGAAGAGGATGACCTGAAGAGGTCCCGTAAGCATTAAAAATTAGGCTAACACTGGATATGTGACCTGAAGAGGTATAAAACACTTTTTTCCTAAGATGACCTGTAGAGGTCCCCGACAATAGTCAAGGCTGGCTAACGCTGGATAAGTGACCTGAGGAGGTCTTTCAAGCTGGTAAATTGTTTTGGGATTTCTTTCTACCTCTCCAGAGTTTAATTATGAATGCTGATACTTTTAGTATTACGAATTGATATATAAACCCCATGATCGCTCACGCTTTGGGCTTATGAAATGATATATGAACCTTAATTTTCTGATGTGAACAGTATAATGCACTTCATGCATCCAGTTCGGGGACTGAGATTTTCATGACTCTAGTATAAATTACTTCACCGTACCACCACGAATGTCATGTTTTCAAGCTATGAGCCCTGCTTCAGGCAGCAATCAAAGTTATGATCCGTGTTGGATAAAGATGATATACTATACTATTATATATATCTTTCATTTCTGTGTCTTCTTAAAAGTACAAAGGAACTGATTGGTTACTGATGGAGCACTATAATGGTATCTAGTATTGTATCACCAATCAAATGCACTAACTGGAGCTCATCTCGGCTTCAATATAATGATGAATTAATTTACTGTATTCCCTGTAATCTATACAGCACACGTATAATAATATGTTTACTACCATTTTTAGTTTTTTGTTTCTAACGAAATCTTATCTTTTTCGCTGAAGCGCCCCCATGCTTCGTAATAAGTCAGGATGACCCTCTCCCCTGTGGTTTCAAAACCCACATGGGAGCTCAGAGTAGGTGGGATAAGGCATGGCCTCAGAAATCTAAAACTGTGCTATGCTGTCATTTTAATTTTTAGATCTCTCATTATTCCTTTTGTACTGGGTATCACACACTGTCCTCATGAAACATTGGGAGATGCAGGAAACTTATTGGAATTGTACAATGAATTTTTAGATTGGAACACCTCACCCCTTTTAAAAAATGATTTTAGATAGAAATTACAGAGTTCCACAAATGAAGGGTATAACTTTTGCCCATCTAAATTGTCGCAGTATAAATAAGAAAACTGATGACATATTTCCTGCACTGAATTATTGTGACTTTATTGGGCTCACCGAATCTTGGCTAAATCCTTATTATGATGCCGCGCTGCTAAAATGGGAGGGTAAGAGTTTCCACCGCATAGACAGAGTAGGAAGGGCAGGAGGGATCATTTGTTATATGACGGATAAGATATACAAGTATGCAGTTGTAAATGATAAATTGAGTGTCATAACTCCCGATATCGAGTGCCTAGTAATTGATATTGATATACCAAACAACAAGAAAATGACAGTCTCCACAGTATACAAACCTCCAGACGGAGATGTGAGTAATTTTGTGGATTATCTCAAGAAATTGTTTAGGCGTGGAAGGGAAAACTGGTTTCTAGGGGACTTTAACGTTAATTTCCTGGACAATAAGGATCCGGGAACACGTCAGGTAAAAGGCTTTTGTAGGGATTACTCGCTATCTTGGCTTTTTTCTGAAATAACTAGAATAAACCCTGGTGCGCCAGACCATGGAACATGTTTAGATAATATTCTGACAAACTGCAAGTTTATTAGGCACAAGAGCGTTGCCCCTATTCTCATCAGTGATCACCTCCCTGTGTTTGCTTGCCGTAAGAAACGGAGAAATACAAAAGAGCTAAACACATACATAGGTAGATCATACAAAAAATACAACAAAGTACTCTTTGAAAAATATTTAATGGACACATACTGGAACTCATTTTACACTGAGGTTAGCGTAGATGGTAAGTGGTGCATGATTCTTGAACACATACACGATTTTCTAGATATACACTGCCCTTTGAGGGAAGTTAGGTATCGAGATTATAAAAATCTTTGGATGGATAATGACACTTTAGCGGTTATACAAGAGCGTAATACATTTATTAGAAGATTCCTAAAGTACAAGAATAAGACAGACTTTAAGGAAGCACAAAGACTGAGATGTAAGATCAGCACTATGGTACGTAGGGCTAAAGGAAAATTCATTCAAGATAAGCTTCAGTCATACAAAAACGATCCTCGTAAATTCTGGGCTATAATGAATTCCTTTTTTAAAGGCCCTAAAACGCATCCTCCCCCTGCCCTGATCAATACGGACACTGGGGATTATGTCAGCAACAATGCCGAATATATAAATGAATTTTTTAGTACTGTTGGAGAAAAGCTCTTTGAACTGAAGAAAATACAGGTGGCACCGTTTGAAGACCCAGAGGAAGATAATTATACACAACTAGACCACTCTGAACCTAACTTTGACCAAGCTGAATATATGAAATCTGTCAAGAGTATTGATATTGGTAAACCCTCTGGTGTCCCTGATATAAACGCTAATGTCATCAAAGATGCTATGCTGATATGTCCAGACCAGTTTATACATCTGATGGAATACAGTCTATTCTCTGCCACACTGCCTGGTCAGTGGAAAGTAGCCACTATAACACCCTTGCCTAAGTCTGGAAACCTTAAGTACGTAACAAACTGGAGACCAATCTCCATACTACCTATTCCCAGTAAAATAATGGAAAAGATCATACAGGCATACTTAGTTAATTTTATGAATACTTTAGACTGCTTGTCCACAAAGCAATATGGTTTTAGGAAACACTTTAGTACTGCAGAAGCTGTTTTTGACTTCACAAATGATTTATTTGTTGCAAGAGACAATCATGAATATGTGGCCGCCGTATACATAGATGTCCACAAGGCATTTGACTGTGTCCATCACAATATGCTATTACATAAGCTAAGGAGTGCTGGCATAAATAGATCAGTATTATTATGGCTGCATGACTATTTATCTGCTCGCCAATAATGTACTAAGGTTGAGGGTAGTCTCTCTATTCTGAAAGATGTACTATTTGGAGTACCGCAGGGTTCGGTGTTGGGCCCTACGTTATTCATTTTATTCATAAATTCATTATTAAACTCTCCTAAATCATGTAAAGTACAAATGTACGCGGATGATATAGTCGTATACAGCAACTCCCGGTACCCTGCGGTGGCGCTGCGAAATCTGCAAGAGGACATAGATATTATTAGTAGAGAATGCAATGGCTTAGGGTTGACTATAAATCACGACAAGACTAAATTAGTCTGGTACTGCGCTGCTCATAAAAAAGTTTATTGCACTGGCAGGTATCTCAGTGTAAATGGAACTAAAATCCAAGAGGTTGATGCCTTTAACTACCTAGGTGTGCATCTAGACTCTACCCTGAGCATAAAGAAACATATTGAGAGCATTGCGAATAAAACAAACCATCTGGGCTTTAAGTTTTCCCGCTTGAGATATTTAATGAGAGAGCCAGATGCTACTACATTGTATAAACAAGCTATTTTACCGCATTTTGATTACTGCAGCTATATTATAGATGCGGGAAACAAAAGCGACATTGATCAGTTGCAAATCATACAGAATAGAATGTTGAGATGTATCCGCCGTGTCAGGGTCTGGGAAGATTCTGTAAAAAATCTGCATGATATCTGTGAAATTCCCTTTTTAGGACCCAGAAGAAATGAATTGCTGATGTCACTTATATACAGTAAAACCCAAAAATCCCCACCTGTTAAGCCGGTTGCATGTAGGACCAGAAATGATTATAAATTAAACTATAAACTCCCCTTCCCTCACACGGCAAAGCTCAGAAAGAGCCCTAAGTATAGAGGATTAGTATTATGGAACAAATTATCACATAGTATCCAAACAGCGGAAACAAAAGAGAAATTCAAAAAGAAAACTAAGAACTGGTTCATGACTAATATGAGAGGGAAAAGGGAAACTGCTCTGAGAAACCGTCAGCGCTAGGACTTTAATGCTACATATAATTGTGATTATGATCAGTGCTGATTTGACCTGCTGAGGTCCCTTATAACCTGATGAGGTTGTGCCCACAAACTCTCGTACATGCTCATGGAGGACACATTTTATTTCCCTTTACTCACTCATTTGTAAATACCTCATTGAACTGTATATATCGTGTAACTTGATGTTAATTGACAGCCTGTCTAAACCTTGACAGCCAAACTCCAACTGCAAACGCTACAGATCAGTCAACTATAACATGGAACTTTGGAGTTATCATGCAAAATTATAAATAGTACTTGCCTGTATATACTGTAACCTCTGCAATAGAATACAACAACGTAGCACTAATGTATAGCACATGTAGATGTTATAACTACAATTGTAATCGACAATCTGACCGCTGTATGTTTGTATGAGGACAAAAACTGAAAACGGAAGATCATCAGTAAACGGAAAGCTAATGATGTTTTCAATAAAAAAAAACAAAAAAAAAACATATTGACTACCGTAATCTCCTGCGTATAAGGCGCGTCTTATACGCCAAACAAAATGCTGCTGAGTCTTGTACGTGGGAGGGACATTACCTTGAGTTTGGGGTGCGCCTTATAGGGGGGGTATTTTTACTATAGAACAGTACTAAATTAACAAAAAATCTGCCCTTAGGGGTGCGCCTTATACGTGGGACAGGCCTCCCTGAGTTGGGGTGCGCCTTATACGCGGGAGATTACGGTAATTTCTAATGAATTCTGAGTAAATACTGACATGTATTGACTAATTGACATATATGGACTAATTGCTGACAAAGAGTGAGTAATTACTGATATATTTTGACTAATTTGTCAGTGATTAGTCAAAATATATCAATAAGAGTCCTTCACTTTTTTTCAAAATATGTCACTGTGTATGGACTTTTTGTCAGCAATTAGTCAATGGTGTAGAGGTACACGTTATTAAACCATAGGAGTTGGATACCGTCTGGGGGCTGTGTACAAATGACGTCATGCAGGAGGGGGTGAGGGGGGGTCCCACTTGCCATGACCAAGCATGACAAGGGGGGGAGGGGGGGTCATGGGCTGCATGACATCATGTCATCAAGAAATCACAATATGCTTTGGTTTTGGCAAGAACAAAAACTTTTGTAAAAAGATTTGTAAAGGTAGGGACGTTTAATGCATTTATCTGACATAAATTTATTACCTATAGGCCCTACATGCATGCTTTCCTGAGACATCTCACTCAATGAGTGTCACTGCCATCAATGTCAGTGTAAAATCAAGGTGATGTCCAGGCCACTATAAGGGGGCACTACTACTCTATCCTACCTATACCAATTTAACCCTTTTTGAAAACTGCTGCCCTCAGAAAACTGCTGCCCTCAGGATCTAAAATGATGCATCTAAAATACCCCTGAACTGCTGCTGTTGCCTCAGGGCAGCATCCATAGTAATCCACAGGCTTCTTTTTGAAAAGGTGTGATATTCCCCCCCCCTCCTTGAGATGTCAAAATTATTTTGCTCCTCCCCCAATCCACCCCCTATCGGAATCCCACTGTTGATAAATAATGAACACTCCCCTGGAGCTCTCCACCACCCTGTTGCTATTGTAGGGGCTCGTAGATCGTGATATAGTGTGAGCGTCTCCCTCGAGAGGGCGTTTCGAGCGGTGCGCCCATCACCGGTAGTCACTAGAGGTCTCCGCGACCCCTGGTCTCTGCGGGGTGGTGGCAGCACTGTTCGCCTCGCTCCAGCTCCTACCTGGGGCCGGGGAAGGCGTTAGTCTGGCTGTAGCTGCCAACGGAGTCGGACCACCTTTACCTGAGCTTGCTCTATAGCTAAGCAGTACACTTCGAGGTGGATGTAAAACATATACCGTAATAAATACGTGCCGGTTGCACTAACCCGAGATACCTTGTCTGGTTTTCACTTCGAACTAGTCGAGACATTAATCCGAACCACTACACTATTTTCACTGAGGGGATGCTTGGGGAGATGGAAAAGGGACCTCCCCACCAAACTTACTCTCCACATCTTTGTCTGAATGGAACTCTATTGGACTCACCTTATTTGCAGATTCTACAGTAAAATGCTGAGGTGACTCGATGATTGCTTTGTAAGATCCTAAATTGGAACTATGATTACAATCAATGGTCTCCTGAGAATTTGTGATGCTTTCTGAATTTTATTTTTTCTATTAGGCCACTCACTAAAGTCAAAGTTTTCTGCCTGAAACCTATTTTTAGTACACTTGTATATGGTTCAAGTTACAGATTAAATCAATACATTCAATATATCAATACATTCAAGCTCTTGAACTATATGATCCTTAATAATAACTGTTCTCGATTTTCTCTTCGCTGACAAGTGTACAGCTTTCGCTGCAAAGAAGGCAGACTATTAACTGTATTGGACTATTGATCTAGACAGTTTTTAAGCCCTTTTGTGACAGGAAATACTTGTGTATGATCACTACCATAGTACTCCGCGTATAACTATAAGGCACGGAAATGGTACATCCTGCATATAGGGACCCATACATTATATAAGCTGACAGTGTTTGGCATGTTTCTCTGTTCATTTGTTGATCGGTGCTAGTTTTTCACTTTGCATGGATCTTATCCTTTATTGCCAATTCACACCCACTATATGTCCGTTTGAACCATTTTAATTTGTTTATAACCTATAGGCCTTCACTATTGATGCACTTTGGGGGGGGGGTATCTCTCCGCATGACGTCATGCTGAGGGGGGGTCAAGTGTTGTATGACGAAACATGACAAGGGGGGGAGGGGGGGTCAAAAATGGTCCAAAAATGCATGACATCATTTGTACACAGCCCCCTGACGTGGCGGGTGAGTCGAGTCGTCGGACGTTCCTCAGGTTCCGGATAGGTGGCAGCACCGATCCGGGTCTGTGGGGACATCTGACGACGAACACCTGGGTCCGTATATAAAGCCCAGGGCTCAGCCGCTACGTCAGAGGCCCTTCTGGCCTCCACACCATGTAAACCATTGTCTTTTAATATTAGCTGCCTCTTTGACATCATCCGGCAGCCGTGAGTGTGCGTTAAGTAATAAACCTAACCATTGGCATACACTTGGAATACTGTCTTACTCTTTCTTTCCGAACCGTAAGACCCGAACCCCCCAGGTCCGTAAGGCCACAAACCCTTACACTGGTGCCGTGACCAGTTAATTCTGGTGTATAGCCCGGACGTTATAACGTCCGAACGGCTGGTACATGGGTTAGACACCCTCAGGGAAGCTAACCCAGCAGGGCAATCACTTGCCCAAGAGAATGGAAATGGATCATTAATGCTCCAAGCCCATTCGGACTCGCAAGATGCGGAATCAGCATCTTGGAGAGATCCCGGACCCCACTATAATGATAGTGAGGAGAATCTGCCAGACTCTGTACGACGCGAACAGTCTATACAGAGACATAGTAACTTAATAGGCCAACAATCACTTGTTGATGAATTAAGTGATTCGATGTTCGAAGTTGGTGGTAGTACTAACCCAGAACATCCGGCACCAATGCGAAAAAGGGTAACATTCGGAGAACTACCTTATAGATTACCCAGGCCCGAATTACCAATATTAGATTATAGCGCTATAGATGGCGACTTAACCTATGCGGTACCGGAAGGTGAGGAATTAAAACGACCGGATGTCCTGTTGTTGAATGAAACTTATGTAACTTTGAACGAGAATTTAAATACCTTGGTCAAAGCTAAGGATGAAGTATTCCATGAAAAACTTCAGCTGGAAGAAGACCTAACTGGCATGCGAAAGGAATTCGAAGCCAGAAGGAGTGAGTACATGAAGGAACTCGAGAATGAAGAATTAAAACTTCAATCAATGAGAGAATCATTCAACAAAGAATATGATAATAGGCACATTCGTATCCAAACATACATAGATACGAACGACCAACTAAACCTTGATAAGGCAAAATTCGAATCCGAAATTCGCCATTATCAGGACGAGTTGGATAAATTGAAACTTCAGTGTAGTAAACAAGCTGAAGACAATGAAACCATCCGGGTAGGCATTATAGCTTACAACAAACAACTGGAGGAGGATAGACAGAAACTCACAAATGAGCTTCAGGAATTGCAGACTACTGCAATAACTCTAGATAAATATGTAGAAGCAGCCCAGTTAACTATAGGTAATATAGATCCAGCTGTGGTATCTACAATGTTGGGAAAGACATCCAAAGATGCAACTCCAATTAGATACAGCCCATTCGTTGATGATGGGGCTGACAAGAATGTAGTATCCGGAATCTACAAGAAACCGGATAATACCGCAGTAAATGGAACCGCATCTAAACCAGCAATTTCAATGCTGGATACGATAGGTCCGGCACCACCCATACCAGATTTGAGTCACAAGATTAAAGCGACTCACGATGGTGCTACAGGGAATAATAATAATACACCCGTGGCACAACCAAGAGGACCAATGAGGCATATGTTGACACCACCTTCATATTTCCCCCAACCCGGCCACAGTACACCAGCAGTACCAAGATTACCGAATCCACCTCCGGGTTCTGGTAATGGTCCTACTGATGGACGTTTTCCGAGACCAAACCCGCCACAAAACAATATTAATGGCGGGATGTATCAATCAAGAACATCTTCCTATGGATATAGAAATAATTATAATCCATCAGGAAGTAGTAATTACCAAAATGGTAATAGCTATAACCAGGGATGGAATCAAAATAATTCTTACCCTAGATATGCGTCTTCTGGAAACACCGGTCACAATGGTGGATGCCCTGGTGGTTCATCCGGAAGCTATAATAATAATGGTCCACCAGGAGGAAACCCTCCGGGCGGCCCAGGAGGATCCGGATCCGGAGGATCAGGATCAGGAGGAGATAGACTACGCGGATGTAATAATCCGGCACGTAGGCAGGCACGGATACCCCCTCCATATGATTCTAATGATCCATGGAAGGACAGGTATCAAGCTTTTGTCGACGAAGTCAATTGTAGTGGCTGGACAAAAGAAGAAGCTCTGCCATATTTGATCTGTTGGTTAAATAAAGGCGGAAAAGTAGCTCTCAACCAATGGAGAGCAGCTTACGGAATATACGGTACCTATGATCAATTGGTCGAATGTGCCGCATACCTTTTCGGATCAATCGTTAGAGAAGATCCGTGGGTAAGCTTTAAGAAGAGAACACAAAAACCTAAAGAATCACACAAAGTCTTTGGTTTGGAGCTACAGGACTTGCTTTCGAAAGCACGTCCAAATTGGGCTCATGACGATGATTGTTATCTACAAGAATTGTTTATACAATTCTACAGTGGATTGCGAGATCCGGATCACAAGCAAGTGGTCTGGGACTCCTGGAAAGATGACACTTCCTTCAGTGATCTGTTCATAGCAATCGATGGACATGACATGAAGAAACGTTTGGTAGGTCTTGGACCTAGTCCAGTAAGAGCAGCTCCATTCCAATACGGAGGTACACCTGCTCCGGTATATGATACTTCCCAGTTAGCTCCGGTTGAATCGAATGAAGTTGATGAGGAAGATGAATATGTCTCCGATGAAAACGGAGAATATATTGGTTCAGTCCAGGTGGCTGGAAAGTATTACCGACAAAAGCGGTATAGGAAAGTACATTCGAGAGGGAGAGGAGGATCTGTTGCTGGTAAAACAGCTTCCGGATCAACTCAACATGGCAGTGTAGCCTCTACGGCGAACTCAACTGTAGCAGCCACTGTTGCTCCGACTAACATGATGGAAACATTAATAGCCGGATTAACAGAAGCTCTAAGGAGACCAAGAGTTGATAAATCTCAAAGGAGATGTTTCAGATGCCAGAAACTGGGGCATTTTGCTCCCGAATGTATGGCTGAGAAGCCTGTTCCGCGTAAACAGGAGGGTGTCTCTGGGATAAGTACAGAGGAAAACTAGAAAGGGATCTCCCGAGGGGCAAAGAAGGGGATCCCAGTGACAAATCTTGCCATAATATCACCATCCGTGATGATATTTCGCATTTAGTAACAAGATCGCCTAACACCGAGGTGGTTGTAGACACCCGGAAGGTTAGGGAAGCTGATATAACAGGTGCCACGGGAGCACAGGGGAAACCAAATATCAGTAACGAGGCAGGCGGCTATGAATTAGCCAAGGTCTGTGGTGCCCACCTGCCCCCGGGTCATCCTTGTCTGGAATTCCTGAAAAGATGTGGATCGACTCCTGGTGTGAAAAATGACGTTCCGATCGTCACGGACATACCCTCTGTTCTAAACGGAAGGCGGTGGTATGTTTGCCTCACTGTTAACGGAAGATCTGCCGAATTCCTTGTGGATACGGGAGCTAGCCACTCTTGTATCTCCAGGGGGTTCTACGATCTTATACCGGATGAACATGATACTCTCAAATCGGGAGGAAGTGCTCAGACGGCCGACGGCAGTACCTTGCAAACGTATGGTAGAACTTGTGTGAAACTACAGTTGGATGGTATACATGACTATGTCATGAGCACCACCGTTGCGGATATAGCAGATGAGGGGATACTTGGGTTGGATTTCGCATCCCTGTATGGTGCTGTGTTAGAACCTCAAACAGGAGTGTTGAGTGTGAGATACCCGTATCCCGTAAAGGTTAGATGTGTACTGAGACAAGTGAGCAGTATGGCTAGTGTGGCACACACTGTGCGAATCCCTCCGGGAGTAACCTGTGATGTGCTTGTAAGAAGTGATCCTGCAATGCGTAATAAACCTGCAGTGATAGAACCGGATGTAGTTACTTTGTCAAGTATCGGATTAAATTCTGTAGACACGATAGTAGCGAATGCATCCTGGTCGGTAGTACCTGTCTCCAATACTGGAAACACTACTATCTACTTGAAAAAGGGACAAGTTTTTGGAAACGTGACCCTTTCGGAAACTGTAACGGATAGTAAGCTAAGCTTACAGAAGGTAACAGGGGATGATGAAATTTCGGAAGACTTACTTAAGTTGTATGAAGAAACTTCATTAGAAGATCCGAAGCACCGGAAAGAGTTCTATGATATGCTCTGTCAGTATCATACTGCCTTTGCCAAACCTGGTGAAAAACTAGGTACGACAAATAAAGTATTACATAAAATAGATACTGGAGATGCTGAACCCTTTAAGATACCGTATAGACGGTTACCTTTAGCGAAAAAGAGAGTAGCTGAAGATGAAATAAACAAGATGTTGGAACAGGATGTAATAGTCCCTTCCAATAGTCCATGGAGTAGTCCTGTGTGTATGGTAACAAAGAAAGATGGTACTATCCGTTTTTGCATAGACTACAGGAAGTTGAATGGAATAACGAAAAAGAATTCGTATCCATTACCGAGAATAGATGAAACCATTGACTCCTTAGGAGGAAACAGCTGGTTTTGTACCCTAGACTTGCAATCAGGTTACTGGCAAGTGGGAATGAACCCTTCAGATATGGAGAAAACTGCATTTTCGAGTCATATTGGATTATTCCAATATAATGTAATGCCGTTTGGACTGTGCAATGCACCTGCAACATTTGAAGCAATGATGGAAACAATTCTAAGTGATTTATTGTGGAAAAGATGTCTTGTATATCTAGACGATGTCATAGTCTTCGGAAAAACATTCGAAGAGTGTTCTAATAACCTGAAAATGGTACTAGAACGTATTATTTCTAATGGTCTCAAATTGAAACCTAAGAAATGCCACATGTTTAGAAAGTCCATAAATTATTTGGGCCGCATCATCAGTGATGAAGGAATAAAGGCTGATCCGGAAAAAATCGAATCAGTTACGAATTGGAATAGACCTAAAACACCCAAGGAAGTGAGGTCCTTTTTAGGATTCTGTTCCTATTACAGGGAATTTATTCCGAATTATTCTAGAGTCAGTTACCCATTACAAGCAATAGCTAACTGGACTCCAGGAAGTACCAAGGAAAAATTTCCTTGGACGCATGAACAGGAAACCGCTTTTCAAAAGCTAAAAGACCTGTTCACGAGTACTCCCGTATTGCAATATCCGAATGAAACGGATCATTTCATACTGGATACGGATGCTAGTAACGATAGCATTGGTGCAGCTCTCTCGCAAGTCCAAAATGGGAGAGAAGTACCGATTGCCTTTGCCAGCAACACACTGAGCAAGACTCAGCGCAATTACTGCACAACCAAAAGAGAGTTGTTAGCAGTAGTCGTATATACCAAGAAGTTCAAACATTTTCTATGGGGAACGAACTTTACTTTACGTACGGATCATTCCTCTTTAAGGTGGCTACTGAACTTCCGAGATGCTGAAGGAATGTTAGGCCGATGGTTAGCCCATTTATCCGAATATGGGCTTGAACATCAACAGATTCAGCATAGACCCGGAGTTAAGCATTTAAATGCTGATGCTTTGTCTCGAATACCAATCCGGAGATGTGATAATCCGGATTGTACTGATTGTGGAGCTCATAGGGCAGTGTTAGCAGGGATTCGAAGACCATTCGTACCCCTAGTTGCCAGTATACTGGATTGGTCTATGGATCACATGACATTTCCAGGAAGCTGACTCGATAACTGCGCAGCTACTGCAATTAGTACCAAAGGGTATACGTCCAGTTAGACCGGAGGTCTCTCTGGAAAATCAAGAAATGAGAAGGTTTCTTGCTCAATGGACCGAGCTTGAAGTACGGAAAGGCGTGTTATACCGTTGGAAGCCATGTAATAATGGTGAGAGAATCATGCAAGTGGTGATACCACATGCTATGAGACATGACATTATGTACTTCTGTCATGGGCATCGGACCAGTGGTCATTTCGGAAGGAAACGCTCGTTAGCACGACTTTCCAAGAAATACTATTGGCCTGGCATGACACGGGACTTGCAAAGATGGGTAATCACCTGTCCGGATTGTTGTAAAAACAAACCCGGACCCGGGATGGGCAAACTTCCCTTATCCCAAGAACTTTTCGGAGTTAGATTCGCAAGAACGGGGTAGATATTATTAGTGGATTTAATACAACCGCTAATGATAATACCTGTATGATGGTAGTGTGTGATTATTATACGAAATACACTAAAGTATTTCCACTACCGGACCACAAAGCAATTACTTGTGCCGAAGCCTTTGTAAAAGGTTGGGTACTAAGTTTTGGTGTACCATTAATGTTACACAGTGACCAAGGCAGAGAATTCGAATCAAATCTCTGGCAGGGTATGTGCGAATACTTAGCTATTTGCAAGACTAGAACCAACCCGTATAGGCCACAAAGCGACGGATTGGTGGAAAGGTTCAATAGAACCCTCATCCAAGTTCTAAAGTCACTCGTTAATGAACATATGGATGACTGGGATGAGCAATGTCATTTCGTGACACATGCTTATAACAGTACGGTACATTCAAGTACAAATTGTTCTCCGAACCTTTTAGTATTCGGAGAGGATTTGATAATGCCTGCTGACCTAGTTTTTGGAGTCGTAGGGATGGACCCTGAACTACCTTGCCATGTAGTTTTTGTGAAATGTTTAAGAGACAGATTTAAAAAAGCATATGAGTCTGTCCGAATTGATTTGGAGAAAAGTGCCAAATGGCAGAAAGTAGGATACGATACCGATCTAAAGCATCGGAAATTCCAATCCGGAGACAGAGTTCTCAGATTACATGAACCACTTAGACACATAAAATTAGCGTCTAATTGGGATGGTCCCTTTACTATAACACAAGTTATCAGTGATTGTACCGTAATTATTAAATCTGACCTTGGTCGACTTTATAAGTCAAATGTGGCTAGATTAAGGAAATGGTCTGGGAGGGAGACCTCCACAGAAATGTATGGTGAAGGTTCCGGAAAGATCCTGAACCAGAATCGCATAATAGACCAGGTAAAGAACACTACAGTGAAGCGCGGTCGTGGTAGACCCAAAAAGTGTTCCGAATCAGTGACACCCACGCCAACACCGATTAAGCGTGGGGGAGTTAAAAAAGTCTCGGCAGGTGAAGACAAAAAGAGGAGGAAAGGTGTTTCTAAGGCTAAGAAGCACCTAGAGAAAGCTCTTCAGACTGTCAGGTCCGATCAAGAACTATCCGAGAAGGGGAGATACGTTCGCCGCAGCCCCCGAATTGCCCAGAGGACTGCAGTGACCTAACCTGTATACACAACGAGTGTAATGTTTACATTTAGAGGAACGGATGACAAATGACCCGAAAGGCTTATTTGTCGCCGCCGCATGATGTACCAATGGGTAGTGGACGGATAATCCGGTGGATTTGCTTAAGCTTTCCATAATCTCCACTTAAATCCCCAGACGAGTCATCGGTGTGAGCGATAATTACCTAAAAACAATCAGTTTGTTGATGTACCGCCTGTAGCACGTGCGTTTCCGCATGACGTCACAGTGTCCAGTCTCGGCTGACCTCTCGTGACCCCGCGCGCAACGGGGAAATGACGTCACGAATGCTAGCCTGTCGCCATATTGTTTTTCGGTAACGTCCAAGACGGTCGAGCTCGCTCCCTTCTTGGATTTTACCGGCTAGCAAACCCCTCGCTGCTCCTCCAGAGTCTGTCTCCTGGTAGACAGACTCCGTTTGTGTCGGCCCCGGCGCCGTAAAAGCCGGAAAAAGGAGTAGTTTACTCCCGTGGGCGATTCCCCAGTCATGGCTGAGGAATCCGTAGCTGCAGCCAAGCTATCCGGTGACCCGGATAAGCTGACTCCGTCCGCAGAAGCTTTTCCGGAAGCTTTGTCGCCTGTTACACAGGAAGAGAGCGAGATGATGGACGTGGAGGAATCCACGGATCGCTCGTTCGAGGAGAAACTGGCTTCATTTTCACTAAATGAGCCGGAGAAGATGCTATCTCCACTCCCACCAGAGGGATCCGGAGCGACTGCGAGTGCTGAACCCGCAGCGACAGAGTACGAGACCACACAAGTCGACGGCTCGAAGGACCAGTGGAAGCCAGCAGTGGCTGACCCGTTCCCAGTGGAATATGATGGTCGCTACCTGTATGTCCACCCGGAACTACAGGCACAAGTGACCTACGCAGACGGGACACCAGTCAGGTTGGACCCGAAAGTTAGGGTAGCCCGTTGCGCGCGGGGTCACGAGAGGTCAGCCGAGACTGGACACTGTGACGTCATGCGGAACCACAAAGGAGTACTGGGAGGCCGCTGCTAACTTCGAGCAGTGGGATGAAGGTATTTATATTACCGAGCAGGAATTAGTGGACGTCCAGAACGGTTCACTAATTGGTATGGACCGAGGTGCAGCCATTCGGACGGTTCTCGTCCGCCGAATGACTGCCGAACGGGAGGCTCAGGAAGAGGCTAAGAGGGCCGCGGAAGCACCCGCACCTCCTATCCCTGACCTGAAACTCTCCACCAGAAGTTCAGCCAGTGCTACACCAGCCACCGGCAGCACTACCACCCAGGTAGGAGCCTCGACCTCCAGCACATCCGGAACCCAGGAACCGGAGGAAGACTGGAAGGTCAGCAAGAACCGAAGGTCCGCTGCTCGGAAACTTAAGAATCTCCCGGATTCTGCTAAGGCCGAGCCGAAACCCAGCACTTCAACCACCGGTAGTACTGCCATGGAGGTTGAATCGTCTGACGAGGAGTCTGTGCACGAGTCCTCGGTTGAGTATGATGAGAAGGCCACTCCATCAACTCAAACCGAGGCCGAACGCTGGGCTAACGCCAAATCCGGATTCAAAACCCGGATTCCGACGTGTTTCTCCGACTGTGCGTACGGAGTGAAGAAGGACGGCTCTACCCTCTATGCCTGTCCAGACTCAGTCAATAAGAACGATGAGTCGGATGATGAAGATTGGATGCGTCTTTCGGACGAGGACCCCAATCCGAGCAAAGCCTATCGAAAGATGTGGCTTATGCTAAACCATACCGAAGGGTATTACACTTATACCCAGAGGAGGAAGCTGCGTTGGGCTTTAGAGAAGTGGTACGGTGACGACCAAAAGTCCTGTCCCTTCTCTATCTGCCAGGATGCGAGTGATGTCTCGATCCGGACCTGGAGTACTCCAGCCCGGTTTCAACGGCATCTGGTAGAGGCCCACTTCCACCATCTCCCTGTTTACATTTGTGATCCGAGTTATGGTAAGAAGGGCAAGAAGTGTACTACGAAGGTGCAATACAACCGACGTAGTGATCTGGCTAGACACCAGAAGAAATGCCACGCAGAAGGTTTGGACGGGGCACGGAAGCGCATCATGGAGCTTCATCAGGAACTCATGAAGGAGTTCGACAGTCTGAGCGAGGATGCTTGGTCTAAGATCCGACCAGGGGACCAAGTCCTCTGCGAAGTTCCGAAGACCAAGGATTCGAAACTCAGAGCAAAGATAGTCCTGACTCCTGGAAAGGGTAAACTGGACATGCACGAGTCTCTCTGGCAGAAATGCGAGGAATCCGGAAAGGATGCAAAGAGAGCTCGTGAAAGGAGCAGGAGAGATCAGAACCGTGGCGGCAACGGTAATGGTCAGGGCACGACTAAACCGAAAGTCAGAGCAGAGGACCGTTCCAGGTCCCCTCTGGCTAGGCACCCCGCAGAGCAGGCTCAGGGCACTCCGGTGTTCAAGAAGCCCGAACCTGCCGGATACGCTGGAGCCGTATCTAAGCCTGGGAAAGTGACTTCTCGAAACTTTCCATCCTTAAACCAGGGACCTGGACCTGAGAGCCAGACTTTGGTGGTAGGAAAGGATGGTCGCCTTATGCCAAAGAAGACCACCGCATCCGCTGCCGCCGGATCTGCATCCGCTCCAGCCACCCCACCAGTTACCTTTACCCAGGAGCAGTTAAACATGCACCTGCAAATGGGACTGAAACAGAATGTACCACCTGCCTACTGTGTACCAACGGCAGGTGTGTCCGGAAGCCCTAAACCCGGAAGTGGTCCACAGGCCGCCTCGACTCCTCCCAAGGCTGTCGCTGCACCTGCGAAACCAAAAGACGCTATTACCATTAAAACCGGTAATGCGGAAGTTTGGTTCGAGAAGTCTCGCCAGGGGGAGGCAGATGTCCAAAAGGCCATCTACACCCACTGGGAGAAGTGTGTTCGTGAAAAAGCGACCGAGTTTCATCAGGGTCTCCTAAATGACACCCTGATGTGTATGAAACAGGTGGGCGACGCTGAAAAGCAACGCCTCGAGACCCTCATCCGGGACGATGTGAAGGCCCAGGAGGAGGCTGCCGCAGCTGCCCAAGAAAGGCAGCTATGGATGTACACGTGTTGGAGAAACGTGTAAAAGAGGAGATCACTCGGAACACCAATCTGAACACTAAGTTCATGAGGGTGTTCGGAGTCGACTTGGACGAGTGGGACGGCACTCCCGAGTCGGCTCTAGCTCTTCTTAAGAAGAAGCATGCTAAGAAATCCGTTTAAGCATGCTAGGGTTATTTCTTCTATAATTTTTTTCGAATGACCAGATATAGTCTTTGCGGAACCCTATAGGTCTGCGAATGTTTTATTCACTAGTGTATGAACACCTATAGTATGTGTTCCGGGTCCCTCTTATGACCAGCTTATTGTATAATTCAGGTTGTATAACCCTTATTGCACCCTGAATAGCCTATTCGGATTTATAACTTCACCTATGAACAATCCGATAGTAGACTTGCTGCTGTGAGACGTATCCGGATGCCAGTTCCAGATCCCTGCTGTTACCCGTGCTAACCACTTACTAGGATGGACTTTACGATTTACCTCTACAACTCATCTGTACTCCCGAATGGACTTATATCAAATACTACTATTACTTCCGGATCAACCTATATTGGACTATTATTTACTTATGTCAACTAAGCTTAAAAAGGATTACGTTTTCTACATAGTTGACACATCCGGACTATTATTCTACAATCTACACCATTCGGATATACTATAAACTTTAGCACTACTAGAGGATTGTGGGTAGCTGCCCCAAAATCAACTACCGTGTTCACTCTATATAAGGAAACCATAAACTTTAGCACGTCCATCCCGTGGTTAGCTGACCACACCTACCTACTAGTACCCGGAGGATACAGCAGAAGACTTCAGCAGCATTTATAATTTCTGTATATTGTATATAATGTCATATTTCTATTTTTTTATAATATATGTATGTGCATATCCACTAGATACATATTATGATACGGGTACATAGATATTTCTTGATACGGATCTCTGATTATTATTAGTATTCATATTATAAGATCCGTTAAACCTCACCAGAAAACACATATTATTGTCCTGCGAGACAAATTGTATAATAAGTATATTGATCTGGTGCTATAAAGGTTATTAGGTACACGGTGATAATATATCATTATTATATTCATTACCACACCGTGAATTTTTTTTCTTTTCTTTTCAAGTGTATGGTATAAATAATCCTATTCGTACTACTCACGGAATCCTTAACGGATTCGTATGTTAATAATATACGACATGTCATTATATAGTGAAGTTACTATAACAGTCTTCTTTAAGACTATATATACAAATGTGGTGTTAATAACTACAAACACACATACGGATGTTATTATGTGATATATTTATTGTCGACAGTTCCGTTACACATAACTGTCATCATCACATGTATACGATTCATATTACTTGTCTTATTAGTTATACCGTAAATATAATATAATATTATGTGGTATAATAATTTAGCAGACAGTTCCGTTTCACATAACTGTCTCTTGTTCAAGTAATTCGTATAATATTTCAACATCCTAATCGTTATTTGTAACTACATTTCACTATCGAATATATATATGACATTCGGTTCATACTTATTTTGGTGTTAATGTTATACCTATGGTTGTACCTCTATTACTAAAGGTTTAGACATGTAGAAATGTTATCCTAGTAATGTTATAACTATAACACCCTCCTAAATGTCTGGGGGAGTGGTGTAGAGGTACACGTTATTAAACCATAGGAGTTGGGTACCGTCTGACGTGGCGGGTGAGTCGAGTCGTCGGACGTTCCTCAGGTTCCGGATAGGTGGCAGCACCGATCCGGGTCTGTGGGGACATCTGACGACGAACACCTGGGTCCGTATATAAAGCCCAGGGCTCAGCCGCTACGTCAGAGGCCCTTCTGGCCTCCACACCATGTAAACCATTGTCTTTTAATATTAGCTGCCTCTTTGACATCATCCGGCAGCCGTGAGTGTGCGTTAAGTAATAAACCTAACCGTTGGCATACACTTGGAATACTGTCTTACTCTTTCTTTCCGAACCGTAAGACCCGAACCCCCCAGGTCCGTAAGGCCACAAACCCTTACAATATATTAGTAATTACTCATTATTTGTCAGCAATTAGTCAATATATGTTAGTAATTACTCATTATTTGTCAGCAAATAGTCAATATGTCAGTAATTACTCACTATTTGTCAGCAATCAGTCAATATATGCCAGTACTTAGTCATTATAAAACAACACTTAGTCCATATATGTCAGTAATTACTCACAATTTGTCAGATATAGTGAGCAATTACTAACATATTGACTAAATGCTGATAAAATGTAAGTAATTACTATCATGTATTGACTAATTGCTGACAAATAGTGAATAATTACTAACATATTAACTAACTACTGACAAATAGTACATAGATACTGACATATTTTGACAAATACCAGTCAAGGCAGGATGCACAATTGAATCAATGGCTATTTCTCTGTTATATATTGACTAATTGCTGACAGATTGTGAGTAAATACTGACATGTATTGATAATTGCTGATATAGAGTGACTAAGTACTCACGTATATTGATTAATTGCTGACAAATTGAGTAAATACTGACATATATTGACTAATATCTGACAAATTGTGACTAAATGCTGATAAAATGTAAGTAATTTCTACCATAGATAGTCCATAGATACTGACATATTTTGACAAATAAAAGTCAAGGCAGGATGCACAATTGAATCAATGGCTATTTCTCTGTTATAAATTGACTATTTGCTGACAAATTGTGAGTAAATACTGACATTTATTGATAATTGCTGATATAGAGTGACTAAGTACTGACGTATATTGATTAACCGCTGACAAATAGTGAGTAATTACTATCATACCATAGCACTAACACTAACCTGTTATAGCCTTAAACTCAATACATGTACCATAAAAACACAGATTAACAAACAGAATGACGTCAACATTTTCAACATTTTTGGTGGTGGGTTTTGCCGCAGACGCGCAGAAATTCCCCCCCCCCCTCGACTGTACCCAGGTAGTCAAATATTTTTGGGCCCCCCGCGTCAGAGGTGCGGCAAACTTTCGCGCCCCTCTTTGATCTATAGTAGCATGCAGGCTTTTTGGCTAAAAAGGGTCAATTTTTTTTAGCCCCCCTCAAAAGGGGTCAAATTTTTTTTCACCTGCCCTGCCCTGCCCCTCCAGTCACAGGATCGAAAATTCTTTGACCCCCCCCTAGTCAAGGCCTCAAAGAAATCTTAACCCCCTCAAACCCCACCAGCCCCCTCCCCCTATTAAAAAATTATCACCCCCTAAAAGATGCCCTGACTGGGTGTAAAAAGCTGAAATATCCTTTTCAAATCCACTTGCCTTAAAAAAATAGCCCAGATTTTGAGCGCGTACCATTTTTCGAAGCCCGATGGGCTCTCGAAAAAAATATAGTATCTTTTCGAATTTGGAACCAATGTAAAGTACAATACTTCATAATTCTCAGAATCAGATACACTTGAGTGGGAATTGAAATTAAATGCTGAAAAATGATGATTTTCATTAGCCCAGCTGCAGTTTAAACAGAGCATTTTTCACATGTGTAGCATTCCCATAGGGATAGCATTGGAAGTCTGAGTCACAAAAACTACCAGCCCTCCCGACTTCAGGACCAAATGGGCAGTACTAAAAATTGGAGTACAGAAACCATTCAAATATCAGGTGAAAGAGCATGACATGAATAATCTACATCTCAAAACACTTGAATGAACTATAAGCTTCCACTAACAGTGTCAATTTGTTTGAAAAATTTACTCCAAATTACTACGGTCAACTTCAAGTTCAACACACATAGAAACTGAACCGGTAACCACACCGCACCAATTTGACAAACAGAAGCTAGTTGATGTCATGTCTGAATTGATTTCACTGTAACCAAGCACCCAGCATTGTCACCCACATCACTGTAACTAAGGCAGTTATGTGTTGTATCTGGTTCCTGGCATTGCCCTGCAGTTCCCTGGTTTGGAAAAGCAGGGCCCTAGACAGGGGGGTCCCATGTCCCTTGTCGATTTTAAGAAATGGCTGTTGTCCCTTGTCACCCAACCCCATGTCCCTTGTCGATTTTAAGATGTGACCTTGTCCCCTTGTCGATTTTAAGAAGTGGTTTTGTCCCTTGTCACCCATTCCCAGGTCCCTTGTCGATTTTAAGAAGTGGCCTTGTCCCCTTGTCGATTTTACCCATCTGGGGCCCTAAAAGCACCAAAAATGGACCACTACCCCCCGGGCACTACCCTCACCTTTCCAAGGCCCCCTACACTTAAATACTGGTCACAGGAACTTCTAACCCGGATGAAATGAAAGGTATGGATGTAAGGATGAAGGCTGGTATGTTTATATTTTGATTTGACCGAAGTCTTCAGGTCGGAATTCACGATTTCCCGCGGGCAAAAGACCCATTTGCTTTGCCCCCGCTTGGGCCTGTTTCTGTCCTGCGCACTGATTTTAATAGTCTGATAAATGACATGCCAAAAACGGGAGCCGATTTGGACAATTTTTTTTTTCTCCTGGATTGGTTTATTCCCCCCTTCAATCCCACGGTTTCACAAAGCTCCCGTTTTTTTCATAGGTTTAGGCCATGGTAAGTCAGGTTAGGGAGTGGTCATTTTTTAACAACAGGGGGGGGGGCGAAAACTTTTCCGTCCTCCCCTCGGAGGGGTCTGAAAATTTTCCGCCCCCTTTTATTCTTTAGCGGTGCCATGGACCTGAAACACTGGATATGAAAGAAAGGCCTTCTTTGGGAGAGCTGTGCCATGGGTGTGTTTTCACCATCTGCCACTAGATGGCAATGGAAATCCTTATGTGTCACTAGGTGGCAGCACAGAGCCAGCATGTTAAACATCTTATATTTTATTTATTCATAACTTATTCTTCCAAATAATATGTAAATTTTGTATATATAACTATAATTAACCATTATGGTAATGCACAGATAGATTATCTATGCAATGAAAACAGTACATCTGTAAAAGAGAGAGAAATGAGTGTGCTGCCCCCTGGTGGGTAACTATGGAAGTCTCCTACAAAATCTTGCAGTCACTGGCCCTTAGGAGATAATTTTCTTCTGTCCCTTAAGATTTTCATAGATCCATGATTCAAAAGGATTTGGATAGCTATTTTCTTCATCTAAGTGACCCAAGTGATTTCTGATGGAAATCACAAGAAGAAAATTTTCTAGGAGGGGGCAATTTTTCTAAAAAAAATCTTCAAAAATGGAGCCTTTTCTCAAAAATAGCCACTTTTTATAACATGATGAAATAAGGTGAGTGACCAGAATCTACAAATAAAGGGCTTTCTGATGCTTTTTGAATAAAAGAGCTGTGACATAACTAAGTTGGGAAAAGAAATTATCTCGGATTGGTCATTCTGATAGAAATATAAAGCTAATTCAGGCCCAAACTCATAAAGTGGCAGTCAGGAGATAATTTTCTTTTGTCACTCAGAATTGTGATAGATCCATGATTCAAAAGGATTTGGATAGCTATGTTCTTCATCTAATTGACCCAAGTGATTTCCGATCAAAATCAGAAGAAAAAATTTTAGGATGGGGGCAATTTTTGACAATTTTTCAGAAAAATCTTTAAAATCGCAGCCTTTTCTCAAAAATAACCACTTCTGATATCATGATGAAATAAGGTCAGTCAGAAACTACAAATCAAAGGCTTTCTGATGCTTTTTATTTCAAAGAGCTGTGATATAGCTAAGTTTGGGAAAGAAATTATCTTGGATTGGTCATTCTGATAGAAATATAATGCTATTAAATTCAGCCCTGAACTCATAAAGTGGCAGTCAGGAGATAATTTTCTTTTGTCACTTAGAATTGTGATAGATCCATGATTCAAAAGGATTTGGATAGCTATGTTCTTCATCTAAGTGACCCAAGTGATTTCCGATGGAAATCAGAAGAAGAAAAAATTTTAGGATGGGGGCAATTTTTGACAATTTTTCAGAAAAATCTTCAAAATCAGAGCCTTTTCTCAAAAATAACCACTTCTGATATCATGATGAAATAAGGTCAGTCAGAAACTACAAATCAAAGGGTTTCTGATGCTTTTTAAATCAAAGACCTGTGACATAGCTAAGTTGGGGAAAAAATTATCTTGGATTGGTCATTCTGATAGAAATATAAAGCTAATTCAGCCCCAAACTCATATAGTGGCAGTCAGGAGATAATTTTCTTTTGTCACTTAGAATTGTGATAGATCCATGATTCAAAAGGATTTGGACAGCTATGTTCTTCATCTATGTGACCCAAGTGATTTCCGATAGAAATCATGAGAAGAAAATTTTCTAGGAGGGGGTCAATTTTTGGCAATTTTTCAAAAAAATCTTCATAATCGGAGCCTTTTCTTAAAAATATCCACTTTTGATATCATGATGAAATAGGGTCAGTCAGAAACTATAGATCAAGGGCTCTCTGATGCTTTTTGAATCAAAGAGCTATGACAAAGCTAAGTGGGGCAAAAAAATTATCTTCTGTAGGTCATGTTAAGGTCTACCATTAGTAGTTCGCATTTCTCCCACCAGGGACCCATGGCACAGTTGATAGACTGCAATGCTATACTGATTCAAATCCAGTCTTTCAGGTCCGTGGCGGTGCGTGGGTTTTTTTTTCCGGCAAAAGGGCCGAATTTTCCCAGCCTAAGAGGGGTCTGACTTTTTTTTGTCCCCCCCTCCAAACCCACCAACCCCCCTGTTGTTAAAAAATGACCACTCCCTAACCTGACTTCCCATGACCACTCCCTAATTAGGGATAAAAAACAAAAGTCATAGTTTGTGAATTTTGAAAAGATTTTAACATGGTTTATAGTTGAGATCTTTCAAAATACAATGCAGTTTACATTGTTCAATTGAATGTCTGAGTTCCTCGATGGCCCCCGGACGTAAAACTTTTACAGAAAAAAGAAAAGAATTTTTTCAATATTTTTTCTGTTAGTGTATTATGCAGTGAGTGTGCACAGAGCGCACTCACTGCATAAGGAGGACGGAAGATTTTTGGCTTTCCCTCAGATAAATTGTCATATCTTTTTTCCAGGTTCGCATATAGAAAATCAAGTTATATCATTGTGGAGAGAACATTCTTGGGATAAATATGGCATTTTTTCAAAGATAAATAGCCAAGCATGTGTTTTTATCAAGAGTGGGAAGTCAGACTTTGGTAAATGGACCATATTCTGCTCACCCTTTTTTCCTGCAGTTTTAGCTAAAATGGACCTCTAATATATTGGTTTGCGCCAATTTCCGCCAGTAAATTGAAATAAAACAATAACAGGACCTGAAAATTAACATGTTAAGGCATATTCTGGGAAAGTGTGAAAAACTGACATAAACATCAGAAATAAGGGCCCGGAAATCAAAACTCCTTAAAATTATGTATAATCTATGGATGGATCCCATTTTTTTAAAACCATAGGGAACGGCTATATTTTAGCTCTGTTTTGAGGGGTCAAACATCAAAATCCTCGAAATATTAAGTGAAATGTGAATGATTTTACATTTCAAGATTTTACAGAAATTCCACTGTATGCAAGCCCACAACCCTTCAGCTATGAAAGTTACACACTTAACTACTGGTTTTTAAACCACCATATATAAACTACTATATATAAAATACCTCGGCCCTCGAAGGCTGGCCACCGGAACTGTCAAAACGGAAGTAGTATTGATGGCGTGATTAGTAAAAGCTTAAAGATAATTACCCATAATTTCTATTATTTAGTTCTTCCTTATTCTTAGGTCTAAAAATACCATTATTTCTATGCATATATATATTCTCTTCAAGAGGGTTTCAATGGTTTTGTTAACTTTTTGTCCATTATCACAGCGGGTCCCACTCCCCATGACCAAGCATGACAAGGGGGGAGGGGGGGTCATGGGTGTTATAATATGTCAAAATATTATCTATATAATATTTCTAAAGACTTTGGTTACCTAGAATGATTATTTCTAGTCCTGTTAATATTGACCAATCAGAAGCCAGCACCACCTGTATGCTGCAGAGAGTTGTTTGTCCTTGACCTCACACTGAATACACTGTCATGGCCGACCAGTCTAGATCCCAGACCTGTGTTGTAGTTTCTATCTAAATACCTGACTCCCAAGATGGTGACAGCGAATAATTTTGAGAGTATGTGGTAGATGGATATCTAGACAACACCTGGAGGTCAGGATTTTTGCCGGATGGTCAAATGGGAAAGGAGATGGAAACAGATTATGGTGTGGTATTTTCATATGAAATGTATACATGTGCCTAGGGCTACAGACCTAAGGTAAGACAAGCCTTTCTTTCATATTGCACACCCACCTGCTGTGTTGCCCAATGCCAAGTCAAGCTGAATTTACCAAGGCAACATAATTATTGACAGTTTCTGTTGTAAAGTGACTGGAGAGAGACTTTGTCAGTGTCACTGCTCCAGAGCATCCATACTCCATAGCCAGACCCATAGCCACCTGTCTCAGTGAAAGTGTCTCAGAGAAAGCCCCTATAGACTGCATTTCCTTTTGTTTTATTCTGAACCATGGCCAAGTTTAGTCCCCCTGACCCGTTCACCTTTGAGGAGCCCTCAAAGTGGCCAGAATGGAAGGAGAGGTACATGAGGTTCAGATCTGTCACTAAACAAAAGAATGAGGATGGGGATGTCCAAGTGTCATCACTGATTTATTGCATGGGTAGACAAGCTGAGAACATTTTTAAGTCATTCCGCTTCGACCCCATCGCACAGCCAACCGCTGCCATACCACATCCGATAGACCCTAAAGACAACTTCGATGTAGTCATGAAAAAGTATGACGCGTACTTTATACCTAAAAAGAATACCATTCACGAGCGTACAAAGTTTTACCACAGAGTCCAAGAGTCAGGCGAGTCGATCTAGTGTTTTCTCCGAAGCTTGCATGCGATAGCGGCGCATTGTCGGTTTGAAGATAAGGAGGATGAGCATATTCGTGACAGGTTCATCAGTGGCCTGAGCGACAAGACAATGTCGAAGAAGCTCCAGCTCGAACAGGACACTCTCACCTTGGACAAAGCGGTACAGCAAGCCCGACATAACGAGCTCGTCCAGATGCAGAACGAGCCATCAGCAGCCGTCAACGCCGTTAGGGATGGTGGAAGGAGAAGAAGGAAGCAAGGGTCGTCAAAAGCTGAAGGTCAAAAGTCAAACGGCCAAGGTCATCGATCGAATGACCACAGTAAGAAGTCAAACACAAAGAAGTCGAAGCCGAAATGTGGTAACTGTGGTTATGTCCACCGATCGTCCGAACCAGACGCATGTCCAGCGATTGGTAAGACGTGCAAGAATTGCAACATGAAAGGTCATTTTCAAGCCGTATGTCGTCAGAAGGTCCAAGAAGTCTATGGAGATGACCAGCAGGACGATTACTTCTGCGGATCCATTGACTGTGACGATAGCGACCCAGCATGGAAAGTTACTCTATCCATCGGGGGTAGTCAGCCCGTAGACTTTAAGATTGACTCTGGTGCCG
Source organism: Acholoe squamosa (assembly GCA_949317995.1). Taxonomy (NCBI): domain Eukaryota; kingdom Metazoa; phylum Annelida; class Polychaeta; order Phyllodocida; family Polynoidae; genus Acholoe; species Acholoe squamosa. Next base: position 43,995,660 of record OX439041.1, read on the forward strand.
ATGTCTCTGTCATGTCATACTCCAAGTATCTAACGCTGAAGCCGAGACCGCCGCTCAGCGAGAGTACGTCAAACCTTTCAAGCCCTGGTGGTCCTTTGAGCTGTAAGGGAGACTTTACAGCCAAGACGCAGGTAAAAGGAATATGCTACAACTTCCGTGTCTTAGTCGTCGGAAATGAGGTCGAATGCCTTCTCGGGAGAGGAGTGGCGTCACGAATGGGACTCATTTCTAAACTAGACAGTGTCAAGGAAGGCGTTGGTTGTCTGAACACCGATCCTGTCAAGATCGTCTTAAAGGAAGATTCACAGCCTTTTGCAGTAGCAGTTGCCAGAAGAGTACCCATTCCGGTTCTGCCTAAGGTAAAGGAGGAGTTAGATCGTCTCCTCACTTCTGGCGTGATCCGTGAGATCACTAAGCCTACAGCATGGTGTGCACCCATGGTAGTTGCCGTGAAGAAGACAGGCAAAGTGCGTTTGTGTGTCGACCTGAAAAAGTTAAACGTCAGTGTCAGACGTGAGAGGTTTGTTCTACCGACTTTAGAAGACCTCACGTCAAAACTGTCAGGAGCCACCATGTTTTCCTGCCTAGACGCCGCTAGTGGATTTTACCAAATCCCGCTGGCTGCGGAAAGCCAAGAATTGACAACGTTCCTGACGCCCTTCGGGAGGTACTGTTTTAGACGATTACCTTTCGGGATTACGTCGGCGCCAGAAATCTTTATGCGAAAGATGACGGAGGTCCTAGATGGGCTTGAAGGTGTTTTCACCTACATGGACGACGTCCTCATCTATGGTACTACTCCAAAAGAGCATGACGAACGACTAGCTACAGTGCTAGCAACCCTAAAGAGGGCAGGATTGAAGCTGAACCAAGAGAAGTGCTCTTACAGAAAGACAGAGTTAAAGTTCTTGGGACATAGGTTCACAAAAGACGGAATTTCAGCCGACTCAGAGAAAGTGGAAGCAATTGTCAAGATGCCGCCACCATCGTCTGTGACTCAATTGCGACAGATTCTCGGTATGGTCCACTATCTGGGGTCATACTTGCCGGATCTACATGTAGTCACTCGTCCTCTGAACGATCTGCTGAAGGGAGATGTGGAGTGGATCTGGGGTTCACCCCAGAAAGAAGCCTTCGCAAAGATGAAGTCACTCATCTCGTCAACTCCCATATTGGCTTACTATGACGTCAACAAGCCAACCATAGTGAATGCAGACGCCAGTGCATATGGTCTAGGGGGAGTACTGTTACAAGACCATGGAGGTATTCCTAAACCCATTGCCTTCTGTTCAAGAACACTAAGCCCTGCAGAACAGAAGTATGCACAAATCGAGAAGGAATGTTTAGCGAGTGTGTGGGCGTGTGAAAAGTTTGACCGGTTCCTCTGTGGACTGGAGTCCTTCACGCTAGAGACAGACCACAAGCCGCTCATTCCTCTTATCAACACCAAAGACTTGGATAGTGTGCCGATAAGATGCCAGAGACTCCTCATGAGACTAATGAGGTATAAGGCACAAGCAAAGTATGTCCCGGGAAAGCAAATGTATGTGTCAGATGCACTTTCCAGGAGTCCAATGTCAATGAAGGCCGTCAGCAGCACGGCTGAGGAAGTTGACATGTATGTTCAGTCTATCGTAGCTGGGTTTCCTGCAACCCCTCAGAAGAGAGACGATCTGAGAGTGGCGACGCAGAATGACTCAGTGTTACAAGCAGCGATAGTGTTCACCTTGACGGGTTGGCCTAAGTATGAGAAGGATGTACCGGATGGCTTGCGAGAGCTCTATGCTCATCGAGCAATGTTATCAGTTGTAGATGGACTACTGGTTTTTGGTAGCAGGATAGTCATTCCAGCGGCCAACAGAGCAGAGATTCTTCAAAGGATCCATGATGGACATCAGGGAGTGACCAAATCGTTAGAGAGAGCCCGTTTAGGAGTCTGGTGGCCTGGTTTGACGGCAGACGTCAAAAGGGTCGTTGGCTCTTGTGAACATTGCCAGACGCTGAGACCAACTCAGCGAAAAGAGCCGTTGCTGCCGACACCTTTGCCACAAGGTCCCTGGCAGAGGATAGGAGTAGATCTCTGTCAGTTCAAAGGGAAAGACTACCTTGTGATGGCCGATTACTACTCAAGATGGATAGAGGTCTTACACCTATACAAGACCACAGCCAAGTCAGTGAAATACCGCATGAAAGATGTATTTGCCAGGTGGGGTTCTCCAAGAGAAGTTGTGTCGGACAATGGTCCCCAATTCGTCTCGGCGGAATTCAAGTCCCTGATCGTAAAGCATCGGTTTAATCATGTTACGTCAAGTCCATATTTGCCCAATTCTAATGGAGAGGCGGAACGTGCAGTCCAGACTGCCAAGCGAATTCTGAGTCAAAGTGATCCTTGGTTAGGTCTGATGGTCTATAGAGACACCCCAATTGCCGCCACTGGATGTAGCCCATCTCAGCTCATGATGGGTCGTCACATCCGCACAACATTGCCAGTCATTCCTTCTATGTTGGAGCCAAAGTGGCCTGACAGAGAGGCTATTCTGTCAAGAGACCAAGCTTATAAGGATTCATACACCGACTACTATAACAGTCAACATGGTGTTCGCCCTCCACAACCACTACAGGCGGGGGAAAAAGTTGTTATGAAGAGAGATGACCAGAAAGGTTGGAACCAGCCAGGAGTCATCAGTGGTGCCGCCAACGCTCCGAGATCCTACATCGTGCAGACAGAGTCAGGAGTCGTCCGGAGGAATAGACGCCATTTGGCACCGAAAGTATCATCAAGCACAGCGCCAAGTACGCCAAAGAAACCAGGGAGCCCGCAGATTCAACCACCTCCTGCGAGTCCCATACAAATGTCAGATACCGCTGCGAGTGAAGCGGATGTTGAACCAGCAACAGCAGTAGCCGCTCCAGAGCCACGCCGGTCCTCGAGAGCCGTGAAGAAACCTGAGCGGTTTATTGAGAACTGTTAGATTAGCTGTATGAGTCATCCTCACATTGGTCAGAATAACACCAGAGGTTGACTTATGGGTATTGAGCAGTCTACTCTAATACCCAAGGGAACTTTCATATGTCATATTTCTCATTAAATATGTTCAGTCATATGGTCATATCAAAAGACTCAATAACAGTCATATTCAAAGACTTAGTCATGAGACATTTTGAACTTTCCTTAAAAGGGGGAGATGTTATAATATGTCAAAATATTATCTATATAATATTTCTAAAGACTTTGGTTACCTAGAATGATTATTTCTAGTCCTGTTAATATTGAGCAATCAGAAGCCAGCACCACCTGTATGCTGCAGAGAGTTGTTTGTCCTTGACCTCACACTGAATACACTGTCATGGCCGACCAGTCTAGATCCCAGACCTGTGTTGTAGTTTCTATCTAAATACCTGACTCCCAAGTATGGGCTGCATGACATCATGTCATGAAAAAAACTGCAAGTTGCTTCGGTTTTGACAAGTAAAAATGATTTGTAAAGGTAGGGAAGTTTAATGCATTCAACTGTTATGAAATATATATTACCTATACAGGCATGCTTTCCTCAGACATCCCACTCAATGATCGTCACTGCCATCAGTGTCAGTGTTGGTCCACTACTCTATCCTACCTCTAACCCAGGCCCCATACCACTTTGAAATGCCCTTTTAGTTGGACTCATTTAACCAAAGGACCCCATATATAGGTTGATCTATGCGGGTAAGAAGTACCCTGGCATTGAGAATTCAGTAGAAAGATAAAAATCACCCAACTTCTATTCTATTTGATAAATTTCACAATTCAAAAACCCATTGGTAATTTAGGGATTGCTCATTACTCATCAACAGGCCTGAGGGGTGGGGTAGATTGCCATACAGACGTGCAGAAATCTGAAAATTTTATGACCCCCTCCCCCTCGGACAGATTGCCCTGGTCATTCCTCCTGTTCTACAGTAGTTCACAGAAAAGGCACAACATTTTTCTCTGCCCCCTTCCCCACTTTGAGGTGTCAAAATTTTTTTCCTCCCTCTCCCCTCATCCTGCTCCCCCTATTGATGAATCACAAACTGTCCCTTAGAAACAAACAGCTTATTCTCTCCTTTTTCTGAATGGGACTCTAGGGTTTATGCCTTATATTATGCCTTACAGTAAAATGATTGTTTTGTAAGTGTGATCTTAATTAACCCAAAAGGGTTATTAGAGCCGGGTAAAAACTAGGTCATTTTCAGTGCCTACTTCCGGTTGAAAAAACAAACAGACAAACCAATTTTTTTTGGGCAAAATATGGGTTAAATCAAACATTTGTTTTCTAATCTTGCTAATAGAATGATAGCTAAATATGTCAGGCTTACCTTGATACAGAGATTGTATTCTTATGTTCAGCAGATTAGCTAGAATCTTGATCAAAACAGGTAAGGGTAGGGGTGCATAATCCTCCATTGCAGTTAAGACGCTTTTGTTTCCAATGGTTAAGGCCCCATAGGAGGTGCGAATAATCAACATTCCCACGTTTTTGGACTGACGTGGTGCAGACCATTGCATTTTGGGTAAAAAAATTGATCCGACGTTGATGAATTTGCCATCATTCGATACGTCCGCGCTTCTCTATTGTCGTAAAAGACCTCGTTATTATTTTTTTTTTCAATTATTCCTTTATAATATAGAAATATGATATGAGGACAGCAAAAGCATATCATTTGAATCGATATGTTTGATTAAAAATGTAAAAAATTATGTGTTCGCCCTGTCGTTAATTAGCATCACAAAGCCGTGGTCATGCAAATTGACCCAAATAACCATGGAAATTGGGTCGGGCATGCGCAGATAGAACCAAAATCCAACATGGCGGACAGCGAGACTATCGACTTGTGGGGCTATAACAGTAAAAACATAGGATATATGCGATTCAATTCGATTGATATTGCCAAAGATGCATGGATTATATCCAAAAACACAGTAATTTCAAGTTAAATCGATAGAATATATCATTTCTCCGTCGATAAATGCTACTTCTGGCAAGGAGGGTTCGCGCATGCGCACAGAACATCAAAATCCAAAATGGCGGACAACGAGACGATCGACTTACGGTGCAATGCAAACTGCTGGATTATAACAAAATGGAGGAGAATTACAATGTCTCATGCATTTTTATGTTTAATATGGATCATTATTCAAGACCTGCTGGCATTGTGCAATGCTTAACTCACCAAGAGAGGAGTTATTCGCCAATGAAACATACGAGCGATAATGGATGCATTCTCCATAGGCTTAACCATTGACAGTGATAACGCTCGAACAAAACATGAGGTTATTATCAGAAGGGGCCTAAAAGTAGAGATTAAGTGCCCTTTTGGGTTACTTGCATTGCAAAATGCTGTCCTATATTTATATATGTGTAATCATATTACCACACTTGTAATGTTACACTTGTAATTCAGTGAAGGCACTGTAACTGTCGGCTAGATATGATTTCTTCTCTTATTTCCTTTCCTTTACCTCTCATGAGGATGTGAGGTAACAGGGCCTTTACCCCCTGGACATTTGCCACCAGACATCTACCCCCAAACCATTTACCCCCATGGACATTTACCCCCAGACATCTACCCCAAACCATTTACCCCTATGGATATAATAAAGGTCGAGAAAATTAGGGTAGGTAGTAGGTAGGGACTTTTTTTTGAGGTTGGCCTTTCTAGAACTTCTAATTTTTTTTTCGACCGATTACCTGAACACAACAATGTTTTTTAGGCCTTACCAATTCACACCCATTATTAGCCCAGCACGGTTTTGGACCAGGGATGGTGGAAAAAGCCCCACCTGTTTCCAGCACCATTAAATTAACCCAATATATACATGTCCCTTTGAACCATCTCAATTTGCTATACTCTCTTCATGTACTTTGGGCCAGGGGGGGGGGTATCTCTGCATGACGTCATGTTAAGGGGGGGTCAAGCATTGTATGACGAAACATGACAAGGGGGGGAGGGGGGGGGATCAAAAATGGCCAAAAAAAGCATGACGTCGTTTGTACACAGCCCCAGCGCCGTAGGCACTGGTAGAATAAAATAAACCACAGGTACAGATTCTTTGGGTATTTTTGCAGTAGGGTACAAAATACATTTCATTTTGATAGCGGGATAGGGGCCGAAAATAGAAAATCAAAATTGGTCGTTTACTATAGTGACAGAGAGGCCCGCGGCCCTAGAAGCCTGGGGTGTTATCCCTACCCTAATAGAGTTTACAGTCCGAGCAATTCTGAAAAGAGATGACCATCAGGCTTTTTTACATTTTTCATTATTCAATATGTGTCAACGAGCATGTAGGCGTTGGTCTAAGTTGTAGATGCTGATCTTGATTGTATTCCTTGCATTGTAAGCTTTAATTTGATACCAAAGATGCACCCCTTTGGCTAGGCACTTACCTAGTTTTTCAAGGCTTTATCCCATTACACTTATCTAATGAGCAATGGATAGATCTTGAGAAAAGAAATGGATTTGCTTTAAAATGAAGTCTCTATGTCAATTTAAAGTGGAATTATGACCAGTCAAAGGTACCAAATCAGACCCAGAATTCTGCCATAGTTAAGAGTTTAATTTGGATCCAATTTTGTGATCAAGCAATATGAATCCAAGGTAGACTACATCACTAAAACAATTATTTTGGGCAATTTTCTTTTCAGATAAGCAAGATATACCTCCAAGAATGTAAATAATGATACATTTTATCATAATCAAACAATATAAAAGAAAATTTTTCATGTCATCTTTTCCCTTGAACTGCGCACTCTGACAGAAGTATGGCAGAATAGCATCTTTGACTCAGGATGTTTGAATGATCATAACTTCCATTTCAATTGTCATAAAAACTTAATTTAAAAAGCAAAACAACTTATTGTTATTACAGCTATCAATTTCTCACTATATAAAATGCATACAATAAGGTCATAATTGATAGGTAAGTGCCCAACGTGGGGGAGGTTGACAAGTGCCCAGAGATAATCTCGCCAAAAAAGTTTGCAGGGTCTGTCAAACATACTGCAGCCCCTTAGAAAAAGAAAAGCTAGACATTTTCTAGATAATTTTTATCCATAGAACAGGTGGGAACCATTTATTTTTAGGTGCTCAGTGATCTTCTCATCATAAAATGGTTCTAAACTTTTGGTTGAATTTTGATGAGGTCAAAGGTAAAATTCCCTGCATTCAATCTTGTACAAAAAAATATTCATTTTAAAGGTCTAGCCAAGCCTGTTAAAATGAGCCCTTGTTTGTAAAAATCCTCCAGTAAATAGCTTCAGAATAAGCTTGCAAAGAAAGGAGAGTTTAACACTACCCAGTTTCAGCTTTATCACAGTTTCACACCTCTACTGCAGCAGACTTACATACTGGAGGTATTTCAGTGCCTACTTTGGCTATTGCCATGAAGACCAAACACATTTTAGAGATTTTTTTCAAGTTTTATTGAAATAATGAATACTGGTAATGCGGCTCCTCAAATGCATGCAGGCGGTGGACGGTAAACTCTTTTGCTTTCCCTTGGCCTTAGCCTCTGTACAGTTGGAAATTATTCCTGGATTTTGATATGCCCAGTCCTGTACTGGTCCTATTCTAACCCGAAGAGGCGGCCAGACTCCAGCACCTGAATGTTGTCAATATAAACATTCGAGTCATTGTTGTCTCTACATCCGAGGGTCTCCCAGTCTTGGGACCCGAAATTTTGGCATGTTTGAGTCTGACCTGATATTTTCCTTTTTAATTGACTGGTGTTAAAGTGTGAATATTATATGTCAACTCCTGCGAAGCAACATTAAGCGCTACATGTAGTGTACTACGGTTATACGTCCACATACACAGCAGTATCTTCAGCAGGAATTTCGATAAGGCATTAAAATAATGGCATACCATATTCGACCTACCGTAATTAGCGCACATACCCTAATAAGCGCACAACTCCTCTTTTTTGGTCATATTTCAAACTAGAATTTGACCAAAATTTTCGGATTTTTAGACCCAATTAAACTACTGTACATATATTCTATATATTTTATAAACGCACAGTGCGCTTATTATGTCGAATACGGTATTACAATTTGTAAAAATGTGCCCTATGGCACATAGGAGTGATTTTTCCAACCTTGGGGTTGGGGATAGAACTCATAGGGGTACAGTAAAGGCCGACCCCTAATTGGAAAGATACAAATTCTCAGATTCAGGCAATTGATTATTCTGTGTCCTGAATTTTATTTTGGCATCTTGAAAATGAGAAATGATAATAATTAAAAAAAAATATGTTTTCATGTTTTGACTTTGAGAGGCAATCCTGTCTCATTCAGTAGTAAGGGAGTGGTCATTATTTTCAAAATCCCTGCTACTGAGAACAACGAAGGCCAAAAAATATTTTGATTTCGGTACCTAATTTCCCACCTTCCAGAGGTAAAAAGAAAATCTGCTTAGAAATTAAAAAGACCAAAGGGGCATCCATTAATTATGTATGCAAAATTTCGGTGGGGGGGGGTCCCTTCAGTCAGAATATTTTTTTACAAAAAGACCTACCATCACCCCCATGCACCCCTCAAAAGGGCATTATACATACTCAAAGCCTCTGACCCCCTCCTCCACCCTATACGAATTTGGCATGACCCTCACCCCAGCCGGGCTTCCCTAGCCCACTTAAAAGGGTCTATTTCTCCTCTTTCCTATCCCCTCAGGATGTGTGTGGTGCACATATGCGTGGGCACTGACACATTCCTCTGTGAAATTGTGTAATGTAGTTCTCGCCATGAATATGACCTTAGCTGTCGAAATGGCGTTAAACATCTATTACTCACTCACTCCCTCACCCCAGCATGCATACATAGTTAATGGATGCCCCCAAAGGGACTTTTGACTATCAATACTTTTTAGGAAAATCTCAAAAAATCAGTTCAGATCATAGCATTTTACATGTATAGAAGTCCATTACTGAAATTTTCATTTTCACAAATTCACAGCATGGCCAGCCAGACACCAAGGGCCACCCTTGTGGCCAATATGGCAGAGTATCTTCGCTTCGAGGAAGACATGGAGACAATCATGGATGTAAGTATTCTAATAATAAGATGGATATGCCTATGTGTCAAATAAACCACACAACAGCCAGCCTTGCCATTATACCAAGTGATCATGCCCTTTGGCCGTCATGATGCATAAGTTCAATCATAAATTGCTCCAGGGTGCCCTGTTCTTACATCAATTTGATACACACTTCTAATACCCTGATGAGTACCCTTAGTTTCATTTAAAATTCTTCTATCATATTTGTAACTTTTGAGTCTTGCATGCTGGGTGTGCCTTATACATGCAGTATTATTCTATAGAAGCATTCAATCAGGAAATTCTGTGACAAGTAAAGGTGATGATAACCTGGTGTTTTGAAAAATGTGGATTTGACTTCCTATAGATTTACTGTTATCTAAAAAGAAAAAAAAAACTTTTATTTTAGAGTTCTACCTTGCATAGGTTGTGTGCTTATACATTTACAGGTGACCCATGTACCAGATGAGATCGTGGTGGAGTTGCCCCCTACCATTCCAGAGGTTGGTATAATGACTTTCCATAATGTGAAAACAAAACTTAGTTTATCCCATGCTGGCTAGTGACTAATAAAGAGTGCCAGCATTTTAAGGCGTCATAGGAGGGAGTCAGAGGTCAAGGTGGACAATTTAGACAGGAGAGCCATTTGAATATCAGGAATGGCCAAACATTCGACAATCAAGGTTAACATTCCACCTATAGTTCTGAGTTTTACCACATATACTATCGTAAATTCTCTCGTATAAGCCCAACCCTTGAGGAAGTCCCATGAGGCCCTACAGGCCTTAGGACGTTAAACAAATCTATCAATCAAGCCCAACCCTCGTATATTAAGCCACACCCCCGACTTTATAGGGATCTATAAGCCACTGTATTTGCTTGAAAATTGTAGTTTTAGTTCTGTTCTATAGTAAAAATATACCCTCCTATAAGCCGCATCCCTTCTTAGGGCTGATTCTATAAGCCAGATTTGGATTTGGCTTCTGGTACTAGGTGCAGCTTATACAAGAGAATTTACGGTAGATGAGGTCCTGTGCTGGTGCTTCTATGTGTCCACTAAAATTCTCTCATATAAGCCGCACCCCTCGTATAACAGAGATGCCAATTTTCCTGGTTAAATACCAGGAATTTCTGGTTTTGATTCACAAGATTTCTGTATTAGATTATGTTAAATTCCTGGGGAAATGTGTCCACAAAGTCCAATTTTCCTGGTTTTTGTCGGCAGTGAGTGGCATCTCTGGTATAAGCCGCACCCTGAGTTAAGCAGAAGGGTGTAAGCGTCATCTGGGGCTTGAAAATTGGCAGATTACCGTATTCGTTCTAATAAGCACACATGCAATAACAGAGATTTTGTGGGCAAAAACATCGATTTTGAGGGCAAAAACAATGATTTTCAGGCTTGAAGGGGTACACTTATTAAACTAATTTTGTATTGATGTTTTGAGAATCTAACAATTAAATTTTCGCACATGTGCGCTTATTAGAACGAATACGGTAGTACTTTTTTATGGTGTAAAAAACTCATATAAGCCGCACCTTGACTTTGGGCTGAAACTATAAGCCAAACCTTGATTTGGGTTCTGGTATAAGCCGCGGCTTATACGAGAGAATTTACGGTACCCCTGGAGGGGTGTTGAAATCAATCTTAACCACTGAAAACAGTATTCAATTAAGCACCTGTCTCAAATAATGGTGGGGGGGAAGAGGCATTGAAATTAACGAGAGTCTGCGTAAACTAGCCACTATGGTAACTCCTACTAAATACCATCGGACAGTTGCTTTCCCCCAGATACTTTGTACTTGCATATGTGTGTAGTTTATATGAACGAGGATAGATCCCATGAGGATAGGAAAAGTCTGAATCTTTCAGAAATATGAGCTCAATCTGCCATATAGGTCCAAGACTTAAACTGAGTTGATAGTAATAGAGGTGGGGCTCTGGGAACCTGACAACTCCAGACTGGTAGTTCCTTGGTAGGGAGACGATCTTTTTTGATGATGCGACCTGAACCTGGAATTTCAAAAAATACAATGTAACCTAAGTAAGTCCTGTTCACAAAGAGGGGAAGCCTTTTTAAGGATTTTAGGAAAGAAATTCTGTATAGTTGAAGAGGCTTTACATCCCCAAGAGTTCTGTATCATATAATGGCTTTGTGGGATACGCCAGTCCCACCTTGGGGAATACGATGTAAAAATATCCCATGGTCATGGACATTTGCATTTATGTCATGGCCTATGGAGTTGTTTTGCTCAGATCTGTTCAAAATTGAAGATGGCAGACACCCATTGGATACGGACACACTGTATTCAATGCCCCCCATAGAATACGGCAGTTCTAGTACTAATCTATAGTGACGTTTGTATCAGCCATGACATAAATAGACAAAGGTGCACAAGAGTATGTTTTCCCTGGCAGTGTGATACAGGGGAGGGTTATCACACTGGGGTGTGTGATACGGAGGTTCCTGGTTAAATCTCTGGGGTGCTCGTATGTAACTTGAGACAAATATGCAAAGGTTCACAAGTGTGAGGAATTTTAGAGGGTTATCATGCGCAGTTCAATCCCTTTATCGCATGACCCCCACTGCGGGGACTGAACTGCAAGTGCGATAACTCTAAAATTCTCTATGGGATCCCAGTATCTCAACGTATTTACCATGAGATAAATACGCAAAGGTCAACGAAAAGTAGCCTTGAGGAGGGGTTATTGCATGAGCAGTGTTGTGCTCGTATCACACGAGGCCCGAAGGGCCGAGTGTGATGCGAGCACAACACTGCAAGGACCGTCAAAATTGCCTGGAGTTGACACTGTAGTGACAGGCTTGGACATGGGAGTACGACTGATGGGATGAGCAGCAGCAATGGCGGAGGTAGGTTCATAACCAGAAGCAATCCCTGTTAATATGTTACTCATGGCTCTCTGTTGGGGTTTGGAAGCAGTGGAGTAATTTGCAAGACTAGCCAAATTTTTATGACCAGTGAGTTGAGCTACTAGGACGGGAGGTACATTGGCACCCCTTAATTTCTGACAAGTTGTTTTTCTCAAAGAGTGATTGCTATGCTTCCCAACGATATTGGCACGCCTACACATTTTAGCCACAATTTGCCTCAAGGTATTAACTCCCATAGGAGTATGAAGGTAGCAGACCTCATCGATCATTTCTGTTCCCTGTTTACATGTTAGATAGAATGGCGCATCTGCATGCATTGCTTTTTGGGGTCTTTTACTTGCAAATAACCTGTATTATCTCAAGTTGAATACGAGAGCCCCATAGGCTTAACCAAGAAACTCTGTATCACACCCCACAGTGTGATAACCCTTCCCCGTATCACACTCCCTGGGAAAACATCCAAAACGGTCAAATAACTGATGATAAAATCATTTCTAATGCCAAATAAATCGAATTTTGAACATATCTGACTAAATTAACTTGAGATAAATACAAAGGAGCACTTGAATTGGTCAGCACTGAGGGTTATCACACTCGGCTTCGCCTCGTGTGATAACCCTCAGTGCTGACCAATTCTCGTGCACCTTTGTCTATGTATGCTACTGGACAACGGTCATCACCTGGCTTTGCATATATTTTAGGTGGGAAAGCTCTAACATGGCCACCAATTTGCCCATGCCTTGTCTTAGATGATCTCTCATGAAACTGAATGAATGCTACTTCTTTTTCACTTTTAGCTTCTACCAGTTGCACATCACCCCATTTCATTTGTCTAGATTCATCTATACCTCTCAAACCAAACCCAATGGTACAATAGAAGTATACAGTGTTCTGCAAATCAGTGGGAGTACTGCCACCTAATGCACCAGAAGCCCATAGTTTCGATATTTCTTCATCATCAAACCCCTCTGCAGCATTTGGCCTGTTTCCATATCCTTCAGACTTCAGTTTACTTCTTTTGCTTGATAATACATCACGTGACATCTTGAATCTCTCATCAAACATGGGATCAGCAGGGTAATTCTTCTCCTTTAGGTAGCTGTAAAAATTAAATAAATAAAATAATAAAAAAATTCTATTCAGTTCAAAAGCGTAGGATATGGTTAATTTCATAAATAAAAAAAAATATATTACTCTACATATTCTACATATAGAAATCTGATTATTATTCTAAATTCTCCCAACTTACCGTAGGATAGCCTTGTGAATACTAGTTAAAGTGTCTGGTTGGTGCTCGCCTCCCTTCTGAGTCCTCTTGTTAATCAGGTAGTTGCATATGAATTGATCCAATTCTTCTGGCTCTATTGTCTCAATCAGCCTGGTTTCGTTGCAGTTCTGCTTAAGCCAATTCACGAAATTCTTCATAACCTTGAAAAAAATATTATTTACATGTAATTAACGTTAATAACAAATGAATACAAATGTCATTTCCCACTCACATTTTATTTTAATTGTACCACTTCAGATCAACTAATAAATTCTCCCTACCTCTGCACACAAGTTCAAATATAATCTCTGCAATCGAAGCTATCAAAATTATTCTCACCTGTTTGGTTTTCCTTACTGTGTTGGTATTTTTTGCAGACTGCACAAAATCAGCCATCTCATCTTTGGTTTTCCACACAAATTCTGGTTCTAATATTTCTCTTTTCCATTGCTCGCCAGCTACTCCCGAGGGTGCACTCGAGGCCGCAACAGATCCCTCGGGACCTTCTTCCTCACTTTCCATAAAGTTTGACAAGTCAAACACTGCAATTAAATCATCTCTTCTGGCCCTTCTATCATAACTACATCATCGCCCTCGGGAAATTCCTTGCCATTCTGCTCTTTAAATTCATCAGAAACAGGTAAACAATCCATTTTAACGTCTTGTTCAAACAAAAACGCCCCTAACAGTGACGTCACTACGACATCGTAACGTTCCTATGACGCTGGCACTACTTTTTTTCCCGCCCTCGGGCGTGTGATAACGCCCGAGGGTTATCACACCCTGGGGTGTGATACACAACTCTTTGGTTAAACAAATGTACAGTACATATCTACATTGAGATAAAAGCAAAATAAATACATAAGAGAGTGGTCATTATTTATTACGATGGGGGGGTCGTGGAGTTTCGAGCGATGCCTGAAAAATTTTTAAGCCCCTTTTTGAGGGCAGTCATATTTTTTTTTTTTTGCGCCCTCCGGCATGGAGAATTTTTGCACCCCTCTTTGACCTATAGTAGTGCATAGGCTTCTTCGCTAAAAAGAGGGTAAATTTTTATGCCCCCCCCCACCCCTCAAGGGGCTGTGTACAAATGATGTCATGCATTTTTGGACCATTTTTGACCCCCCCTCCCCCCTTGTCATGTTTCGTCATACAACACTTGACCCCCCCTCAGCATGACGTCATGCGGAGAGATACCCCCCCCCCCAAAGTGCATCAATAGTGAAGGCCTATAGGTTATAAACAAATTAAAATGGTTCAAACGGACATATAGTGGGTGTGAATTGGCAATAAAGGATAAGATCCATGCAAAGTGAAAAACTAGCACCGATCAACAAATGAACAGAGAAACATGCCAAACACTGTCAGCTTATATAATGTATGGGTCCCTATATGCAGGATGTACCATTTCCGTGCCTTATAGTTATACGCGGAGTACTATGGTAGTGATCATACACAAGTATTTCCTGTCACAAAAGGGCTTAAAAACTGTCTAGATCAATAGTCCAATACAGTTTATAGTCTGCCTTCTTTGCAGCGAAAGCTGTACACTTGTCAGCGAAGAGAAAATCGAGAACAGTTATTATTAAGGATCATATAGTTCAAGAGCTTGAATGTATTGATATATTGAATGTATTGATTTAATCTGTAACTTGAACCATATACAAGTGTACTAAAAATAGGTTTCAGGCAGAAAACTTTGACTTTAGTGAGTGGCCTAATAGAAAAAATAAAATTCAGAAAGCATCACAAATTCTCAGGAGACCATTGATTGTAATCATAGTTCCAATTTAGGATCTTACAAAGCAATCATCGAGTCACCTCAGCATTTTACTGTAGAATCTGCAAATAAGGTGAGTCCAATAGAGTTCCATTCAGACAAAGATGTGGAGAGTAAGTTTGGTGGGGAGGTCCCTTTTCCATCTCCCCAAGCATCCCCTCAGTGAAAATAGTGTAGTGGTTCGGATTAATGTCTCGACTAGTTCGAAGTGAAAACCAGACAAGGTATCTCGGGTTAGTGCAACCGGCACGTATTTATTACGGTATATGTTTTACATCCACCTCGAAGTGTACTGCTTAGCTATAGAGCAAGCTCAGGTAAAGGTGGTCCGACTCCGTTGGCAGCTACAGCCAGACTAACGCCTTCCCCGGCCCCAGGTAGGAGCTGGAGCGAGGCGAACAGTGCTGCCACCACCCCGCAGAGACCAGGGGTCGCGGAGACCTCTAGTGACTACCGGTGATGGGCGCACCGCTCGAAACGCCCTCTCGAGGGAGACGCTCACACTATATCACGATCTACGAGCCCCTACAATAGCAACAGGGTGGTGGAGAGCTCCAGGGGAGTGTTCATTATTTATCAACAGTGGGATTCCGATAGGGGGTGGATTGGGGGAGGAGCAAAATAATTTTGACATCTCAAGGAGGTGGGGGGAATATCACACCTTTTCAAAAAGAAGCCTGTGGATTACTATGGATGCTGCCCTGAGGCAACAGCAGCAGTTCAGGGGTATTTTAGATGCATCATTTTAGATCCTGAGGGCAGCAGTTTTCTGAGGGCAGCAGTTTTCAAAAAGGGTTAAATTGGTATAGGTAGGATAGAGTAGTAGTGCCCCCTTATAGTGGCCTGGACATCACCTTGATTTTACACTGACATTGATGGCAGTGACACTCATTGAGTGAGATGTCTCAGGAAAGCATGCATGTAGGGCCTATAGGTAATAAATTTATGTCAGATAAATGCATTAAACGTCCCTACCTTTACAAATCTTTTTACAAAAGTTTTTGTTCTTGCCAAAACCAAAGCATATTGTGATTTCTTGATGACATGATGTCATGCAGCCCATGACCCCCCCTCCCCCCCTTGTCATGCTTGGTCATGGCAAGTGGGACCCCCCCTCCCCCCCTCCTGCATGACGTCATTTGTACACAGCCCCCAAGAGGTACCAAAATGTTTTAGTTTTACACCTGCCCACCGTCAGGAGGGGTCTGAAAATGTCATGACCCCCCCTCAATCCCACCACACCCTTAATAAATAATGACCACTCCCTAAAGCTTAGTGGATTCCCATACAGAATCAAATGTTAAAAACAATGTGGAGAGCTTACTATCTAGTGCCAGTAGTAGTGGAAAATGAACGAACTAAGGGAGTGGTCGTTATTTATCAACAGGGGGGTGGTGGGTTTGAGGGGGGGCGTAAAAAATTCAGACACCTCCCGAGGGGGGGGCTAAAAAATGTTGACCTCTTTTTAGCCAGCGCGCTACTATAGATCAAAGAGGGGTGCAAAAAATTCTCCATGCCTCCGGCGCGACGGGGGGCGCAAAAAATTTTGACTACTGTCGAGGGGGGTGTAAAAAATTTCCGCGCGTCCACCACCCCTCCCCGTTGATAAATAATGACCACTCCCTAAACCTCTTGTCAGACGGCGGTGTCAGACTGGCTGATGCTCGCTGGCTAGCACAGCCAGAAAAAGGGTTCTCTCCATGAATTCCAGCATGTACCGAAATGTAGCTTATCTAAATCACTTTAAAAGTATGATAGCTGAACGGGAAACACTCTAAGGAATCCATACATATCTAATATGTGTACCTTTAAAATGTTAGGGGGTAGAAATGAAGGAGGAAAGTGAGAGTACCGAAACCAGTTTTCCTCCTGTGTGACGACCATGATTCATGTAACTACAGTGCTGAATTACCACTACACTACCAGTGTGATTGCCATTGTCTAAAAGCCTTCAGTAGGCCAGGGCTACTTTGTTGCAGACTCGGTGCAGACACCTACACATTGGAGCTTCTTTTCTACACTCGGTACGTTCGACCCCTGGCTTTGTAATTTACGGAGTTCCGCTCTAATTACCAACTGGGTTTACTTGAGTAAGGCCAGACCCGGACACATGTAACACAGGAAGTCATGTGACATCTGTTTGTAGCATAGGAATGGTGCACTGTGGGATACAAACAGGTCTGAGGCTCTGTCTCTTACAGAACAACCTGCCCTGACCCATTTATGATGTCACAGACTGGTAGCCAATCCGATAACCCGGCAGGTTACTCAAGTAACTAACGCATGTCAGTTTGGCCAGGGGTCGAACATACCGACTCCCAAGTAGGCATGGCAGTACTCGCCAGGTGGGGTGACCAACACTCTGCCTGTTCAGGCAGCCATTCCTGCCCGAATTTTCTATCTGCCCCCACCCTGGAGGAGAACCTACAAAGATATTTACATGAATCAAAATGCTATGATTGCATACAACACCTCTAGTTTTAGTATCAGGCTATAATTTTAGTAAAAACAAATTATCAATGATATATATCAGAGGTTCAAAGATAGGTTATGCTGTAAATTTGACAAAATTAGTGATACTCCCTAACCACTATATGGATGATGGAAAGTCATTATTTTTCTATATAAATCAGTCTAATGTTCATTTCAGCCGTTTTCTGAAATTTTTCTGCACCCCCCCCTTTTATTCTTTAGTGGCGCACAGGCTTTTTCGCTCAAAAGGGGGGGGGGGAGTCTTTTTTGTCCCATGTGTGAGCAATAGGGTGCACCAGCTGGTTAACTCGGAGGAGTAACCCTTCAGGGTCCAAGTATAAGAACAGGGCTGAGCATTCCTGGAGCTTTTGCAGGCACAGTCGTAGCCGGCTACTGGAGAAGCAGTGATGGGGCACAAGTTTAAAATTTGGTGGATCCAAAATTTGAAATAATTCATGATCAAGAACCCCTTTATACCCTCCTCCTCACTAATCTTTCGGCTTTAGGGAGTGGTCAGACCCCTCTTAGGGTGGGACAAAAAAGACCCCCCCCCTTTTGAGCGAAAAAGCCCGCGCGCCACTAAAGAATAAAAGGGGGGGGGGCATCCTCCAGGCAGACCGGAGATGACTCTAGAAAGTCATCTCCAGGTTAGAAATGGCCTTAAAACAGACTGGAGATGACTACCTGGAATGTTGGAAGTGATCTGCAGGGTACACGTCCAATAGATGCAGAGCGGAGATGACTGGAGAAAGTCATCTCCGGTGTACAGGTGACCATAGAACAGACTGGAGATGACAATCCAGGAAATGGAAAGTCATCTCCGGTGTACAGGTAACCATAGAACAGACTGGAGATGACAATCCAGGAAATGGAAAGTCATCTCCAGGTCCCAGGTTTCCTCCAGGTGGATCGGAGATGACTCAAGTAAGTCATCTCCGGTCACCGGTGTACACTGCAGGTAACCAGGGACAGGTAACCAATAAAGCATGCCCAACCCCAAGTGAACTACTGTCTACTGCCCCCTCCCCCTCAACCCATCCCCCCCTCCCCCTGCCCCCTCCCCCTTAGCACAGCAGGCTGAACTCAATAACAGCGTTTTTTTATAAGATGGGTCTAGACCCCTAAATTCGACAGGGTGACATGGCCATTTCTTAAAATCGACATGTGACATGGAGCTTAGTGACAAGGACATGGAGAATGAAAAAGTTAGTGACATGAGACATGACCTTTCCTTAAAATCGACATGTGACATGGAGCTTAGTGACAGAGACATGGGGAAATAGAAATTTTGTGACATGTGACATGGCCTTTTCTTAAAATCGACATGTGACATGGGGACCCCCCATCTAGACCCTTTATAAGCTGAGGTGATATGGCTGTACACACGGAGGTAAGGAGAGATGTGAGTTTAGGTTTCTAAGCTACCTCCCCCTCAACCCATCCCCCCCTCCCCCTGCCCCACCAGCCCCCCTCCCCTCCCCTCCCTCATACTATACAGCGACTACACAACGGTAGGGCGAGGACTCTCGACGATCTTCGACCGAAGACAGGTGTCGCCTTGCGCAGTGGGGCCGTTGTTCAGCTTTCAGTGGATCCAGGATACACAAGGAATAGTGGTTCCAGGATCCACAATGGACTGACCAATCAGAAGCCAGCACCTGCTTAGCAGATGCATCTGCTGCTGTCCAAGATGGTGGATGTTTTAGTAAGCCAATTCTTGTCCAGTCAATGCACAAATCACTTGATTACTCATGCTCTATGGAAAATTAGAGGTTCTTATTTGAGAAAATGAATGGGATATGACCAAACATAATAAAACATAAAGTTTCACCATTGGCATTGCATCTGGGCTTTGCCTCATACTATAGAGCCCCCCTGTATCTTCCTTGGAGTTGGACTTCAGATTTTTTTCAGGCTGCCCCCTACATGAAGATGGATGAGGGGGGGTGATCATTTATAAACAGGAGACCTGGGTCTGAGTGCCGCGTGGATCCTGGATACAGAAGCAGTCTATTGTGGATCCTGGATACAGAAGGAGCTCCTTGTGGATCCTGGATACAGAAGCAGTCTATTGTGGATCCTGGATACAGAAGCAGTCTATTGTGAATCCTGGATACAGAAGGAGTCTATTGTGGATCCTGGATACAGAAGCAGTCTATTGTAAATCCTGGATACAGAAGGAGTCTATTGTGGATCCTGGATACAGAAGCAGTCTATTGTGGATCCTGGATACAGAAGGGAGATCCTTGTGAATAAAAAATTTTCAGACCCCTCTTAGGCGGGGATAAAAAAAATTCAGACCCCTCTTGGGGGGGGGGAAATGTTGCCCCTTTTGAGCAAAAAAGCCTGTGTGCCACTAAAGAATAAAAGGGGGGAAGAAAAAATTTCAGAGCCCTCCAAGGGGGGGCAGAAAAATTTCAGACCCCTCCGAGGGGGACAGAAAATTTTTCGCTGAGAGTCCTTGTGGATCCTGAGTAGGCTTAGGCCTGCAGGGGTCTAAGGGAGTGATCATGTTTTAACAACGGGGGGGGGGGGGGAGGCTGGCGGGTTTGAGGGGGGTCAGAATTTTTTCAACACCTCTGATGGAGGGGGGTCAAAATAATTTCACCTGTTTTCAGTGGAAAATCCCCTCGTAGTTACTATAGGCTAAAGGGGACGTTTGCGCGCGATTATCATCCCTTATGCGGGGGGTCGAAAAAAATTTACCCCCTTGAGAGGGGGGCCGAATCCGCATAAGGGGGTAAAATTTTTTTCGACCCCCCCATAAGGGACAAAAATCACGTGCGAACGTCCCCTTTTAGCCTATAGTAATGCATGGGGTTTTCCGCTGAAAACAGGTGAAATTATTTTGACCCCCCATCAGAGGTGTTGAAAAAATTCTGACCCCCCCAGTCAAGGGGTTGAAAAAATTCTGACCCCCCCTCAAACCCCCCCCCTCAAACCCACCACCCCCTGTTGTTAAAAAATGATCACTCCCTAATGTGGATCCTAGATAGGCCTACAGATGCAGTCCTTGTGTATCCTGGATACAGTGGCAGTCCCTTTGTTGGTAAACAGCCCAGTGCCCAAAACAGCTAAGTCCAGTATGGACAGTGATGCTTAGAGAGTAAATAATAGTAAAATTTTTCTGACTTTCCAATGAAACTGCATTCTAGAATATATATAAGCTCAAAGATGATGTTGCTGCTTTTAATTGTACTTCATCTATCATACACTAGCAGATATCTGTGATAAAATAAGCTGAACTGAGTGGCCAAGGCATCCACCATCTTGAAAGTAGCAGATGCATCTGCTGAGCAGGTGCTTGCTCCTGATTGGTCAATTCCTTGTGTATCCCGGGTACACTATTCCTTGTGGATCCTGGATGCACAGAAAGCTGAACAACGGCCCCACTGCGAAAGTGGCCCTGGGCCAGTGGTACGGAAAGCCGTTCGGGTCTAACCGGAAGTTCGACCGTCGACTCAAGTAGCGTGACCGTCTAGCTTCCGGTCCAGCGTAGTGTCGCTCATTTCTGCATTTGTGCCGTTTTATGGCCAATGTGTATCAACAAAAGTTATTTAAAATTGATTTAAGCATCATAGTTTTGTAATTATCACCCAGCAAAACATTAGAATGCTAAAAATTACTTAGGAAATAGGTTTGGTCATTTGACCCCCCTTGGCCTTGGTCAATTGACCCCTCTTCATTTAGTTGGTCATTTGACCCCCCACTTCCTGGTCATTTGACCCCCCCCTTCCTTTGGTCAATTGACCCCCCCCCACACACACACACACACACAGAGTTAAACTTAGAGAGTGGTTGTAATTAATCACGCTGATGTTTCAGAAGGGGTGGACGTAAAATTTTCAGATCCCTCCCGAGGGGAGGGGGCATAGAAAATTTACCCTCTATCTAGCAAAACGACTCACGCACTTCTATAGACCAATCAAAAGAGGGGTGCTCAAATGTGCAAAAAATCGCTGGGCCTCCGCCTCAATTGCTCATTTGGTCCCCCCCTTTCCTTAGTTTTTTTTTTTGCCCCACCCCACAAACAGGATTTTTGGGGTCTATATTCAGAATTTTTTTATTTGCCTCTGGCCGACCAAGATGCTGTCTCAAAAAATCTGTAATCTAAGTTATTATAATTATATGGCCTAATGCATGACTACTCCCTCATACACATTGAGAGAGGTATCTAATTGAATAAAAAAAATAGATGTAGAAAGGAAATTGGTCATTTGACCCCCCCCCCTCCATGACCTAGTCAAATGACCCCCCTTCATGGCCTGGTCAAATGACCCCCCTCCATTCATATCCTGGTCAAATAACCCCCCCCCCCCCCTTCCATTTTCTGGTCAAATTCCCCCCTCCATTGAGTCCCTTTAGTTGGTCATTTGATCCCCCCTCCGTTGAGTCCAGTCAGTTGGTCATTTGACCCCCTATGATTACTAAAGCAGCTTAGGCCATATCATCCAAGTCTACTCATCCACTGAAGGACAACTGAAGGAGGTATTAGATTGAAATTATGTTCTACACACTATATTCCCAGTGATAAATTACTAATGAGAGATGCAGAAATAAAATTGGTCATTTGTACTTTTGACCCCCTTTTTCAATTGACCCCTCCCCCTTGCTCAATTGACCTCTACATGTGTATTTCCTGCTCAATTTCCTTTCTACAGCAGTTGACCCCCTCCCCCCTCCAATTCAGTTGGTCATTTGACTGCCCAAATCGTTTCTTGGTCAAATGACCCGCCTCCAATTCAGTTGGTCATTTGATCCCCCCCAACCTTTCCTGGTCAAGTGACCCGCCTCCAATTCAGTTGGTCATTTGATCCCCCCCAACCTTTCCTGGTCAAGTGACCCGCCTCCAATTCAGTTGGTCATTTGACCCACCTCACTGGAGGGGGGTCATTTGACCAGGACATGGAGGGGGCTCATTTGATTAGGACATGAAGGGGGGAGGGCATTTGACTAGGTCATTGAGGAGGGCGGGGGGTCAAATGACCAATTTCCTTTCTACATCTATTTTTGATTCATTTGGTCAACTGACCAGAAGATTGACAGATACAGAGGCATCCCTTGATGGGGACAATAAACAGTCAATACACATGCAATTGGTCATTTGACCCCCTCTCCTTTCCTGATCAAATACCCCCCCCCCCCTCCAGTGACGGGGGTCAAATGACCAACTGAATCAAACTGAATTGGAGGTGGGGGGGTCATTTGACCAGGAAAGGATAGGGGGG
Organism: Acholoe squamosa; assembly: GCA_949317995.1. NCBI lineage: Eukaryota > Metazoa > Annelida > Polychaeta > Phyllodocida > Polynoidae > Acholoe > Acholoe squamosa. Next base: position 44,018,352 of record OX439041.1, read on the forward strand.
GGGGTCAAATGACCAACAGAATGGAGGGGGTCATTTGACCAGGTAATGGAGGGGGGGTATTTGACCAGGATATTGAGGGGGGTCATTTGACCAGGATGTGGAGGGGGTCATTTGACCATAAACTGAAAGGTCTACTTTTTCTTGCACTATTTTCGATAGGGGGGGGGTCAATTGACCAAATCCGATTCTTCAGCCATTTTCATCACCTAATTTTTTTTCTAGACACTGATTACAAATAATTAGGGCTGGAATCAAATTTAAATATCTTTTGTCCATTCAGTTTGCCCTTGAAATGCCCTAAACATTGAATATGAGCTCCGTATGTACGTATAATGCTAGACCGGAAGCTGGACGGTCCCGCTGCATGAGTCGACAGTCTAGCTTCCGGTAAGACCCGAACGGCTTTACTACGGAAAGCCGTTAGGGTCTAACCGGAAGTTCGACCGTCGACTCAAGTAGCGTGACCGTCTAGCTTCCGGTCCAGCGTATGGAGCTTTAGTGTTGCTCATTTCTGCATTTGTGTCGTTTTATAGGCAATGTGAATCAACAATAGTTATTCAAAATTGATTTAAGGACCGTATTTTTTGTAATTATCACCTAGCAAAACGTTAGAATGCTGTAAATTACTGAGGAAATAGGTTTGGTCATTTGACCCCCCTTGGCCTTGGTCAATTGACCCCCCTTCATTCAGTTGGTCGTTTGACCCCCCACTTCCTGGTCATTTGACCCCCCCTTCCTTTGGTCAATTGACCCCCCCCCCCCCCACACACACACAGAGTTAAACTTAGAGAGTGGTTGTTATTAATTACGCTGATGTTTCAGATGGGGTGGACGTAAAATTTTCAGATCCCTCCTGAGGGGGGGCATAGATAATTTACCCTCTATCTAGCAAAACGACCCACGCACTTCTATAGACCAATCAAAAGAGGGGTGCGCAAATGTGCAAAAAATCGCTGCGCCTCCACCTCAATTGCTCATTTGAGTTTGAGCTCATTTGGTCCCCCCCTTCCTTAGATTTTTTTTTTGCCCACCCCACCAACAGGATTTTTTGGGTCTATATTCAAAACTTTTTATTTGCCTCTGGCGGACCAAGATGCTGTCTCAAAAAATCTGTAATCCAAGTTATTATAATTATATGGCCTAATGCATGACTACTCCCTCACACACATTGAGAGAGGTATCTAATTGAATAAAAAATAGATGTAGAAAGGAAATTGGTCATTTGACCCCCCCCCCCCCTCCATGACCTAGTCAAATGCCCCCCCTTCAAATGACCCCACTCCACTCATATCCTGGTCAAATGACCCCCCCTTCCATTTTCTGGTCAAATCCCCCCCTCTATTGAGTCCCTTCAGTTGGTCATTTGACCCCCCCTCCGTTGAGTCCAGTCAGTTGGTCATTTGACCCCCTATGATTACTAAAGCAGCTTAGGCCATATCATCCAAGTCTACTCATCCACTGAAGGACAACTGAAGGAGGTATTAGATTGAAATTATTGTCAGTAGACCGTTATAGGTATTGTACTTATCATATTTATTTTTCACCTTTGAACTCTACCATGTAACCCAGTGTCCAAGTCTACCCACAAGCCAAGCCATACCCATAGACCAAAGGCTGGCGGTGTCAACTGCACTCAGTGACCCCGCCTCCTCCTACTGGAGGATACGCCCGTTAATCACGAGCAGCTCAACTGACCAGAAGATTGACAGATACAGAGGCATCCCTTGATGGGGACAATAAACAGTCAATACACATGCAATTGGTCATTTGACCCCCTCTCCTTTCCTGGTCAAATACCCCCCCCCCTCCAGTGACGGGGGGGGGGGGGTCAAATGACCAACTGAATCAAACTGAATTGGAGGGGGGGGGGTCATTTGACCAGGAAAGGATAGGGGGGGGGGGGGTCAAATGACCAACAGAATGGAGGGGGTCATTTGACCAGGTAATGGAGGGGGGGTATTTGACCAGGATATTGAGGGGGGTCATTTGACCAGGATGTGTAGGGGGTCATTTGACCATAAACTGAAAGGTCTATTTTTTCTTGCACTATTTTCGATAGGGGGGGGGGTCAATTGACCAAATCCGATTCTTCAGCCATTTTCATCACCTAAATAATTAGGGCTGGAATCAAATTTAAATATCTTTTGTCCATTCAGTTTGCCCTTGAAATGCCCTAAACATTGAATATGAGCTCCGTATGTACGTATAACGCTAGACCGGAAGCTGGACGGTCCCACTGCTTGAGTCGACAGTCTAGCTTCCGGTAAGACCCGAACGGCTTTCCGTACTTTCCGTACACTCGGTACGTTCGACCCCTGGCTTCGTAACTTACGGAGTTCCGCTCCAATTACTAACTGGGTTTACTTGAGTAAGGCCAGACCCAGACACATGTATCACAGGAAGTCATGTGACATCTGTTTGTAGCATAGGAATGGTGCACTGTGGGATACAAACAGAGGTCTGAGGCTCTGTAACTTACTCAACAACCTGCCCTGACCCATTTATGATGTCACAGACTGGTAGCCAATCCGATAACCCGGCAGGTTACTCAAGTAACTTACGCACGTCAGTTTGGCCAGGGGTCGAACGGACCGAGTGGCCGCTATCCAAACCGGAAGTGAGCAGGTGCAGGGGGGATAGTTTTAGTAGAAACTGTTTTATTGTTCCAGGTGTCAGATTACTTTTTAGATTCTACAGCCACTTTAATGATATATAAATATGCATGTCAAGCTAAATTATCTCTATTACCAAGAATAAGTCTGCGTTTGTACTGCTCTGCTCTGTTTTAACTGATCTTTCTTTTGACAGCTGCACTCTTACAGCAGGTTATCTGAACCAAATCTACATAATAATGATCAAGACCTCTGCTGGAGAGCGTACAATGAAAACATGGTCACCGAGCAGAAGACGGCCACGATGAGTAAAGTTCACTTCGAGCAAATGCCCAATTTTCGACCTGTTTACAATACAGAGGGCAATGGGAAGCCTTGTGAATCGAAACTCTTTCGCTCTTCCCGCCCTGACTTCTTGGCGGCCAAAGATTTAGATAGTTTTAACGCCCTTGGACTGAAATGCATCATCGACTTTCGCTCGTCCAAGGAGTATCAAAAAGCAACCGGTGGCAAGTTACTGGATTTATACTTCCCAGTTTACAATGCAAAGCTCCCCTTTACATTGAGGTACAAGCATAACCAAGAAGTGAAAGCCAAACCACTAAATCTGAAAACAACCTACAATGTTTCTGTTTCCCATAACAGCACAGAGCGGCGACATATCCTCATCGATTTCTTCAAGATGAACTACATCTGGGCCGTCTTCAACAGGGCTTCAATTTGTGTACGTCTTTATTCCATGATTTACTTGATTGCTGATCTTATCTTTAACACCGGGTTTATGTACTTCGTGAGGTGTTTTGCCAGGAATGTACTGAATCAGAGTGGTTTAGGAGGACAGTATGTGGACATGGTGAGATACAGCCAGGCTTCAGTCTGTGCAGGTAAGTGTCAAGACCCCGGTCAAGACCACGCCCACTTTTTATGTAGACCACGCCCACTTTTATGTCAATTCAGCAAGTAGTCTGTATCATGCCCTTTCTAACCATGACAGAAGGCTTACGGTATTGAAAAGATAGGATTTACCGTCACCCTGAGTCAGATTTGGTTCATAGACTACATGATAGAGTCACGGACCTGAAACACTGGTTATAAAAGAAGAAAGGCCTTCTCTGGGAGGTGTTGTTAGGCGCATTCTGCACCGATCGCCAATTTTGCTTTGTGCCAGGCACAAATTGTGCAAGTTTTCAATAAAGTTTATAAAGATTTCCTTAAATTCATTTCCCTTGCTTGTTTGGAAGATGAGTATTTATGTTTGCCAACTGATTGCATGAGCATACACATCTATATCACTTTAGATATATATAATATTTCAGACATGTCAGACCTACTCGCCAATGCACTGATATTGGTGCTTTGTGCAAAATTGGAGCTTTGCGCGGCGCCGATCTTGCGCAATTCTCAAACTGCGCTGCGCTATTTGAGAATTGCGCAGATTGGTGATCCGCGCGCTACAGGTGTGCCATGGGTGTGTTTTCACCATTTACCACTAGATGGCAATGCAAATCCATATTTGTCACTAGGTGGCAGCACAGAGCAAGCATGTTAAATATCTTATATTCTATTCATTCATAACTTATTCTTACAAATAATATGTAATTTCTGTAGCTATTACTATACTTGTAGCTATAACTATGAAAGCCTCCTACAAAATCTTGCAGTCACTGGCCTGTAGGAGATAATTTTCTTCTGTCCCTTAAAATGTTCATATATCCATAATTCAAAACAATTAAGATAGCTACTGTAAATCCCCGGTCATAAGCCGGATTTTTTCTATTTTGGGCCCAAACCGGCTTCTAAATTTTTCCCAAAGTCCCCCCCCCCCGGCTTATGACCGGGTTTTTTTTACTATAGAATAAAGAGAAAATGGTAAAAAATTGACCCTAAAACCGGCTTTTAGGATTTCCCTGAACTCTCCCCCGGCTTATGACCGGGGCCGTCTTGTGACCGGGGATTTACGGTATGTTCTTCATCTAAGTGACCCAAGTGATTTCCTATGAGAAGAAAATTTTCTAGGAGGGGGTCAATTTTTGGCAGTTTTTCAAAAGAAAATCCTCAGAATCAAAGCCTTTTCTCAAAAATATCCACTTTTGATATCATGATAAAATAAGGTCAGTCAGTAACTACAAATCAAGAGCTTTCTGATGCTTTTTAAATCTAAGAGCTGTGACATAGCTAAGTTGGGGGGAAAATTATCTAGGATTGGTCATTCTAATAAAATTATAAAGCTAATTCAGCCCCAAACTCATAAAGTGGCAGTCAGGAGATAATTTTCTTTTGTCACATAGATTTGTGATAGATCCATAATTAAAATGGATTTGGATAGCTATGTTCTTCATCTAAGTGACCCAAGTGATTATCTATGAAAATCATGAGAGGAAAATTTTCTAGGAGGGGGGCAATTTTTGGCAATTTTTCAAAAAAAAACTTCAAAAGTGGAGCATTTTCTCAAAAATATCCACTTTTGACATCATGATAAAATAAGGCCAGTCAGAAACTACAAATCAAGGACTTTCTGATGCTTTTTAAATCAAAGAGCTGTGACAAAGCTAAGTGGGGCAAAAAAAGTATCTTCTGTAGGTCATGTTAAGGCCTACCATCACAAGTTCCCATTTCTACCACCAGGGACCCATGGCACAGTTGATAGACTGCAATGCTATACTGATTCGAATCCAGTCTTTCAGGTCCGTGAAAGAGTCAACTCTCTGATTATTGAGCTTTTTTATATTAATTTCTATTGTTTCAGCTCTGAAGATACTGTCCGATGAAAGAAACTTGCCGGCCATGATTAACTGTGCACATGGTAAAGACAGAACGGGTATAGTTTCGGCCATGGTCTTAGGAGTGCTCGGGAAGTCAAAGGAAGAAATAGCAGAAAACTATGCCTTATCACAAGTAAGAACTTTGGGAATATCTTTGTCATTGTCATTCAGCAGAGTTTATTAACCAGAGGGTATGCATGTGTAGGGGCACGGTTTCAGGATAGCGTCACATAGGTACAAGTTGGTCAGTTCCTGAGCGGGGCGGACACTCGGGTCTAGGGTCGGTTATGCTGGGCGAGTGGTGGCAGCACTGCTCTCCGGGTTTCTCGGCTTGGACTCGAGGGGTCGCCACCCAACCCCTGTGGCTCTATATAAGGCCAGGTCGATGACTGACGGGGGGAGAACCTTCACGGGTTCTGTACGTATAAGGAGTGCCTTCTCTCATCTGGCTCTGAGAACTTACATAGGTAGCTCATTGTCTGATTTTCTGAATACTCTGATACAGATATCTTTGAATTCAGAAACCTTTAGTTAGTCTGTACGTAGGATCCTGAATATAACTTGTTGCCTCTTCTGTACCAGAGATTGTCGTTTGGTAGTTCTTTCCAGATTAGACATACAAACTTGAACTCGGAATACTTGACCCTTACACATGTAACATCTGAACCACCCTAATACCTCGCATATTAGGCACAGGTTATAGGTGAGGAGAGACCCTTGTTGGGTCCATAGATAATTATATAGAACATATATACTACACGTATATAGCAGTAGCAGTATCAGAATGACCAGCATCTGATCCTAGATGCGCACTCTGTGTCCAGTATCAACTCAGAGTGTGCCTTTTATGCGAGGTATTACGGTGATTGTATTGATGCATCCTACGCCGGTGTATTTGACCAGTATGCAAAGGGATCATATATTGATGCATTTAACCTCTAGTTACCTACCAAAGCAAAATAAAAGGAGATAAAGGGAAAAGCTTCCGGTAGTTATCTATATTGTGCAGACAAACACAACTATCTATTGTCAGTGTAGACCTATGAAGCATAGACAGGGAGAAGAGCATCCGCAGTTCAATAATTTTGGTATCATCTGAACACCCTCTTATCTCTCTAGCTCATGAAGAGTTCTTATCTAATCTTTCAGACTGAGCTGGAGCCGATTAAGTCGAGGCTACACACAGAGATAGTGGAAAAGTTCCACATGCATGAAGAGTTCACTCGTGCCCAACCTCAGGATATCATGGAGGCCTTGCTCTATATTGAAGAGAAGTAAGATGTTGTGATTTCTCTTGGGGATCTTTGATTTTCCTAGAATGTAGGAAGAATGAAGAAAAAAAGAGGAATAAATGTCGGGATGTCGACCCATATCTCGGGACCCATATGGATTGGGAGCATAAAATCATTTGAATAACTCTTTTAATATGGGGTATGTGAAGTTTAAGGGTTATTGTTCCTATATGGTCATGATGTAACAATTGATCAGTAGCGAGGATCTTAAGAGGGTTACTGTTAAATCATGCTGATAATGCCTATGCAAAGTCCATGGCATACACGAGTAGCTCACTTGAACCATATTGATACATCATGACAGGGGGACTTGATGCATTAAATGATTTATTTCAGTATCTTGCTAGCAGCAGATACCGTTTTGTTTCAGTATCTTGCTAGCAGCAGATACCCTTTTGTTTCAGTATCTTGCTAGCAGCAGATACCGTTTTGTTTCAGTATCTTGCTAGCAGCAGATACCCTTTTGTTTCAGTATCTTGCTAGCAGCAGATACCGTTTTGTTTCAGTATCTTGCTAGCAGCAGATACCCTTTTGTTTCAGTATCTTGCTAGCAGCAGATACCCTTTTGTTTCAGCATCTTGCTAGCAGCAGATACCCTTTTGTTTCAGTATCTTGCTAGCAGCAGATACCATTTTGATAGCTGTGCAGACCTTACTTTACCTCTGCCTTTTCTTTAGTGACAAAATAGTCGCCTTTAAGGGCTCCAGACATACCCCTGATTGGCCTTGTCCCCTTGTGGAATTTTAAAAGTTGCCTTGTCCCCTTATCGATTTTGCCGCTCTGGGGCCCCTGTTTAACAAATTCTCAGTGTTTAATCACGATTAACCTTGTTTTTCCTTCAGCTATGGCAGCATCCCCCAATACCTAGACTCCATCGGCTTCAGTATGGCTGAACAGGAGAGACTGAGACATCTACTACTGAACTGAAGGCAGACATCATTCAGCATTGCAGAGATGCCATGTTCCATTTTATTTTATACTAGTAACTGTCTTGTGTCTGTGGCCAAGCTAAAAAAAACAACAAAAACAGTCACGTCTGACCAATGCAACTACCGTAATCTCCCGCGTATAAGGCGCGTCTTATACGCCAAACAAAATTCTGCTGAGTCTTATATGTGGGAGGGACATTGCCTTGAGTTTGGGGTGCGCCTTATGAGGGGGTAATTTTACTATAGAACAGTGCTAAATTAACAAAAATCTGCCCTTAGAGGTGCGCCTTATACGTGGAATTGCATTCTCTTAGTTGGGGATGCGCCTTATACGCGAGCTGCGCCTTATATGCGGGAGATTACGGTACTTTCCCTTTTTCTTTTAACAAAATCATCGACATTCCCTCTGGCATAATGTAAAAGAAATATGGAAGTATCCACTGTGTGTACTAGTATACAATGGGATAAATCATGCCCTCATGAAAACACGGGAATGGCTGGAAATCTGAAGGCCTCAAGAGGGTTCTTTTCTTTTTCTGGAAGAAGCTGTATTGTTATCACCACTACCGTAATCTCCCGCGTATAAGACGCGTCCTCTACGCCAAACAAAATGCTGGGGGGTCGTATAGGATGTACTGAAATTGGGGGTGTGTCTTATACGAGGGGTAATTTTACTATAGAAATGTACTGAATTTACAAAATTGGTACCTAAGAGGTGCGTCTTATACGCGAAAATGGATGTGCTGAGTTTGGGGTGCGTCTTATACGCACAGCGCGTCTTCTACGCAGGAGATTACGGTACCTCCATTTAAAATGTATGTAGAAAACAGAGGAGAGCTTGCCAAAAGTAGTTGGTATAAAATAATCAAAACGGATAATCACATTATACATTCCGCCACGTGGATCGTGCGTGTCATAGGATTTCTGTGGCAATTCATTCCAATACGGGGATGAAGCTTTAGAGATAGATATACTTAGTTTTGTACGCAATTATGTCGGTGGTAGAGCTTCTTTTTTTTTTATAGTGAACAAGTTTGTTTCTGCATAATAAAAAAATAACTTGATGGCGTTTATTGTTGGTGATCGCCACACCACAAGGGAGGGGTGAACAAACGACTACATGTATATTACATACCTTGTAATGACTGAAATATGAGGTATACACTACCGGTATATTTAACTCAAAAAGCGAGTTATAGGGAGACACCCTGGGGCACTACACTTTCAGTCATTTTGGTGGTGCGAATAAGTTTAAAAAAAGATGGAAATTTTATATATAAGAGGCAGAATTACTTAATGAATTTGTAGTGCCATTAAAGGAGGAGATGTAAGGGTCTTGCAGGAAAAGGTATATCATTACCAAGTTTTGTAAATTTTGAGAAACTGTCAATAATGTACAAACTCAGTTGGTTGGCAGCCATAAGACCCTTTTTGCCTCCAATGGTGAAGGTATATGATGTTGATCCATGTATCAACTTTCCCGCCTTTTTTGGCAATGTGTGCGAATAGCACAGTTGTGGCGGGAGTTATGCGAATAGTGGCTTGGTGGTGCTAATAATCTGGGTGAGGGAGTGCTGATGCAACAGGATGAGTGCACAACTCATGGGGGGCCATCCACAAATAACATCATGCTGAAGGGGGGAGGGGGGTCAGGCCGGCATGACGAAATAATTTTTCCATATACCTTCAGCATTGTACAGGGATGACAGTCTTCAGGGAATTCCCTGATTTCAGGGATTTTGAAGTTCCAGGGCCCTATACATTCATATAGAAACCCAGGGTTTTGGGGCAAATATTGGACCGTTTCAGGGATTTTCGTGCTCTGTGACTTTCATCCCTGATTGTAAAGTTGGCAAAAATCATGACGACAGGGGGGTCTAAAAAGGTGAAGTTTTGCATGATGTCATTTATGGATGGCCCCTGGGAGCCAATCACAGGCTTTTCACTTTTCGAGTTATCAGCAATTTACATTGCTGCATTATATTCTACTTACATTAGTTTTGTAATTTTACATTTATTATGACGAATGTGTACCTATATTTCTGTACAAGTTATTAGGTAGCTACACATTATGGATAATGCACAACTGAGGCCTTTACACAAGTTTAATACGGATAGTATATACGCTTCATAATAGGATGTTGTAATGGGGACTGTTTAGATTTATGAAGTAAAGAAAAACTTCTACGGTTGGTAGGTAAGGAAAAGCTAATTGTACTAATGAGACAAAGGAATGGACCCGTCTTCACCTCAGCAAATGTAAAAAAAAAAGGAAGGGCAAATTGGAAAACATAACTTTTTCTTTAGGCCTGTTGAGTGTGCCAACTGAACTACCGGCACTATCTGGGATATTTCCAGGCATGATTATGGTTAATACATGTAGTACCGCAATACTTATATTACCGGTGACATGGCATATATACAGGATAATCTACACAAAAGTTATCGTCTACTGATATTTCTCTACACATTCCCTTTTATTTCATTGGTAAATTTGGAAGCATTATTACAGTAGCTTCTATCTTGATTTTGAATAAGTAATTAAGATATAGCATCCTGTAGGTGCTCAAAATAGTATTTTGTGTCGATATCTGCATATTTGATAACGTACCATATTCGATGCGTTCATTGTTTACATTGATGTTAGATGATTATGATCCAAATGAGAAGAAATCACCAGGGTTTATTGTAAACATATATAATTATGGTGTATAGGGTATTCGTTTGCTAGGATAATATTGTTGATGTATGATGTATGTAACACAGGCGATATTTTTTCACACTTATCATATTCTTGGATGGAATACACGGGGTCCTTTTTCCCAAAGTATACATATGTGTAGGGGCTTGAAGATCGTGATATAGTGTGAGCGTCTTCCTCGAGAGGGCGTTTCGAGCGGTGCGCCCATTGGCAGTAGTCACTAGAGGTCCTTACGACCCCTGGTCGCTGGGGGTGGTGGCAGCACTGTTCGCCTAGCTCCAGCTCCTACCTGGGGCCGGGGAAGGTGTTAGTCTGGCTCTGCCTACGAACGGAGTCGGACCAGTTTCCACTGAGCTTGCTATTATATTAAGCGCATAACCTTGAGGTAGATATAAACCTTCACAGAAATAAACACGTGCCTGTTGCACTAACCCGAGATACCTGAGTGAGTGAGTAATAGATGTTTAACGCCATTTCTACAGCTGAGGTCATATTCATGGCGAGAATGACATTACACAATTTCACAGAGGAATGTGTCAGTGCCCGCGCATATGTGCACCACACACATCCTGAGGGGACAGGAAAGAGGAGAAATAGACCCTTTTAAATGGGCTAGGGAGGCCCGCCCGAGATACCTTGTTTGGTTTTACTTCGAGCCATACGAGTAATACATTCGAACCACTACATATGCATCACCCAAAGGTATGAAATCTAAAATGAATAGATTGCCGTGATTCTTTGTGGATCAGTATAAGGTGCACGACGCGTATAAGTTGCACCTGTGCTTTGTGGAATTTCTGTTTGTCACATTTTAGATTTTGAAATTGCATAAATAACTTGTTCTATTTGATATTTCAAAATCCTTCCCCTTCCCAGCTTTTTTTTGAATCCCTTAAAGGGGTGGCTGGAACCCTTGTGGAGACTGTAGGACGACGCCCTCTCTGATACGCCACCCTATACAAAAGGTACTGAGGTATATCATGGAATATATTGAGTTATGGCAACAGTGAAGCTCTAGCAAACCTAGCACTGACTTCAGGTATCTACTGTGTGATATGGTAAATTCTGTGATACGTAGAGCTCTTGATGCCAAACACATTTTCTTTGACGCTGGTTTACACTTACATTGATATATTCTTATAAGCTCTTATCCTCCAATAAATACATGGGGAACATCTTTCATTGTAGTCAGTTGTGATAAAGGCCTCTTTAAAAGAATGTAGAAATATTTTGTACGGTCAGAAATACTAGCAATTACGAAAATGTGGCTTTTGACGACTGAAGCCATGATGTTTAAATGGCAAATCTAGTTTGTGGCATAATATCGTAAAATCTATGGTCAGATTGTGAGAAAATAAAAGATATTTTTCAGATCTTTTCGTCTTTTCTTGCTTCTTCTTTTTCTCGTTTGGGTATTCAACTGAAGAACCAGGGAGGATACAGTATTTTATAAATTCGTGTACGAACTAAACATGCAGTTATCTCAGGGACGTTCTTGAGAGTAGAATAAATATACCCGTATATTAAAAAAAGGTTGCTGAAACCACCCATAGTAAGCATGGCTAAAAGATGAGGCATTCGTGTAAAGAAATAGTTTTATTTTCCTTGGGATCCATAACAAAGACAATGACCACATTAATTATCACATGGTTCAACTTGAAATTCATAAAAAATCTCACATGCACTTATTCTGTATCACACTGCGTCATAACCCTCGTTCGGGTTAAGCCATCACAAACAAACCTTTAACCATGGCAGATAATCCACTCGTAGGTAGATTACAGTACACTTTCAAACTTCACCAGGGTTTCCACAGTCAGCGCCATTTTTGAAGGTCAGTTAAATGTCAGATATTTCTGAGACTACTAAAAGATTAGTCAAATGTCAGTCTTATATATTTCAAGGGTTGGACATTATAATGATCATTTAATGATGTGGCTGGTGACGTTTCGTGTGAATGCACGATTTGATCATGCATCGGCGCATAGGGTGATATTTTTTGTTCCTCATAAATTTTCTGATTATCTGTTAAAATTAACAGTGATAGTGGGAACCCTGTTCAGCGATACCAGTACTTTGTTATAGTGAGAATTATTCACTTTCAATAACACAGCATTTCATAACAAGATTGACATTTTCATGGGATCAGTATAGCACTTTTCAACTTCTCATGTTTTGGTGTAACTTATTCAATAGAGGTTCGTGCATACATACTTTAGGGCTTAAAGATGGCACCATATATACTATCAGTGATAAAGCTGCAGAAAGTCAAATCCTGGGTGATAATTTCCAAAGTCGCAGTCCGCCTTATACATTAGATGCTGCTTATACACAAAGTTGTATGGTAATCAAATGTGGCATCCAAACAGCCCTACCTTGACTGAGCAAATTTACTTATTATCACCTCCTCTTTTAGAGTTCACACAGCATTCTCCACATAGACAGTTATAGCAAATTTATTATCATGGATTAAACTTCCCTTCTTCTCGTACAACTGAGTGGTGCTTCCTAGTTCATTTATATCACTGCCGACGATGTAAATAGCCCCATACACTCTTTAGGGTAAGACAAAAGTTGCAAAACCATTAATTATGACACATTCTAGGGTAGCAGAGTGGCTAATTACACGGTTAATGAATAATATTGCTGTCAAATAAAGTATGCATACGAGTAGATGTGTGGGCAACCTTTTAAAGGGAAGCATAGATAATAAATTATGTTGATTTGTCGTCATGATGCACCATTCAGCACCAGTGGTTAACTCGCCGACACTACAATAATGCACTATACTGACCATTCAGGAGTCTATTAATCTCACTAGACCGTCATAATGCATAAATGCAGCTCTTCCTACCTGGTAGTCACACCCCTGGGCTGCAGTCATGTATGATGAAGACCAAATAGCTTAGTGCATTGGGCTAATAGTCATTGTAAATAGAGACAAATTGTGTCATGGCAGGGTTCACGGTTAGTCAAAGGTCTGACTGAAGCCACTCCATGTAGAAGTGGCTGGTGGTTCATCTGAAAATCAAAAGGAAAAAATTATTTAAAACAATTATACAAAAAGTTTTATTTTGTCAAATTTTTTTTTTTTTTTCATGAATTGCCTGGAGTGTAAATATTGAAACTTGTGAGGCTGCCCTAAAGGGTCTAAGTTAACAACATATCTTTCACATTATTCTTTGAGCACGATTTTTCATTATAACGACTTAAGAGTATGTCCTGGCATGATAGTGCCCTACCTGAAGGCAGCTTTTATAATCCTGCCAATTTTGGCGGTAGAGTTACCTTGGAAGCTTGGGGAAAGGCACTTCTTGCGTTTGGAACGACCCCTTCTCTCTTATTTTAGTTCCCACCTAATGCAGTGTTATTCTAACTGACTGTTCTATACATCAGACAACTAAAAACTTAGATATACACTCTAAAAACACATTCATAACGTACCCTTTTCAGTGGCCTCAATAAGCCGTAGTAACTTCTTATCCGCTACAGTTTGTGCTAAATGAAGGATGAAAGGGATGGGGTTTAACTTATCAACAGACATCAACCAAAAACCCTTACCCAAACCAGATTCTTTCAGAAGAGATTATGTATGTATACACATACCAATATCGATCATTTTCAAGGAATGCACTACATCTTTATCAAATCTCATGTGCTATCAATATCGAACGTCTTTAAAACATTTTAAAAGCTAAAATAAAGTACAGTTAAGCGTTATCTTACGAAACCCAACGTTCATAAAAGACAAATCAGCAAGATCCATGCAAAAAGATTTGGACTGGTCATTATCTGTATTACACAAACCAAGAACACACTTACCCCTTTGTGTCATCTCGATGATACCCAACAGTTCTTTAACAGCCTTCATTTGTACATCATTAAGCGACCCTTTCTCCAGTTCCTCTAGGTGCTCCTTAGCTGTTACTAAATCCTCGGGCAGTACTTTGGTATCGGTGGCAGCCTGAGTTTGTTGATACCAGTGTTGTACATAGGGGTAAAGTGCTTCAAGGTGCGGCTCCAGGGCGGGACCCACCTCCTCCAGGTCCTTGAGTTCCACTAGCGACATGAGGTGTATTAAGGTTTTACAGACCTAAGTGAATTTGTGAAAAAAGGAAATGAAATAGTTAATTATTTATGTACAGCTAAGTTTTTTAATATATTTTTTTTTTTTTTTTTTTTTTTTTTTTTTTTTTTTTTTGATTATCGGGTAAGAAGGAAAGTAATTGCTAGGGCCAACGATGCTCTTAGAGGGCCTGATTTTGATAAAACATGTTCTAATAAAGATTATTCCAGTGTCGAAGACCCCGGGACCCAAGATCTCTATCATTTTAGTGATTTTAGCTCCCCACCACTAGGGCGGTAATCTTTTCCTATTCTTGAAATATTAGACAAACTAATAAGGTTGTCACTAATATTCCTGTCTCCATTTTAGAAATTCGTTTTGTTTCATTTTTAATCCTCTCCAGACACCTATCTGTGGATTCTAATGAATTTCAAAATACCCTGACAATATATAAAAAATATTATTGTTAGGATGCAAATTGTATAACATTACATGCCTTGTCAAAACCTCAGACACACACCTGATGAGACTGAATAAGTCGAAACCTTGTTTCCCACCCCTACTACCAAATGGCAGTAGTCTCCAAAAAATCAGTTTGGAGTTTCAGACCTAGGCCTGGAGATTGTACCAACTTCAGGACCCTGGGGGTCCACAGGAAGCTTGTGGCACCTTGGTGATGATTGAGTATTGTTTATTGGTAACAATGGTCACCCTGGAGACCCCCTTATCAACGGAAGTTGATGAGGTGAGGCGAGCATGGCAACCGCGCCAGTAGAAGCAAGGTAGTGTTGAGGTGTGGTTGGTTTCAAAAATCGTCCTCCGAGATTCATCTCTCTACTAACCCCACACCCCCTGGTACCTACCTGGCTCGCCTCAAACATTCGTTAAACTGAGCTTTAACACTTTCCACAGTTATAACAACTGTAAATCCATTTATTTGGTGGAATTCGCCAAAAAATGGACCAAGACGCGCCGATGGGCGCCACCGGAGGCCAAGACGGCCACCAAGGCCCCCCACTTGCCCAACAACAACTTGGACAGGAGTTGGAAAGAAGAATCCAACAAACAGTGAGCAATCAGGCAATGCCTCCTGCTCAACAACAGGTAAGCCAAAGTGACTCACTTTCTACATTTGATTCTTCCGATTCAAATACATTTCTAGGGTTTGAAAACGAAGATTCGTCCTCGCTTTTGACCTCTCTCGTGAACTTGCGAGAAAGTGTCCACTGCGCACATTCCTGCGCAGTTGCGAATGACGTCACTAAGGAACTCCCAAACAAGCCTTGGGATTCCCCCAACTTGTTTGTACCCGAAAAGGGTCCAAACAAACGTAATTTATCAGATAGTTCCAATAATTCTGACCCATCACAACATATAAATGCCAATGGCATATACTCCCCACTCCCACAACGTATAAAACACATACGAAAACGGCACCGAAATGAAAACAGCCTTGCCACTGAATTGGCAGAGGCAAATTCAAAAGATGGGAACGATGTAGAAAATGGGGAATCCCCACCTTCGAGCAACACATTGAGAATATTGTCAGAACTAGAAAGATTGGACTCTAATTTAGAGTCAGACATCGAAATTTTAGAAAGTAATTCCCCTAAAACTGCCCCGGACCAAACTGGTCATCATGGCAACAATAACATGGCCATTGTGGAAACCACAATGGCTAACACAGCTCGCCCCCTACTACAACGCATAGATACAATCGCCTGTGATCTGATAAAAGAATCTAACTGCAAATTCGACCTGAATGAATCATTGAATCTCTCAAGAGTCCTCGCCCGCGATAAAACATCCACCCCGTTGGGTAGACGACCTGACACACCACGCCCCCAAAATCATCACACATCACAAATTGCGGGCCCGAGTGTTATTGGGAAAACTTCCCCTCCACACACAACACAGATGTTAGCTGACATGCGAGCAACTCTAGGATTACCAAAAATTGATTTTGAGGTATCCCTAGATGCCAGTCACGACATCACATTAAACACCCTAACCCCAGGGAAAACCCATTCCTCCCACCCACCCCCACCCCCTGCCCCTGTCCCCCCACCCACAACCCGGTTTGGGGTCAGGACCAGGCAGATGACAAGGGAAGAAACTCTCCTCCCCCCCACCACGGGGAAGACCGAGGGGGGCTCACAACCTATCCCCCTCCCCGCCCCCGCCCCCCCACCACCAGTAGTGCCCCCAACAATGGACACCTCTAAGGGCAACCACACAATGACATGTAGTGCCCAAACCAACATAATCATAACGAAAAGTAAATCTGTGACTTTTTCCAATATCAACACCCTTGGGTCCAAAACTCAAGTACTAAACAGTACCCACCAAAACCCCATAATGTCCCCCAGTGTGACCCAACCGGGACACCGGGTGCCAAAAATTGTGTTTACCACACCTGACCCCAAAAGGGCCCCATCTGGACGCAGACGACCAAGTAATTCCACGGTTAATGACTTCATAGAAGCCAGCCTTAGGTCCACAAGCGCCAGACTCCCAACCCCTACCACCCTAGTTGGGACCCAATCACAGACACACACTAACACTGTACAGGTACCCACCACGTCTGCTCCACCCAACCCACAAACCTCCCAGGCTGGACTTGGACCCCAGAGACGCGTGACGGTGTTCAGTAACCCTATGCCAATACCTCATAAACTAGCTACAATGCCTGTGGAACAACCCCCCACCACTCGACGTCACATCGATATGGAAGGCAACCGACGTGTACTGACAATATCGAACACTGTCAGCTCAGGCACCACCACCACAACCACCCCCCCTGTTACCTCAGCCACCAACATACCTCATAACCTGTTCAATGTGAACAATGTTCCACATTTATTCACTGAACCTGAAGTACCTTCTGTTCCTTTACAGGTACCCCCCCGTGATGTCGAGGCACGACTACACGAGAACCAGGCTTTGGTATGGCGCCAGGCGAAAACAGCTCTGATGGTGGGCACTAGAGCCGAGGTTAGAGCAGACTGGTACCGCCAAACAGGAGAGGAAGGTATCATCAGCCAATGGGCGATTGGCAAGGCCGACATCCCACAATACCTTGCCACAGAAGAAGCCCTGCTATCACAGATAGCAGACATCCGCCAACATGCCGCACGAGAAATTCATCGTGTCACAGCGGACTACCTCGAACAATTTGCAGTTAGACAAAAGAGTCATGGACATACTCTCATGACAACTGTAGAACAACTCTCTCGAGACAACCCACAAGGATTCCAAACTGCCATGACCGCCACCAGTGGCATGGTAGGCCGGGCAAAGGCCCAACTTATCCAAGACCTGGGTTTCCGCAGAGTAGCCCTACGTGAACAACAGCTGACTGAAAGCCAGTGGATTAATCTGGCTCGTGTACCTAACCGTGCCAACACTGGCACAGATGCCATCCCAGGCACCAGTACACAGAACAATAATTCAGGCCAGAACCAACGTGGATACACCAGAAACCCCACACAGAATGCACCCACCCCTGGTGCTAGAGGTAGAAGCCGCAGTCGTGCCCGCAACCAAGCCACAGCCAGGGGAGCTGATGCAGGCCCCTCTAATAGAGGCAATATCAACTTTGACCTGTTCCAGGCCTTCATGAGATTGAACAACCCCACTCAACGAAACCCAAGGGATTTTGGAGACGGGCCCCGGAACAGAGGGCAACGCCCCCAGAACCAGGGTCCCCAGTCCCAATCACGACAGAACAGGGAAAGACGCCGCCGCCCACGCCAGGGCCCCAACACCCAGGCCCAAGAACGCCAGAGGCCCAGATCCCGGTCCCGATCCAGGAACCGGAACACCCAGGACCCAACCCTATCAGAAAGGGAACTAGCCCTTGTCCGGGCCTTCAGAAACCAACAGGACCAATAGAGAGTAACCTGTCGAAAATCATCAGGAAACCACGAAGACATTCAAATTATCGCATAATTCCCGTCAGAGATATAATCTCTACAAACGTCTATGAAAACACTCCAGACCTAGTTTATGACTTGTCTACTAATTTCGATAACCCTCTTGATTTCAGCTTCGAAAAACTAAATCACTCTAGGATTTGTCCCCCAAACCTTACTTTTCCAGCCACCGGCGAGAATGTCCCAGACTGTATTGGCATACACTCCAATGGCAACAACAATAACAATAATAATGATGATGTTGCGCCAGACAATGAGAACAATGTTTCATCACATATGAACGGTAATCTAGACAATGAAAATACTCTTACTATTACCAACAACAATGCAACCAATGTTACTGCTTTGATCACTGATGAGAATAAATCTGACTATGTCAATTCTATTGTCCGTTTTCTTTCAGAATACAATGTAGAACGAAGGAACACGGTAGTAAATCTTTCCAATGTGAACCTTACTGATATAGAGACAACGGTTTTAACCAAAGGTTTAAATTACTGTCCCACTCCCGGTCTCCCTAGCTTAGGAGACAAATATGACGACTTAGAGCGCTTCCACAATGCCCTGAGGTGGAAATATAAATTCACCTCCCCCAAACAGAAAAGAATAGACAAGAAAGAATTGGAAGACAGAGAGCGGTTGCTAGGTCCCAATGCTGAACCCACCCTTCTCCAAAAGGTACAAAGTGCCAAGGTATTTAGGAACACAGATGGCCCTAAAGCCCCAGTGGGAGGTTCTAGATTAGAAACTCTAATCACCCTAAATGAGTTAGACATTGCCAAAGTAAAAACAGTTAGCCCTAGATATCAAAACATGACTCTAGATGAAAAGGTTGCTATGGACACCTTGTCAGGGAACAAGGACATAGTAATCAAACCAGCCGACAAAGGTGGTGCTATAGTAGTCATGAACACCAGCGACTACATCGCCGAGGGTCAACGACAACTCAGTGATACGAAATTTTACAAAAAGGTTGACACTGACCTCACTGAGGAGCATACTCAGAAAGTCAACCTTTTTCTAAAAGGCCTTCACCATAAACATGAACTTCATACACGAATCTTGAAGAAGGTAATCACCGAGGACTGTAGGACACCGTGTTTCTACCTCCTCCCCAAAATACACAAACCAGGCAGACAACCACCTGGCCGACCAATTGTATCGGCCAATGGTTGCGCCACTGAGCGGATTTCCGCCTTAGTAGACATCATACTACGACCGATAGTCCCTCTAACAAAATCCTACATCAAAGATACAGGACACTTCCTCAAAAAACTTGAGGAGTCTCAGGACAAAGTGGGTTTTACCACCCTCCTTTGTACCTTGGATGTGAGTGCCTTATACACTAACATCCCAAATGAGGAAGGCCGAAGGGCCATAGCTAGATGGTTAATAAAATATCGACCTGATGCAAATCTCTCACCTGGAGACCCTAGTAACTCTAGTGTCCTGAGCCTCCTCAAAATGGTCTTAGAATTCAACAATTTTGAATTCAATGGGGACCATTACTTACAAGTGGGGGGGACCGCTATGGGTACCCGTGTCGCCCCTACTTTCGCAAATCTCTTCATGGCGGACTTTGAGGAAAGATTCGTCTATGAATACCCCTTCCAACCCACCATGTGGGTTAGGTTTATAGATGATATTTTTCTTCTCTGGGACCACGGAGAAGAAAAACTATCACACTTCATAAATTACCTCAACGAGGTACATGATACCATTAAGTTCACACATGAGATCTCCAGAACGGAAATTGCCTTTTTGGACACCAATGTGAAACTAGTGGAAAATAGGCTGGTCACTGACCTACACAACAAGGTGACTGATGCCCACAACTATCTCCACTACCAATCAGCACACCCATGGCATTGTAAAAATGGGATACCGTACGGACAATTTCTCCGAATTCGGAGAATCTGTACCAATACAGATGACTTCATTAGACAGGGTCTAATAAAGGCATCTCATTTCCTGTGCAGGGGCTACCCAAAAAAGCTCATAGCTGAGTCTCTGGTAAGAGCCCTTACACAACCAAGACCTAATCCCTTGGACTACAGGGTACAGAAAAAAGGTGGTCCCCAAGAAGACGTGTGCATCCTGGTAACCACCTTCCATCCCTGTTTTAACGACTTACAGAAAATCGTTAAAACAAATTGGGAAATGTTGGCAACGTCAGCTAGAACTAAACACCTACATAATTCACGTCTTATTGTAGGTCTACGCAAACCCCCTTCACTTAGGAACACCCTGGTGAAGGCTAAGGTTGATTACCACCCAGAACGCACTGGGAAACACAGGGCAGCCCTCAGTGGCAAATCTTCCAAAGAGTGCAGCACTCCAACTTGTCAGTGTTGCCCCCTGCTAAATAAAACTGGCCAGATAACATCAGGCCAGACAAAACAGACATACACAGCCAAGATCAATGTCAGCTGTTTATGCTCTAATGTTATTTATTGCCTCTCGTGCAAAAGATGCGGAAAGCAATATGTGGGACAGACAAAGCAAACCCTGAGACAAAGGTTCTACCCACACATTGGTAACATCAAGAATAAAAAGATGGGCACAGACATTGGTGCCCATTTTAACTCAGATGGACACCAAGGCCTCAATGATGTGGAAATCCACATAGTGGAATTCATTAATAAGAATCCACTTTCTGAATACGCGGAGAAACTCCGCAATAAACTAGAAAGGAACTGGATACTGAAACTACGTACCCAGGTACCTTATGGACTGAATCTAATTGATGCACCAAACTATTAGATCAGAGATACACCGCCAAACAACCTATCCTTCACCCTTAAGCTCCGTTGAAAAAACCAATGATTATCGGGTAAGAAGGAAAGTAATTGCTAGGGCCAACGATGCTCTTAGAGGGCCTGATTTTGATAAAACATGTTCTAATAAAGATTATTCCAGTGTCGAAGACCCCGGGACCCAAGATCTCTATCATTTTAGTGATTTTAGCTCCCCACCACTAGGGCGGTAATCTTTTCCTATTCTTGAAATATTAGACAAACTAATAAGGTTGTCACTAATATTCCTGTCTCCATTTTAGAAATTCGTTTTGTTTCATTTTTAATCCTCTCCAGACACCTATCTGTGGATTCTAATGAATTTCAAAATACCCTGACAATATATAAAAAATATTATTGTTAGGATGCAAATTGTATAACATTACATGCCTTGTCAAAACCTCAGACACACACCTGATGAGACTGAATAAGTCGAAACCTTGTTTCCCACCCCTACTACCAAATGGCAGTAGTCTCCAAAAAATCAGTTTGGAGTTTCAGACCTAGGCCTGGAGATTGTACCAACTTCAGGACCCTGGGGGTCCACAGGAAGCTTGTGGCACCTTGGTGATGATTGAGTATTGTTTATTGGTAACAATGGTCACCCTGGAGACCCCCTTATCAACGGAAGTTGATGAGGTGAGGCGAGCATGGCAACCGCGCCAGTAGAAGCAAGGTAGTGTTGAGGTGTGGTTGGTTTCAAAAATCGTCCTCCGAGAAGTTTTTTAATATACCATAAGCGTTTAACAGTGTAACAGTGTATGCGATACTATCATCAGGAAACTCGACCATGCTTCTTTCATGAATGCCTAATACCTATAACACAGTGATACTCACTGGCACTAGATTGGTACATTACACAATGGAATAGACAACGCCTTAAGGAAATTTACTACTCCTAAAGACTTCATATTTCACTCTACGGTTATGCAAGCACAAAGACAGTGAAAGCTATTCCCTCAACACTGTTAAGACTTTTGGCAGAAGAAATAGAAGTCATATCTCACCTGCTCTGTCAGGCTGTCTCTGTACTTGAACTCAGTAAAGTCGCCCACACTCTCAGACTCAACAAGACCGACAACCAGGCTGACCCAGATGTCCTTAAAGAGCGGCGGCTGTCCATAGCAGCGGCGCTCGCGGGGTATGGAGAAAGCCATGGCCGCATTTATCCGCACCTTGAAGTTCTTACAGCCTTTTACCACTGATGCCAATGCTGCATGGATTTCATTCTGAAAGATATACATGAAGTTTTTAGTCTCTTAATTAGAGAGTGAGCTCTTAGAAAAGGGATCTCATTATTTCATAGCAGGTTTTGTTTATTTTATTCTCTTTAATCAAACAATAGGGGCTTCTTTCTTAATCAATTTGTTGGGTTTTTTCTCTTTTTTTTTTCGTGAATTTTCTTCCATGAATCTACATCAATATATTTTCTGTAACTATATCTATTCAATTTGTAAATACCAGCTCTCAAACTATACAAAACACTTACTGTCCATCCGACCTGTCCTAGCGGTAACAGTCCATTGTGGAACATATTAGCTGTTGCGTAGCACGCATTCCATCTGATTTTCATTGTGCCTGTGGTGATGGTCTTGACCAACGACTTGATACCCAGCTCCACTGCAGCACTGAACCTCACACTATCTGAAGTATTTCAGATAACAAGCCATACTCTATAATACTTTAACTCCTAAAAGGCAGCATTTTCTTTAAATAAGTATGCATTTTGTTGTCACAATGCATCAATATAGCAACGTTGAGAACTCGTGACTTATCAAAGAGGGGTGACTCATTAATGCCCTATAGATGTATCTGATGCAACGATATATCTATGAAACACTTGCTCATAATTTCAAGAATATATGTTCCTAGTAATGGAAAAAAAATCCACTCAGATCATATTAAGCAATGGCATTAGATCGTAGGCAATATGCTATGAAAACGGAATATGTGCCTTTTTTTTGTAATATTTTATACATCATGGCATACTCACTGTAGCTTCGTGAAGGAAGGTATCGGAGTAGACTACCTAACCCACGTACGGCATTAGCTTTGACTTTGTCATTGTCCTGCGAGGCTTTGGTCGCCACTTCAAACAACTTCAGCAACAGCATGTCGGCAAAGTCCTCGATAAATGCTTCTTCCTCTGCATCTCTGTGAATTAATTACAGCTTATTTTAACCCTTTAAAGTTGGAATAGTGCGCCAATACTCCAGATCATTGAATGCAGCCCTTGTGAGTAACTTCCCCAACATGACCTACACTGCGCACTTCTAGTCTACTTTTATTAGGACCTGACACTTCCACTGTTAAACAATGCTATTACAAATAGATCTTATTATAGGAATAATGGCTCAGCTGTCAAACGAGTCTTACCTATTCAGAACAAGTGCATCACTAAGGTTGCCAAGCGACCAAGCAGCTTTTACCTTGACGCTAAGGTTGTTCTCCTGCAGAGCGTTGATAATGACGTTAGCGACATCAGCAACGAACGAGACATCATCGCGAAGACATGGGTAGAGAACATACACACCAAGGGCTCGCACTGCCGATGCCCGCACATGGTAGTCTGTATCCGAGGTAAACCCAAGCAATAGTGTGATGCACAACATACGTTTGTCCACCTGTCAATGGAGTATTGTTAAAGGACTACATTATATTCTTCATAAAGTTTAATTCTACGTGGCCTGTAGTAAAGGTACCGGTACTAAAGGCCATCAACATTTCAACCTATGAGCTGTGGCATAAGTATATCTTTTTTGATTTGAAGAAATTATTTTTATACATGTAATCTTCCTGTGGGCAATCTTTACTTGTAAGTACATAATTAAGTTCGTGTACATGAGAGTCAAACATTAGCATATGTTCAGTACTAAATTCAAAAAGTGCAAACAGAATTTCCTACCTGTAACCGCTCAAACACCTGCGGTCCAACATTGGCCAAACAGTCGCAGGCGGTGGCTCTTACAGCATAGTGGGCTGGCTCCTGGAGGACGCGTGTTAACGGTCCACTCAATATACGGACCCACAACTCTTCTACCTATCATATACAATTTATAGGGTTCATTTGACCTCACAAATGCATTACACATGGATTATCATTCAATATGGGAGAATCATGGTATTTGTGAGCGTATGCCCCAGAAATGCATCATAGGGGTCTAACACGACGCCTTACTCTAGGGGTCAACCCTTTTGTCCAGTGGGCGCAGACATTACTGAAGCTGGTACTGGCGTGATAAGCACTGGTAACAGCCACCATGCTGGGTACCAGTTAACCCCTAAGAATTCAGCAGTAAATAAAGGGAATTATTCTGGTGGTCCAAAATGTATCCTGCTAGAATGTTATACAGTGATGACAATGACTACTAGACAAAGCGTAGAAAATCTTTTAATAGTCAACATATTTTGAATGCAGAAAGATTTAACGTGTGATATATATCACATATGGCCCAGGGTCTACTACCCCCCCCCCCCCAATATAAAAATTGGGCGTTGTGCATTGAAGCACAGAAGGCCTGTAGGGTCACAGGAATCAGCACTTGCGAAATATTGACTAATTACTTACAAATAGAGACTATTATCTATAATTATAACACGGTTAGCGAGTTTTCAGTGCCAAAAAGTGGATAATATGAGTTCTGATATCTAGTGATATAAGAACCCAAAACTGACAGCGGACGCACAGCGGAGCGGACATATTGAATCCTACCTTGACAACGAGTTGACACGAAAGTAAATCCTACATTTTTTAAGCTTATGTACCAAATCTAGCGAAATGCTTTGGACATAGTTGAAATGCTTTGGACATAGTTGAAACCTCATTCTAACTCCCTGTCGGGTAGATTACTTGATATTAAGGCTGAATTTAACATAAAAAAAATAGTAAACTTTCGAAGCGAGCGACTGGCCGTGCGTCTTCGCCATTCTGTCAACACTACAGGTGCCACCGCCTGGTGTGTACAGAATGGATAAGATTTTTGACTGGCACAGCTCTGTCTCAACATGTTCGCACTAGTAGGCCTATGAGAATGGGAGATACAGGAGGTCGCCAGCTTAACCATACGTTAACATGAAACCAAGATGGCGGAGGGCCGTCTTGTCTACTCGCAAAAGAAATCAATGGATTCTATCTATTTTAAAGGTAAATACTTATAATTAATGGTGGAAACCGTGTTATAAGCGCAATATATCATGAATAGACTTGCACTTGTTGGCTTCATGGGTTTCATATAAGCATTCGCCTTCGGCTCATGCTTATATCACCCCCTGAAGCCAACTAGTGCAAGTCTATTCATCATATATTACTTCCATGTACTGACACCAGTCTGGCATAATCTTCTCTTACTAAACCCCTTGGACCACTGGCCCCCTGGTGTGCTGGCCCCCTGGACACCTGGCCCCCGGATACCTGGCCCCTGGACACCTGGCCCCCGGACACTTGGCCCCTGGACACCTGGCCCCCTGGAGACCTAGCACCTGGACACCTGGCCCCCTGGAAACCTGGCCCCCTGGACATCTAGCCCCCACAGAAAACTTTATCCTTAGCATGCTTAGTTTATCGCTCAGTCCCAAATGTGTTATGTGTATAGCTTGGACACTGTACACATTGCCTGCTGAAAAAAAGTGTCTCACTTGGTGATTACCCATAGGACTCCATGTGCTAATTTCATCGCCAAAATCTATCTGACCCATAGACCCAATGGTTAAAGAACTTGTAGTCAGTATAGCTCCCAAAAACATGACGTAAGTACAGCAGCTTTTTTCGTAGAGAAAGACATCACTCACCATAAAAGACAAAATGTTGTCTGATAGATGAGATTTGAAACTTTCCTTTGGCTTTTGAAAAATGTGTAAACTAACAGTATATCACTGAATGATTACACCCTAAAGTTGGTGATTACAAATTTGTGGATCTGACTGAAAACCCGGCTCCAATAGCCCAGGGGATACCCTGAGCCAAAAACTAACTTCTGTGCTTATGTAACGCATAAAACAAGCGTTCTCTCTGTGTTTATTTTACAATCTATAACTAATAACTTGGCTCTCTATCAGTGTTCAGCAATATCTGATATTTTACCTGAGAAATATCTACTGTCTCGGCTGGCAGTCCTTGTCTTAGTTGTTGAACAATGGAGGCCGCAAGCTCCTCTAACAGCTGAAATAGATAATATGTTTCAGAGTTATTTTGATTAGGATCTGCTAGGTTAAGTCCAGTAATCTTAGGCATTTCATCCTCTTCTTCATTGATATTTTCCATTCAAGGTTTTGAATTTTTGCCCTTGCTTTATCACTAGTATGCAAAGTGCTAGGGAGTCTACTACATGTATTGGGTTCTTCTTTAACAAGCAGACCCCATCCGAGGGATGAATAACCGACTTGCATGTAAGGCAGGACTAAGGTGCATTAATTCATATTTGGCAATTAACTTGCCGGGTTGATACCCCAAAGATTCAACATAAAGCATGATGCTGCTGAGTTATTGGTGCACCATGGCAACAAATGGGCATAACTTGTTGAGGTATCATGCGGTATGTTTAGAGTTCAACCTATACAAGCTTATGTATAGACATGCCTACCTTAGCCCCATGTAGTTGAATGGACGGGTCAGAGTCTTCAAGGCACTTCTGGATCAACTCACAGATGGTGAGCAGGCAGTCCCTGGTAAAGTCAAGGTAATGGAACATATCAAAACAATGATTAAAATACTAAAGGATTATTTCCACATTTCATTAGTTCTTTCAAATTTTCTTACTTGACGAGCATGAAGTAGCCTTTACTGAGTAGAGCGAGAAGTTGGAGTGACTCCAGTTTGACAGGTTGGGGTTGGGTGTGGATCGAACGGCTCGTTGACCAGTCTGCCCCACGGTCTACTAGTCCCAGACCAGGGACCACATTGTTCAGACAGAGGCGAACCACCCAAGGTAAGTCCACTGATCCTATGAGGGTGAAAAGAATTTTTTCAGTGCCATTCATTTACTGGTGCACAAAAAAAAGTTTAACAACCCTGTTTGTTTTGCGAGGCAGTACATCTGAGGTTTACATGTTGACTACATCAAACCGATTAATGTCTCTTTAATGCTTGGAGAAACTGCTCTTGAACATGACTGGGATAGTCAAATCAATCGAAAACCTTTATGATTTCATCCTGAGTGGTGTCACTTGCTAATTCACTAAAAGTAGGACATCTTTAGATATTGGAAAATTTCCTGGATGATATATTCCAGGGAAAAACATTTCCTGCTTATCATTTCTCTTCAACTTACCAACTGTGGAGTCTGCAAGTGAAGGTGTGATACTACCGGAGGACAGGATAGGTGTTATAGCACCAGACACCACGCGTGGACTCTCTAAGCTACACGCTGACTCTGAGTTATTACGTGACCGGCTCTCTGGGATGGAAGTATGCCCAGGCTGATCCCGCGTAGGTGTGAGGGGAGGAACAAGGTTGTGCGCTGCCGGGGGCGTGGCTTGTAATGCTTGCCATACTTCCATCATAGGGGCTTGTACGCTCACCACTGATCCCAGGCATGTAAGGCATGCCACTCGTATGTTAGGTTCTGTGTTGGAAATAAAATCATTTTAACCTAATTACTGACCAATGGCATTTTTGTACATGTATATGGATTTTAATATTGATTATAATCTACAAATATCGGACTGTATATCTACCAATCGGGGGGGGGGGGTGCAAGAGCTCTATGATTATTCATGTGTCTTTATTAATATACTTATTTAGGATCAAAATAACCCTAAAGTATGGAACTATGTACCACAGAGCCCCTCCATGATCCGATTTTCCTATAAACAGTGTCGAACGAATGAACTCTTCTACTTACCCCTGTGTGCTAGGAAGGGTTTCACATGTTTGATTATCCTATTTAGAAGACCGGGACGCAGTTTTTGGTATGGCACATTGGGTACAAGGACTGCTAGACACTGCAAGTCAATAACGATATTGGTGTTACAGACATCAACTTCCTTCATGCAGTAGTATATCAAACATTTGAGTACAGTGCATCTTAATTCACACAGTTATATCTTATCCTTTTTTTTCACTCCTTCAAATTCCAAGATTTAATAAACCTATAATTGTTATGATATATCAACTATTGCATATAAATTGTGTATCACAAACAAGCCGCCAACCTTAAAGATTTGCGTCAGGACTAGGGGTGAGTTCTCGGCTGCGAGAGCGAAGAGTAGACCGCGATGTAGCTCCTTCACCATGTAACCCAGACTGATGGAGAATGGCGTGAATGCTGCTGGGCTCTGTTCCCTAATAAGTTAAAACTAACATTTTAAATCTTACACGAATTGATTGATAAATTCGACTAAAGTATGATATAATGATACTTTTTTCTTTCTTTCTTTTTCTTAATTTTTTTTCTTTCTCTGAAGTCATAGATGATGTAGTCGCCATATGCGATGGTGTTTGCAAACAGACTGAAAGTCATTCAACAGTGTTCAAGAATAAAGTGGGAGAAAAAACATGTCTACCTGCTTCTACTTAGATTAGATAAACCAATATTGTCATACAACACTCTAAGGTTATATGATACATAATGTCAAAAAAGGGCTCAAAGTACCATACCGCCCTCAAAGGGCAAAATTAAAGATCTGTAATTGAACGTACGTGTCATCAGCATATAGCAGGTATTGTTTGGTTCCCTCAACAAGTGAAGATAGGACAACCAATGCACCGCTCCGCGCCTGCAACAAGTCAAGGAAATCACACGGTTCATGAAATATATATTCCTGTCTTTGCCATTAGCGGGAGTTTCAAAGATAGAGACAAAACTTTTTACCTTTAGTATCTGACTATCTATTTCATTTATCTAATTGCTTTACAAATTCTTGTGTTCCAGTGTGAGTTATATATGATTAGACATTCAGAGTAGTGCAGTGTGTTCTATATATGAGTGAAACTTACCTTTGGAGAAGTGTCTTTCATAATACATGTAAAAAGAGTGTGTCCCTGTGTTGGCGCACCAGCCACCGGGCTGTCTGGCAGAAAGGAGTTCCAGAAGCCAAACATAACTCGCTTATCTACCGTCTGAAGGGAAAACATAGAATACATAATACTACGATCTCATTATATAGGCGACTATATATGTACAAATGTACTTGGTTTACTTCAATTTTATCTGTCATTTTCAAGAACTCGCCAAAAAAAGGTGCACTTCCCCTATCTTTGGCTTCTAATGTAGTTTCCTTGGTGAATTCAATAATTGTAAGCATCAATGAAAACAAATAATTTCTATGCAATATCTTAGGCTCAGCAGACAAAAAACTGATCAATTGTAGGATAAAATCTACAGAACATTGCTTAATCTTTAGCTTGACCCTCCTCAGGGTACCTTACCTTGACTATAGCATGTAGGCAGCCTAATGAGCAGTGTCTAACATTGGAGTGGTAGCCTCTTAGTTTGGCTGACTGTCCTCCCTCTGTATCTGAGACATCTGACTCGGAACTGTATCCATGCCGCCAGGGCTGCAGCAGGGACTGCACTGTATGTTCATTAGAGCCTGGTGCGGGAGGGATCCTAGCTGCTGCCCCCGCCGCGTCAGAGTTTGGGCTCTCCCCACTGCCCCCATCCAGACTCAGGTTCTGAATGCCTGCCCTTGCACCTTCCTCAGCTCGTCCTCCAGATCGTCCTGCTGCACCCCGACCCCGCGTCTTCTTGCGCCCCCTCCGGGCTGGAGACTTGCCATCTCCAGCACGTCCACTGCCCTCATCCAATACTTTTCTCTGAGGGGTGGAGACCTTGGGGGTATCAGCTAAAGGTACGGTGCGTGGGTACAGGGTAGGAGGGATTGTAGTTTCCTGACCTGGGAGTCCATAGAGCATGTACACCTTAGGATTAAAAGAAATAGATGTACATGATTCATGTCACTCGTTCAACACTTTTTAGTTAAGTTGAAATCAGATATCAATGGACTTTGCCATTGGCTGATGCATCGTGCAACTTTAACGCATTTGGGTGATGCCATACACCAATACAAAAAAAAATGAAACAGTGGCATGTGATATTAAACACAGTAACTTGGCCAATCATAAAATATGTAATGATAGTTTCTGAAAAGACTCATGTCTGCAAGGCTTGAATTTACATACCTTCAGTGCTGCCAGGATGGGGCCAATGTATTCCTGTGGGCATGTCTTTGTGGCGATGACTAGATTGTGCAAACCTCGGACGCAGCTGACAACCCGCTTCAAATAATTATCAAGCAGAGGCTACAACAGATTATCTATATAAGCTATATGTATACATACAAAATTATGTCGTGCTAGTAATTTATTTCTATTGTCTTCTTTAGCATACTTATATAATACAGAAGAATATGGTCATGTCTAAGATAACATTATCACTTAGATGACACCCTGGTCAGCGGAAGGCTTTGAACGAACATGAATTGAGTAAACTTGGAATTTGGGGGTATGACCTATATGCGTAAGCAGCTTATACGCAGAGGTTCACTCTGGTAAAAGTGGCATCTGTGGTACATAGTGTAGAAGGAGAACTCACCCTGCAGTGGTTTGCGTCATCTTGGTGCTGGGGTGGTGCACAATGTACCAGTTTGAGTAGCACCTGATAACATCTTGTCTGACATTCATCATCTATGTAGCTGTACCCTGGCACACTGAAAGTAGTTGAAACAATATAAGTTTTAGTAACATTTCAATAGCTTGATAAGGCCGAGAAATATTTTTTAGCATAAAGGCTATGCTCTTAATCTCATTGGACATCGAGTAAATCTTGATTATTCAAAATGCACCGTACGGTAGTACCTCATCAGGCTCATGTATTAGGTGCACCCAACGTTACATATAGCTTGTATATGATGCACCCAAGCTAAAAGAGAAGCTATAAGGCACACATGGGGCTTATTTTTGGGTAGTTTAGTACTAATGTCAGGTCATTTACCCCGCATCGTATATGGCAACCCTCCCTTTTAGGAAGTTTTATAATAAATAAAACATAGCTTAGTATTCTGTACTTACCGAAGGCAAATGTTCTCAAGACATTGAGTGTTACTGCGCTGGACGTCATCTCGGGTTGATTCTGACTCCAGAATGAGAATTCCCCTTTCTCCAATAAGGTCTTCATGATACTGGATTTGTTAAAATACAGGGATAGATTAGTAAAAAAGGAAATAGACTGTCTTTTTATGTAGTAAGGAAACCCTTTTACAGGTGTGTAAAAAAACAACTAACCTGAGACAAGTTGTGGGTGTTTTCGTAGAGTACAGCGCTCAATGCTCGGAGGAGGTCAACCTTGCTGTCCGAATGACTTTCCCGCAAACACTTGATGATATACTCAGTAATGGTGTGGATTTCTGTTGCCAATACAAGCTGAAACATATATGAAAATAAATAATGATCAGAATATATGTTTTAACATCCTACGGTAGGTGCTATTCAGCTTCAACTTGATGAGTTTCTTACTAAATGTACCAGGAAAGAGAACAGAATTGTCCTTGCGAAGATCTCCCTGCATGTCCACATTGGGACATACTATCAAGAGAAAATTCTCCAAGGTAATCATCATGTGCACTATGACCAACAACTATCCAGAAATAACTCTCTATACGCAGGATCTACTATCAAGGATCTAAAATGCAGTAGTTAAAATGCTCCTTCTCTCATATAGAAGACAGAACGGTCTGGGGATCAATGATGGTTGAAGTAATGATTGTATCATATTTTATTTTTTTTTTAAATTGAAATCTTTTAATTAGGGTTACCCAGCGTAGCTTAGACTTTAAGTATACTTACCTGCTGCCTTGATATTAGGTTGACCACTAATTGTGACACTGCTGATACTAGTCTACTCTCACGATACGAGGCTAGGTAGCAGCATTTAGCCAGAATCTCCCCAGCTACCTGCAGTAATAAAAATCAACTCTTCACTTAGATGCGTCTTTTTTTTTTTAATGTTAGGGTCAATAAACGTGCGGGATATGTTACCTAGGGCGGCATAATAAGCTTAGGCTAGTCTCCCGGCATATAAGCCAGCAGAAAGGTAATGAAAATATAAATCGACTGGTACAGATATGGTCTTAATCAGTTAATGCGACTATAATTGGATTTTCGACACACTTTTTTTAGATTTTTTTTTTCACCCACTTGCCGAATTTCAGCAGCCTTGCTCTGCCACAAAGGCTAATGTTTGTGAAATTGAATAGAGGGGGCAGCTTCCAGGAACTGGCAGTGAGTACTTTAATAGTTCAGAACAGCCATGTGGCAATTGTGCCGGTATAGCCTGGTACAATCATGTCTCAATATATTGGTCTTCAAAAAGTCGGCTCATTCACTTACCAGCCACTTATCTCTCTGAACAGATTGAATTATAACCACTGAATTCTATTGTAATCCTGATTCAAAGAACCAGGCGATTCAGGAACCAGTCAACTTTTATCTGAGACATGACTCACTGAAAATTGACTGTATACATGTTGGCCTCTGCCTGTAAGCAGTTAGATCTCTCGGCCTAGGCCAGGTATACCCACACTACCTAGTAGGGACAGGGCTACCTAGCCCTAGGCTAGGGACTACTAGTCTAGATTCTAGACTTCCTAGCCATAATCCCGGGATGCATGTCAATACCGGCTAAGGCGACCACAGACGCCCTGAGACGGGCCAGACTCGATCTGCTGATCTTGATGATCGGGAGCGTCTGCATTGACGTCTGATCAAGTCTGACAATATCAAACATGCTTGATGTCCACGATCGGAACGGCGCCACTCTCCCTAAGTTAACTACCGATTGAGTCTGGCCCTTCTTCGACCGCCTTTAGGCTTTACTGTTACACTTTGCCCGCCACCTCTAGGTCGAGAGCCCCCACCCCACAGAAAACTACACCCGCAGTTCAAGCCTCTACGATCTAGCCACCTCCATTTCATAGGGATGGGCGTCGGGAGGTGATGCAGCCCACCCATCTATCTGTCACGATAGTAAAAAGAGCAAATCCAAGGCCTTAGTTTTAATACTTTTCCTCCGTGGAAAGTTATCATTTCTACTTATCTTATGTAAAAAGGCCCATAGAATACAAATATGATACCCATTTACCCAGTTTTTATTTCACCGATTCTTCATCAAATTCAATATCCATTTCATACAATATAAAACTAGAATTATACACACCTAAAATGAAGTGAAAAACAACTGAAAATTCTAAAAATTCTAGGCTATCTATTGGCGCCTATTTGCGAGGAGCAAAAGAAAGAACAGATTCTTTCAAAAAGTAGAAATAAACCTGCACTCTGACTTGACTCCTAGATGATAAATTGTAACTTTCCCTAGGATTTAAAAATACTT
Organism: Acholoe squamosa; assembly: GCA_949317995.1. Lineage (NCBI taxonomy): Eukaryota > Metazoa > Annelida > Polychaeta > Phyllodocida > Polynoidae > Acholoe > Acholoe squamosa. The sequence goes on from OX439041.1 coordinate 44,051,767, forward strand.
CTCCTCACCCTATTTACTTGGAAAATATATTGCTGGATGCGCCAGGCTGTCTTCTTTAATGTGCGTATTTGGTTTTTCATAATCTTAATCTGGTGATAAATTATTAACAAAACTGTGAACCAAAGTCAGAAATCTCTTGCCCCCACCGCGCAGTGTGCAGTGTGTCTGCGCTCACTCAGATAAAAAAAAAAAAGCACGGCAGATAAACCTCTCAAACCTTTATATTTTAAAACTTAATAACTCTGGTCATGGTGCATCGATTTAATTAATTCAAAAAGCATTATATTTGCAAATGATGAACTTTTATCTAATATTTACTCTTTACTGGATTGTCGACAAAAGGGTCCACTCCCTTTTCTATAGTAACCATGTGCGTACAATGCCCTAAATTATGTACCCTATTAGAGGGGTTAAACCCAGCAAAATTCTACCCCCTTTCCCCCCAAAATGTGAGAAAACCATACCCCTATGAAGGGAATCAGGAAATAGTGTCTGAATTATATTTTAGCTATAGGCTATACAGAGCACTAATTGGAAATATGAGCAGATTACAGATATCAGTGTTTACATGACCCTGTCACCTCCTGTCCTATATGACATTCCTAGTGCTGGAGTAGTCAGATAAAATTTCCCAAGTAACCTTTGGACATAATTATATTTTATTATCTTACCACAGAGCTCTAGGAATTGTACCCTACATTTCTCAAATTGGCAAAAAAGCACCCCTTATAAAGGGACGGCAGTATATGGTCCAAGACATGATACTGTGCCTGTGGGGGCTTTCCCGCCAGTTGTTGTACACACATGGGTAGCTAGATATCGGCAAGTGGACCCCACGGGGTTTTGATACCAAAGGCAAAGAATCATAAACTTTTTCAAGCAAATTTCTAAAATTTTGACGGGGAAATGAGTACTTTTCTTCAGCAAATTCTCAAATTTTGGCGGGGAAAGGGGGTGCCTTTTCCAGGAAAAATCCAAAATATAATCGGGAGAGGGGCACTTTTCATGAAAGAAATACGCTGAAAGCCAGAAAGGGTGCCAAAATTGAGGATTTCTTTTCTTACATTCCAACAGCAGGAAGAGGGCAAAAGGGATAATTTGTGAAGCTATTTCCCGTCAAAAGGGGTATATTTTGGTGGAATTCAGCCCCGCTAAAAGGGGTATAAAGTCAAGGGACGTGTACGCACATGGTTACTATAGAATATATAGAAAGTGCCCCCCCCCAGGGTTTTGGGCGCCCATCCGTACATTTCAGATAAAAATTGACTGGTTCCTGAGTCTGAGATGGCAGCCTCAATCGACTGGTTCTTTCAATCAGAATTACAATAGAATTCAATGGTTATAATTCAATCTGTTCAGAGAAATTAGTGGCTGGTAAGTGAATCAGCTGAAGACCTCTTTTATATTAGGCACTTCAACAATTTTTTTAATATGAAAACAGAAAGATATTTTTAGTCACAATCAATCGAGACATTTACAAAACTTTTTGAATTAAGTTTCTTTCTTACCTAGAACCAGAGATATAAGAAAAATAGTGTCCGAAATTCTGAGGCAAGTAGCATTATAGAAATGGTAGAAAACATGTTTCAGTTTTCGTGATGTGAATTCAGCAGATAAACACTATTTCATCAATAAAATTGTAAAATTTTCAATGGATTAACTTAAAATTTTCAGGACATCTCAGTTGACCTAGTTTTTTTACCTAATTAGTGAAAACAGAAATAAAGACACAAAGAAATTTCGGCCGTGCATGTTGCCATTGTGTGACAATTTCTTTTCAGCAATTTAAGGTGACTTGCATAGACTTGGAAAGAATCTAAGATTGGATGGTTAAAAGTGACCTTAAATTGCTCATAAAAAATCATTATGTGGCGGTGACATGCACAGCCAGGTCACACTCACCTGAATGAAGTGTGAGAGGCAGTGCAAAAGAAGCACAATGTTTCATATTTTGGACAGCTATAAACTATCACTGGTCGCAGTCAGAAATGCATCAAATTTTACATGCTGGTCATTCATTATCCAAAATGCATGTTTATGGTGGTAGTTTTGGAGTTTCTCCTATCTTTGATGTTTTTCAAAGCTTAAAACTCACCTTTGCAGTCAACCCTATGTAACTCATTTAATAATTAGCCTTTTTCAACCCAGATTTCACTGGTGGGTAGCTGAATATCTTGACTTCAATGATAACTGTCAAAATACATAAGAAACTGACTAATTATGGCAAAAAATGGTGAATCACGCGAGGCTGCCAACGGCGGCCATATTCACAGCTAGAAAATAGTGTCACTGGAGTCTGCCAGCTTTTCACACCCACCACCACAGTTTTGTCAAAGTGCCTATTTATATTGAGACGTGAATGTATATATCATTATATGTACATAACATTAACAATCACGGAATTCGTGGTATTATCGCCCAGAGTACCATGAAGCGACATAACAACGGGAACATACCTCCTCTTTCACTAGCTTCAGTGAATATTCAACTGAATTAAAGTCATCCAATATATTCTTGAGTTCAGCCTTGAAGTCTTCCGACTCTTTGTATACTAATTTACTAAGTCTCTTGCTGCATATCTGAAACTTCTGCAGCTCCTCCCCGAAAAATGTTTCTTCGGCTGCCATGTTGAGTTTTCACCGATAGCTGCAAATGTCCGACTGCGTTTTTGCTCAAGTCCCGATTAGCACTTCTGACGCAAGGGGGCGTCTGTATATTCAAACGCCAGGGGGCGTGGCAGACAAAACTTCCCAAAACTTCGGCCCTTGCCCTTTCAACATGGCACTAAAATGCATCTCCCGCATATCAATTGTCCAAGGACATTTTCTACAATGCAGGCCAAAACTATCACAAAACCCTCTTCGAGCTTCCTACACCACCAGTGCTCTCCCAGATGTGTTAAAAACAAGAAAATTCATTGACATCCATGAATCCCAGATGAGCTATCTTGACACTGGGGAAGGCGATAAAACAGTAGTTTTCCTACACGGTAACCCCACCTCAGCTTTCCTATGGAGAAACATCATACCCCACGTTCAAGGCATAGCTAGATGTCTTGCCCCTGACTTAATTGGCATGGGTCATTCAGATAAACTTAAGAGCAACGACTACACTTTCAAGAACCACTATAAATACTTAGATGCCTGGTTTGAAAAGATGAATTTATCACACAAAGTGACAATTGTATGTCATGACTGGGGCTCTGGCCTGGGGTTTCATTGGTGTAATCAGCACAGGGACAGTGTGGAGGCAATAGTGCACATGGAAAGCCTAGTAGATGTCATTCCCAACTGGGAAGCCTTCCCTTCACCAGCTGACAAGTTCTTCAAGGTAGAATACGATCGTAGAATACACATCTATGAATTTGAGGGTACCTGTACTATTAAGTAAATTAAAGAAGCCAAAATGGGCCAGTGACATTCACATACGGTTCAACTACCGTTAGTTTCCATCACTGATAAATTGATTCACACATAGGGCTTCCTGTACCGACATTAATGGGCAAAGAAGCGGTCTCAGTATAAAGAATGTACCACATTTCATTCGAAAGATGCTGTAGCCAGTATCATGACATAATTTATACTCATGTAAATGATTTTTGCGTATGAAATGCACCAGGTCCGAGTTTGTGTATTTACCCAATCCCATAACCACATAACTTGCTCTCTGATAAATGAATCTTCAAAACTCAAAAATCTATGGGTAGTTAGACCAATATTCAATAACTATAACACAGTCATTGAATGCTATTAAACAGACTGATTAATTACTATTTTCAGTCCTTGCGGTCTCCTGCTGGGGATTCAATGGTACTTGACAAGAACCTCTTTGTGGAGCTCCTCCTCCCCAAGTCCATCATACGTCCACTCACAGAACAAGAGATGGGTGAATATTGCCGTCCTTTTGGTGATAGTGGTGAAGGACGCCGTCCAACACTCACCTGGCCCCGCGAGATCCCTGTCGCAACGGATGGACCCCAAAATGTTGTAGACATCACAAGGGCATACAATGCCTGGCTCCGGTCAAGTACCATTCCCAAACTCTATGTTGATGCCGAACCTGGATTCTTTGCACCATTTATCAGAAAAATCGTAGCTGACTGGCCCAATCAAAAAACTCTTAAGGTTAAAGGGCTTCATTTTGTGCAAGAGGATTCACCTGAAGAAATTGGAAAGGGCATTGCAGACTTTCTTCAAGGAGTTTATAAATAGGGAAGTCCGTGATCAGGGTGTGAAAAGTGTTTTATTCCCTAGAAACTACCGTAAACTCCCGTCTTATACGCCAAACAAAATGCTGGTGCGTCTTATAGCTTACTCTCAAGTTGGGGGTGCGTCTTATACGAGGGGTAATTTTACTATAGAACAGTACTGAATTTACAAAATTGAGCCCTAAGAGGTGCGTCTTATACGCGAAAATGCCTTTGCTGAGTTTGGGGTGCGTCTTCTACACGCGTCGCGTCTTCTACGCGGGAGAATACGGTACCATTAAATACATTTGGATTTTTTTTCTTTTTGTAAAATTTACATGCATTTGATGAATAAAAGACAAAGGAATTATTTATAAAATATATATACAGCCTACCACTTTCCATTTTAGTACATTTACATATACTTTTAAAGGAGATACTAATTTCTAGTATTTTAATATGATTAAAGTATATTTGTATAAATTCTACCTGGATTCAATTTGATTACTCAATAGCCACTGCAACCTTCTTTTGTTTTTTTTTATGAACCAGACATTTATTGCAATATTGCTCTTTTTGAGGTTTTTGATTTCTTCATCTTCTGAGGATAGACTGGAGGGATAGTCATCTTTGGGCAACTTTGACTCCGACTATTTTCATCTGTTTCGATCTTCGTTTGTTTTGTTTGCCCTGTTCAAAAAATAAATTTGTTTTAACAACAATAATATGCTTGGTTGAGCGGCTCCTTTAAAAACGACCAGCAACATTAAACCCAAATTATAGCTCACCATAATAGGATTTAAAACACATAGTTCTGTGCCATTCTACTGAGTGGTAAATGTAAAGAAAAACTGCTAAACATCTCACCGTTTGTAGTGTTTTCACTCTGCGTGGTGCAAATATGACTTCTCGAGCTTTTTGATCTTTTCTTTGTAAGAATTCCCCCTGAGTTGTTGTCGGTGGATCTTCCTCCTGTGTCTGAAGACCTCCCAATAACTATGTCACCCGTGGACCAATACTTGTTAGCCACCAATGGAGAAGACGGGAGGGAAGCACTGGATCTTTTAATTCTTACGTCTATAAGCAAATACAACAATTGTCAGCAAATTCCTTAATGCACTATGTATACATCCCCAGTATTTAAGAATGAATGATGAGATTTCACTAACTGTTCAAATGTTAGCAAATAGATCGATTTTTTTTATATAATCTTATACATGTACCTCTTTTCTTTTTTGGCTGACTGTCGGTCATTACTTTGAAAATCGGAGACTCGCTGTCAATGAGTTTCTTTGCCTTTTCAAGTTCTTCATTAAGTAGAAGATCCCTGACCGAGCCACTCTCTGTGCCGCTGTTAATGCGGATGAGATGATGGAGATGTCGCTGGAACTGCTCAAGGAGTAAGTCCTGGAAGACGGCCTGAGTAGAGAGCAGCTCCACCTTTACATAGAGTATATACCAGTTAATAATGTGCCTCATTGATAAAACTGGAATAGCCTGGCCTATGAAGCGTTGATAGCAAAATAAGAAAATTCGACCTAAGATAAGGACACTTCACTTTTCTAGCCTTATACTTGTCTATGTTTTATTGGCATGTTCCCCCCTTTACAAATAGCCTATTGATAATTCATTTTAATACTTCTGTTAGACTTTCTTAAGTCTATTAATTTTAATTCCATACTTCCGTCGTCTTACACCATAATTTTGAATTGCTACGGGAAAGGGGGCAATAACTTCCGGATATAAAGTCAATTTTGATTGTATAACTCTAAAATGATTTCTCCTTTTATTTTTTAGTAGATTTTTTATTACCCTTCAGAATATGAGAAACAAAAAGCAATAGAAAAAGGTTATTTTTCCCACCTGGTCTGCAAGTCTGTTCCTTTCCTCCTCGACCTCTATAGTCCGATCTGTAGACGACAGGATACTCTTTAAGTCCTTAGGTACAGATTTACCTAGAAATACGGTTAAAATTGTTATAAAGGTTCTGATTGAGTTTTATTCAAATCATAACAGTCGAGTAGACCTACGGCTATTTTTTTTTTTTTTTTTAATTTGAGATAAAAATGCAAAAGGGAAATCTAGGGCTTGTATTGAAATCATGACTTCCAATCATGTCCCGGTAAAATTTAATGCTACTGCACCTGTAAGTTTGTGTTTGATGAAATTCCTCTTTTCAGCCCAAACTGCATTCAGTTCATCCAAATATTTCCCAACCTGCTCAGCTGAGTTGATCTTGGTTTGAAGGAGGGCTGACTAAATAGATAGCACATAATACACAATCTTGATTTAATTGAAAGACAGGTTTAAAGGGGACATCTATTTCAATTCAAAGATCATACTCATTTGATTATAATCTTTCTGATTATAGTTGAGAATTAAGAACTACGAGTAGTACCAACTTTTAAAGTATGCATCATCTTTTCAATTACAATTGACAGAATCTTACCGTTAGCTCTTCCTCTTTTGTTTGGGCTTCTTCCTTTTCCTGACTGACTAAATCAAGTATACTTTTGTGTTCATTCAAGCTTGTCTCCAGATCAACTAGAAACGAAAGCAGAAAAGGATAATGTTTTAAAAAAATCTTTAGTAAGTAGTCCATGGGCCTTGGCTGGCGACCTGCCTGTATGTTGGGGTCATCATACAGGCAGGCCATGTCTAAGAAGTTACCAGTCAATCATCCCATTTTAACCTTTACTCACAAGAGGGGACCCTAGAACTCCAATGGTCAACCTGTCTCTCCTATACAGATGTTTGGAATTTAAACTATGAATGGAGAATGTAAATACCCTCCATCTAGTGGAGTTCAAGAGAGCTTCTCTCCAGGATCTGAGGAAAATGTCATCAGACATGGCCTGCGGGTATCATGCCCTCAAATACCTGCAGGGGACCAGTGTATCCATGGGCCCCGCCATATCTGAGTACCAATCTTGCATAGTAAAATTAATACTCATATCACTGGGGAGCTAAAACCCCTTAGCTAGACATTTAGGATGCCCAGCCTTATTTAGAATCAAACTAGTGGCTTCACCACTAGATAGTGGGAGCAACAATCGGTTACGTCTTTCGAGGAGAAGCGCTAACGCGGCGCCATTTTCGCTTGTAAAATATGAGCAGTAAACTTTCGCATATTCACCACCGGTACCAGTGACACACTTCCGATCATACCGTTTCTCCCCGAAAGGGTTCACGTCAACAATCAAGATTCATTGCTGCCCCCTGGTGTCTCACACTAGAGGTGCGTAACATAGCGTCGTGTAACATAGCAACAGTGCGTAACATAGCAAGCCCAAACAATTCTACACTCTCCCAGCAGATACTCTCGGAGGACTAAATCCAAACCTGTGAACCAAAGTGCAGGGCTTTTGACAGGATTTTTTGCAATGCGCCAATTGCACACTTTTTAGCAAATACAATGCGCCATTCTGTAAATGAATGGCCATTCGAGCCATTTAAATGCGACATTTAAGCATTAAATGCCTGTATTACGCACTGCGCAGCCCTGTCAAAAGCCCTGTTAGTGAAATTCTCTGGAACTACTCATCAGAAATTAACATATGACCTATCAAATTAAAGCCCTCAGCGAGTACAATCTAGATCTACAAAGATGGAGAGATTTCCATCATAAATATTACGAGGATGGGCGCCGATCTATCTGGATCGAGATCCAAGATGGCGGCCATTTCAGCATGTCTGGCAATTTTTGAGGCTATAAAAACATTTTACCAAAACAAGAAAAATGTCGCAAGGACCACGGATAGGAGTTGCCACTCCTATCCTTGGTCCAAGCCCCTCCCCCACCCATCCAACTCCCACTCACACACTCCCACCATCAGCGGGAAAGATATGACCAGCACCTGTCTGGCCTTACGTCAGGTCACGGCCAATGTATGACGTCACAAATTGCGTCATGGTGCGATTGTGACGTCACGGGCGCCAATGACAGAAACTGAAAACATAATGGAGTTGCTACGGTCGCTGCGCTCCCGGCCGCTACGTTTTGTTTAATTGTCTATAATTCAGATCAAGTTAGCTGGCACTTTCCTAACTGCTTCACAGCCTAAATATTTTGCTTCATCTGGTACCCCAAGGGTACTCTAGGCTGAACTAGTGACAAATTCGAATTTCGTAACCAGCAATCTAGAAACCCATTTTTATATATACTGTAATAAGACATGTAGCAATACATACCTTTCTCCTCTGTAAGAAAAGCGACATCAAGCTCTAAACGCTCTGTCTCCAGTTGTAGATCATCTACTGTAGATAAAAGACGTGCCTTCTCCTTCTCCAGTGTGGCTGAGTCCTCAATAGCCTGATTTAGCTTTGACTTACATTCACCTGGGAAAAGTTAGAAACAATTTATACACATGAAGTGAAATCTATTTGAATGTCAAGAGGCTTTATTGATACATAGATGAAATAAACCAAATTACTAGCAAACACTTCAGCTATGACGGGTTTGCTATCCATAGTAAAAAGTAATAAGCATCGTTTCTTTAACAGTAAATGTCAGGTACACTACTTACTCAGATCCTCAACAGCGGTCTTTAGGTCGCTCCTAAGCTGTATTCCTTCCAGTTCTTTCTCTGCGAACTGTTCCCCAAGTCGGGCATTTTTCTGTTCAATCTGCTCAAGGTCTCGCTTGTACATCTCCAGTCGTGACGTGAACTGATCCAGTATATCTTCCAAGTTTTTCATGCTTAAGTAATGAAGCAATAGCAATACAATATCTCACAAGAAATGCAAAAATAACAGCCTCACCCCTTTTGCAATACAATGTTTCTAGTCCATAAGGAATCAGCGCCATGTTTTTAAATATGAAAAATTTCAGGCAATTCAGGCAATTGATTTACCCCATCTCCTCTGCATCAGAAGGCCTTTAGGCCACACCAAAAAAATAAGTTGGTCTACGGATTTTCGTTTTGAAAAAATGGTGCGAGCGTGCGAAATTTTTTTTCTAAATTTTTAAGAATTCTTTGTCCTCCAATGGATTTCCTCCTTGAAAAATGAGGCGCGAGCAAAGTTTTAATTTTTTTTAATTTTGCCAAACACTACAAAGAGAAAACTCAAAAAGTAAGGAAGAAAAAAAAATTTGCATTCTTGAAAATATTAAGAGGGAAATCCGTAGACCAACTTAATTTTTTGGTGTGGCCTTATCTGCATAAAGAGATTGAAAATCCTTGTTTGTTCCATTACTCTATATTGACGAGTCAAGTCAGAATGATGTTTAATGCACTTTATTTTACTGATTGTACTTCATTGGTTTGACTTGAACCGTCTTTGTAGGCACCTTTTTTCAATGATTTTAACCTTGCTGAAGCTGAATGGAATAAGATATTTCTATGAAATTTGGTGTCAGTGTTCTTCAATGACTCAAGGTCTATTGCGTATTTTAGGTCTACCTTTAGTTGTTTCATTTTTATTCCATAGGGGAAAAAAAAGGTCCCAAAATTGGTAGAGGTCTAAGGGAGTGATCATTTTTTAACAATGGAGGGGGGGGGGCTGGTGGGTTTGCGCACTGATGTGCGAAAAAATCCCTCTCGATGGGTCAAAGAATTTTTGACCCCCCCTTAAGGGCCGAAAAAAACGCGTGCAAAAGTGCCCTTTTAACCTATAGTAACGCGCGGACTTTTTCACCGAAAACAGGTGAAATTATTTTGAGCCCACCCTGTTGTTAAAAAATGATCACTCCTAAATTGGGATTTTGTCCACCCTCTGTTGTTGTCTGTCAAACTTGTGTCTCTCCATCTTTCTCCCAATGAACAGGAATATAGTATCTAGGAGAAAAACCCATTTTTTGGCGTTTTAATTTTTCTATATCTCTACTAGAAGTACCTTTTAGGCCCTATGCAAAGTGGTGAGCACTGCATAAAATTGCCCCTGTTTTCAGGATGGCCCCCATAGTTCCTCCCATTTCCACCAGGTGGCACCACTACTCACATAATTAAGAACTACAGATTTAGGGTGTGGGGCAGGAGATTTTATCCCCATAATTTTGGGGTTGGGGCCATTCACACCAGATCCCCCCCAGAAAATTTGCAATTTTTACCAGAGGCTTTATAGATCTAGGTTGTGAACCTTACAAGGGGCACAAACAAGCAAGCGTAGTACTTTCAAGCAATGTCATATATTATATAGTCTTTAGAGACTTTAAGAAACGAGCAGGGATGGGCATATAGCAAAGTGCTGGAGCAAATCTACAAATTATTGTAGCAAGGTCTTTTTCGGGGGATCGGAGGGGCGGGGGCAACAGGGAAAGGATCCAGGAATTTGCAAAGGTAGGGGGCGGGATTTGGTGAGGCCTAATGTTGGGTGTGATGCACCCCCCCCCCCCACCCATGAAGGAAATTTTGAAATCTCGACATCAAATGGTGCATTCTAGACCCTAATAAAAAGGCTAGGTCTTATAAATTTAGACATTTTTCTCAGTCCCCTAGATCCACTACTGTTTTAGAGGATTTATGAGGACAAGTTACTCCCAGAAAACTATCAGATTCTACTTCAAAGTTTTGCTGTGTTCTAATGGGAGATAGGTGGTCAATTGCCACAAGAAATTTGTCAAATTCAACCTTCAAAATGAGTGTGTTATGGGGGCTTTGAGGGCAAAATGCTCCAAAATAACTTTCAGATTTTTCTAAGTCTGTGTTTTATAAAACGATGTATCTGAAGCAGAGTATATGGCTCAAAAACATTTTTGATTTTGAAGAAAACATCTAGATTATACCTAATTAAAGGATGGAATTTTTGCTGCAAAAGCTCTCAAATTTTTACCTTTAAAATGAGTGTGACAGAAGCTTTTGGGGGCATATTCCTCCTACAAATTTTCAGATCCTATCAGTAATTTTAGTTGCTGTTTTTAGAATTACCGGTAGAAAACACAATTTACCACATAAATCTAACTCTGAAATAGAGGATTTGGATGGAGCTAGGTACAAGAAGATTTTTAGATATTGCCCTTGAAATGGGGGTGATGTAGGTGATGTGGAAGGAGAATGCCCCTAGAAGATTTTCAAATTCCACGTTTATGATTTGAATAAAATTGGTATGATCTAGGGGATGGGGGGACTAAATAATTCATACATTTCTCCCCAGTGAATGCAGGAGTTTCAGCCACATAGCTTATTGGGCCCCAAGGGAAAATGAATATCCAAAAGTATATCCTGGAGGACATGTTGCTCCAAGAAAATTCAGATTCTGATTGTATGTTGAACAAATTGCTTCATGGAAGTTTAAGGCTAACTTTTAAATGAATCTAAACTGTTTTGGGAATGTATTTCTTCAAGAGTTCCAGGAATAAAACTACCGAACAAATCTATTGAGAAGGGCATAACTTTGGATCTAGTTGAAATATTTAGAAATTTCTTTCAGTTTTAGAAAGCTGGGGTTATGCCCCATGTCACTGTAGCATTTTCCAAGGTCTCTGTCACACATTTTTTGCGACATTGCGACAGTTGCCCACCCCTGACGAGTCAAAGTTTGGCTGTGCAAGTTACTATCCAAAGAATTTGTGTGAAAGCAGTCCCATTGAATGCCTACTTTCGATATTATCATGCATGCGCCGCAAATTAGCGCACGACCTCAGCACCACCTACAGGGTAGTATTGAAAACAAGCAGATGAAGCAGAAATGGCGATTTTTCGATCGACTTCTCTGCTTGTCCGTTTCTTCTTGATCGATAACTACCTTAAAAAATTGAAAGACGTGCATTGGCACGGAGGGCTCAGGGCGACTTTTCCTGCGTTTTTTGAAAGGCTTCCAAAGCGTCTCACTTTTAGACGCTGTTTTCGAACCAAATAGAAACAAAGAGAGAAAAGTCCAGCCTGGAGGTAAACCTATGGGGGACTGGATTGGAGAAGATATTTTTATGAAATGACTTTTTTCTTTACTTAATTTTGTATGAAATCATGAATGGATTTTTAATTTTTTTTCTTTACTTTAACTAAAGACTGATATATGGACTACTTATGTATGGTACTATTATTTGTTTACATGCTTTGTTTCTTGTAGAAAATTGAGATTGAAAATTGTATAACTGACTTTTTTCCAATGCCGCCACCTACCCGGCGGTATAGACTCAGGGTGGTCCCTGAGCCAATAATTGATTGAAGTGGTAATAACTATGACTATGACTAAGGGTTAATCCACCTATTCCACCTTACTTTATCGCAAAAGAGGTAGGACAAATACGAGAAAAGTCGGTCGTTTTAAGCCCTTCACCCCATTCCCATAGGTGGCTGCTTTTACTATATTACGTTAAACTTGAAAAGGCAAGATATTTTCGCTTAGAAATAGCAATAATAAATAAAAAATAGGATGGATGACTAAACTCCCTTGGTTGAACACAATGACAACGGAAAAGGGCAAAATTTCTTTTTTATTTTTATTCAAGAACATAAAGCACATTCCCCCACCCCCGATCCGAAGAACAAGGTCAAAGTTTTCAACGTTCAAGCTCGTTACCATGGAAACGGATGTTGTCAAAACCAAACTTTGACTCATAATAAGAACTACAGATTTAGGGTGTGAGGGAAGGAGATTTTCCCCCCATAATTGTAGGGCTGGGGCTATTTATCCCTGAGCCCCCCCTCCCAGAAAATTTGCAACTTTTACAATAGGCTTATAGATCTAGGTGACAAACCTTACAGAATCACAAATTAAAACTGCAGATTAGGGACCGGGGGCAAATTTTTTCCCCATTATTCTGTGGTTGGGGCCACTCACCCCAGAGCCCCCCCCAAAAAAATGCAATTTTTACCAAAGGTTTTATAGATCTAGGTTGCAAACCTTACAGGGCACAAATAAGAAGTACAGATTTAGGGTGTGGGGCAGGAGATTTTTTCACTCATAATTTTGCGGTTGAGGCCATTCACCCCCCCAGAAAATTTGCAATTTTTACCAGAGGCTTTATAGATCTAGGTTGCAAACCTTTCTAGAGCACAAATGAGAGCTGCAGATTTAAAGTATGGGTGGCATTTTTTTTTTATAATTCTGGGGTTGAGGGCCATTCACCCCAGGGCCTACTATAGACAATGCGATCTAAGTTGCTATCCTTCTAGAGCACAAGTAAAAACTACACATTTAGGGAGTGGGGGTAGATTTTCTCCATAATTTTGGGGTTGGGGTTATTCTGTCCCCCCCCCACAAAAAGAATGCATTCTTTTGCCAGAGGCTTTATAGATCTGCCAGCACTCACTATCTGTCAGCAATTAATCAATGAGAATTGTCAGCAATTAGTCAAAATATGTCAGTACTTATGCACCATTTGTCAGCAATTGGTGAATATATATCAGTACTTACTCACACTCACTTACTTACAGCTATTTTTGCCTTTCTGTGTGGCCAAATGTCTTGGATATGTTATCAATTTTACTTTTTTGATAGAAATTAAATCAACATTGGTGGCAAACTGATCTATTCTTCTTTTGCCAGAAATAAGTCTTAAATATCATAGACTATGGAGATTTCAGATTAAGCAAGACTTGACTCGTCCTTTATGCCTCACCAGGCAAACAATCAAAGATAAAATGTTCCCATGAACTCAACACACAAAATTTCATGACAAAGGGTCTAATTATGACCTCTTTGCTATCTAAACTTTTTGTGCTTACTTTGCATGGCTTGTTTTGACCTCCTCAACGTTTTTAGATGTCATACCCATGACTTCTTTGAGTTGCTCTCTTAGTCCCTCCACAATTTCCTGCGGATCGGGTTCTGGTGGTACTGCGACCTGAATTCCAATTTCAGCATAAGTGATGCTCAATGGAGTTCTAGGCAGAAGGTGTAAACGCTTGAGAGTGCGGATGCGCCTTGGATCGCGACGAGTATCTGAATTATATGAAAATATTAGATTTTTCCACAATAAATGCTTTTCATCAAAATATTCTTTGCAAAACAACCTAATGATATCATCATACCTGCAAACTCCAGACAAGAAAAAACTGAGCACCTCAATTTTTTTCTTAGAACCCATCACCCTCATAGTAATTATGATATACCAGTCAGTGATGAGATCTCATGGAATCTGGACGAATCACAAGATTTACCTGGGCAGATGTATCTTTAACAACTGAGAATAATTACAAAATTGAATCTAAGGTATGAATTATAGACTATGGAAATGTTTTGTTGCTTCTTTTCTGAAAGAACTTCATGTAACTAACTTTCCGCTTAATAGTAAGGGACACATACACCTGAAAAAAACTTCATATGCATTTTTCATCATGACGTTACATTGCAGCACTGGTGAGTAAATCTCCTGTAAAACAAATTATGTTGACAAGTTTTTACGAGGGCTGCATACATAGTGCATTAACAAATGTCAAACAGTTACTATTAAAGAGGAAACATACAAAATATCCGCTGGTGTTCTTCTTCTTCACTCATTATTGAAGTAGATGAGACTGAACTAACAGGAAGAGTATGGGCTCTGGTCTCTTCATTGTAGCATCGATTGGGGCGAACAGGACCATGCGCAGTTGACAATGTGGTTCTACAATGTGGAATAGGTATTGTCATTTTACTCTGCATTAGAATTAAGAACTATAAATTTTCAATATTCAAAATTCCTGATGATTATCTGCCTTAAAAAAGCAAAAACATATGCAGTATAAAAGTACAAACTTCTAAAGAGACCGGCAAGTTGTATTTTGCGGAATTGATGAATCTGGGTTAGGACCAAAAACGTTTGTTTCAGGTAACCCGACCTTACCTAGCAAAACAGGGACGACCCTACTATTGTTCTTCAGTTTCAAAGAAAATATACATATTTGGTTGTGTTTTTTTAGTCATTTCAGTTGAAAAAAGGAAAGTAACATATCCTACTGGGACCCAATTTAATTTCCAGCATGTTACCTGAAACAAAACGAGTATTGAAGCGATTTATATCGCAGGTAACTCGGAAAGGTATGTACCAACAAGGTCTCTCATTTTAGGGGCTGTGTACAAATGATGTCATGCTTTTTTGGACCATTTTTGACCCCCCTCGTCATGTTTTTGGCCAATTTTACAATGATGAAGGTAAATGGAAAATTAATCCTGTCATGCCAGGCCTACCCTCCCCCCCCCCTCCTGCATGATGTCATTTGTTCACAGCCCCTTAGGTTATAGGGAAAGTGGAGGGGACTACAGCCAGCCTAAAATGTAGGTAATACGTATGATCACGTGGATGACACCCAACCCACCCAGACCTAACACCTAAAACTGGGTCCCCTGCCTGATCGCTCCTTAGTGGGTACCTTGGATGTGACATCTTTGTACACCAACATACCCAACAGGGAAGGCCACATAGCTGTAGGTAAACATTTGCTGAGACATAGGAAGGTTAACCCCGATGAACCAACCAATCAAAGCTTATGTCACCTATTATGGCAGGTTTTAACCATCAATAATTTTGACTTTGCAGGTAGACATTACTTGCAAATAGCTGGCACTGCTATGGGTACGAGAGTGGCCCAACCTATGCCAACATATTCATGGGGGAATTTGAGGAGAGTCATGTCTATACCTACAGACTACAACCTTGTTGTGGCTAGATTCATAGACGACATCTTCTTTATCTGGACTCATGGGCAAGAGGAATACCAGAAATTCGTTGAACACCTGAATGGGGTCCATGAGACCATAAAATTCACTGGTGAAATCTCTGAATCTTCTGTAAATTTCCTCAACACCACAGCCATGATTACCCCCCGAGGGATAGATACAGACCTATATGTGAAACCCACAGACTCCAATAACTACCTCAGATTCGACTCTGCCCACCCTAGATATTGTCTACGGGGAATCCCGTATGGTCAGTTCTTGCGCCTACGCAGGATCTGCACCAATGACAAAGACTTCATACACCATAGCATGATGAAGGGCCGTCACCTTCTGAGGAGAGGTTATGACCTGTGCCTAGTGCAGTCAGCCTTTCTCAAGGCCTGGGCCCAACCAAGAGACCTACTCTTGGAACCCAAAGCCAAAAAGAATGACCAACATCCTCACATCCTGGTCACTACTTTCTCACCCAACTATGATTGCTTGAGAAAAATAGTGAAAAATAACTGGGATACCCTAGTTAGATCATACACCACTAGGAATCTACATTCTAGAGGCTTCTTGACTGCTTACAAGAAACCGAAGAATATAGGGAACTATATTGTCCGAGCAAGGCTACCAAACCCCCCTCGGGACCAAGTGGCCAAACATACAAATATCTGCAAAACCAAGGGCTGCGGATACTATACTCGGATGAATTTTACTGGCAAGATTCTGCATGAAACAACGGGCCGCACATACTCTAGCAAAAGTAATGTATGTTGTAAAAGTTCCAATGTGATCTACAGCCTTGGCTGCAAGAGGTGCAGCAAAAAGTATGTAGGTCAAACAAAGGGACCACTGATGGACCACATTCGTGTCCACTTTTACATCAGGAATGATGTGAAAACCAGCATTGTTGGCTCTCACTTTAATTCTGCCTTCCATAGGAAGTTGGATGATGTTGAACTCACTGTAGTGGATTTCATACATGCTCACCCTTTGAGTGACAAGGCAACTTATTTACGGAATCTCGTTGAATTCAATTGGATTCAGCGACTCAATTTAAATGCCCCCCCCCCAAGGGTTGAACATAGCGTATGCCCCTTTTGGTGCTGGCTAATCTTGGGAAGCATTGATCCCTTGGACAGATCATAAGAGATAAGTCTATCTCAAGTGGTCATAGTTAAACTTCATCCCACACAACCATGTTGCTCAACCTAGCCTGTTCAAAAAAAATTTTATTAAAAATTTTTGTGCATCGTGAGTAGTGGATAAAGTTTAAATTCTGTGCGTTGGATCATTCTAATTGGCAGCAGGAACACCAGCTTGGGAGATAGATATTGACCCCTTGCAAATCAATTAAATTAATTTCAATGGATTTAATACTTTTATCACATCCAATACACTGGGAGAGACTGCCTAACCCAGTCTGACACACAGAATTAATTTTCAGTGTTTGTCAACTTATTAACATCAACTCCACAACTGGAGCTGAGACCACTGGCAAATTTGCCACTTTATTTGCACAAACAAATGCCTGATGAGTCCCTATAGGATGAAACTGCTCTTAGAAACCATAAAACTCAAAGTTGTTGGTTGTTTCTATGGTTGCCATGCAACCATGGATACTGTGTACAGCTCTCCATGGAGAATTGTCACAAGTGGCTGTTGCCTAGCAACGGTGTTCCTGATGACATCACAGATTTTGATCCCAACTGTCATTTGGAGTGGTCACATTGTGCCTGAAGGACGTCCCATCCTAGCCCTGTCGAAAATAGTGTCCCTAGGATAGTGTGAGAATAGTGTGAGGTGGGTGTGTACCTGGTGTACAGTATGAGATGGGCGTGTACCTAGGATAGCGTGA
Organism: Acholoe squamosa; assembly: GCA_949317995.1. Lineage (NCBI taxonomy): Eukaryota > Metazoa > Annelida > Polychaeta > Phyllodocida > Polynoidae > Acholoe > Acholoe squamosa. Next base: position 44,069,337 of record OX439041.1, read on the forward strand.
GGTAGGTGTGTACCTGGGCTGGGGTACAGTATAAGATGGGTGTGTCCCTAGGACAGTGTGGGATGGGTGTGTACCTGGCATACAGTATGGGATGGGTGTGCACCAAGGATAGTACCGGTATGTGGTGGGTGTGTACCTGGGGTACAGTATAAGATGGGTGTGTCCCTAGGACAGTGTGATGCGGTTGTGTACCTGGAGTACAGTATAAAATGGGTGTACACCTAGGAGAGTGTGAGGTGGGTGTATACCCAGGGTAGCCTATAATACATGTGTCTTGGGTATGTGTAGAAGTGTAAAGAGTGTGTTCCACTTGGCAAAAAACGTATTTTGAACGTTTGAAAACGTTTTTTTTTAGGTTTGGGTAAAAAAACGTTTTGAAAAACGTTATATTAGGCCTACTAGAGTCTAGGCCTACATTGAAAAAAACGTTTTTAAACATTTTTTCAACCAAATAAAAACGCATGAGACGAAGGCCAATGTTGACTTCGTCGCAGACCCCTGGGGTCCAGCTCTCAGACTCAGTCTCACACGCTGGAAGTTACATCAACACGCTGGGCAGAGCTAGAGGCTGTGATAATTTTGAAAAAAACAACAAAAAAAACAGAAACCATGATATCATAGACTTTGAATGTTAGCCCTAAACCTAATGAAACTGTACCTATGTCATAGAATCATGAAATGCCTAAAATTGGAAATTTCAGACCAACCGGCACAGCGGCAGCTGTACATCCGTGTTGTGGACCGGACCCCAGGCCCAGGGGTCCACAGCGGTGTCAACATTTTCAACTAAATAAAAAGATAGGACCATCGCTCGAGATTAAGTGTACACTCTCAGAGTGTACATGATGTACACTTTCAGGATTGCATAGTAAGGTACTATGGGAAACGATCAAACCATGATAACATCCTTTTTTTCTCATAGAATTGCGATGACAGCCAAAAATCAGGACCTCAACGGAACTCCACAATCTATATATCAAATGAAAGGGCTGAATAGTTGCATACAAAGGCTTTTTGAATCAAGTTGATATTCCTATAGAGTAGTGGACCCTATTATCGGCACCTTAAGGGTAAATCCTCAAGCAGATGTTAGGTTTTAGATATATGAAATCTAATAGATGCCAAACATGGAGAGTGGTAATTTTCGGGATATTTCTACTCTGTGGCCTTGAGATATCATAACTGTTCAGTCAGCATTTGTTATTTTTTCTGACCTATTATCAGCACCTGTCTCCTATTATCAGTACATTGACCTACATTCCTTTAGATTTGGCTCATTAATAAAATAGTAGGCTATTGTTTATGTTTTCCAGTGTACAGATTACAAAATATATGTGTAATTTCACAATCTCACATGATTTTTATTGACTAGTCACACTGTATTAACTAAAACACATGACTTCAAAAATAGATACGATTAAAAATCAATTCTTCTATAAATAATGAGATAGGAAAATAAGGGATTCTGACAAAGAAAAATTTTGAAATAGAATATATTTTGTGCTAGGTGTTTCATTACAAAATCTCTTCATTGGGAGGGATATGGACTGAGTTTTTCTTCATTCTACATGCACTAGTACCTCTTTTTTTTTTTTTGATTTTTCAAGATTTTGGGAAGAATATTTATTCACAGATGCTGATAATAGGGTCCTTTGGTCTAATTTGGAGTCTATTATCAGCACCCCTTTCAAATAAATGGAATTAAGACATAGAATTCAAAACAGACCTAAATATGTTAAAGGCCATAAATAAGTGGCCATACCCTTTTCTAACTCATAGTTTAGAACATTTCTGCACAAAAATATGTTCTAAACATTCATGAAATATTAATTATCTTGTTAATCGATGCAATTAGGCTGTAAGGGATTTGACCCAGATAATTCTCAACGAAGAAAAAGTCTGCTTTACATGTGATTTATGTGAAACAGCTATTTACATGTGTGCTGGATGCAATCAATTAGCTTTTTACCTTTGGTACACTCAGGACTTAGTAACATTGGTTCATGACCTCCGATTGATCAAAACTGCTGATAATAGGGCCCTGCCGATAATAGGAGCCTCTACTCTAGTAATAGAAACATTTTTATGGAAAGCTAAAAGAAAATAGAAAATGAATTTCTTTCTGTTGAATAATGCTTTTAGATGTTTAAAAATCGCCAAAAATCGCTAAAATCAATTGTTATAACACCAAAATTTCATTCTTAATAAAAATTTCTAGGAGAATTGCTCTGTATAGTAGATCTATTCGTCCTGTTTGGCAAAAAATAATGTTACTTCTTCATGTGACTCAAAGCCAAGGGAGGTCTGACAGAATCACTCAATGTTCATTCTCTGAAGTGGTAAAAAAATATGAAATGCAGGAAAATATTGTACCAGTGAGTTAGAGCTATATTTTCCCTTTAATTTGGTGTAAATGTTGTGCAATTCTGTCCAACAGAACCCTCAGAATCGAAGTTGCAGTACCAGGTGTTTAGCACTGTGACAGATATAGGAAGGGTTGAACTGTGGTTGGCTGCAGTGATGATGCGTCATCGCTACATAGAATATGAAAGGACAGCAGTCAACAACCCTACGTCGACGTAGAACTTTCGCCAGAAAAATTGAAGGAATTTGTTTATTTGAAGATGTCATACAAACCCTATGCAAATGCAAGTTTCGGCCTGAAAGTGTACCGTACATGTATATGTACATCCTGAGTTGAAGATAAGCTGAGACGTGCATATTTAAGAATTTTCAAGATTCAAATCATTGGAGTCACAGATATATCCAGATAAAGACTTAAAAGAGTCTAATCTAGATCTAAGACATGAAAAGCTTGGACAGAAATGTAACTATGTTGGATTATTGGTTTATGGTTAAAAGAACCTACCGCTTTCCCATACTGAGCCAATGTAATTCCAAGTACTAAGTAAAACCTTGCAGCAGAAAAAAGGACAAGTAAAAAGATCCTTTGTCGGTTTCTGCAACGACCGCAGAAAACGAAAGGTACCACGCCAGATTTATGACGTCAGACACTAACGTTGCTAGGTAACTCGCCACCTACGGGGAGTGACGTGCACGACGTAAGATAAAGCCGCATGGTTCCTGTTATAGGGATTTTGTTTACGAACAATACAGGTAAATAGCGTAGCTCCAGGGCTGTCAAGTCTCACGCCTTGAGAGTCACGCATTTTGACACTTTCTCACGCTCTCACACATAGACAAGGCTTTCTCACGCATTTCTGGCATCCTGGGCATTCCAGAACTGAAAGAATTTTTCAACTAGAAGCAAAGTTATAATAGTGATTCTCAGAAGTCACCATGAGTGCATGTTTTGACATAGATACTTTCAAAATTTTCTCAGGAAATTAAGGGAGTGATGATTTTTTAACAACAGGGGGGGGGCTGATGGGTTTGAGGGGGGGTCAGAATTTTTTTCGCGCATCCGCGCGCAAACCCAGTACCGTACCCCCCCCCTGTTGTTAAAAAATCATCACTCCCCCCTACTGCTGTTGGGTTACTTCCCTTGCGATTCATGTCGCTTGCACTGCGATGCCGTGCACCACGCAATATTTGTCCATTTTCTCAAAATCTCACTCATGTCCATTCTGAGAACTTGACAACCCTGTCACATGTCACATGTCGATTTTAAGAAAAGGCCATGTCACATGTCACTAAATTTCTATTTCCCCATGTCTCTGTCACTAAGCTCCATGTCACATGTCGATTTTAAGGAAAGGTCATGTCTCATGTCACTAACTTTTTCATTCTCCATGTCCTTGTCACTAAGCTCCATGTCACATGTCGATTTTAAGAAATGGCCATGTCACCCTGTCGAATTTAGGGGTCTAGACCCATCTGTAGCTCCGTTTCTGTACCTGCATTTTAGGGGACGGTCCCTAGCATAGAAATAGTCCTTGAATATTTCTGTGCTATAGGGATGAATTTTATGCAGCAAGTTAGGAACCTGAGTGTTTTTCAGTTTTACTTTTGGAGGTAGCTGTAGCCTGTACATGTAAAATGTGTGTATTCATTCCGGACTGCTGTTCACAGTGACATGCCGGTGTTTTATGCGCAATTTGGTCCATGCGAAATCTGGTTGCGGTGTCGTATGCGAAATCTGGTCCATGCGAAATCTGGTCGCCGAAGTTCAATTATTTCTAAAATCCCACTTTGCCCAAATCCTAGTTCTAAGGCGTAGGGACACTATCATTAGGGTTAGGTATTAATTAAATTCTATTAGATCTTGGAGGATGTTATCATGGTTCTTTACTTTGAAAAGTTAAAATGATTTGTTTCGAGGCTATCAAAAAAGTATCACTCTTCAAGCAGATATCTCTATCTGTTTGCATTAGATTATACGGTAAGGGATATGTTTGGAGAATGAGAGACCATATTTCTCACGGACCAGAAAATGCATGCGACAGCGGAAGATCAATTATTTCTAAAATCCCCCTTTGCCCAAATCCTAGTTCTAAGGTGTAGGGACAGTATCATTAGGGTTAGGTATTAATCGAATTCTATTCGATCTTGGAGGATGTTATCATGGTTCTGTTCCTTCAATTATAAAAATACTTTGCTTTGAGGCTATGAAGGGTGAGTAATAGATGTTTAACGCCATTTCCACAGCTAAGGTCATATTCATGGGGAGAACTATATTACACAATTTCACAGAAGAATGTGTCGGTGCCCACGTATATGTGCACCAGACACATCCTGAGGGGATAGGAAAGAGGAGAAATAGACCCTTTTAAGTGGGCTAGGGAAGGCTAGGAAAGCCTTATTACTCTCCAAGCAGATAACTGTACCTGTTGGCATTTGGATTAGTATAGATTAGAGCTTAAGGAGTCTGTTTGGAGAATGACCGACCAGATTTCGCATGGACGAGATTTCGCATGCGACACCGGAAGTCCACCAGAAGGAAGAGCGCATGCGCGTGTGACATCATTTCGAGTTGAGCGTCTTAAAATTGCAGAAGAACGAAGGTAAGTCAGACTCAGAGCGCTTTATTCAATAATTTTAACAAGTTAATAGGCTTTACAAGTAAAAAATTTGCTGTACAAAATTGTCTTAGAGCCTATAGACCTTTCAGGGCATGTTGTTTTTCGGCTCTCGGAGTTGATTATTAGTAATCTCCGATGAAAATTTTCTCAACAGCTTCAGCCGTGGGCTGTGTCGCCATTGAGAAATTGTTGTCTGACCGTCGGGTTGCAAACCCATTATGGCAGAGAAAGAGGGTGAAAAGACGGATTCGTCTACCAAAGAAAGCTCAAAGTCAGCTAAAGTTGTCATTAAAAAAAGACTGATTTGAGAGATAAGGCTAAGACTATTTTGAAGCAAATTGGAGCGAATAGCCAAAAGACGTTGACAGCGACTTCAATATCCAGCCAATCACAGGCCAGCTTACAAAGCCACATTACGTCACCAGCGTCTCAGACACGCACTGACCAATCAGAAACAGCGACGGCCTCGTCGGCAACTGGAACGCGGGCTGACCCGATTCCAGAACAAGATGGCCGAACAATGGTGACAGAGAAGCGAAGGAGGGTTAACGATGAACTCTCTCAGGGAATCTTTGCCCCACCATAACAATATTATCCAGTGGAGTATTACCATTATCCAGACTACCACAACCCAGGCTTCATGAACTTTCAACCAATGGTACATCAGCCTTTGGATGATTGGTACAGAAACCAAGAGGAGGTGGAGACCGTGGCCGAAGAATCTGTTGACGGCACTGAGCCAGAGGAGCCGCCGCCGAGGCGTGTACACGACAACAGGGAAGACGAGGAGGATATTCAAATGATTCCTCAACCGCTGTCAGTACATGCACCACCCCAGAACCAGGGAGGAAACCAACAGGTAAATGGAGGTCCAGAAAAGGATCAGGAAGATGAGCCAATGGTGGAGGGGGCGTTTGCTAACAGAATCAAAACATCCCAGCAGAAAAGAGACTTAGATCCGACCGTGGGCAAAAGAGTGCATGCCAAATTCGCAAAGATGATAAATGATTGCTATGTAGATGTGTTCGATGAAAAGGCTTATGATGCTATGATTGCTAAACATGCCAGGATTAAGAACATTCCGAGATTAATGACTCTGAAGACAAATGAAGAGATCTACGTGGGACTGCCTCCACAAGTGAAGAGTGCAGATAGAGACATACAGAAATTGCAGACAGGTTTGGCGGCAGCCATATCTGCTCTAGCACCGATAGATAAGTTGATGATCAAGAAGGGGCTCAAGGACCCTGAGTTAGACGCTTTGTCAGATACATTTGCCGATGCTCTGGAGATAATTGTCCACTCATCTCTTGGACTAATCGAGCGTCAGAAAGCAGTACAGATGAATCACATGCAGGCGGATATAGCCAAGGTAGTGGTCAGGGAGTCTAGGAAGACTAGAGATAACACGGATCTGCTTTTTGGCCCAGATGTAGCGGAAAGAGTAATGAAGAGGAAAGGTGAACAAGCCCAAGGACCAGCTGCGAAGAAGACTAACCCTACAAACGCTTCAGCAAGCTATCCAATACCTAAACAGGGTGGTTTCAGGCAGTTTGGAGGTTTTCACTACACACAAAGGCCTCAGTTTCAGCCTAGAGGATATGTACCTCAGTATGGTTAAGGTGGATATGGCGGTTACCAGACGGGCTACAATAATGCATACCAGCAATATCGTCCGAGAGTAGCTTATGCACAGGCATATCAACAGGCAGAGAGCTCCGGCACCACCTAACCAGGCAAAGAAACCCCATTTCTCAAAGAGGGGCGCATAATTGCACAGGTAAGTGTCCCTTTACGTAATACTGTGCAAAACGGCAAGTAACATTAGCAAATTTGTACAAGAATGGACTAAGTACACCTCTGATCCATGGGTCTTGTCTCCAGTTTCTGCTGGAAGAACCAGATCAAAGCAGAATTCCTTGGCCTTTAGATTTAAAGGCAGGGGAAAAAGCTGCAATGACAGGTGAACTAGGGAAGTTACTAGTTAAAGGGGTCATCACAGAAGTAGAATATGAAGAGGGTGAGTTTATCTCTAATGTGTTCCTTAGGCCCAAACCCAATGGGGAATTTAGGCTAGTGTTAGACCTTACTAGGCTGAATAAGAAAGTTGAGTACCAACATTTCAAAATGACTTCATTATTCACTGCTATGCTCATGTTAAGACCAAATGCATGGATGGCCTCTGTGGACCTTAAGGATGCATACTACAGTCTGGAGATGTCACAAGCGGACAAGAAGCTGTTAACATTTCATCATTGCAGACACAAAAGAAGAGTGTTTAGAGTCTGCCAGACTGTTAGCCACAACATTAGATAGCTTAGATTTCTATGTGCATGAGGTAAAGTCAGTTTTGGAACCCAGCCAAAAGTTGACATTTTTAGGCTTTGAATTAGACTCTGTAGATATGGTGGTGAGACCACCCCCCCCCCCCGGGAAGAAAGAGAAATTCATTCAGGTGGCTTCAGAAATTCTAAAGACCAGAAAATCTACTATAAGGGAAGTGGCAGGCCTAGTAGGCCTGATGATTGCTTACACCGTTGCATTAGATTTTGGGGCAGCGCATATAAAACTATTGGAGATAGAGAAGAATGCAGCACTGAAATTGGCTAGAGGCAATTTTGATGCCACTATGACGCTGTCTGACAGGGTCAGAGAGGACATCCAATGGTGGATTGATAATATTCCCACAGTGGAGAGGATCATAGATAAAGGTCCACCTGATATTGAGATTTGCACAGATGCCTCAGATGCCGGTTGGGGTGCCCATAAGGGCACCAAAACCGCGGGGGCAGATTCATTGATGAAGAATTGGAGGACCACATCAATATAAAAGAGCTTACAGCTATTTTTATTTGGCCTTCAGAGTCTTGTCAGACAGAAAAGTAAACACATAAATATCAGGACAGACAATGCCACAGCCCTGGCTTATGTAAAAAACATGGGAGGGGTAAAATCAACCCCATGTAATGAAATTGCCAAATGGATTTGGGAATGGGCGGAACAGACTGGAAACTGGCTGTGCATAGAACATATACCAGGAGTAGACAATGTCTTGGCAGACTTTAAATCTAGAAATTTCTCAGATGATCTAGAATGGGAATTGAATGATAAAATATTCAACAAGATATGTAAGATCTTTGGGAAACCAGAAGTAGATTTATTTGCCTCTAGAATAAATAAGAAGTTGGAACAGTATGTATCATTGACTCAGGAACCGACGTCATGGAAAGTAGATGCATTCACAATATCATGGACTAATTTGCACATGTATGTGCTTCCTCCTTTCAGCCTGGTAGGTCGGGTGTTGAGCAAGCTTCGCCAGGATGGGGGACACATGCTGTTAGTTACGCCTGACTGGCCGACGTAACCTTGGTTTGGGCAACTAGTAAACATTTCTCAGCGACGACTCCACTTCAGGAAGGGCAGAAACAACGTAAGATCTCATGGCAACCCAAGGCAGGAACTCTCAAATATCGCCTTGATCGTAACGCAAATTCAAATACTGTGAACAAAGGGTCAAATACCCTTGGAAATTACCAATTACTACAGAATACTAGTGGTAGTTCAAAGCCAGTTCTTGTTAAAAGAGTGTATAGATTTAAGGAAGGACCTCTGCCATGTGTTGGCAAAGCACTCCATCAACAAGGTTTTGATAATAGACTCTTTGATGCTATCATGGAGGAATTCCACCAAGACCACATATAGAACTTACATTAAGAAGTGGGCACTGTTTTGTGTAGAAAGAAACATCTCTATTTTAGCACCTACCCTACCACAGGCGGCTAGTTTTCTAAACTCACTTATAACGGATAAGAAAGGGTATTCGGCGGTTAATACAGCACATTGTGCCTTAGCAACTTTCCTACCAAAGGTGGACGGTTCAGACTTTGGTAAACATCCTGTTATATGTAGACTGGTGAAATCATCGTACGCAATGAATCCCCCTAAACCAAAATATAGCTCATTTTGGGATATGCGCAAGGTACTAAACCTCTTTAAATCATGGGGAGAAACAGCGAATTGTCTATGAAATGGCTGACTACTAAATTAACAATGTTACTACTGCTGTTGTCATCTCAGAGAGGACAGACCATTCAGGCACTATCAGTAGAAGGATTGGTGTTAGAAAATGATGAAGCTTGCTTTTCTCTCAACCGGTTGTTGAAACACAACCGGTTGGGAGATCCACTGGATACACTAAGATTTAAGGCTTATCCAGTTTGTACACGCTTGTGTGTGGTGACCACACTGAGAGAATACTTACGCAGGACTCAGGGTTTTAGAAAGCCTGGTTCTGAACAACTACTTCTTAGTGTGGTGTACCCACGTCGCCCAGTTAGCAGAGATACAATCTCTCTCGATGGACGGTGTGGGTACTCGATCAAGCTGGGATCAACAGCATAAGGTATAAGGGGCATTCCCCCAGGGGGGTGACCACCTCAGCCGCTCGTCTGAGTTGCAGAAGTACGCGCCCAACCCACCTCTCCCACAAAAATTTCTAACAAATCAGAAATTTATTGGTGCGGCGTACTCTCTAGTGAGTAGACATACAAAGGTTGCCTCGAGTATTAATTAAGGAGGTAAGCTCAAAGTATGATTAAGTTGTTAAGTGTTGCCTTAATTAAGAATTAAGCTTCTTCATCACCTATGCTCTGAATTACTGACGTCACACATGCAGGCGCTCTTCCTTCTCGCGTACTCCCTGCAACACAAAGGTAAAATACCTATCAAATTGCCATACATAGTTCCATCAAGATACATGTCATAAAAGCATGGCTCGAGCTTGAGTGTGAACACATGTCGTCAATTAGGTAGTAGATAGACTTTAGTTGGACTCTGATTGAGGTACAAGCATGTGCGTCATGATCGTGAGATACTGATCCCCGTAGAACCGGCCATAGTTCCCCTGGCACTAGTCAGCAGCACGATTCGTCCAGACGGTAACCACGTATATCGTAAGTCGCCAAGGTAATGTGTCACGTGTGCACGGACCATGCTATTATACTGTGTCGGGGACAATTTTGGATGCTCCAGTGTTGCCCTCACCATTCAATGTCTAAATTGTCCAAATATGGAGCACTCATGACTTTGTTATTTAGAGGGAACGATGTAATAAGAGAGATGGTCATAGACTGTCAATAAATAAGAGATTTGAACAGTAGAATGACCGTAATATCGACTCAAAATATGTACAGGGCCTCAGTGTAGTGATTTTATTATGCTACGTAAGGGGGAGCGCCATGAAACACTTTGTCCCTGGCATCCGGTGTGCCGACGTCGGCACATTACCAAGGTTACCGGACTTTTCGTCTCAATGAATACTACAACATCCCCCTTTTTCTCAGATAAACATCAGAACGATATTTGGAGTTTATATAGGCTATAAGGAATTGTAATAAAGCTCTTTTATGAAAGTTAGGATGTCTTTGCATTTTTTGTTTTTTTTTGTTATGAAACTCAGAGTCACAACTGCTTATCTATTATGGTAACATATGAGTCTCTTTGTAAATCAACCTTTAACCTGGTGTATTGTCATATGTCTATGAGTATGAGTTTCAACGGGTCTCTTAATGTAAGTGAACTGAAACATGATATACTTTAATATGATGACCTTAATCTACTCTAGAAAACATAGGGTAGACTGCCCTTGTTTTCCTCCACCTGGAGGCTTTATTTTGGCCTCTGGCTGGCAGGTGGTCCCTGACTGACTAGTCCTGATATCGTGCTGGTGTTTTGATAGCACAGCCAGCTCTGCTAGTGCGGATTTCACTTATAGGACTTTCCAGGGCTTTCTGTGGTGAGTTGTGCCAGTGGAGCTTTCTGTGGTGTGAGTTGTGCCAGTTTATCAGTTCTGGGCCTAGCCCCTTTTCACCATTGGAACACATTTGCTGTGGAGGTGGCGTCTTTTGGGCGTGCACACCTTCACGGATATGACGTCTGTTGCGCCGCAGTGTACTGCCACTTGATGTGTCAACCATGTATGAGCGGGGCTCAGCCCTCTTTTCCAAGACTGTCCCTAGCAGCCATGTCTTAGAGGCCTTGTCTTGGATGTAAATGTCCTGCCCTGGGTATAAGGGTGGCAGAGGTTGACTCTGTGCTGTCTGGTTGTATTGCTCTTTGGCCTTGTCTCGCCTCTCTTCCAGCCTATGTTTGATGTCTTGGTCAATATCAGCCTGATGTGCGGGTAACATAGTAGCTAATTGCCTTCCCAGCAACATCTCAGCCGGTGTGGGGATTATGTTGTATGCTTTATTCCCCATCACTGGCAAAACTCCTTAAAGGTCTCACTAGCATATTGTGGACCGTTATCTGACCTGATCTCATCTGCAGATGCAGCAGGCCTCCTCCACTACATCTTTTACAACCTCAGAAGTCACTGGAGGTTGTAATTCTTTGACAATCGGAAATTTTGAGTAATAATCTGAAATGAGGATAAATTGACATCCTTTGATCTCAAATAAATCTGTCCCAATTATCTGCCATGCACGGGCAGGGGTTTCACTTGGCAACATTTGTTCCTTTCGATTAGCGTCTTGATCCTCTTGGCATGCACTACAACCCGGGACCACTTTCTCAATGTCGGCATTGATCCGTGGCCAGTAGCCTGTGTCTCAGGCCAGCAACGTTGTCTTTTCTATGCCTAGATGAGCATGGTAGAGTTGCTGTAGAATGTCTTTCTGCATTGTTTCTGGAACGATGACCTGCTTTCCTTTGAACAGGATCCCATCATCAAGGCCAATCACATCTCTGAATGACCAAAATATACAGAGGTCAGTCGGTAAGTCAGATATCTTTGATGGCCATCCACAATATACGACCTCTGCTAGAGTGTTCAGAACAGGGCACCGCTGGGTCTCCCTTCGGAGTTGTGCCTGTTTGTCGGTACTGAAGCTAATGAGATCAATTGACACTCCATCAACATGTATATCTAGTTTGACTTCTGACTTGTTATTGGGATTTGGGAGGCGTGATAGCGTGTCTGATAGGACCATCTCTTCCCCTGGTCGGTATGTCACACTGTAGTCATAGCCTTGGATCCTTAGTAGCATCCTTGAATGTCTGAGTTCCTCAATGGCCCCCAGACGTAAAACTAAACAAACAAACAAATTAGTAGCATCCTCTGGAGCCGAGGAGGTGCTGATACAATAGGCATCTTACAGATCGTCTCCAGGGGCTTGTGGTCCGATACAATGTGGAAGGATCTCCCATACAGGTATGTGTGGAACCTTTCAACACCATGTACTAGGACTAGTGTTTCGCGTTCAATGTTACTATAGTTAGACTGTGTTTTGGTGAGGGACTTGGAGGCAAAGGCTATCGGCTTGCTCTCCTGGATCAGTGCAGCACCAAGGCCCTTTTGTGAAGCATCTACCTCAAGTGTTATAGGTTTGGTTGAGTCATGGAATGCCACTACTGCTTGTTCGGATATAGCACCCTTAAGCTTCTTGAATGCATGCTGATGGTCCTCCGACCACTCAAATGGGACGTCTTTCTTGAGAAGATCTCGTAGTGCAGCTGCCTGTGTACTGAGGTTAGCAATAAATGTTCCCATATATGTAAGAAGGCCAAGGAAGTGTTGGAGGTTTTGTGGTACTGGCATCTCATGGATGTCCTTTACTTTGGTAGGGTCAGGTGATATGCCGTCCTTGCTGTATACATTGCCGAAGAATGATATTGACCGCTTCTTTATGGCACACTTTTCCGAGTTGAATACGAGACCATGTTCCTTGGCAGCCTCCATTAGTTTTAAGAGCCTGGCGTCGTGTTCTGCCTCGGTGGAGCCAAAGACACATACATCGTCGGCGATGCCAACGCACCCTTCTAGGTCCTCCAAAATCTCGTCCATACTCTGCTGGAACACCTCTTGGCTAGTGTTCAATCCGAATGGCAAACATTGAAAACAGTACCTCCCGAATGGTGTCCGAAATGTCGTTAATAACTGACTGCTTTCTTCTAGTGGGACACTCCAATATCCTGGAGTGTCCCAATATCCGCATCCAGTTTGCTAAAGTACTGGGCCCCTGAGAAATAGGGATTGATCTCTTCTAATGTAGGGGTCTCATGAGGACACCTTTTTACTGCATTGTTTAAGTGTTTGGGGTCTAGGCATACCCTTAAGCTTCCATCTTTCTTTACTTTCGGTATATTCGCCTGTGTCACTTGCATCAGATGTATCGGATGAGTCATCTTCATGTGCAGTTACTGCATGCACCTTTTTCTTATGCTTACTGGTATTTGATGACTGTTTTTGGGCTTGGGTTTATCATCCCGCTTCCTGTCCTTATCGCTCTTGCTCTTGGACTGCGATCTGTAATAATCAACACATTCGACACACTCGTCTTCATATGCAGGACACTTGCGGTACTTATGCACAAGACTGCAATTCCCACAGGGTTTACGTTTAGAAATGTGGTCCACAGTGGTGGTGCTGGTCAGGCTCTCCTGGAGTGTCTTGAGTTGCTTGGAGCCTTTGTCGGCTGCCTCGTGCCGTCGACCAATGTTAAGAGTCTCTTGGAGTGTTAATGTCTTATCGTTGTCTGGGAGAACTAGTCGGAACTCTTCTAGCTGAGTGCTCGCAATGACTAACTCAATGACTCGCTCTTCTAGTTCTTTGTCTTCAAACTCGCATAGAAGTGCTTGTGTATGTGCTTATGTAATAAAAGAATCAGTTGACTCTGTGGTCTTCTGCCTTTACTGCATGAGGCTCAAATGCTCAATACGGTTTCTCTGGTTTCTTAGAATCTGCGGCATTTAGACCGGATGCGTTAATCCGGCGCAAACCTTCTTCCCCGACACTTATCTTTATTTTCCTGGCTATTTTTGCAGCATCAGTAACCTTAAACGGTTTGAATGTCGCTGCTATGTCAGCAGCATCCCAATTCATAGAAGGGTATTTGGTAGCCATTTTTATTCACTAGTTTGTGTATTGGGCACTGGAGCTACTAATGTCAATGTCCTAACTAGCACATGAAAAATGACAGTCCTGGTATTAACCCAGTATCAATATAGGATGACACTCAGTTTGTAGGTATAGTTGGATTTACACTGAACTGGTCCTATTGGCTATAGGTAAATCATTGGATGAAGTGTAGATCTAGAACTGGTGTAGTCTAGAACCATCCTAGGGCCAAGCACAAATTGTGGGGAAAGTGAAAGGTGCTCTACTCACAACATCTGGTGTCCCACAATGTCAGTATGTGGCACACATTTGTCTTCAGATATCCTTTACCGCTAGCCACCATGAAGTGATAGATGACAATTAGGCAATTAGGTAGTAGATAGACTTTAGTTGGACTCTGACTGAGGTACAAGCATGTGCGTCATGATCGTGATATACCAATCCCCGTAGAACCGACCATAGTTAGTTCCCCTGCGGCTAGTCAGCAGCACGATACTACAACAGAGTGTACACTCTGAGGTGTACACTTACAGATTCGTTGGTAATGTGCCGACGTCGGCACCTCGAAGCCGGGGACAAACTGGTGCTCTGTGCTATACGCTCCCCTTTACGTATCATAATAAAAATGCTACACTGGAGCCCTGCACATATTTCAAATACATTATACTGCTCCAATCTCTTATTTATAAAAACAGTATCATCATTCCTCCCATTAGATCGTACTGGCAATAATATAACAATATGATAAGTGCAATATATTTGGAGAATTTAGATATTGAATGGTGCTCGTAATGATGAGGCAGACAAAATTGTCCCCCGCATAAGATGGTGCGTGTCGTGTGCACATGACACGTTACGTTGGAGTATTGCTACATTACGGGTTACCGTGCGCACGAAGGTACACTCTGACGCAAGTCATGATTCTCAAGAAGACAGCATAGAGCAAGCATGCGGGTGTTCTTAAAAAAGCAAATAGCCTCGATCCAATGTTTATACAATTTTTGGCAAAAGTAGTTCAATGGCGTAGGGACAGTATCATTAGCCCTTTAAAGGGTGGCTAGCACGGCTAAGACGTACCTGCGTTAGCAAGTCACGTGACTACACCTTGACCAATCAGGGAGTCACAATTTTTTCACTGGGTCCCGTGGATTTATGAACGATCTTTGAACCGGTACCCATGTTGAAATTTCCTGTGCTAGCCCCCCTTTAATTGCCTCTAGTACTATTAGAGCTTGGAGTATGATTATTTGGTTCACTATTAATCCCAAATGCCAATGATTAGTGCAAATGGTCTTAGCTGGCATCCAAAGGTAAACAAATGCAGAAATGTGTAATTTAAACAGGTACTATATTTATATGTGTAAAACAGGTACTGTATTTATATGTGCACTGTTTTTTCGGTGTTTTTTGCATGGTTTGGCTTGTACTTCATATAACTGCGCTAAACCTGAAAGTGTACACTTCAGAGTGTACACTCGATCTCGAGCCATGGTGCATTCATACATGTCAGACTAGACAAAATGCCCTCTGTATGTCCCATACGGGCAGGAAAATCCCCATGCTCATAAATGTCATCATCTTTTTCAAGATCAAAAGGTCTTCAAGACATAAAACAATATCAACAGGTTCATAGTGCAAAACCCTTTTGTTTCTACTAAATTTCATCATCAAATTTCATCATCAAGTGTTGTTTTGACCTGATGACCCATTGCTATTAGAACCCCATATTAGGCATGTGAGGCCTATTATGATGCACTATTAAGCTATTTAGCAGTAAATAGCAACAAAAGCGTTGTTGGCAACATGGAGGCTACAGAGGCTCCAACTTTCCGTGGGTAGGGGCTCTCGACCTAGATAATAATAATGATAGCTTTTATTGACAACAGAAAAGTGAGGTCATTGCTGACCTATGTGTCATACAATAATTCCACTACACTACATATAATGCAAATGATCTTAGTTCTAGAAACTACATTTATTTCATGGTGAGAGCATAGTCTACGAAATGTACAGGAATCCTATTCCTAAGGTAGCCGTGGAGAAATATGTCGACATTCTTCACGCTGACAACTGTCGTAAACATATATGAGAATTTGTGTAGTGATACCTAAATAAAACGGAGTTCTTTCGGTTTTCGTTAAATTGATGTCACATGTGTATTCTTTCACAACCTGAATAGGTCCACTGAATGATAAATTATTTTATTGGCGATGAGGATGGGACCTAGTATCCCCGTGGAGTTTGTGAAAGGTTTGTCTGGTGAAGTGTCAGTGATTTTGTGTGACAGGAAGCAACAAATCTGTGAAGTGGTGCCAGGAAAGTGCACACATTGACAGTGCCAACTCCAGATTGGAAGTATGATTGGCGTATTCAGCAGGATTATTGAGGTAACATTTGTTCATTTGACACTACCTGTGCATAGATTCCTGCTAAATTGAAGAGTGGGCACAATAGGCCTGCAGTCTGTCTACAGAAATAAAGGGTTGACCTACATTGGTGCTGTGTTTTGGAACAATTCTCATCATCATGGCTGTCTATGGTACTGTAGGATATTTTGACGAGAAAACTGAAAGTTTTGATGAATGCAGCTACAGACTTGTGGCATACATGGTTGCTAATCAGATTCCTGATGATCGAAAGGTGAGCACCTTTATAGCAGTGGTAGGTCCAGAGGCATAATAGGCTATTGAAAAATCTGTGCTCCCCAGCAAAACCAAGTACCAAAACATTTGATCAATTAATTGAGCTGCTAGGAGCCTATCATCATTGCCAAGAGACACAAGTATTGGTCCACTGTACAAAAGGATGGGGAAAGCATTTCTGCCTTCATTGCCCGTCTGAGAAGATTAGCCAGCACTTGCGATTTTGGAAATTATTTAGAGCAGACCCTTAGAGATCGATTAGTATCGGGTCTACATCAGAATATGGGGAAGACACAATGTCATTTGTTATCGATCAGGAAGCTCACCTTTGAACATGCTAAGGAAAAGTGTTTGGCAGATGAGTTAGCGTCGTCTGCTCATGACAGCATGGGAGCTGCTACAGGGGGTACTGCACATGCTGTGTGCTGTGTGGAAGTTGGCTATAAAGGGGGTGGAAACAAAAAGCCTCGTAGTAAATGTAGACATTGTGGGAAGGACACTCACAAGGAGGATAATTGTTATCATAAGGATGCAACATGTTACCGCTGTAAAAAAAAGGGACATGTTCAGGGTGTGTGTCCAGTGAAGAAGTCAAATAATCAACGCACCAATGGAGGTACTTCTATAGCTGTGGTAGAGGAAGGAACACAGAGATGTTGCCTCTGCTGTGGTCTTCAAAGTTGTGAGACAGATTTATTGTTGGACAAAAGGCACATTGACTTCTGAGCATGCTCAGACTGTAACCAACAGGTTCTGATGTAGTAAAAGTATTTAGCTATATAACACTAGGGGGAGACACCTATAGTGAGGTAATAGTTCATAGTGTGACCACTAGGGGACACCACTGTTTAGACAGTCTCTTAGAGTTTGGCATATATATAGGAAACGTTATATTCAACACTCCTTCTCGGTTCTTATATATAAATATAATGTTCTCATATGAATTATCTTTCACATCATAAATGAAAAATAATAATGATAATAATGACAAGATATCAAAGTAGAAACTTCATAGACTAAGCTTGAGCTTTCAACTTTAGTAGCAGAAATGTCTTGTAAATTTGAGAGGAGCCGTTACTAGCATGTGCACTCTCTCACCCAACTTTACCTTGGGTGCAACTAATCTGATACTCTAAGAAGCTTTGTAAGCTTCTGATGCTTTTCTTTGGATAAGCCTTTAGTCAGCACATCAGCTGGCATTTCTGTAGTTGGCAGATATTGCAGCTTCACAGTTCCCTTCAGTATTTCACCACGTATGTAGTGATACTTGATTTCAATATGCTTGGTACATCCGTGAAACTGTGGATTCTTTGCCATTGCTATGGCTGACTGACTGTCATCGAAGATGGAGGTTGCTTCTGTAATAGGGCCATCCAGTTCCTTCAAGAGCTGTCGTAGCCAAACTGCTTCTTGTGCTGCAGATGCCAATGCTACATACTCGGCTTCTGCTGTTGATAGAACTACACAAGACTGTTTCTTACTCCTCCAGCTTATGGGAGCTTCAGCCAGTGTGAAGGCATATCCAGATGTAGATTTCCGATCACTTTGATCACCTGCCCAATCTGCATCACACTAGCCTATCATTCCTTCTTCAGAATTTCTACAGTACTGAATACCATGACTACTGGTTCCTTTAAGGTATCGCATAATACATTTCACAGCTTTCCAGTGTTGTTCTGAAGGGTGACTGTTGTATTTAGCCACTTGATTGATGGCAAATGTAATGTCAGGTCTTGTCCAATTGGACAAATACAGCAGGCTTCCAACTGCTGACTGATACAGTACCAGATCAACAGAGCTGTCATCATCACCTACAGAGCTTGTCAGTCTAACAGAAGGATCAACTGGGGTTGACACTCGTTTGGCTTCCTGCATGCCAAACCGCTCAAGGATCCTGGAAGTGTATCCAGGCTGACTTATCCATGTGCTCTCAGGTGTCTGACGGTCTGAACTCCTAGGAAGGTGTTCAGTTCACCCAAGTCTTTGACATCAAACTTCTTTGAGATGTTCTTCTTGACTTTCACCATCGTAGCTGGATTCTCTGTTGCTATGATAATATCATCCACATAGACAGCTACGATTACTTTTTCATCTTCTTTACCTGTTTAGATGCATGGATCTGCTGTTGACTTGAGACCAATACTTTTGAGATGGTTGTCAAGTGTTATATTCCAGCACCCTGGTGACTGTTTAAGTCCATACAGGCTTTTCTTGAGCTTGCAGACTAAATGTTCTTCACCTTTCTGAACAAAACCCTTAGGTTGTTTTACAAACACCTCTTCCTTAAGTGTTCCATTTAGGAATGCTGTAGTGACGTCCATTTGGTGAAGTAGAAGGTTCTTCTTTGCAGTTACAGCAAGCAGTGCACGAACCGACTCTTCTTCTTACAACAGGGCAAAACGTTCCATAATCATCTAGACCATATTTTTTATTGTACCCTTGTGCCACAAGCCTAGCCTTGTACCGCTCTATGGTTCCATCAGGACTAAGCTTGGTTTTGAACACCCACTTGCTGCCCACAGTTTTTCTACCTTCAGGGAGTTTGACTAAGTCCCAAACATCATGTTTCTGCAATGATTCAATTTCTTTTTCCATGGCTGCTTGCCACTTTTCCTTGTCCATTGCCATGGCTTCCTTGTAGCTAGCTGGGTCCTTCACATCTGAAATCATGACCCACTCGCCATAGTAGTCTGGTTGCTTTTTCGGACGGCTCGACCTCCTGGGCCGAAAGTTATCATGAAGGTCAGGATTCTCAATGGGAACCTCCTGCGGCACTTCAACTTATGCTTCCACTGGAGCTTGTGATTGAACCTCATCTGCTTTTTTTTTTTTGAACATTTTAAACTTTATTTGACCAAACAAGATATTACATGAGATGTTCTTGGAATTTGTATAATCATTTTGGGTATATGTTGATACTGGTCAATAAAGTTAATGATAGCACCATCAGTTCAACTGTTGGAGGGATGCTATCAATAGATATAAGGAAGACAAAGATGAAACAAATTTATGAACTAGATAACGGTTAAACGTTGAGAAAAAAGGCAGGCAACAAACAATATACAATTAACAAGTTTGACACCCCTTTTTTAAAAAGAAAAGAAAAAAGAAAAAGTGCTGACCATCTAAGGATTAAGTTATATTGGTATGGAGGTCATCATAAAGGTTCTAGCTGAATTTTTAAAGATTCCATAATCCTCCATATTTCTTTCCTGTACACTCAACACATTCCAGGCCTGAGCACTTAGAACCATAGGAGAATTTGCAAACGCTGTACACTTAGGAATGGGATAATATAATACAGGGGCTTGGTTTAATCTAGTGGGTCTGGCTACAGGTTTAACGAACTGTGCATGCTTAGATCTTTTATATGCAAATGTTTTTATATGAAATAATCTTCTCATTTCAAGGGTAGGGAGAGAGGCATCTTTATGGATTTGAACTGTAGGTGTGAGAATATGAAGGGATAGACAGGTTTTAATGCATCTATTCTGTATGCGTTGCAGCTCCTCCCGGTTAGAATTGCTGGCACCCATATATAATATATCACAATAGTCAATGATAGGCAACATATGACTTTTGTAGATTCTTAGTCTAATGTCCTCAGACATGTACTTTCTAGTTCTGTACAATAGGAAAGACTTATGACGTAATCTATTAATAATATTTCTAACATACATATTAAAATTCAGTTCCTGATCTAAGATAACACCAAGATATTTGTAAGAGATAACATATTTTAGGGTATTTCCATTCAATTTGATTTTGGGTTTTCTTATATTCTTCAATTTGTTTTTTGATGCAAAGATCATGATTTTGGTTTTAGATTCATTTATAGTAAGTTTGTTTTTGATGACCAGTAAAAGAAACCATCTAGGGCAGTTTTTAAAGTGGCCGAAATTATATCAATTGATTTTCCCGAGACATATAGTACTGAATCGTCCGCATACAACATGGTAGTATGCATATCTTCTGTCTGAATACAGTCATTAATATATAGTAAGAAAAAAAGAGGACCTAATATTCAGCCTTGTGGTACCCCACATACCAAAGGTAAATTAGTAGACTTGTAATGGTTAGCAATGGAGCATTGCTGACGACGTGATAATAATTTTCAATCAGAGACAGGTTTCTATTTCTTATACCATATTGCTCCAATTTATCTAGGAGTATTGTGTAGTTGACTGAGTTGAAGGCTTTTTTTATATCAATAAAAGCTGCAAGTGTAATATTTCCGTTGTTTCTATTTTCTAGGACATCGTCCAGGAATTTTGAGATTGAGTGTAAAGTAGATTTTTTCTTTTGGTAGCCCCCTTGGTTTTTAGATAATATTGAATTTAGTTCTAAATGATTTGAGATGGCTGTATGTATAAGTCTTTCTAATATCTTTCCTGGGACTGGTAAGATACTAATAGGTCTATAATTCGATACATTGGTAGGGTCCCCTCCTTGGGAAGCGGTGTGACTGTAGCTATTTTCCAAGTGTCAGGTATTTTTTCCAGTTTCAACACATAGTCTAATGATTTTTATAAACTTGCTGGGCATATGTATACAGGCAGCTTTGAATATGTGAGTGGGTAAGTACTGAAGGGCTGAGGACTTAGAGGTATCAATTTCTTTAACACACTTTAAGATCTCTTCATCAGTAAAGTGTAAATCTGACATGTCTTCTATACATCTTTCAGCCTGAAACTCGTAGGGAATATGATGAGCAGAGGCAAGTTTGGGACCTATCTCAGCATAGAACTTATTTATGAATTCAGAAGTGTTTTCCAATGTAATACATTCACCAACATCATTAACTAAGTTGATATTATTAGACTTGTTATTACCGGAAGGTAGAATATCCTTAATAGTAGTCCAGAATCTCTTAGAGTCTTTCACATTTGTATCTGCCAAATTTTTATAATAATTTTCTCTCGCAATATCGACTTCCTTGTTAACAGTGTTCCTTAAGAGTCTGGCATCATGTCATTTTATAATGGATAAGGATATTCTAGCTTCTTTTAAGGCTGCATTTTTTTCTATGATACGTTCCAAAAGATAATTTGTCATCCATGGTGAAGGTTTGTCTTGAACTTTAAAGCTTTTGACAGGGCATTGTATATCAAGCATACGTTTCAGAAAATTTTCAAAGATGTCCCAGCATTCTTGAGCATCCATACAATTTTCGAATTAAGTCCAGTCACAATTTTCGAAATCATTTAACAACTGATTTAAGTCAAAGTTTCGATAAGATCTTCCAAGAAAAGTTCTAAATGATTTCTTAATCTTGGGGCGTTTTTTTAATGATGTGGACTGGAAGATGGACCGGCTGATACAATATCATGACAGTTAGTGAATATTAGGTCGATGCAAGTATTGGTACCAGAAGATGTGGTGATATTTTTTACAATCTGTTTTAAGTGATATTGGTCCATGGTTTCATACAAGAGATTTTTTTCATTGGAGTTTTGTAGCGTGTTAACATTGAAATCGCCCATGACATATACATCAAAGTCATCTATTTTCTCAATTTGCAAAAATAAGGCATTGAAAGTATCACAAAATACTTGTAGTGATCCATTTGGGGGTCTATAGACATTGCATATAATTGAATGTTTCACTACATCTTTTGCTGATAATAACCATTGAACCTCTATGTTTACATTGCATCGGTTCAGATGTTTAAACTTGTCAATTGAGCAGGTAACATTTTCATCTACATATGCACATAACCCCCCTCCCCTGAATATACTTATTCTGTCCTGTTGAAACATGTTATACCTAGGGAATGTATACAGACTACTATCATCACTGTCATTTAACCAGGTTTCAGAAAGTAGAACAATGTCTATATTTAGGTTACTAAGTTCATTAGTCACATTCACAATTTTGTTTCTTATACTTCTAACATTTAGATGAACAACTGAAAAGCCTTTTTTGAAATCTGGAGTGTTAGCCATCAGGATATTCCTTGAGTAAGCTATCAGAACATTGCATTTGAGTCTTGTTATTTTCAATATTGTATAGCACAGTACAACTTAAATATAACAGGCAGATGGAAGGCACAAAAATATAAAAGAAAGAAAAATACAAGAAAAAAGATAAGAACACCGCAAAACCCTCCCCCCTAGCATGGGTCTGCGGCTACTAAGGCCACCATCTGCTTCTTCCTTGACTTCCGGTAGACTTCCTTCTACAGTCTCATCTAGACTATCTTCATCAAATATAACATCACGACTATATAAAGCTTTCTTGCGGTTCATGTCATAAAGACGACATCCCTTGACATTGTCTCCATAACCAAGGAAGATGCACCTTCTGGATTTTGAGTCAAACTTACTACGCTCATCTTTTGGGATGTGTGCATAGCATGTCACTCCAAAAGGTCTCAGGTTAGCAACATCAGGCTTCTTTTCTTTGAAAGCCTCAAATGGTGTCATATCCGGAACAGCTGAAGTTGGACTACGATTTCTCAAATAAACTGCTGTTGACATCGCTTCTGCCCAAAAGGACCTGGACATATCTCCTAACATAGCTTGCCCCATCTCTACCAAGGTACGATTCATTCGTTCCGCTACACTATTTTGTTCAGGATTCTTTGGGACGGTTAGCTAATGTTGTATTCCCTCCTTCTTGAGGTACTTCTTGAACTTGTTAGAAGTATATTCACCACCATTGTCGGTTGTTAACGTCTTTACTTTCTGACCAGTCTCCTTCTCAACCAAAGCCTTTCATTCAAGGAATTTGTCGAACACCTGATCTTTGGTTTTCAGGAAGTAGATCCAAGTATATCTGGTCTTGTCGTCAATGAAGGTCAAGAAGTAGTCAGCACCACCAAGTGACGAGGTCTTCATCTTACCACAAACATCACTATGTACAAGACCTAAGCATTCATTGCTTCTTGTACCCCCATCTTTTGGGAACGGAGTTCTGTGGTTCTTTGCTTCAGCACAAGGCTCATAAAAACTCAACTTCTTGGATGAATCATACTTGAAACCTTTCACCATACCATCCCGTGCCAACTTTTCAGGGAGTCCTCATTTAAATGGCCGTAACGTCTATGTCATGTGTCCTCATGCTGGGTTGTCGCAACAGAATGAGACAAACAATCAACATAGTACAACGATCCTGTTCTAACGGCAGCTAACACAACGTGGCCATCGGGCTTCTCTATACGACACTGATTGTCCACAAATACAGTCTGTAACCCAGCTTCACTTGCATTCGAGACACTAACCAAGTTGTACTCTAGGTCTGGAACATACAATACATCCTTAAGCACACACTCTTTCATAATACCAGATAAGTTCAACTTCACAATCCCAACACCAATAGCCTGCAACCCATGACCATCACCGAGAGTGACGTCAGATGCTCTGGTGTTGTGCAGCTCACTAAAGAGCTCCTTATCATTGCACATATGAGCTGTTGCTCCTGAATCTACTATCCAATTATGTCCACCTCCTACAGAGGTCGAGAGTGCATGCTGTGCAATGAAACAAGAGGAGTCGTTATCATCAATGGAACTTGCTTGGTTAGTCTTCTGTCTACCATGAGTATATCTTCCTCCTCCTGGCTCCTTCTGAGCCTTCTGAAGAAGCTTTGGACAGTTCTTCTTATAATGACCAGGCTTTTTACAGTAGTAGCATATACCACTTTTGCTCTTACCACTTCTGCTATCACCACTGTTGGTCTTACCACCACTGCCATTACCACTGCTCTTACCACTATTTCTCTTACCTACACTGCGTGATGCTAAAGCAAAACCTTCCTCTGACCTATCCTTTATCTTACGTTCCTCGTGTCTGAGTCGCTCTGTAACTATCTCCATGGATGGCACTCTATCAAGGGATTCAAA
Source organism: Acholoe squamosa (assembly GCA_949317995.1). Taxonomy (NCBI): domain Eukaryota; kingdom Metazoa; phylum Annelida; class Polychaeta; order Phyllodocida; family Polynoidae; genus Acholoe; species Acholoe squamosa. The sequence continues at coordinate 44,093,703 of OX439041.1, forward strand.
TGCAGTTGTTAACATGTCAAAATCTTCTGGCAAACTTGCTAACAAATGGATCACACGGTCCTCTTCATCGAGTTTATCCCCAACTATTGAAAGTTCGTTGAAAATTTCTGTCATTACTCTAATGTGATCATCAACCGACTGTCCTTCTGCTAATTGCATCGAGTAAAGTTTGCGACGCAGCACAAGTTTGTTCACCCATGACTTTTTCTGGAACTGATTCCCCAAACAGTCCCAGACGACTTTGGGATCTTCTGGGTCCTCCCCAAGAATATACAATAGGGGTGGGTCAACTGATAAAACCAAGTGTGCACAGGCCTGGTCTTTACGTTGCATAAACTTACGAAGGTTATCTGGTTGATCTGCTGGTGGTGCTGTCTCTGTGCCAGCAACTACCCCATAAAGCATCTCGTTTCAACACCATTTTCGCTTGGACCTTCCATGTGGCATAATTAGGCCCTTTCAATGGCACTATTTTAAACTTGTTGGTAGCCATTTTGAAACTTAAATTTACCAAAACAATTTAAAAAAGCAAGGGCAAAAGTCTCAAAACTGTCACTATGTAGTACGGAAGGCCAAACATAAATGCTAAATGTCTAGACAACCTGTGTGTGGTAGAGCAATGTCATGGTGAAGGTCACTGAGTGGTAGAGCCAAAAAGACCAAAGTTTCAAAAATGCAGTGTGGTAAACCAATAAATGTCACAATGTCCAAATGTCACTAAGTGGTAAAGCAAAATACAGTAGAATTCCGTTACACCAAATCCTGTTACAACGAATTTTCGTTTATAACAAACAAATTTGGCTTTCCAAATTCATCCCCATTCATTTCTATAGTAAAATAATCTCTTTATAGCGAAGTTTTAACACCAAAATTTGGATATAACGAAGTAATCTTGACAAAAATTGTTTATATTTAGGTAATCTATGCATGTAGAGGAATAGCATGTATAAATAACCATGTATGGAATAGATCAATTCCATTGTAGATTATGTAACAGATGTCAGGTCAAGTATCACGTCTTCCTATACTCTGGCCCTCTATATGCGGGGGTGGGGGCTGGGTGGGGACAATCACAGGGGTGTTTGGCCGTGTATCAGGACTTCCTAAACCGTTACCCTGCCCCTCTATGTGTCGGGAGGGGGGGGCATCAGAGGTGTGTTAGGCCGTGTGTAAGGACTTCTTTACCCTCACCCTACCCCTGTATATGCGGGAGGAATGGGTGGGAAGCATCAGAGGGGAGGCAGGGAGTGCATTAGGGCTTTTTACTAGCCTACCAGACCCTAAATTCATCTTATTTGGATACTACGAATTTAGTTTATAACGAATTATTTTGCTTGTCCCAAGCACTTCGTTCTAACGGAATTTTACTGTATCTCAAAACTAGCACTGTGTGCTAGGCTCACAACTAAACAGGCAAATGTCAATGAAAGTACTGTCACTGCGCAATGTCACTGTGCACTGACCATGTGCTGTCAACATAAAGTTTGTCAAACAATGTTACTGAACTGACAGATAGTGTTCCTCTATGTGGTGAAGTCAGTATGAAGAACCATGTGCTGTCAAACAATAAAGTTTGTCAAATATTTCTACTTACCTGACATAAATACTGTGTTCCTCCATGTGGTGGAGTCAGTGTGCAGTGTGAAGAACTATAAATGTAGACTGAGTCCATAACCTATAGCTGTGGTAGAGGAAGGAACACAGAGATGTTGCCTCTTTTTTTTTTAATTGAAAACAAAGTTTATTGAGCCTCTCACAATTTACAGAATTGTGGTAATTGAAGCACAACTGGAATTATAGTAAAAAAACTATCAGTAAGTCAAACACAATCATACAATCAAGAAAAAAGCTACAGATCATATTCTTACGGTAAATTAAATACCATATCAAATTGTACACCATATCAATTATATAAAAATACAAACAATTATAGACACAACAATAGGTCATGAAAAATCTATGTAATAATGATGAATAATGATAGACAAAACAGGCCCAGACTAACAAAGACAAAAGTAACACAGGCGGAGGTAGAGAAATGTTCAGGATTATTGAAATCGCGACTCACAGCATAAGCTTCTATAAAGGAGGGTTACCATCGTACAACTTCCAAACAAAAATATATTATGCTCAACTAGCAGGATCAGGTAAGAATTAAGTAAGAAAACAGCACACTAGCATTCACACAAGACATTATAATAATAATACTAATACTAATATTGGTTAATATTTTTCTGATAATACCCGCAATCAAGAACTAGCGAATTAGAACTTCATGAGGTCATTAACAGTGATCACAGAAGCTAGTTATATTCTGTTTTAACCAATCAGAGCACCACTACAGCTAATGCAAGACCAAATTGTACAAGATACTCAGATACAACAAAAAAAAAAAAGGTTGTGGTCTTCAAAGTTGTGAGACAGATTTATTGTTGGACAAAAGGCACATTGACTTCTGAGCATGCTCAGACTGTAACCAACAGGTTCTGATGTAGTAAAAGTATTTAGCTATATAACACTAGGGGGAGACACCTATAGTGAGGTAATAGTTCATAGTGTGACCACTAGGGGACACCACTGTTTAGACAGTCTCTTAGAGTTTGGCATATATATAGGAAACGTTATATTCAACAACTTCTGCCAGCACTCAGCCGGGAAATGCTTCACATGGTAATTCTACTGGTAATCGAGTCAGGTATATGGACGATGAGCAGCATCAGTTGGATAACTGCCAGGATGAGACACATGACCAGGGGGATCAAGTGACATTTGGCCTGTATTCATTAAGCGCCGAACCAGAGGTGGTTTACGCAGACTGGGTACATAAAGTTGGGCCCTATACGGCTGAGGTTAAAGTCGGTGGAAAGGAAATAAAAAAGGAAATTGAAACTGGGGCCTCACTTTCTACGGTTGGGGAACATGTTTATAGGGAGAAGTTAGATGGGTATGATTTGGTCCCATTTGACTCAACTCTGAGGAATTATTCTGGTGAACTTGTACCAGTTTTTGGATGTATTGACGTACCGGTGGCCTATGATGGGTCAGAGGGGAAAGTTCTGATATTAGTATTGGTTAAAGGTAAAAGACCATGTCTTCTGGGTAAAAAATGGTTGTCAAAGATCAATTTGAACTGGAAGGATAATCTTCAGAGTTGAGAAAAATGTTCCAGCAGATGTAGGGAGTTCTGATGTACCAAGTGAATTTGAATCCTTGCTAAGGGAAAAGAAGGGTATGTTTGATATTTCTAAGACAGGCATAAAAGGTTTTACAGCTGATGTCAAACTTAAACCAGGGGCCAAGCCTATTTATCAGAAGAGTAGACCTGTTCTGTATGCTATGTGGGGTACTGTAGAAGAAGAGTATAGGCGGTTAGTAGAAAGTAACATATCCAGTCAACAAAAAACGTTTCAGAACGTTTTCCTATGGCTCCTTATCATGGCAAAACATTTTAAAAACGTTATTGAGTGGGTATTGGAACCTGTGAAGAACAGTTCCTGGGCCTCTCCGGCTGTTCATGTTCCAAAGACAAATACTGACCAAATTAGAGTATGTGGGGATTACAAGAAAGTGAATGAGGTCATTGAAGATGATGGATATAAACTACCAAATGTGCAGGAGATGTTGGCTAAACTTTGTGAAAATGGTAAAATTCCAAAAGTATTCTCATCTTTGGATCAATCAGGTGCCTTCAATCAATTATTTCTTAATGATGCCTCTGCTGAGGTACTTACAGTAAACACACACAAAGGGATAATGCAACCTAAGAGGTTGAGTTTTGGAATAAAGACACCTTCCATATTTCAGGCTACTATGGAACGTATGTTGTGTGGATTAGACCAAGTTTTCTGCTCTGTAGTTGATGTATTGATAGCGACATAAACCCATGAGGAACACTTGAGTGTATTAAAGGAAGTGTTCGAAAGGTTTGAGAAATACAATGTCAACGTGGGGTATTATGGTAAATTCCTTTGATATGTTTTAACAAAATATGTATTAATTTCAACTAGCCTATTACATTTTTTCATTGGCCCAGGTCTACCTGGGCTATTGGCAGTGCCTTTTCAACCAAAAACTGACTATCATGAATTGGAACTTTAGATGGGAATTGCTCATCGAAATTGGGGGATAATTAAACAAAAAATCATGGAAACATGTTCTTTAGGATCTAGTCTTTCATTGCACATGTTCCTGGAAAAAATTTTCTTTAGCTATGAAAAAAGCTGAAGAAAAAAACCTGACATGTTTGACCTACTTACTCACGAAAACGAGGCTCCATAGGATTGCATTGCGCGGTCAATTTCGGCAGTCGACATGGGGTCAAAATAACACATTGACTCCTATTGGAAATGGGTAATTAAGACTTTTTTTTTCAGCAGGTAAGATGTTAAGACCGTTTATATAGGAGTGTGTAAATCGGACCACCATATTTTTGTTATGTCGACCGCCTCACTTCCGGCCTGGAGACTTGACGCATGCGCGCAGAGTGACCAGTCGTCAATTTTTATTTTTCGTTTAACAGTAAATTGAGGGGGTTTTATTGAGTCAAATTAATCAATATTGCCAAAGATGCATGGATTACATGTTAAAAATCCAAAATGGCGGACAAGGAAACGATCAGGTTACGGTCCTATCGATAATGCTCGATTATAACAAAATGGAGGATAAGTACACTCTCTCAGGCTATTCTATCAAAAATATGGATCCTTATTCAAGACCTGCTGGTACATTGGAATGGTTAACTCGCCAGGAGACAAGTTATTCGTTAATGAAAATGACGAGCAATAATGGGTGCATCCTCTATAGCCTTAAGGATTGACGACTCTGACACACTGTCACTATATTGACAGTCCCTTACGGTAGGTAGTGGGCGACCTGAGTCAGTTGTGCATTGCACGCGTTAAATCTTTAGATCAATCACAACTCAATACAATATGTTATGATCTACCTGATCAATTCCGTTGAGATCATATAAACAGAGTAACAACCTACCGGCAGTCTGAGCATGAAGTACTACTTAATAATCACTCTTTATCCCACTCACGTCCAAACAGTCATACTTATCATCTCTCAACACTTACAACAAGATGATGATTGTACGGAGCCCCTAATAGGACATACCAAAAATATTTTATTCACCAGAAAAAATATTCTTGCGGGTACTGAACAATTCCTGCAGGTACAGAGGCAATTCTTGTAGATACTGAACAAATCTTGCGGATGCTGAACCATTCTTGTGGATACCGAACAATTCTTGCGGAAACTGAACAATTCTTGCGGGCACAGGAACAATTCTTGTGGGACAGAAACAATTCCTGGGGATACAGAAACGACTTTAGCAAGTGGGGTACAATAAAATGGATGCACACATAATTTTTGTGGATACGGAAAACAATTCATGAGGATGCACAATCATTCTTGTGGGTGCACAAATAACAGTAAAACGCATGTCTGTTTATTGGGGGACGTGCCCATGATGCTAGGAATTTCCCCCCTGGAATTCCTCCCCCCACCCAGGAAGTCTCGCCCCGAATTCCCCCCCCCCCTGAAAATTCCCCCCAAGGGATTTCCCCCGCAATCAAGGACCGTCTACAGTATATTTCCACGCTCCTGGCCTCTATCAAGTTTCACCAGAGTGATGCTTAGCCTCACCCTAACCAGTCACTTCACTTATCCCTAACCCCTTTCCCTATCCCTAACCCTAACTCCATCCCTAACCCTATGCCTATCCCTAACCCTTACCCTAATCCGGCGTACTTTCAACTTAAAATTAGTGTAGAGAAAATGAACACATATCAAGTGTATGTCCTATATGGTTAGGAGGGGGGGATTCCAGGGGGGAGATTTCCTGACACCTCTGCCCATTCTCCCACCCCTATTCGAGAATCCTCCTATACCTGCAAGATTCCTCCTGTACCCACAGGAATCCTCCTGTACCCGCAGGAATCCTCCTGTACCTGCAGGAATCCTCTTATACCCGCAGGAATCTTCCTGTACCCGCATGAATAATTTTTACATGAAAAAAAAATCTTTTTGGGATGTCCTTTCAGGGGCTCCGTATTACGGCCACCATAGCTGTTAACATATATTATAATTTACCATGCTTTAAAGCCAATTGATTTACTTTGTTTTGTACCTTAGTCACCCGTTTCTCCATGGTCAAAAAGTCATCAAGTATGTTTAGATACCTCTACGACGACAATGATGGCCCAACCTTTGATGGCCCCTACCTTTGATATCCCGTATCTTTGATGGCCCCTACCTTTGATAACCCCTCTCTTTGATGGCCCCTACCTTTGATAACCCCTATCTTTGGTGGCCCCTATCTTTGATGGCCCCCACCCTTCAATGGCCACAACCTCAATAGCCACAACCACCGATGGTCCCCTTTGATGGGCCCCACCTTCCATGGCCCCCACCTCTGATGGCACTCCACCTTAGATAGCCTCAAACCTTGATGGCCTCAACATTGATGCCACCCCACCTTCAATAGCCCCACCTTTGATAGGCCCTACCATGTCTTGGTTACGTTGGTTGAACATTTAGATAGAATATGTGGTTTAACATGTTGCAACATAGCAAAAATTTGTATCTATACCTCTCTTTAGATTTGTTTTATATGTGGACTTAAAGCCTTTTCATTGAGACATCAATAATAGCAAAACAGGTTATACTGACTTGCCAAACAAGTGCCTCCTATCCTCATTGACACCTAGGTTGGCTTCATGGCCACATAGGTTCGATTCCTCATATCCAAAGGTAATTGAGGTAGGCCAGTGAATGGGTAACTGGACACCTCGGAAGCAGGGACATCTCGGAAGCAGACATCTCAAAAGCAAGTCATCTTGGAAGCAGACATCTCGGAAGCAATAACTTTTAGAATGAATCATTTTCTTGAGTTTGAAGCATTTCTTTGGCATCCATAATTCTACGGCGTAGGGGCAGTGTCATTAGGGTTTTTCCCCTCAAATTCTATGAGAAGAGAGGGTTTTATCTGCACCCAAGATGTCCTGCTTCCTAGATGTCTGCTTCCGAGGTGTCCAGTATTCAGTAAATGAGACATAGGGTGAGCTGGAAATGAAATATTTAATTGGTTTGCTCCTGTAAACTTTTAATCCAAGATGGCTGCTGAATGCTACTCCCTTTAACCCACAAGGTGGCAGTAGTATAGATAGTACACACCAGGTGGCCACTATATACTCCCCCCTTTTAAAAATGTACTGTATAAACAATGAAAGTATACATGAAATGATACTAGACTAATTACTGATAGTCCTTGAACCATTCTGGATGTTTGTGAGAGCGTGTACTTCTTCTAACAGGTGTCCCAAGTACAGCATCACTAGCATGGTTGTCATTTTGAGCATTTTGAGCACTGGTATGATCAGTCACTTTATCACCTATATGTTCACCATTACCTGCACTGTCATCAGTCTTCTTAGTCACCACTGGTGCAGGTGCAGGTATTGTCTTTACTGGAGAAAGTTAACTGTGGTTGAACACCCTTCTATCATCAACCATGTATGAACCATTTCTCACTTCTTGTATCACCTCTGCTGGAGGAGTATACTGTGGTTCACCTTTATTTACATGTTATGGTTTCCTGACCTTGACTAAAATTCTAACTTGTAACTCTGGTTCCTTGGTAACTCATACTTTATCCCCATTGTGTTTGTAGATCTGCTGTTGGTGTCTTTACTCTAGTATTCACTTGGTCCACATCAACAGGCTTGTCCTTATGGAATGCTACAATGTCCAGCGTATGTCCCTACCATGTAGCAGTCACCGGGAGCAGTCAGCAATGAGGTATGTAGCATGAGGTGTTGCACGATAGACACCTAACAACTGACTGAACTCTTCTCTATCACACATTGTACGGCATTTTTAGAACAGAATTCCATCGTTCCATTGCACCATTAGCTTGTGGGTAATAGATAGATGACATGCTATGCCTAATCTTTGCCTGCATTGTCACACTTGAAACCATAGCAACTATAGGCCACTTTATTACTATGGTAGTCAATCAAGGAAATAGCATACCTGGCAGTAGTAGGAGCCTTTTCAAAAGGACCAACAATATCCATTGCCAGCTTCTCCCATGGCCCTGATGGACAGTCCACAGGCTGTTGTGGTGTGTAGGCAGTTTTCACCACTTGGTCAGTATTCCTGCAAACTGAGCAACTGTGGACAAATTCAGCCACTTTACTGTTTATCTTAGGCCACCAGTATGAATCACGAAGTCTCTGTTTAGTATGTGTTCCTTCCTGAGTGTCACAGGTGGAACTATCCTATCAGCTCTCATAAGTACACCTTCATAGACACCCAGTGCATCCTTGACATTTCATACACATGTACAGCATTACTGAGATCCTTTGTACTTGGCCAATGTCCATGCACTTTGTAGCCAATGACCTCACTTAACAAAGTACCCCTGTCTGTAGCAACCTGTAGTTCCTTGGCTGTAATTAAATTGGTACATAAATACAATGCTCCTGTAGTGTTTCACAGATTTACTCATCATCACCATCACATTCATCGGCTCTATGTTATCTTGGAGCACGAGATAAGCTATCAGCCATTTTGTAATCGCTACCTGGATGGTAGTTATACCTCAGCAACTTTGCATCCCTCCTTGAAATACGCATTGATTTTCTATCAGTACCTTTACTTAACAGAGTAGTCAAAGCACTATGATCTGTACGTTTGGTGAATTTTCTTCCCCATAGGAACACATGCGACTTTTCAACAGCAAATACACATGCAAGAGCTTCACGCTCTCCAGCTGAGTAATTCCTTTCAGCTGCGGACAATGTCTGAGATGGACATGCAACAATACTTTCTTTACCATTTACCACCTGACTAAGTACAGCACCTATACCATATGCAGAAGCATCACATGTTACATATACCTTGTCTGCTTTTGTATTGAACAATGCTAGAGTATAATTCTGCTGTAACAGATTCTGAACCCTGACAAAGCTTTTCTCTGCAGCATCTGTTCACAAGTATTTCTCATTTCTCATTGGTTCTACAACATCTGCAAAATGTGGAATTTAACTAGCAAAATATCCAATCAAACCAAGAAAGGACTGGAGACATGTTTTGTCTTTAGACACCTTGGCCACTACAACACTTTGGATTTGGGACTCATCCGCCCGGATACCATCCTTACTAATATTATTGTATGACTCAGAAATTTCAGAGATTTCACTAACACTTTGCATTTGTCTTCATTCAATTGAACATTGTATTTCTTCAACCTTGCATAGTCCTCTTTCAGATACTGGTCATGTTCCTCTTGTGTCTTACCATACATAATGATATCATCAAGGTAGCATTACACACCTTTCAAACCACTAAGAATACAAAACATTACCTTTTGGGATGCAGATGGAGTAGAAGATAAATCTTTTGTATCTTTACAAACCATTATGTGTAATACATGTTTCATGATTCAGGATTAAGTTCAACCTGATGGTAGGCACTTTTCATGTCAAGTTCTGTAAACACATTTGCACCATGCTACTTACATAGCAGTTCTTGTATAGAAGGCAAAGGATATAGATCAGGTATTATAGCACGGTTAACCTATTTCAAGTCAACACATATATGTACATCACCATTTGTATCAACTACAATAGGAGAAACCCATTCTGAAGCATCTATCTTCTCAATAACACCTTAAGATTCTAGCTCTTGTAACTTCTTACAAATGTCTTTAACAGTTAGAGGCAATCTATGGAGTTTCTGTTGAACAGGTGGAACAGTGTGATCTACTTTCACTCTGTTTTGTAACCCTTTTATTGTGTTCAGTGACTCACCTTGTACATCACTAACACTCAGTGTCTTGCCTGAATACACAAATTCCAATCTTGAATAGCATCCAGACCAAGCAAACATCTACCCTTTTTCACAACTACAAACTTGATAACAGTAGACCTGTCCTTGAAACTTATCTTGGCAGTATATGTACCCACTACTGGAAGACGATCCTTTGTATAGGATTTCAATGTATCATCTTCACCTGGTGGTTCCATGGCTTCATCTACAAAGTATTTCTGAAATGTATGCAAGTCAAGAACAGACCTATCTGCTAGACTATCTACATGTAATTGTAATTGTATACCATTAACATAAACCTCACATTGTATGTCTCCTGGTTGTAGATTCAGTAGACAAAACCTGAAAACCAATAGGATCACATGCACTACCATAAATTCTCTCGTATAAGCCGCATTCCTGGTATGAGTCGCACCCTGAGTTAGAGAGGAAGTTATAGGCTGCAAGTAAGGACTGAAAATTGATGTTTTAGTACTGTTCTATAGGGTAAAATACCCCCTATAAGCCGCACCCTGACTTTGGTCAGATCCTATAAGCCCCATTTTCATTTGGGTTCTGGTATAAGCCACAGCTTATACGACCTGACTCCTCAGCAAAAAAAATCCTTGGAACTTATATTGTCTTCACTCAACATTGGATCATCATAGCTACCCCAAACATTCATCAGTAATTATTAAGCATTTCCACATCACATCATGGTAAAATGGTCATCTTTAAAATTGATGTGATTTTAGCCTTAGTGATATATGGCAAAGGATTAGTGACATGACATAGGTGCTTCCCTAAATTCGACATGGGACAAGATAGATTCTTAGAGCTTCAGTGTCATGTGACAGGGCCATTTCTTAAAATTGACATGTGGCCTGGGGACCCGCACCCAGAGCCCCAAATTACTGGTTAGGCCACACCTTTTTTATTCCTTGGGTGCTGATAAAAAGTCCAACACTGAGGAGGAAATAAAAAAGTCAAACAAAAGTTTATTTTTATAGGGTGGTGTTATTGGACCTTCTTATTTGGTGGCTAAATGGGTTAGATAACAGATTCATAGTGGTAGTAAGACATTAACATCAATATGTTTAGTACTATGTTTAGATCCTAAAGGACATTTATTAGTGGACCAAAAAGGGGGATATCACGCCCTTGCAGCCGCCCCTGAATTATTGTTTAGAATTTTTTTTTATTATTGTATCATTCACAACATGTAAGACAATTGCCATGGTCTTCCTGAGAACATTTCCAACAGGGTCCATCAGAAGATCATCAAGAACGCGAATACAATATAACAACCTACTATTTGAACTTCTGCCATACACCTGTGATTTAGCTGTCTAGCACAGACTGGTAAAATACTGTCAACAGGTCGTTACATGTCATGAAGTGAGGTAACAGGAGTCCAGACAATTCAGTTGATGATCCAGCTTTATTGTAAGATTGGCATGAGAGTAATCAATACAGTATACAGTATGGTACTCGCCAGTCTGACCAAGCTATATCCTGGGGCCAAGGCACCTGAGTGTCGTAGGGTCTAGGTTGGAGAAGAATAAGATGTCCTGAGTGAGGATCTGCCTGTTTATAAAGGGAGTCCCACTCAGTGTACGTCATATGCTATTTCTGGAAGTGCTCAGTGCCTCAGCCTGGGGAATGAGCAGCTCTGCCCCTATCTGGTTGGATCCAGTCCAATCCGGATTAGGAGGGAGGGAGCTGCTCTCAGGAGTGAGTCACCTGGGCAGGTGAGGCTAATAATAGCATATGATATCATGTCCTCCAGTGGGGGATCCGCAGGTGGGACCTGGGGGTGCTCACTGGGGGAAGACGGGAGTGAGTGAGTCAGACCAGGGGGAATGAGTCACTCACCCTGTCAGGTTAAAAATAGGTGAACCTTGGGTTATACAGGGGGAAGCTTGGTCAGCTTGGTTTGAATATGTCGTTGATAATTATAATACATAGAATAGTCCACTGACAATACAGCTGTAACTTGAAACGATGAGTTTGTACAAATGGTGATGAAGTCAATTGGTACCCAAAAAATCAAAATACATTTAACACAACATGCAGTCTTGTTGGTTTAAGTAGGGAAATACACATGTTGGGAGGAAATAGCAGTCGGTGGGTCGGAGCAGGAGTACACAACATAAGTGCTGGTTCCATAGCAGTAAATCGGTCGGATGAGCACTAATCCGACCGATTTTTTTCTATACTTTTGATATATTATAAATCGTCGGATTAGGACTATTCCGACCGATTTTATGCCTGTGGAACCAGCGCTTATAGCTTATAGATTATCTGATTATGTAAATAGTTACATAAAGCCATGAATCCAAAAGAATGTTCCATGCAGGGTAACCCATTAAGTAAGTCTCATAGCTTAATAAACGGACATTTTAAATATCCAATGCCTATAATGAACACCATCACATTTTACCAGATGAGATCCATTCTTGGCTATCCAGTTACAATTACAATAGGTCAAAATTACAAAGCGCTTAATACATTATATCAATGACAATAACAGTGATTTATACGAGATCAGCTGGACATCCTTGTCCAAATTATTCCACAAATGTACACCCCTGTAGTATGGACTTTTCTTATAGGCCTATTGCTTAGGCCTAGAAACCGGAAAGTTTAACTTATTGTCGCCTCTAGTACAAGGACACTGAACATTTAACTCTTGCTTTTTAGATTTAGAAAACACACCAGACAATAAGATCTCCTTCCGTCTAACCTTCTGGGTTGAAACCTCGCAGAGTGTATGAACTGTATCTGTGGATGTTGAAATTAAATCAATCAACGTTTTTTCAATGATCAAAGCTTCAGGAGGGTCTTGCCATAAGAAAACGAGGAAGAACCTCTGTAACCTTTTTCAGAGAGCACTGAGGAAAACGTGTAGGCCCCTATCGCATAGATTACAGCAGAATGCATGGAAAATTATTTGTGAGATGTTAAAAACATGCACACGTCGTCTAAATAATTACCTACACAGAAAAAATCAAGTTAGTCGGTCTAACTTAACTTATTCAAAACGGCCAAATAATCTTAGCTAGTACATATGACTTATGTGTGACTAACAATGTCTAGCTTATGTTAGTCACATTGACTACCCAAATCATTTTCTCTCTCTAAGCACAATCTTGAACAACGTATCTGCTGGGAGATTCAGGCAAGCTATCTCAGCCACTGTCACTAAAGGATCTTAGTCACTTTGACTAAAATCCCTTAGTCACTTTTGCTAAGGTATATTGGCATAGTGTTGCCTTTACACACTAGGTGGCAGCATGGTTTGAAAACAGGATTTTTTTGGTGGCTTCGTATCATCATTTGTTTGATGGATGTCAAAATGATGGTGATTTTCAGGTACTGTATACATTTGAGGCTTTCACAATTCAATATTACATCAAGCTTAGCAAAATATATCAAATAGGTTGATGATTTGTTAAATAAATTAAGTAGACAGATAGTAACACCTTTTCTGTGGGAGTCTAAAAAAGTGAAATATCCACAGATGTATCTGCTTCTTTGTGGTGAACACAGAGTAACTTAAAGGGTGGCTAGCACGGCTAAGACGTACCCGCGTTAGCAAGTCACGTGACTACACCTTCACCAATCAGGGAGTCACAATTTTTTCACTGGGTCCCGTGGATTTATGAATGATCTTTGAACCAGCACCCATGTTGAAATTTCCCGTGCTAGCCCCCCTTTAACTCAGGGATTCTAGTGAAAGAGACATGAAGCATTTCACATGCTTCCTGAATGAAGAGACAATGATTTGTGGGATGTAGATCCTATATAGAGCTTACACTCACCGTTTGAATTAAACCAAAAAGTATTAGATTGCATACTTAGTCAAAACCACCAAGGAATCTTAGCCAAAATTAGGCAAGCCAAGGCAAGTTGGGCACTTGGACTAATGGTGAGTCATATTTGACTATGAAAAACTTGGACACTTAGGCACATGCTTTTGACTAGGTATTGTTAGAAAGTTAGCCTTTTTGACTAAAATCTGACTAAGGTTTTGTACATTATTTTTTTCTGTGTAAACATTCAGTAAACAATACAAAAACGTGTACGTTTTCTTCTTTGGTTCACGTTTCTTTTTTGGCAAGACCCTCCTGTGCCCACTGGGAGGTGATGCCTCACTTTACCAGTTTCTGTCCTGCCGTGTGCCCCCTCCCCTGCTTCTCCACCTTCCCTCTCTCTCACGGGTAGGTTGCTGGAAATGGGGTGCCGCCGATAGTTGCTTTTATACAGTTAGCTCAAGGTGCTGCTTGTGGGAGGGAGCAAACTTCACAGCCAGTGTATCTACAGATGAGAGCTGACAGAGACTGAAGTGGTGAACGTCTTACATTCTGGGTCAGTAGTAGAGGATACCAACTACAATCTCTTGTCTGGTTACCTAAAACTTAACCACAGGTAAGCTGTATGGTATGGCCAAAGCTATTCCTTCTTTTAATTCTGTCATTGATCCAGTCGCATTCTACGGTGGGTTTTAGCACCTATATCTTATGTGTGAGGTTTAAGGAGACCAAAGGTGCTGTCATCCAGACAGGTTTACATCTATGTAGTACTAAGGGGTTATCCCCGGTGTTATCTATAAATATGTCACACAAGTTCTGATAATTTTCAACACTCCTACTCCTCCTGTCACGCAGTTTGCCATATCTTTACCCTTTTTATGCCACAATGCCAACAACTATACCCCCAATCCTCCCCTGTGACAGTCTATGAATCATCTCGAGAATAAAACAGATATGACTGAATTTGGTGAAAAAAGTATAGGACTATATTTTTCCACATGTGTATGAAAATATTATGGTATGTACAGGCCCCACTCTTAGCATGGTCAACCCTACCTAATGTGCTTTATGATAGGACGAGGACATGCTGCACTAAGACCCATTTCCCTCGACCTCATTATCACTACCATCCCACTCCATATTTGTATCCTCCCCACGCCGAACCTGCAACCATATGTGGCCTTATGGACCTGGTGTCCCCAAAAAACCCTTTTAAGAGTGAGGATTGGGATTATGCTACAAGAACTTTATGGTTTCTCTTATAATTGATCACTCTCAAAATGTCATAATCTCTCTCTCTCTCTCTCTCTCTCTCTCTCTCTCTCTCTCTCTCTCTCTCTCTCTCTCTCTCTCTCTTAATTGTTTTATATTACAAAATCAGGGGCAAATGTACATGTGAGGTGAACTGTATGTACAATCGAAAATATCACAGGATAAATGATGATGTAACAAAGCATGTATCACGAAGTCATTGTCTGTCACAGGAACCAAACTATTGGGACGCAAGTCAAATACAATTAGGAGTACATGTAATGCATCGCTGGAAACTGAAACCAGGTCTTCGGCAAAGATGAGGTCTTTATAGATGTACTTCAGTGCCCAATTGATCGAGAGGGAGATTATTGCGATATTTGGTAATAGTACATCAAAAAGCAATCTTTTGACACAAAATGAATGGCAGGGCCGCCATTCTGATATTGCCTCTCCTTTTGAGCTTGGACATCCACCTGTACTTTACCTGTCTGTCCTTTTACCTGGTAGGCCTACACGGTTAACAGGTGGTCAGGGGAGGTAGCCCATTCTAAGAACCAGAGGAGGCCTTATTAACACAGCACATGGATCTTTTAGGCCAAGATACTGTTTAGTGCTTGAATGTGCTATTCCCCTTTGTTACCATAATAAATTGATGCTCTGAGTGCCTTTTATTCTTAACCACACCACTGAATCAATAGAGATAAGACATTAGACAGATTGAAGCTTCACAATGAGCATTAATTCTTCTGAGTGAACATACACTTGTTCTCATATCAGAAAAACAACAACATATATAAATAACACCTAGATGCAGTGGCCCAAGGGAGAGGACGGAGCTTACCTGTTGTATATTGACACCTGTTTGCACGTCTATATATGTACATGTGATGGCTCCAACACTGGCCTGTAAATCAGTATAATGAAGACCTGACCAACGTGTCTTGGGGGAGGGGGGCGTGGCTGAATTATTTGGGCTATTCTATGGAATCTGTCTATACCGTATAATTGGGAATAGGTCTAGGCCGCCAAATCGAACTTATCAGCACGGGCCTTTCTTAATTGATAACATTGTATTGGTGACATGAGGAAAGAATATATAATTGTCTAAAAGCTACTAAGTTATCTTTTGAGATTTGGGGGTTGTTGCAGGGCTATAGGCTATTAGTCTCATTGAAATATCTAATATGAATCTATTGGGGATATGTTGATTCAACTCAGAGCATTGTTAGTTATTATACTACAGGCATAATCATTGCCTGAATGGTATCCGACCAGAACACTGATAATGGATTGAATATGAGTGTAGTATTTGGCTACACAACCATGCATATATTTGTCTTGCTGTCAAATACATAACTTCTCCCCTTGCTGGCTGTTCTCATGTGATACCCAGGGTCAAATGATGGGACTCTAAATTCACCGAAGCATGACTTGAGTCTTTGCGTAATGGCCACAGTCATGTGGTATAATTAAAGTTGTATATATATACATGGAGCAGCAGCAGAAGGATTCGTATTTAAAGATTTTTTAACCTTTTAAGAGCCACTAATGGTTGGGCAAAATTAATGAGCTATTCCTTTTTCATTGATAATCTTTCAGTTTATATATCTGTTAACTGCCATTTCAACAGGGCAGCTACATTATTACATGGGTATTCCTAACAAGAGCACAGCCACCCCAGACTGGCTTTGCTTTCCCTTTTCTGAAGGAATATTTTAGTTTTCAGTGCCTACTCCCCTACTCAGGTCTGTTTGGAGGTCAGACAATGATAGTATTGAAAATAACATCTATAGGCCTACCTAGTCTGTTCCACTAGGATATTCTAGTTTCATATTTTCACAATGTATTTTCTCAATAAAGAAGATTGAAAAGAAAGAAATAGGTCACAGATAGAGACATACTGCCTCAAACTGTATATCATTACTCGTCCCGATGCACCATTGCAATGCTCCCGGGCAGTGCTACCCAGTGGGCACAGAACATTGAATTAACGTTGAAAACTGGTTGATAAGTGTTGGACAACCTAAATGCAATGTCTTTTAAGTGATTCAATTTCAATTTTGTTAACCATCACCATTTCAACATAAGATCAACAGTTGACATATTAATGTTGAAATATTGTTCTCAATTGATTCAACATTGATTTTGTCACCACTGAATCAACGATGTCAATTTCAATGCTCATTCAATGAGTGAATGTTGTCAACCCAGAATCACCTCACAACTATCAGGGTTGAAGAAACACTGAATCAGCACTGATGTGTAGTCGTTAATTCAACGCAGAATTAATGTTAGTGTGCCCAATAGCTAGTGAGTCTACTTGCCAGCACTGCATTAATCTATCACGTTGATCCTTTTGAGAATATCAAGCCAGTGGATGTTTACACATTCATGAGGACCAACATGGGCATATATCCTCCATTAATAATGCCCTCAGGGGTTCAGAACTGATTGTATCTTCCCATGCGAACGGAATATCTTATCTATATGTAATGGTTTTGTCATATTCTGCAACATAAGGTGTAACATAAAGATGTACATTTACTAACTGAATACCTGTCGAGGGGATTCTTCAAAAGAATCAACTAACATAATTTGAACGTTTAGGCTGTGTAACAATTAGAAGCAGTGCAACAATGATCCAGTTCGATGCCAGTACCTAAAATGTCAAAGCCAATTTGTAAAATACCCTGTATTCATTAGGTCGGGTGCATTCTATAAAGTATTAAAATAACATTTCTACGAATAACAGTATGTGTTCCTCTTTTGTACTAGGTACACCACTACACCTCAGCGTCTACCTGCATTCTGATCATACTGACCACAACCAGAAGAAGCCATGGGCAGTGGCGCGAGTATACCAGCTGAAAAGCAGGTGATTATCGTTGGGGCAGGTTATGGTGGGGCAGGTCTAGCCTTGGCTCTTCTTAAACAGAAGGCGAACTTTACCCTGATCAGCCCTGGAGACAGTTTCCACCATAACATTGCTGCCGTCAGGGCAGCTTGTGTGAAGGGTGAGTAGTACTAAGATCAACTCTTTAATTACCATAACTATAATATATAATACCTCAATGTTCATTTTCATTAATCGTTTTCATATACCGTAATCTCCCGCGTATAAGGCACACCCAGCCTATAAGGCGCACCTAGAGTTTTAGGATTTGGCTAGAAAAATGAAAAATTCAAAACTTCTTTTCTACTTAATGAATTTTCAAAATTTAAAAAGCTGTGTGTTTCTTGGACCCCCTGTACCCCTCTGGACCCCATATGCTGCTGATTGGGTTACATGGGAGTGTCACATATCAAAAGAAAGGTCTTGGTGTCCCCCATTGTGGATCCAGGGAGAACTGAAAAACCTGTATAAGACGTTATGGTACTGTTAGGGCGCATCATGTCAGCCTAGCAGTGTGGCATTGCTGTATCACATAATGACCATATATATGGTCAGCACAATCATCACTGGTCAATTATTAATACTACTAACTACAACCATATAGTGTGTTAAAGCATTAGAGAGGAGGAGTGTGCCCATTAGGTAATTATACATAATACTCAGCTAGTCTTGAGGCAAGCCACTATTGATTTCATCTGAAAGGCTAAAATACTAAATACTGTTTTAGATATGGACAATTTGCTATTGGTAATTTAATTTAATTACTTTTCGATCTCTTATACCAGGTTGGGGCGAGAAGTCTCTAATTCCACTGGAAACCACTTTTGGAGCACACTTCAAAAAGGCCAAGGTTACAGAGGTGAAGCCAGATACGAAACAAGTTGTACTCTCCAGTGGGGAGACACTGTCCTATGACATTCTTGTTATAGCCACTGGATCTGTACACAAGTGGCCGATAAAGCTGGTTGGACCTCAGAGGGATGACTGCTGCAAACAGTATGATGCACTTGTAGAACAAGTAGGTGAATATATACAGGACGTTCTTCTCAACACTTCGCAGTACACTCTCACTTGAATCATAAGTTTACCATGCAGCCTTTCTAATTCCCCCTTCCCTCCCATTGTCATTCACAATAACCCCCCGTCCCTCAATGCCTACAATATTTCTCCTCCCATTTTCCCACAGTGCCACTCTATTTCAGTTCCTTCCAACAAACATAGCCAATTTCTATCTGCCAATTGCCATCCATAGGTTGCCAATTGCCAATCATAGGTTACCAATTGCCTTTTCTTGAATCGACACTAGCAATTGGCAAATAGGGACAATATTGGCAATATCCACGACTCGCAAAATTGACTACAAAAAGTATCCCCATCTCACCACGCTTCCTCCTTCTCCATTCCATTCTCTACCTAGATTTGCATCATCTCTCCAATATATGTACCCCGGGGGGGGCACTTCAATTTTTTTTGATACGGGTGTGTGGCTGAACCCCCAACTACCCTTACCCTTGCTAGGGCACTTGGTCGCGTTTTTTTTCTTCCAAACCCTACCCTTGCTAGGGAACTTTTTACATAATAGTCTTAGATTTTGCTCAAAATATATTAAAATGACCTTGTTTGGGAGAAAATTGTATTCTGTTCATGCTATTTTCATGAAAACTTGGAAAATATTCACGAAAATTTCTAAATTTTCCGCGTGAATCAGGGTATTTCGCCGAAAGTTGACCCTTGCTAGGGACATTTTGCTCAAAAAGTAGACCCTTGCTAGGGACATTTGTGGTTGAAACAGGAGCCTTGCTAGGGACTTTTCGTTGAAAAAGTACCCTTGCCAGCCGCACATATGTGTATACATTACATAGAGAGTGCCCCCCCCGGATATGTACTATATAATTTAGCTGTTACTTTGAATAGTTATATTTACCGTAAACTCCCGCGTAGAAGACGCGCCGCGCGTATAAGACGCACCCCAAACTCAGCACATGCATTTTCGCGTATAAGACGCACATTTTAAGGCTGAAATTTGTAAGATTAGTACATTTCTATAGTAAAATTACCCCTCGTATAAGACGCACCCCAAACTTGAAAAAATCCTATAAGACCCCCCAGGCATTTGTTTGGCGTAGAGGACGCGTCTTATACGCGGGAGTTTACGGTATGATAAAAAACTCACGTCTACATATATTCCATGTGCCAAAACTATAAAAATGAATATAGGATCATATCATCACGTATTTAATCGATCCTTGTTTGGGACTGTATTGCAGACATGCATATGCACCCATGCAGGATAAAAGCCCAGATATGCTACACAAACATGAAAACCATTGTGTAAAATAGGTATTGAGAATGCTGAAAGGTACGAACATCATACGAACATGTAACCTAGACTATGTTAGTTATAACTGTACGATATGAGAGAGGAGGAAGGGTTTTAAGCTATTAATGTATTGATATTCTAGGACGAGGTGAGGTTTGCTTGAAATACTCGCCCGACCGCGGAGCGGGAGGGTGAATATTTCAAACTAACCTCACCGAGTCCTAGAATATCAATGCATTAATGCGTTTATCGCACTTATTAATCCATTATGTATGAATTTCTTACCTTATAACCCTGTATTTAAGGTAGGAGAAGGCATTTTGTAAATCCAAACGACAAACTTGAGCTTCTTCCTCATAGCGCCATCTTGTCCTGCTTATTTGCATACCAGCCTCGCTTTGGTTGCCGGACGCATGCAAAGGGAGGATTTATTTTTTTCAAACCAGAATTACCACGTTTCCCGCCTATACTGTTCTATAGTGATACACCGTTATCAATCAGAACAAGAAGAGAAGTGTCTGAAAACTTCAACAATTTTAATTATATATATGAAAATAACATGAAAAATCATAGAATTTTAGTAACAGCATATCACAGGTGGTTCTACTGTATCCACCTATACAACAAAGTTCTTATATTAATTTTATATGCACATTAACATTGCAGTTAGAAAATTGGACATTTGAGAACAAAGTAGTGTGAGGTTGTACATTTTTCAGGTTGATTTCCTGGTTGCTACAGGTAGTAGTAGCAGTGGGTATTTGACCTTCAGCACTTGCCAACATCATAGCCATCTTATATCTCACATTGTCTGGTGTCTTTGAATAATAATCAATGCTTGCTTCGGATTTGTGTCCTGTGACACTTTTGATATCACGGGCAACAATGCCCTTATTACGAAGGGTTGCCAATGGTATTAATCCCCATGGGACTTTTCTTGTACCAGGTTGTGCTCAGACGATAATTGGTCTTCTTGGACGTTTGGAAGAAATTTGGAACTGCTGGATTTAATTTTGACAGGTACATTTTCATAGATTTCATAGGACAGTCTGCTTGCTCTGTTCCATACATCCTTTGTTCATGCTCGGCTACATTTTGAGATAGTCCCTGATGATTTTTTTCTGCAACATTATATTTCAGGTTACAAAATTCTACACCATTTTGATCCTTTTTGAACAAAAAAATCATCCTTAGTTACTTGATGGAGTCCTTCTCTAGCTCGACGACCAAATTGAAGACTCATCTCATAGAAGACCTTTCTCTGAAGGGAAGTGGGATTGTCATTGCTTAGAACTCTAGTAGAATACATCTTAGCTATATCTGCTTGACTGATTGAGTCGTAGTGTGTACTAGTGTCTAGCCCTGCTCTTTTGTTTATTTTGATGTGACCTTTCAACATGTTATTTGCTTGAGAAAATCTTCCATCTGTGATGATGTTGAAGGGAACAGTATTGAGGGTAGTAGAAAGAAATCTGTGTATGGCTGCTGTGACACACATCAAGGAATGTTTTGAATATTCCTGTCCCTCTTTATTTCTCACTTCTGCATAGAATTTTCGTAGAACTGTAGCCAGAGCTTCTGCAGAGAAATTTTCTAAGTCTTCCTGCTTGTTATTTTGCACTAACCATGCTGAAAATTAAACAATTATAAATACACCTTATCTAATATAAACATCGTTTAAACTGTATTCTTAGGCTATCGATACAAACCAAACGAAATAATAACTGCTCCCTGCGTCCTCAACTTTCATATACATAGTACTAGGCTACACAAATCCAAGTTTGGTAGCTTTTTCCATCTCAGCTATGGCCTCAGGTTCCATCTCTACGAATCTAATGGCTTCGTCTTGTGGATTTTTGACAGTGGCTTTGTTTACATTTTGAACAGCCGGCTGCGTGTCAGGCGCAGGAACTTCATCCGGGCCAGATTCATCCCCAAATGTCACATTGGATATTCTCATGTTTCTCTTAACTTCTGTTATTGGCTCAGGGACCACCCTGAGTCTATACCGCCGGGTAGGTGGTGGCATTGGAAAAAAGTCAGTTATACAATTCTCAATTTCAATTTTCTACAAGAAACAAAGCATGTAAACAAATAAAAGTACCATACATGAGTAGTCCATATATCAGTCTTTAGTTACAGTAAAGAAAAAAATTCAAAAATCCATCCATGAGTTCATACAAAATTAAATAAAGAAAAAAGTCATTTCATAAAAATATCTTCTCCAATCCAGTCCTCCATAGGTTTACCTCCGGGCTGGACTTGTCTCTCTTTGTTTCTATTTGGTTCGAAAACAGCGTCTCAAAGTGAGATGCTTTGGAAGCCTTTCAAAAAACGCGGGAAAAGTCGCCCTGAGCCCTCTGTGCCGCCTGAGGTCAGTTATATCTTGAAGTAGAAGCATCCACTCAAAATAACCTTGGTTATAACAGCCAGCACCCATCCTTCTTCTGTTTTTACCTCCACCAATTTTCCAACTTTGTAACGAGACGACCAAGTATTCGAAGCCATTTTGGAAAGCTCCACTGAAGGAGAATAGAATATATCTACTTCCGGCAAGGAGGTCACTCGTGTGCCGAGACGTATCACTCTGGAAAATCAATGGATTCTTATTTATTTCGAACAAAATGGAGAAATTAGGCATGGCATGTTCATGTAGGATATCTAAGGATGTTTCTCTGTTAATAACTCCACCTGGCACCGTTGGATTCTATGATAACGAGGTATGTAGACATCAGGTATGTCGGAAAACTTTTTCAAATCCTTCATGTACATTGGTTTCTAGCACCGGTCGGCTTGGTATAGTGGACAGCGAGCTCGTCTCCTGCCACAGTATCCGGGGATCGATTCCCTGTTGACCGCTGAACGGTTTTTTAATAGGAAATTAATGGCGTAGTTGACTTTGTATACTTCGCCAATTTATTAACATGTCCAGGCTCGAACCAAAGATGTCTTAGAAAAATATATTACTTCTGAGAGTGCGGTTAAACCCTGATAACAGAACGGGGTTATGACCAAAAAAGCACTGTGGAGGCCAGAATCGTGAGATAAGCTTAATTAATTTCTGCTTGCCATCTGAAGTGTATTTTTAAAAACTCGCTGTGGCGAAGCTGATTAGGGAAGTGGGACAGAGAGGAGGAAGGGTGGAGGGTAGGACTCGGGCTGTGGGAGGTAGGCAATGGGGGAAAGATCACGGTCTGGTTCAGGCCAATGTTTACATAGACCATATAATTTATATTTATAATGTTTGCTATATATTTTTTCACTCACTCGTTTAGTTAGATAAAACATGCACATTGTTTACAGGTTTTTTTTTATGTACTCTAAAGTTATTTGTCATTATAAATTTTGTCAATGGGTTAGGCCATGCACGTGTCTCTCAATACTCTCTGAAGTGATTTACAGAGTTTCTGCTCTCGTTATTCTTTGGCAAGACCGTCCTGCTGTCAAATCATTTGAAGGGAAGTGACTTTGCATCAGTGAAATTGAACACTGCACAGAGAGAAGAACACTGATCGCTTTGACGCATACTGCACAGGTCACAATTTGTCTCCCACATGACATGTATGAAGGCATGTCAAATGAGGTTGACCCTCTCATATTTGGTTCGTCAACTCCATTTGACATGCATAATGAAGACACGTCACATATTTCTGATCCATTCACCTGAGTGCTAGGTAATACTGTGAGACAATTATGTAAGGGTCAAGAGCAGTCAATAACTATGTACCAATGTTTCAATCAAGGGAGGCCTATAATAAAATGCAGGGGATATCATAGTCCCACAGGCCTGCAACACTAAGGCACTTTTTCCTATCTACAGAACTCCTACTTGACTGAGGACCTCTATGCAGTCCATAAGACAAGGGCATGGAGGTGCATGGCAATGCCATATGTCTCCCTGTACTGTAGATACTGAGATTATAGATTGTGGGTTATAATTATATTATAGTAGACATGTGCAGAAACTATGGTTTACATAAGCTAATACATCAGTGTACACGGCCGTATAAAAACAGAGTCTCTTGTCTAGACAATATAATGACATCTTATGATGACACAATGTTGTCTGGTACCCTGAACTTTATGGTTAGTGACCACTTGCCCGTTTATTGTGTTAAAACGAAGCAGAAAAGTGTACTTACTATAAAGACAATTACTACACGTACTTATAAGAATTTTGATGAAGAGCTCTTCTTGGACTGGTTAGCTGAGGCAGATTGGGAGGAGTACTACGAACTAGAAAATCCGAGTGATGCATGGTTGTTTATTAAAAATCATATAGAATGTTACCTAGATAGTGTGTGTCCTCTGGTCCAAATTACTGTCAAAGACATGGGTAACAAATGGATGACAGCTGATATAAGAAATTTAATCCATGAAAGGGACAATTGTGTATCCTTATTTCTAAGAATGCATGAAACACATTATCTTGAACGTGCCAGGAGATTGAGATGTAGAATCAATGTCAGTTGTAGATACGTTAAAGCGGATTATGTTAAACACGAGTTAGATGAGTCTGAAAATGATCCTAAGCGTTTTTGGAGAAATATTAATTCTGTATTAAAGCCGTCTAGTGATAACCATCCGCCTATGCTAATTGGTGAAGATGGTGAAATGAAAAGTAATGCTGATTCAGTCGATTACATAAACAGATATTTTGCTTCAATAGGTTCAAAGTTAGACAGTGATCTGCCTCTGTCTTTAAATCCTTCAGTAGTTCATGACAGTCTGGTTGAGGACTGTAACCCCAAGATAAGTGTATGCCAGGGGGAAGTGGAGTATTTGATAGATGAGTTTAATGTAAATAAGACGTCAGGCATTGAAAATATTCGCTGTGACATATTAAAACTAGCATTAAAAAATCTTTTACCTCAAATGACTTGGTTGTACCAAATGAGCTTTGACTTAGGTATTTTTCCTGACAGCTGGAAGTTAGCACGAGTAAGTCCAATCCCAAAATCTGGCAATGAAAGATTAGTTAGCAATTGGAGACCCATATCATTGTTATCGGTACCCTCAAAGATAGTGGAGAAAATAATGCACTCACATTTATATGACATTATGGAGAAAGCGGACTTTCTGGATTGTAATCAGTTTGGTTATCGTCGTGGTCGAGGAACTGGTGACGCCATCTTTAGATTTGTTAACGATTTATATGATGATGTTGATAGGTCTCATGTAACTGCGACATGCTTTTTGGATCTGAGGAAAGCATTTGATAGTGTTCCTCATAATCTCTTAATACGCACTCTTACTCGTTTAAAAATTCACCACAGCACCTTAAGTTGGATAAACGTCTGCAATCTGATATTGATAATGTTTACAAATGGTGTTTAGAAAAGCGTCTAACAGTTAATGTCGAGAAAACAAAAACACTATGGTTTGGTTCTAGGAGGAAGTTACCTAAAATTGTATTGGGTACTTTCAAAATGGCAGAGACTGATTTGGAAACTGTACATGACTATACTTACCTAGGCCTACACTTGGATAATTACCTAACCATGGAATTGGCAATGAAAAATGTTTTCCAAAGGGTTAATAACAGGTTGTTGAAATTAGCTAAATTGCGTCATTTACTGACACTTAAAGTTGCAATATTGGTGTATAAAACGACTATACTAAGTTTGTTTGATTACTGCAGCTTTGTTTATGCAGGTTGTAGTAATGAAGATAATCTTGTCAAAGCGCAGAGACTTCAGAATCTAAGAACGTGTTATAGGTATAACAGGGAATATCTCTCTGTTGAGGAACTCCATACAAGGAGCAAGGTTCCATATTTGGATAGAAGACGTGATGAAATGTTATTAGTATTGATGTATAAGTACTCCAGATGTAATGATATGTTGGATCATCACAGAGGTGACAGGGTCACTAGGTCAGATAAAAAAATTAAATTTTTGGTTAAACAACCTAGACTAAGTACATATAAAAGGTCACCCCTATACCGCGGTGCTGAACTGTGGTCGCTATTAGGAACCTGGTATCAACATACTGAAACAAAACTGAAGTTTAAGCAGAGAGTCAGACGTATTGAAAATCTGGGAGTACCAAATGATGGTCCTGGAGATGATGGTGACGAGGATGATGATGATGACAACTCCATTGATGAAGTCGGGAGCTTGATATTGACCAGTGATGATGGTTTGGACTCTGATTCTGATCCTGGAATAGGCTAGGCAAGCATTCAAGCATTTATTGATTTATTATTTATTAATTTTTTATTGTTGTTACATCTGAGTATTTTGTACTTTTTGGCTTTGCATTGGTTGTAGTGGTACTCTGATTGGTCAAAACAGAATACAGACAGCTTTTGAGATCACGCCTAATACCCCATAGAGTACTAAATTGCGCTAAATGACCTAAATGATCTTTTCCTTGATCATGGGTATTATCACTGGTATTATTACTATCATGGGTATTATCACTGGTATTATTACTATTATTATTACTATTATTATCATCAGAAATAACAGCCTTGTGTATGTGTGAATGTTAGTGTGCTGTTTTCTTTATTACTGTATCCTTACATGATCCTACTAGTGTTGAGCATAATATATTTGTGTCTAGAATTTTGTACAATGTTAACCCTCCTTTATAGAAGCTTATGTGTTTGGTGTATGTTGTGAGTCGCAATTTCAACAATCCTGTACTTTTCTGCCTTAGCCTGTGTTACTTTTGTTCTTGTTTGTCTGGGCTTGTTTTGTCTATCATTATTTATCATTATTACATATATTTCTCATGATTCATTGTTGTGTCTATAATTGTATGTATTTTTTATAAAAGTGATATGGTGAACAATTTGATATGGTATCTATTTAACCGTATGAATATGATTTGTAGCTTTTTTTTTCTTGATTGTATGATTGTGTTTGACTTACTGATAGATGTTTGATTGTAATTCCAGTTGTGCTTCATTTACCACGATTCTGTAAATTGTGAGAGGCTCAATAAACTTTGATTTCAATTTAAAAAAAAAAAGAAAATACAGTCCTTTGGTATTTTCACTGACCCACACATAAGGTGTCTAACCACTCCAGTTGGAGTATTCAGGATGGTGGGTGTCTATTTTGATATTCAATAACAAATGCAGATTTAACAATGAAATAGAATTCACTACCATTCATTGATAGTGTTTACAGACCTTAGTGATCTATTCTTCATGAAAACAAAATGACACAGATACATCAAATGTCTCAAGTGTTGGTAGTACTTCTTGGTAGTGATTAGTCCTGGTACCAAAATGGTTGTTTGCTCCATCTAGTGGAATATCCTAGAACAATTATGTATGTCAAACCATCACATGTCAAGTGCCTTCGACATGGCCATGACCCTAGTCAACTCACAGATGACATGGCATTTTAAGGCATGTCAAATCATATGAGGATTACTGTGTGCTACAGTTGTCATGGTGACATATGTGCACATGTCCCAATGACGTGTGCTCTCTGTGTCAAATCAAGTTGACATGGGTATACATGTCATTTTGTCAGGAAGACTTTTTTCAGTGTGGCATCTATGGCAAGCGATATGTAACCTCCTCGAGATCGGAGTTTTAAACTGTGAGATCAGAGTTTTAAACTGTGAGATCAGAGTTTCAAACTGTGAGATCAGAGTTTTAAACTGTGAGATCAAAGTTTTAAACTGTGAGATCGAAGTTTTAAACTGTGAGATCGAAGTTACAAAACTGTAGTATCAACTCCTGAAACTGATATTAGAGATAATAACTCCGAGCTCGGTGGTAAACATTTCGCTTGCCACAGTAATCACTGGTGTTCGGCTGGTGCCACATCGATTATACCATGAACGTATAGAACATAATTGTAGGTACTGTAGGTCCATGATTATACATATGACACTGGTGACACTGGAGTGTAGAGGCATTTTAAGTTTCAGGTGTTTTCTCATTATGCATGACTGAGATTGCATCACTCTTCAAATGTGATACAGTGATGACTTCTTATGATTGACTACTGGGGGGTACCCATGTTTAGGCACAGTAGATGACTGTTATACCTCTTCTTACAAGAGAAAATAGACCTTTAGGCAACAAAGCCTTATTCTAGGCCAAATACTAGTTGTAACTAAAGGTTTCCTGATCACGGGAATGCCCCATATTACAGATAATGGGATTGACCTATTACTAAATAAAGTAAAGAACATCTACCCACAAATCTACCATATATGAGGCACTTTAAGGGCACCAATATCTTTCTAATGAAACATGTCCATTTCTCTTTTTGCACTAAATTTACATCTCAGCTCAAAAGTATGACAAAGTTGACAAATTAAGAAAATAAAATATTCATGCATAATGTATAAGAAGCTTACAGGATCAGAAAAAAAAAACTGGGGATGTGGTGCAAGGGAGTTACTCCCCAATACTGGATTTGTGGTAAATGAACGTCAAACAGCACCATGCAGCCCTTACAAAAGCTAAGGCAAGTGTCAACATAATACATACATTAAATTCATTATAAATCTCTCCCTATAGTAATTCCTATACAATTATCACCTCTACCTATTAACCACCCGTATTTCACCTTTCTGTACAATTAGACCCCATTAGAATAATTACATGTAAACCATATTACTAATAGTCCAGAATGTATAAAGAACATACAGGGGATAACATTAGGCAGAAGACCCATCACACAGGATAACCACAGGGGAATCCCATAGTGAGGCCCATGGACTGCTTCATTCTAGTATGAACCAGACCCAGCAAGCCCATGGGACAGGACATCCATATCCCTATGTAGTAGAATCAGTAGCAGCCCTGACGGTCGCCCAGCTCGGACGCAGGTTGTGCAGCGCCACCTTCCGATATACAATAGCATAGCCATGCAGCGCTATGTGCTGCACCCTATAGGTTAACTAATATATACAGGCATGCCAAGCCTAGAACCATAGACTTCCTATGGTAATATTAGAGTGCACGATGAAGATCATCATCACGACACAGAAGGACTTATTTATTATATTGTAAGTTGAGTATGGAATCTCTCACAATGGAAATGTGTGTCACCTCATTAGCCAAGCGAGAAGTATTGTTCACTATGAAATACCAATTGTTAAACCTGTACAATAAAGATATATAAATTGTATCTATGGGTTCTTGAGTTTTCTCTTCATCAATGTCATCGAGAATTATCATATTAAAAAGGATGTCTCGACCCGACACAAGTGACCATATGTCCATACATCATTTTTCTGTTCAGGTGAAGGCAGCAAAGCGGGTGTCTGTGGTCGGTGGAGGTCCAACAGGAGTGGAGCTAGCAGCTGAACTGAGGGTAGAGTACCCTGATATGGAGGTAACCCTGGTACATGGAAGTGAACACCTACTGACGCCCGATCTGACACCCAAGGGACAGTCCAAATTACAAGACATACTCACCAAGGAGTTCAATATCAAACTGGTGTTAGGTGAGTGGATCAATAAATAATCATATCAAAATTAAATAAAGAAGACAAGATCTAGCAATAAGTAAGGGTATACTGATTTATGGACTTTTAAATGGGGTTACATTTCATGCTATTGCTAACATTATGAATTCATAATAAAATTTTTAAATGTGTCCAGGAGAACGTGTGGAGAATCTGTCAGAGCTACTAGAGGAGGGATTCGCTACCATCAGGACAGACAAGGGGACAGAGATAGAGGCAGATTTTGTCTTCAGGTGCACTGGGCTGAAAGTTAATACTGAAGCATACCAGAATGGCCTAGGTAAGTTACCATCCTTTTATAATGAGGTGAAAATCATCACATTCCACCATTTTCTTAATTGTATAACAGGTTACAGGAGAATCGTATGTTCTATCAGGTTATGAGGACAAGGCTTTGCCATTGTATTTCAACAGTCTTTCTAATAACTTTAACCCAGATTATACTAATTAACAACCTACATGTAGGTCACTTAATTACAGTAGCATGAAGGACACACACCCCTCCTCTTGAGAAAATAAGATGAATTATATATTTCAATCACACTTTGAAGTTCCTCCCTTAAAGATTCCATGTAATTCAAAAATCAAGTTGGCAACCAATTTTTGTATAGTTGCCATGGCAACCAAAATACTACAAAATTTGAAAATAGGCAAAAGGGCATATTGGAAAAATGAATCAGATAACTTAGTGCCTGGTATTCAAAAGTTAGTCAATTTGGAAAACTATTATACAAGTCTATGCATGCAAAATTTGGTTGTCATGGAGATATAACTTCCTAAGATATGGCCCATTGTTCAAAAGTGACCTACATATAGGTCGTTAGGAAGATAGGGGGTCTGGTTTCCCTTGCATAGGTATGTAGTTTGTATAGATATGAATTAGAAAGTTATCTCTTCATATTTCCATTATGGCTTAGCCTAGGTTCATCAAATTTTGATATTTGGTGATGCTATATGACCCTCATAATTGAATGTATTATGGGTGACCTTGCTCCAGGTTAAGGTCATAAGGCTTGACCTTGAGTATACACAGTTGACTATAAGGTGATGCCTATGGTCTATGCAGTTCCACACAGTAGATTATTCTAACAACCTACATATAGGTCAGTATTGAAAACCTAATATCGCTGGACATAATCATCCGATCAGCACACAAATTTGAAATGGTGCATATTTAGGCATACAGGAAATTATGTACAAATTTTCAATCTTCTTAAGCCAAAAATCTGGCTTTAGTATAATTTGGGTTAAAGAAATTAAGCAGTATCAATTCAATGTTAGATGAGGCTCATTAAGCCTTTTCCTCTCTTGCATTCTGTCAGTCAAATTTTAACCTGTCTTTTAGGTGACTGTATGGATGAGAAGACGGGCACTTTGAAGGTTAACACATATCTGCAGGTTGAAGGGAAAGATGGTATCTATGCACTCGGGGACTGCACCAATGTTCCTGAGACCAAACTTGGTTACCATGCTCAGGAACAGGCAGAGGTCCTGATAAAAACCATCACTGCAGTCACCTCTGGTTGTGGCGTGCCAGTAGCCTACAAACCAGGTAACATTTCTTTTTCCTTCTTATAACCTAATTGTAGTAATGATAAACCTCATCAGAACTAACAGGCTCATATTGGTCTAAATTTCCCCAGCCCCATCTGGGAGCTGGAGAATCTACTGGAAGGAGGATGACTAATTTAGCCTCCTTTTTTTTTATAAATTATAATCAAAAACGTTTTATTAAGAAAGAAAAGTTTCGAAACGTTTTTTGATATTCGTTCTCTAAAGAATCGTTCTCTTTAAAATCACATCAAAAACCTTTATTAGTGCATACTTTGACATTTGAAAAAAACACTGGCTAGCAAATATTTGACATGGTCTTAACAACATACCTCCTTATAGCATCTCTAACAATGTCAAGCACAATCTAAAAGGGTGGTTGTAATGCTCTTTTTTTATAATGATTTCAGAGGTATCCCCAATGAGGGCTATTATATCTCTGGGACCTAACCATGGATTTGCTGAGACAAAAGGTGGCTGGGGCGTTCCTGTTTTCATCATCAAACACCTCAAGAGCAAAGACCTCCTGTCCGGTCGAACATGGAAAGATTTTCACCAAACATTAACCCAGTGAACAACAGTTGTATTTGTGTGGAAAACGAATTTAGTTTTTATGTATTCTTTGTATCACATTTTGATATTCATTGACCAATATTAGTGGTTGCCAGACTTTGGATTTGGCAGCCGTGGCTGCATTGGTATAGGACTAGTGAAATGTAACTAGTTTAAACAAATTATTCTATTGGCCCTTGTACGCCTAAGTGCTAGAGTATTCGGTTGTATCGATGAAGTATTGAATGCTATTGATTGAAAATCCTTCTTATGCCAACTTTAGAATGGACCTGATTGTGTGTTCTTGAGAGTTTTCACAGCTGGGGCCTTACCCCAAACAAAAAGAAAACATCATTCATGTTTCTTGCAGGAATAATAGAAAAAGCTCATTTTAACATTTTGACCCTTTAAGTTAATAAAACGTAATGTTGTCAGCGTTAGAACTGCAGTTCATTGCAATTAACCCATTTGCATCTAACTATAACTAAAAATTGATTAACAAGATTATCAACGCGGGGAAAAAAACTGGTCCTCTATATGCCATTAGGTACACATAACACTGTGTTGTATTGTAATTTCATTTATTAAACGAGGCAAGGGCTTTTGACACCACCTTTCTGACCTCTTGTCTACTAGCCCTTAGCCGAGTTTCTTATGATTACCAAGTTTCAATTGCTATTTTGGCCTCTAGCAGATTACATGCACCACCAAAAAACTATTCCATTACACAGCATATGCCCTATCACACCCTTCAAAGACCCCATGAGTCATATTTCTATTTACATGAAAATATTTTGATAAATGATGAAAAAAAAAACATTTCATGGGGTATGCTTTTCTTATATTTAGATTCCAAGAATTTGCATAGACCATCAAAATCTGTCATTTAGCCCTATTTCTGTTACAACTGAACCCCCAAAAATTAGTCATATAGTGAGACAAAAAGTAAGACAAAGCTATCCCTGTAATAGAATTTACATTTAAGGTGTACTTTGATGGCTGTGACATGGTAATTACTGTTGGTTTTTTTTCCTATGGAGAAATGCATGGGATTTAGGGCTCTTTTTACCCTAAATAAAAGGGTAATCAAACTGTCTTTAACCCCACTTATAGACAGATTTCAGATTTTTTAGAAGAGGAGGGCATAGAGTAGGTATGGGATGGGGGCAGTGCGTGCCATGGTTATCTGGGCAAATATCTTTTGATATAGTTGATTTTGAAGGCCTTCCAATTTGGTTTATTGATAGGTTTAATTCCAAGATTCTCTCATAGACAAAACATTAGTCTTGCATTGGAGGTGAATCTAGCTCAATACATAGAGGAGCCTAGTAGGCTTCTCTATGGTAAGTATCAGTAGTGAGATAGCTGGGCCCTTTAAGAGGATTGGCTTCCAATCATTTCCCATGGGAAAGGAAGGAAATGTAACAAGTAATTGTAACAAGGTCACATCACCTTGGCTACACTGTCTGTGATGTCAATTGTAGGATCAACAATGACTGTCTATGGATGGATGGATGGACGGACGGACGGACGGACGGACGGACGGATGGACAGACGGACTTATGTTGGGACTTATGTCGGGACGATTTACTCAATATTTGAAAGCTATGACTGATGTTTGATTGGTCTAGACGAAGCTATAATTACCTAGGTAGGCATGCCACTAGGTGGGTTGGGGGGTACTCAGACATGCCTCAATACTCAGAGCTGTGCTGGTAGTTGTGTTGGGAGGGGGAGAAGGACAGCTAAATGTGTCCTTAATGACATAGTGGGAAAGTCATGGGCAAGTCATCTAGCCTAGGCTCTGTACCCTTGCCTCGTTTCCTGTCTGTCTCTCCAAGACATACTCTCGACTCAACTGTTTTAAAATAAACGCTCTCTTGTTTATCCTGGAGGAATGCATATATCCATTTGTAGAATGTATTTGTGTATTCTCCAACTGCAGTTGTTATAAATTGATCCGTTGGCGATTTTTAGCGACAAATGAATGCAGAAGATCTGCAGTACTATACAAAGGCTGCATAGTCCTGTATTTGGTTAGTAACTGACTATACTTTATTATTACATAATTTGGAATAAATGAAAAAATAATGGCACACAAAAATTCGAGGCTTGTTATACTAGTGTCCATAGCGCTATTATTGTGTTCTGGGGGGG
Organism: Acholoe squamosa; assembly: GCA_949317995.1. NCBI lineage: Eukaryota > Metazoa > Annelida > Polychaeta > Phyllodocida > Polynoidae > Acholoe > Acholoe squamosa. Next base: position 44,127,505 of record OX439041.1, read on the forward strand.
GGGGCATTACCTGCCTTCTAGTTTACCCAATCTTATTGTGATCTGTGCTAATGTCAAAATGTATCTGTAAAGCGTATGACAAACATGAATGATGAACCTTGCACTAATGCATATATGGCGCTGTTGCTTTATCTAGGGTACCTCTGTTTGATTGTCCTAGACTATGATTCCTTGTTACGAAATGTATTAATTGAATACCATCTGTATACCTTCAAGTATTCATATTTTAACTGAAAGTAAATGTCAAAATTAAAGGTACCATTGAAAACGAATTTCATGTTAGGCCTACTTATGAAATTTTCGTTAAACGCATGCTGAGTAAAACAGTTTTGACAATGTCTACTATATTTTCCCATTACAGAAGGTAGGTTCAAACCTGGTTTATAATAGTTCTAGCCTAGGTGTACCTAGAGGTTTCTTTGCTATTTCCTTGCATGTGAAATCACAATTTTTCTAATAGAATAGAGGTATATGTGCCACGGCTCTCACAATATTCCGTTTTGGTTAATTATCAATAGCCAATGATCAAAACCTCTCAACGAACGCTAGGCCATTTCACCGAGATCACTCTTGTGCCCCAGAGCTGCTAACCAATAATTGTTTCCTGGTGAACATACGTATGTGTTAATTATTTAGTCCGTACGGTATTGGTTAATTGGCCCAGGGAACCTGCCCTGGGGTGTTGGTGGGTAGTCGACATTTCTCGGCATTTCACAAGGCCTACTTCAAGTAGTAAAATCACCTCCTTATCTTCCTTAATTTGTTTTTGATTTTTTTTAGAATAAGAAACTTGTAGAAACGATGCATATTGTACCACCTATGCTTCAAACATTTCTGATTTGGTCTTCCTTGATATATTTATCAGCTTTCGTATATTGCACTTTACCTCATCACAAAAGAGATGAATTTCCTTAACATTGAACCCTCTTGCACCTGATATCTATAACACATGGAGGTCTATGAGTGAGACCTTTTTTTCAGTCCGTTAATTGTAATCTGTATATAGATATATAAATTTTCTTCACTTTACCTTAATCAGTCACTTGCTGGATTCCTGGGCTTTAACCTACAATCCGGTGGTTGGGTGATCTGGTGGGTGGTTGGGTGATCCGGTGGTTGGGTGATCTGGTGGGTGGATCAAGTGCCATCTGATCTACTGGACAGTTGGTCACCTGCGCACTCCCTGACGGCCTCAAGTGGTAGGTATATTCAATTCAGGCCATTCTGTAACCTAAAAGGTATATCACAATGATTGACAACTCAGGGCAAAAAGAAAAAAAGGGGGGGGGGGTGATGAGATGAGATGAAGTATGAATATTGTACAAAAAGACAATTATAACCTATCACCTTTACATGAAACATGTGGGATAATCTCTCTTAATGCTAGTTTTGAAAACATAATATTCATTTATAAGCGTGTGGGTAGGCGTTAACTGATTCCATCGTTCAAAGGCTTTATTTAAAGCACTGATAAATAACAAATGGTTTTAAAGATCTGATAACTTTTAATCTTTTTCCTTAGTGTTATCTGGTTGGGATGGCTCTATCATCAACATAAGCTGCATCACAAGAGATTCTATATGCATATAATAACAGGTAACATCTATTCTAATAGCTTAATCACAGCAATTGCTTGCTAACTGTATTTCCTTATATAGTTGTCATTCTAGGGTGTTCCTCGAGCGTAACCAGATAGCCCATTCTCAAGTCCCTATTCTGTAACAGTTGCAGTTCTTTATTTCCCCCTCTATTATCGCTGTCCCAAATAAAATCACCATATTCAAAGCTGGGTCTAATCATGGTTTTAAAAACATCTACAGCTGAATCTACATATATTTTCTATTCCTCCCAAACTGAAACAATTTATTTTTTATATTTCTAATACATTGGGCCCTGTGATCTATATCACACGTTCAATCTTTTGTAGTAGCACTATTGCAATAGGAGGCTCTGATATAGTGATAACGTGTACCAGGGTTCCAGCCTTGTGCAATACCCATATACTATTGCCTGGACACCAATTTTACCTACACTGACATCTGCGTATGCTGACACATTAGAAATCGCATGTTCTCCTTGTCATTGTTCAGATTGGTTTCCGTTTCTCACACTAGTGCCATGTCTCTGTCGCAAGAGTGTCACCCAGACAAATGTTGATCATAAAGGAGAAAAAGTACTTTCACAAAACCCCTCATGGTGGTCCTGTTTCCCTTGTTCATTTGCTTTGCTGTAGCTAAGGTTGAATCGATACTGGTGTGATGCTGTTGGAGCTCTAGCTGATGTGCAAGGTGCTATTATAGTACCAATTATCAGGTATAATAAAACGTCTCAAAGATGAAAAACTAAAGGTTATTTATGTAAACTTTTAGCTGCCCCCCCCCCCCTTACATATAAATGTTTGGGAAATGCATGGCGAGGTTGTGAAACACTGAAGATCACGTGAGCCTACCTCTGAAACCTAAACTACCATTGAAAGTTGTCAAAAGTGTCTGAAATTGCAATTCATTGCCCCTTTTAATTGCCTACCAAAGCCACACCCCTGAATCAATTTAATCGAAATAGAGTTTTCCACATATATTAAATCAACATCTGTAATTACCTGGTTTACCTATCATTAGACTAATGTTGAATGTTTATCAAAGACGAGTAATAAAAATTGGATTAATGTAACTTTCTCTGGTCTGTCTTTCTACCGCTTCTCAGGCAATATCGAGCCCCATCTAACAAAAAACAAGACATTTCCTAAACTATTGGCCACGAGAAGCTCTAATGTCCTTTGGGATATGAGCTTGTTTGTAAAGTTTTTCTAGGAAAAATAGTTGAACTTTATTAGGAGCCTATTGCAATATATGGGATGCATTATTTTGACCATTTTAAGTGCTGCGCTAATTATAATCAATAGTCTTCAGAACAACTTTGAGTCAAATGATTAGTAGTCTTGGGGAGTGGTCTGTGGAAAGTAAAACTCTAGGCCTAATTAGATTTTATAGACTTGCCTTAAATAGAAGGACCTCTGTTGTCTTTCTTTCATTTCCCAAACAAACCATATCTACGAGTCACCTATGACCTATAGTATACAATCAATTATTATATCAGCACCCTTCTATCTGCTATACCAGCTGCACTAGATCATAGAAGTCCCACTGATTGATAATATTCGTGATAGCTAGAGCATTGAACCGCAACTAGATAATTCAGCCAAAACATCAGAGGCGTGGATATTCCAAAATACAGTCATACAGTAGGGACAGAGCTACTCAACTGATTAGCGTTGTAAAACCTTAAGACAACCTCCAGATATGGAACGACATATCTTAATTTTGGCTATTATATGCCTACTGCGCTCTAAAGGTAATGTTCAGGCTTACACTAAGAAATAAGCCATATATAGCTGTTGGTCCCATTTGATATGCACAGTTGCATGAAAATCATAATGTAAACGTATTCGCATAGATAAAACTGTCAGATTCTTCCCAAATGTGAAAATATAAACAAGTGAAAACGTTCATAGTCCTAGCAGTCAAAATATAAACAGAAAAAGTGGATCTCGATGAGTGGGGTTATATAAAGCATTATTATAGAGCATTGCTGGTATATCTCTATGGTCATATACATCAGCCCATATATAAAGTCGTTATGAATCCTCAATGTGAGGTCCTATTACCTTGGACACCGCCACCCCATCTTTAAAAACTAGTCCTTTGAACAAAACAGTAACCTTTATTGCTAATGGATTAAATTGTAGGACTTGTGGATGCCTTCTCCTTTGCCAACTCCTATGCATTTAACATGGTTCTTCATGCAGAACCTAGAAGTGCATTCATTTGGGGAACAGCAGATATAGATCTTGTCGGCAGTGAGGTTAAAGTAACTCTCAATGTAAAACCTGTCCAGCCTCAACCAGTTACAGCAATGATCATACAGGTAAAGCAAGCTAGGTTTTTACCTTGCTGTCTATGGAATTATGTAACAGGAAAAGAGGTTCAAGATCTTTTCCTGGCTGCAAGTACACATTTCCTAAACAATGGAGAACTAAGAGTAATTTTAGATCTATGCCATCTGGGTATCAAACCAAAAAACAGAAATGCATTCAAAGTCATATGCAATTTCAACCTCAATTGGCGCCATGGGTTTCATCGACATTAATGGATTATATCATATTCAACTTAGGCTATTTGAAAGATATTCCTCCCTGTATAACAATTATTATTACTATAATCATATAATGTATGTAGAATATAAACATCCTATTTCCTATAGTATATAATCAGTACAATCGGTATCAGGTAGTATGCATTTGCAGGTGCTGATGGGGAAAAGGGTATATGGAGAGTTGTCCTGCCCCAGTACCCTGCAGGGGGACCTTACACATTAACTGCTATACTTGGAACACAAAGAATACAGCTCAGAAATATCCTATTTGGTGAGGTCTGGGTCTGTGGGGGCACCATTAATATGTATATGCGAACGTCTCAGGTGATTATCGTCTTTTATCTAACTATCTGAGCCTCAGCAGTGCTTTTTTGCTCATAACCCCCGTGCGTTATATAGCTATAACGCACTCTCAGACCTTTTCTTCATCTTCAAGAAGCTGCTGGTTTCAATCCGGACATGTTAATAAATTGGCGAAGTATACAAAGTCAACCACGCCATAGTTTTCCATTTAAAACCGTTTAGGTTCAACGGGGAAACGATCCCCGGCCGCTGGGGCAGGAGGCGAACTAGCTGTCCACTATACCAAGCCGACCGGTGCTAGAAGCCACTGCACATGGAGGATTTGAAAAAGTTTTCCGACATACCTGATGTTTACACACCTTGTTAGCCTAGAATCCATGAAACCTGGTGGAGTTATTCACAGGAAAACATTGTTAGATATCCTATATGAACATGCCATGCCAAATTCCTCCATTTTCTTCGAAATAAATAAGAATCCATTGATTTTCCACATCGATACGAGTCGGCACCCACCCCATCGTCTGACCGGCTGACCTACATACGGGACCTTTCCACACTGTCAACACGAAGCCGAGCATGGTGGAGGGGGGTGGCGAAACGTATCGCTATGGAAAATCAATGGATTCTTATTTATTTCGAAGAAAATGGAGACAAATTGTAGGCGAACACCAACTAGAGATCGTATATTTGGCGGTGCTAGAATAACAGGGCTTGACATCCTTGGATTATACCCGAAAAATGAGTGTAAAGGTGGAGGTATGTCGGACAGAACGACAACATGGCCATGGCGGGTTGGCAAAGCTAGCGGATCGCATGCACTTACAAAATGTCTTCTCCTGGATTAATTCTTGGGTTATAAGGTAAGAAATTAATACAAAATGGAGAAATATGTTCGATAAACGCTTTAATGCATGTTATGGATACACACTCGTGGGTTTATGGGTTAATAATCCACTCCCCCTTCGGGGTTGTGGATTATTAACCCATAAACCCACTCGTGCATACCCATAACATACATTAAATGCTACATAATCAGTGTTCACATTGAATTACATGAGAGTGTATGTGATTCCTTGCTTTAATGTGTTAATAATCAACCTTTTGGTAAGGTTAAATTAATTCAACAAGGGCTACCAAGATTACAGGAGCATTGAAAAGCCATCATGGATATAATTATCATCACAAAGAAGCGACTGTCTGGAAGCAATATAAAAATATTTGTACATTTAGATTCACAGTTCATTTAAGGAAAGTGTAGGTATCTGTTTCCATTGTAATTTCCAAGTGTACCCACTCGGGAGAAAAATGTTTTTTTAACGTTAAAAAACGTTTTTATTTGGACCTTAAGAAATTAAAAAACGGTAAAACATGTACCTCAAACAAATTTTTTTATTTGGTTGAAAATTGGTTGAAAAAAAACGTTTTCTACCAAGTGGGTATATTGCACATTTTAGACATTTAATGGTACAGAAGAAATCGATGGTGCAAGCACATATGGGAATATTCGTTTCCTAGCTATGTGGGACAAATCCTCAACTCCCCGGAATGACATTAAGACACCGCCCTTCCGGCAGTGGACTCAACCTGACTCTGGTGAGTATCATTTTCTAGTTCTACCAGCACATATATAGTATCTGATTTGATTAGATAGAATGCATTGTCCTTTCTTTCATTAACTCGAAAAGCGAGTTATAAGGAGACACCCTGGGGCCCTGCACTTTCAGTCATTTTGGTGGTGCGAATAAGTTTTAAAAAAGATGGAAATTTTATATATAAGAGGCAGAATTTCTTAATGAATTTGTAGTGCCATTAAAGGAGGAAATGTAGGGGTCTTGCAGGAAAAGGTATTTTATTACCAAGTTTTGTAAATTTTTAGAAATTGTCAATATTGTACAGACTCAGTTGGTTGGCAGCCATAAGACGCTTTTTGCCTCCAATGGTGAAGTTTTATGATGTTGATCCATGTATCAACTTTCCCGCCTTTTTTGCAATGTGATGCGAATAGTGCTGTTTTGGCAGGAGTTATGCAAATAGTGGCTTGGTGGTGCGAATAACCTGGGTCAGGGAGTCCTTGACTCCATGGCGTCCCCTGTAAAGGACGGTGTGACAGTCAAAGGGAGTGCTGATGCAACAGGATGAGTGCACAACTCATAGGAGCCAATCATAGGCTTTTCACTTTTTGAGTTATCAGCAATTTACATTGCTGCATTATATTTTTGTAAGTAGATCTTTGTAAAGAAACGATTTGCCTCAATGTTTGGGCAGCATTCAATTAACACATAGAAAACATAAGGTATGCAATGTAAAAGAAATGCACTCGATTTGTGTAAAAATAAACCAATATGACCAATATTTAATACATTTATACCACAGAAAGTGTCAGCAGATTCTCATCATTGTGTTGGACATTTGGAAGGAAACTGAATGAATATACTAGAAAGCCTGTTGGGCTCATTGCTACAGTGCAAACGGGTGTCATACAGTCTTGGGCACCCCCAAAACTCTTGCTGCTTGTGATAAGTATGTTAGCCCTTTTAAGGTGTGTCACTAACATGCACATTCAAGTGTGATATTGGACAGTACCTATATATTGAAAATAGCCAAGCAGGTGTGCTAAGGCATGACTATTTTTTTTTTATTATTTAGTCACTCACAACAACAGTACAGAGTGCGTAATGGTCTAGATCTACCCGACTATTTGCAATGGTGCTTCCTTCACAAGTGTCATGTCAAGTATTGCTGCTCGCATCCAATTCTTTGCTGCACAGTGCAGGCTGACAACAACAAACCTAATTAATTTACATGATGAAATATTTACATATGGATGAAGTGGTACAAATAATAAGAAAAGGTCTTAGCAGTAGGTAACCTAACTTTAGCAATGGAGACAATAGTTGTAGGGGAATATAAGCAGCGCAGTGTAGACACAAAACAGAGAGCTTATCTTATTAATGAATCAATATAAACATTGACTGTTCCCTGTCTGAGATACGTCACCAACCAATCCAATAAAGCCCAAAGGAGGTTAATTCAAAAGGCCCTGAGATTGCTACCCCTGCAATCTTAGCAATTCTTCTGCCTTATCCAATCAAGCGATCTTAAGATGAGACTGTCTTGCCTTTTCACAGCCAGGACAAAGATTTCAGTTGTCTTAGCCTACACTATTCCAAGCAGAACACATTGTGCACAGGGGCAAGAGGCCCAAAATAAAGGAATAGTGGTGGATTCACTCTTTTTCACAAGAGTGATTACACAAGCGTTCCCCTTCCCTAAATGAGCTACTTACAGAGTATAGGGTACAGTTGACCTCGTACAGTATTCAAGTGCACTTAACGAATGAGTAGCTCAAGAGCCCTCAAGGACTCTCAGCAGGCACATTCACTCTTGACAGGAGTAGTGTCCCCCACAGGTGCACTTGCAATTCTTTCCCTGTGATTGAGTGATCTTATGGCTGGAAAAGAAATAGTAAAGGATTCACAGGACTTGGCTGTGCCTGACTGGCCTTCCACTGCATTAGTTAGGGTAGACTGGCTAGGTCTTATGATATGTGCCTATGTTAAGATCACAGGGGTAGCAATCTCAGGGCTTTTTGAATTAGACTCCAGGATTCTCAATCAAAAGCATTAGATATTATTTAATTACAATTCTCATGCTCCTGTAGGGGAAAAGCCACCCAAAACATGTATGACTTCACCCCACCTGGCTAACGCTTTCTGCTTCTCCTGGCTTTCAAAACCTCGTTTCCTCCCCCCCCATGTCAGAACCAAGAGGTGTTTCTGTATTCTTTAAGAACTCCTTGCTTGGAGCAACCTAAGTGGCCTTGTCCAGGGCATTCCATAACAAGGCACCACTGTATAAGGGGTGCCTTGTTATCATTTGCCCATATGAACTTCATGTATGTTCTGTACTTAATCATAAGCTGCACCCAAACATGTGGTATGTAACAGCTTGTAAAATAGCTCTTGTGAGTTGCAGTTATATCGGGATGGACCCATCCCAGAGATGGAATGCTATGCTGCACCCGCTACTCAATATGACTGTTACTGGTGCTATTTGGTATCAAGGTAGGTATGGTGTCAATGAATATAACATACTTTAAGGTAGAAGAACACATAACATCAGAGAGCAAATGAATCTAATGTAAGCCATCAATATCAGCAATGTACTTTATTGTTCCTGCTGGTCATCTATGCAGTTACCTGGCCTGTTCCCTTGTGGCACATCCTCCAGATTTACATAGTTTTTAGTCCCTATCAATATAAATACCTTTCAGAGGATGCATTGGAGCATTATCTATGAAATACCAGAATTATTGTGCATTTCTGGTTGAGAATCCTCATCAAAATGGTATGAAGTTCATGGTCGCAATGCATTTATCTTGTTTCAGTCAAAATGCCAGGAATTTTATAAATGATATCCATGTACATTGCTGTATTTATAGTAGGTAAAGATATGATTTCATAGATTTGTGGTTACTCGTTCTGTGCCATCCGTATTGACCTACAGAACAGGGACCGATTTGCTTGGTAGTCAATCCTATCTAGGGTAGATTCCAGAAAGTAGCCATAACATCGGGTTTGCTACTGAATCAACATTACAAACTGGTAGACATAATGCCCATCAACGATTTCATAATGTTGATGCAGGAGTAAGTCTATTTTTCATGGGAAATTTGTTGGGTGGACGTCTCAAGGTATGTGGCCGTCTTATGGTTAATCTACATTATACCATAGCAATCCAGTTAGGTGTAAGATGAGAATGTCAGGCAAGGGACTGTAGTAATTGGTTACATGTTATAAGTTACCAAGCCAACGATCTGGATTCAAGTTCCGGTCATCCTTGATGTTAGAGATATAATGATTGGTCTTTTCTGCTTGCTTTAGGTGAGAGCAATGGCAACAATATCATCTTGTCAGAGGGATATGAATGTCTTTTGCCAGCTATGATCCGGGACTGGAGACGGAGGTTTCTTGCTGTCAATGGACAGACAGATGCTCTCTTCCCGTTTGGTATTGTTCAGGTAAGAGCAAGGTCTTGGACATTACCTTTCCATCTTATGTAATGTATTCACAAGAATCAGTGCTTTCCAAATTATTTTTGGTTTACGTAAACTTTCACATATCTAAACATTTCAAACATGGCTTACAGAAGTTTAGGTAGGGATACGTATGATGAATATGCAGTGATGTAACATCTACATTCACAAATTAGGATCAATGATAGTCCAAGTTGAAGCATGTACTGAGGCGAAATACAGGCAATTAATGTACTAGATATAATCCCTATTCTTTTACAATGGTGGAGTTATGTACTACTAAGGCTCGGCTTGAGTGATATACGAACCTCTTCTTAGATTGGAGGCCGTGCAGATGAAAGAGATGCTTATCCATCAATCCGTTGGAAACAGACAGCAGAGCAGGCATCGGTTCCAAATAAACAGCTCCCAAACACTTTCATGGCAGTTACAATGGACCTACCAGATACTGATTCACCCTGGGGCTCGTTAGTCTCTTCCTTTTGATTGATTGATACTGAGCTCAATAGTAAACATTGACACAGTTCGGTGCAGATATTTTAGATTTAACTGGCAAGAACTATGTTTTGATATTCATGTGCATTCAACGCACTCTATCATAATAGTGGCTTTCAGACGTTATTATAAATCATATCTTCTTACTCTGCCAACAGTATCCAAATGCGGGACAAGACAACAGTGGCTGAGCGATTAATGCTAGGAGTGCGTGCTATTCACCTCAAAGAGAAGGATGTGGAACATTCAGGACTGGTGCCTATTGCCTACCGCTATGACCCTACAACTTATACCCTACAACTGCAGTATGACAAGTCAAAACAGCTACAGATAAGGAGCAGTGATAGCTTCGAGGTATTACTATTTCAATAACTTGTCACTCGACTTAACCTGCTTACTTCATGGCTGACCTTTCTCTATCTACCTAAAGTTCACAGAAGAATCTCCCTTACAACAAGTTCAGACATGTTTAAAGAGCTAATATACGTCATTGTACCCATCTTAAATATGATCATGTGATCTATCTGTCTAAGTAATAGAGAACACCAAATATCTTGCCCATATTACATTGTTCCACAAATATAGTTGCTGATATATTGCTCTTTCAACAAAAATTAACATTTACTAATTTTGAAAATTCCAGGTATGTTGTTCAAAGACATTGAGCAGCCCCTGTGTTCTTGATGATGCTCGCTGGAAAAGAGTTCCCATATCAAACTCAGACAATAGCACCATAACCTTGGCAACTTTTGATTGCCAAGAACAACATTTACTTGGACAGAGATATGCCTGGAGCATGAACCCCTGTGCTTACAAAGAGTGTCCAGTGTACAGTGCAGCATCTGGCCTGCCAGCCCATATGCACAAGATGACTGGTCGTATTAGAGATGACAATGTATGGCACCCAATAGTCTTTTGATTAATTAATAGAAAAGGCTTACCAACACTTTAGATTGAATCTTAAAGAACGTAATCTTAGATTTTATTGGGCCCTGGACAGTGTACAAAAAGGAGATGTTATTCGAAAAAGGGTTGAGTTGATTTGGTTTTCCTCAACATCTCCAGTTCCTGTGTGGCAGGAGCAAACTTGATGTCGATCCTTGATCAAGGGGAATCATAAATGGAGGTCGTGATGAGTACCATCCTTTTAGCTGAGCACATTAGACCCCCCCTCTAGTATTGCAGATATTAGCTTGAGACAAGGACAGTCATGCACAATGATACCAAACAGACAATCTCCACAATCACATTGTGTCTGGTTCTGGGTCTAGGAAGTCATCTGGACTCTCTTTCAATAGCGATTTCAAACAAAATTTAATTTGTTTCAAGTTCAGTTTGATTTAGTTTCCGCTAAATTAAGGTCTGTAGCAACTATCATGTGAATAAAGCTTAATCATACAGGAACTGGATATAAGACTTCCAGGTATTGTTATTTTGATATAGTCAAGGTAAGTAGGAGAATTAACAACTGAATACACAGGAAGGGGATAGGGTGGGCCGATGATCATACTGTGGCAAGCCAAATGTTCACCCCTTGATATCACAATTTCTTTATTTGATGTCACAGTTTTAGAAGTTGATATCGGGGCTCTCTAATTTTGATACCATAGTTTCCTGATGTGATATCAGAGTTTTTCCAAAATATTGCCATATCATAGTGATATTGTGATACATTCGTTTCCCAAGGCCTTTTTTCCATTTTATACATAGAAAACAAGCCTTTGTGTTGATTCTTTCTGGTATTTTTCATATTCTATAACCTCCAGTATCGGGGCGAAACATAAGTTTATCAGAAACTGTGATATCATAGTTTTAAATTTTGATATCACAGTTGAAAACTTCGATATCAAAGTATATAAATCATTTGTAAAATAAAATATAACCAATCAGATGGGGGCATAACTTCCTTGCAAATTGATGAGATTTTTAAATGATGATAATATATTGATAATTAAAAGTAAACTTGATGTAAGCAGAGAAAATCCAAAATGATTCGAGAAAAATATTAAATAATTATTCGATTGTGCAGTTGAAGTAATATCAAGATATGATACATCATAATACCAATTGATGTGCCTAAAACCAATCAGGATAGAGGTTATTATTGGAATACAGGGGCGTAGGAAAAGGGGGGGAGGGGGGCCTGCCCCCCCAATCATAAAGGAGGTGGGGCCTGAGTATGTCTGGGCCCCCCAAAAAATTGACAAGAATTCATAATGAATTGAACAAGAAGCTAACACTTTGCATCTCAAATAAGATTGATATAGTAATGGGATAGGAAAAATGGTGGCCTGGGCCTCAAATCAGATCTAAAAGTCATCAAAAATTACTTTTTTATACAAGTTTTATATAGGTATGTATAGGCGCTATTGCGCTTGAGGCGACAATTCAATGTGGTTGAGGTGGCCCCCCTGGGCCCTCCCAATGAAGATTTGCTTCCTACGACTCTGGAATACATACTTTAGTAACATAGGATATGATTTGCATGAGAAAATCGTTGGTGCACAGCATGTTGTCCTAGATAGCAAGTGAAGAGTTTGGTTCCAAAATGCAATAAACACCATTTTGGAAAACAATATGTTGGGGTAGGTGAAAAAATGTTGCAAAATAATTTTTTCGAAAACAGTCACCATTTGGCACGCAGGGCCCAGCTAAAATCCACTTTTTTTTTCCAAAATGACATATCTAACACCTGTTTTGTTCCAAAACGCAATAAATCCACTCAGGCAAACATTGTCATGATATGTATGTTCACGAATAACCTTATTTCCATGGATTGAATATTCTGTCAATGTCATATCATTGTGTTTTGTAAGTTTTATAACCTTTTTCCCAATAAAAACCAACTTTGCTGGTGAGGAGAGGGGTATATAGATGTGGAAGCTGTTGTAATGGATTTATTGCATTTTGGAACAAAACAGCATGGATTTATTGTGTTTTGGAACAAAGCAGGATTTATTGCATTTTGAAAAAAAATATATGATAAATCACCTTTTGTCTGTGAAAGAACCATCAGTGTTAAAAAAGTACTTGAAAATGATTCATTTATATCCAAGTAAATGAGGAAAGTCAAATTTGAAAAAAACAACTAATTTTTGTGGCTATTATGTGGATACAAAAAAGAGAAATGTTGGATTTATTGTGTTTTGGAACAAAACGGCTTGAGGATTTATTGCGTTTTGGAAAAAAACGGGATAAAACCACTTAGTTTAACCATGAAGGAAGACTCAAGGATTTCAAAACGAAATGTAGAGGTGTTTTATTTATGGTCCCCTAGATATTGGAACTTACAAAAATGGCCACCTCCTCTTCATTTTTTTGGAGTGATAAAAGTCTCATTATCTCAAAACACCCAAAACGGATTTGTTGCGTTTTGGAACCAAACTCTTCAAGTATAAGGATAATGTTGATAATGCTGTTATACATGATAATATAGCTGACGATCTCCTACCCAACTGGAACATGCATAAATGGGAAGTTCATTATACAATAATAGAAATTTATTAGAACAAATCATCGGGCATAGAGGGCATTACGGAGGATATTATGAGAGTTGCACTACTATGTTTGACTGAAAATGTAAATATTCATGTCAAGTTAGCTTTGATAGTTGTAATTTTCCAAGAGACTCGGCCGATACACTTGTTAAACCACTACCAAAAGATGGTGACTTAGGGTATGTGAAAAACTCAGTGTTAAAAAAGTACTTACATATTACCATTGCCTGTAACATCTAAGGTAATCGTTCATAGAAACATTTAGATTAAAGAATCAAAAGTTCATAATATCCTGATCTTCAAGTTTATAATATCATTCTGTATTACTGAATCTGAGACTAAGGAAGCCTGTAATCTATATGATAAATCATTACATCAACGTCTCTGTATCTTCTATACCTGCTGCATCATCTGATCATATCCCAGACATCAGACAAAGGTCCATATAATCTATGTTATTATGAATTATTGTTTCTCTGGGAGAGATTTCAGTCGAGACACAGGGTGTTGCTCTGGGCAGTGCAAGTTAGACTTCAAATGCTTTGGTAACCTCTTGTCATGGGACGATATATTCTACTCGTGGCTATTCTATGCCTATTGCTCACCACAGGTAAACTTCAACCTTTAAAGGGAGTAGATTTAATCCAGCTGGTTCAAAATTGACCAACAATTTCTCTTAATAATTCTTAGGGATGTTAGTTTGATGCTTAGGTAACATAAAGAAAGTATAAAAACCGTAGGTCACAGTGTCTGTGGAAGGTATTGAGGTTTGGTGGTCTTAACTATGGCCACCTATGAGAATGTTAAATTTGACTTTTAGCACGGGGCACCCTTTCTCCTTGCCTCTATACATATTGTATAAATTCTTCCAATGAAGTTCCCCATTGTCCTTGTCTCAGTCCTTATGAACACTCAACTGTTAAGGACAATGCGTGCTGAGTTAGAACAGAAACAATACTTAATTTCTGTATTATATAGTTTGATTCAATACTGCCTTCTACACTGAACTCATATCAGAAGGCACTTCACAGGTTTCCAAACCAAGTAAGAGGCTTTCTAAATGAAAACTTATATGAGCCCATTTTCTCAGCCCAGCAATGATAAGAATTATGGACATAATTTCAAGGAATTTCATAGGATCAATGATATAAGGGCATGTACTAAAATTAATGCTCATAAAATGAAATAGTCAATAATCTTTCCTCTCACGATGAGACCTGCAAGTTGTAGTGAATCAGACAAACGTCAAAACAAATATGCTTCAAGGTGCCATCTTAGGGATGCTGCTGAGCTCTTTATTGCGCATGCGTATACAGATATTTCCCCGCCATAGTATTCGTAACAAGAATGCACATATCTAACACAAGAAAGGTTGATGGCTCATCTGTATTTTCCCGAATTAGCCATTAAAGCGGTGCTGCATCATTCATCATTATTTGATTAAATTCTAGGACAGCATGTTGATGGATTTTCCTTTGCCAACTCCTATGCATCCAACATGGTCCTTCATGCAGCACCTAGAAGTGCTGTAGTCTGGGGAACAGCAAATAAGGATTTTATTGGACTTGAAGTCAAAGTTGTAGTAACTCTTGATGCAAAACCTGTCCAACCTCAACCAGTTACAGGGGTGATCATACCAGGTAAACAAGCTTTCTGAGCATTCTGAATGTCTTGAAGTGTTCATGCTTGCATGGCCACATAATTTCCTTAACTATGAACCAATTAAAGTGTTTCTGGAAAAGAAAAATAGAGTATGTTCATACATAGTCGCCCCGCCTAAACCACATTATGTGAGTCTACATTAACATTTACTATACACAATTTTGCATTGATCTTGATTTTAAATCATCCATTAAGTCTATAACTGATTATAAATGTTTAAGGAAGGGATAGACAATATACCAGAGGTTGTATAATGGCAGGTGCTAAAGGGCAGGAAGGCACATGGAGAGTTGTCCTGCCCCAGTACCCTGCAGGGGGGCCTTACACACTAACTGCTATACTTGGAACACAAAGGATACAGCTTGGAAACATCCTATTTGGTGAGGTCTGGATCTGTAGTGGAACAATGAACATGGAAATGGAAACATTCAAGGTACCATAAAGCCCCACCTATAAGCCTTTTTGGACTGGTTATATTCTGTTTAAGCTGAATCATTTATTTTATGTCTGTATATTAGAGGTAAGTTTCCTGTGATATATCTACACTGCAAAAATGGTATTTAGATCCTAAACACAATTATAAACATATTCTTGCAATGTTTTTGTAATCACATTAATTTCCTAAACATGTTTAGCCAAACAATGTGCTTAGCTCAAGTGTTTAGAAGTGTAGGTGTTTAGGTTAAAACTTTGTGTTTAGATATCTATTAATTTTTGTGTTTAGGTGTTTATGAATTTTAGTGTTTAGATGCTTAATTAATTTGATGGAAAGTTAAGGTTTGCAGACATGTATGCATTAAAAAAAAAAGAGGTATATTTTTTTTATTTTCTCATTTACTGGGGGGACATCAGCATGTATTTACTTGCCAAAGTCTCCAAAGATGTCAGCCACAGCTATATATGTGTACATGTATTACAAGCTGCATCAGAATGAGAGATTTGAGAAAGTACAACAGCTTGGCAGGAAGGACATTGCCTTATCTATTCCAAAATAACATCAAATAGGTGTCAGTCATGGAGCTTATTGATTATTTTATGCTAATGATGGTAGCGTAAGGTGAATCTAGTCAATTTTCTATTGCCTTTTCTATTCACATGACATTCTATGAAATGAAACCATGATAAACATTGGATTTGGGGACATTTGTCACAACAATTGATTATAACTGTGTGCAGATAGTCCATTCAAAGGTAGTGCTGCTACCTGGTGTGGATTCAACATCCAAGTATCTAAACATATTGATGTTTAAATCTAAACACCTATTATTCAACTGTTTCAACTCTAAACATCTAAACATGTTTAGCATAAACATTTATGTAGTTAGAATAAAAGTGTTCATTTCCTAAATGTGTAGTCAATGAGACACCTAACTGACCTATATGTTTAGGTTTTAAACATGTTTAGACCTAAACATGTTTAAAATCTAAACACCATTTTTGCAGTGTATACTTAACTTATGATAACATATGTCTGCATAAAGTTTTGATATGTGGCATTTCTAGAAAATATGTATCTTATTGGCTTGAAATGGGGTACTTTGGTATAACTCAATTATATCATGGTCCATGTGACCCCTGACTTCGGCATGATCTATGTGAAAATGGTCACATTGGGATCAAAGTGATGAACCCTGCCTTAGAATACAATTCATCTTTTAGACATTCAATGGAACAGAGGAAATCAATGGTGCTGAAACATATGGGAATGTCCGCTTGCTAGTCTTAACTGACAAGTCTTCAGTTCCTCTAAATGATATAAGAACACCTGTCCAGCAGTGGACTCAGCCCAACTCTGGTGAGTAATATTATTCAGCTGTTCATAGTGTCAGTGCTAGAGACCTTCATAAATGCTATTATTTCTCCTTTGATAAGAGAGATCAGCTGATACAGTCCTGTCAATACCAAAGCTTTGGGACGTCATGGTCTTCTTAATGATAGAATGTAGTTAGTACACATACGCTGTTTATTGTTTACAGCGGCTGTCAGCAAATTTTCATCACTCTGTTGGACATTTGGAAGGAAGCTGCATGAATATACTGGAAAACCCATTGGACTAATTTCTACAGCTTATACAGGAGGTGCTATACAAGCTTGGGCACCCCGTGAGACTCTGGAAGCATGCAATGTGTGCGTTAACATGCTATGATATATTAATCCAATACATTATAAGCAAGCCCGATTGATGGATGGTTTTCATATAGATTGATAATTAATTCATTATTCTTAATAACGAGGAGAAAGGATACTTCGTAGAGAATGTATTGTCTATAAATGATGCAAGGGATTGTCCTTTTTCTTTCTTATTGGAGACAATAATGATTTCTTTTTTATATATATATTGCAGTGTTGCTATACGATACCCTTCCCAGAAATGGAATGCTATGATTTACCCACTCCTTGGTATGACCATAACTGGTGGTATATGGTATCAGGGTAAGCATGGGACTGCCAATTTATGATATATATATAGTATTACAATAGATAGTTATGGCTTTATACATGCATCATGCCTTTTAGTCAGCACACATCATAATTGCGGCTAAGGTCACTTGCCAGAGCTACATGTATTCCTCCATTGGTTTTCAATATAGCTAAAGGTCTAAAAATTCACTGACGATTATACTATTTTAGTGCATAGGCACTCTTTTGTCGGACACACTCACCAGCACTGCATTAATTGAAGAATTACAAAAAAGGAGCCTGGAGACCTTACTTTTTAGTGGCCTGTTCTGGTGTCATGATTTCTATTATGATTTAGATAGAAAAAGCCTTACTGTCACTGTTACACTGCAAAAAACGTGTTTAAAGATACACACCAAATTTTCTCAACACCAATATTTAAACATCTAAACACTTGAAGTGTTTAGGTGTTTAGCTTTTAAACACTTATTCTCAAACACCTAAACACTGAAGTGTTTAGGTGTTTAGCATTTAAACACTTGGTTAAACACTTCCTAGTTAAACGCGTTTAAAATTAAACGCATTTAACACTTAAGAAGTGTTGAGAAAAGTGGGACAAATAAGTGTTTAACCAAGTGTTTAACTTCTAAACACTGGTGTTTAATCCCTAAACACTGTTTTTACAGTGTAGGTCACGTATTGCCAGCTAGGGGTGGGGCATGCTGTTAACTTTTCAGCAATATCTGCTGATACCTAATTAATGTGTTTTTCTGTTTGTTTGCAGTAGATTTCCCTTATGTAGATTCCTGTTTATATTGTTGCACTGAAAGCCCCAAGGTCGTCAGACTGAAGATACCCAAATCTACAACCTAAGGGCATCAGATTGAGCACCCAGGGTAGTCCACCTGATGGGTTTAGGTCAACACACTCATCCAAGGTAGTCAAACTGATTACATAATGTTGTTAGAGTGACAACCTTGGTGCTGACTGCCTTCGGTACTCAATCTGACTACCCAAAGCTGTAGATTTAGGTATCGTCAACTTGAGCACCTAGAGTCCTCAGCGGTGAAGACCTTCAGTTGAAAACTGAAGGCCTAATCATCAAACATGAGTGGCACATACCTGTCACCTTGTGTATTTGTTACATATTGTCAACAGAATGCCATAGACTCATACTGGGGAGATGTAGACTGAGGGATTTCACTCCCTGTAAGGTGCTGCCCTCTCTCTGTACCTCTTCTGATGACCATAGGTCCTCAATCTGACGAGTTTAAAGATCTGGAGGTTTTCAGTGTGTTTTAGTTCCAGTAGAGCAATTGATGTCAGTTTACAGCATATATATTCTGTTAATCCGGAAATGATTGTGCTCCATAATTACAACAAGGTATATATTGCAAGATACTGAGCATAGTCTGCAAGCATTTCCTTCATATTAGGCTACTTGATGATTTTCCATATTGGATATAAGGGAAATTTCACACCGAACACAAAAAAAAAAAAACACATTTTATCTTTACACCTCTTCTATACCGGGATAGTTTTAATTTGTTTCAGGAGAGAGGAACGGAAACAACATCCTAGATGCTGAAGGATATGAATGTCTTTTGTCAAGAATGATAAATGATTGGAGACAGAGGTTTCTTGGTGTAAATGGGCAGACTGATGCACTTTTCCCTTTTGGAATTGTTCAGGTCAGATCAACACATCATTTGCTTTTGCTTTTTACTTATGACTTGACTTTTCATGGTGCCAACCATCTTCACAGTGTTTATTCTTCTAACGATATTGTATTTCGCCCCCATGGAGTGTTATCTCATACTGAACTCATTCTAAAAAAAGGTTCATTTCAACATCATCGCATGACACTAAAATATTCCATGACCATGAATTTGCGCCCACTTCAATTAACTGACGTAGGCCTGATGTGATAGTAGGGAGGTTTAGCAGCAACTACGTACGTCACCCATTCCTCATTTAACGCAGACGTACCAATGCTGTAGGTATGCTGTACGTCTGCGTTTTACTGCCCATGTAGTTGGTGCTAAACCTCCCTATTATGACCATGTCTCTTTAGATTGGAGGTCGTATTAATGGTGGAGGCCGTGTATATCCACTCATTCGTTGGAAGCAGACAGCAGAGCATGCATCAGTTCCAAACCAACAGCTCCCAAACATCTTCATGGCAGTTGCAATGGACCTCCCTGACTTTGAAACACCTTGGAGAGCGTATGTTTTCTACCAATTTAAACCAACTCATGCTGCAACTAAATTCGGCTACTTTAGGGAGTGGTCATTATAAGCAGGGACTTTTCGCATGGACGTGCAAAATTCTTTTACGTTTCCCCCCTCCACAACAGTAAAAATAATGTGCGCCCCCAAGCTAGGGGCAAAGAGAATTTTCATGTGCCTCTTTGGCACCGGGATGGGTCCAGTCCAGTCTATATTACTACACAGCAAAAATGGTGTTTAGATCCTAAACATAATTCTAAACATATTCTTGCAACGTTTTTGTTAACCCATTAACCTCCTGCACATGTTTAGCCGAACAATATGCTTAGCTTAAGTGTTTAGATATCTAAGTGTTTAGGTTTAGAATCTTTCTGATATGAAATTTTATGTTTAAATGTCTAAATGATTAGATGGAGATTTAGTTTCACAATTGAATGCATAAAGAAAATAAAGGATTATCTCTTTTTCATTTACTTTTCTGGGGGACGTCAGCAGCTATTGGCAAATGAAAAGTCTCTAAAGACATCAGCCACAGGTAATATTATGTATGTACACTGCATTAGAATGAGAGACTTGAGAAAGTACAACAGCTTGACAGAGAGGACATAGACCATGTTTAACATGGGGTAAACATCTATTTAAACTCGAAACATCTAGACATGTTAAGCAAAAATATTTAGGTGTTTAGAAGAAAAGTGTTTAATTCCTAAATGTGTAGTCGATGACTTATATGTTTAGGTTTTAATTGTGTTTAGACCTAAACATGTTTAAAATCCAAACACCATTTTTGCAGTGTAGATATAGCTTGAAAATTTTAGTAGGTTTGTCGGATCTCAGGCCAGGCACTCAATCTATCAGTAAGCTGCAAGAGGATGGTGATTCTTTTGCACCCTGCCAGGATCACGTGTGGCAACTATTGTCACTCTCTATGCAGAGTTTGTGGAAGGGTAGAAAAGCCTACATCACTGTTGCCCCCTGTCTCCTTTGAGCACTGGGTTTGGTACTGCCTGTAAAGTCCCCCTCTGCTTTGAGCCTACAGTGAAGCAATCGGTACCAATACGGGGACTCTCAGAGTGACGGACCCTATTACTATAGCTACATTCTCCTATCTTAGTGGATGTGCCAATTCATCCATTCATAGATCCATTGTAAAAATATTCAAAAGAAGTTATCATGAAAATAAAGCGGTTGTTCCCTTTAAGCTGAGGGTATTTGAATACATGAAAGCAAACCATCATCTCAAACATATTCTGCAATGTAATTGTTGACCACATAAACCTACACTGTAAACAGTATTGAAATGCGGGACAAGACAACAGTAGCGGAACGCTTAATGCTAGGAGTGCGTGCCATTCACCTCAAGGAGAAGGATGTGGAACATTCAGGACTGGTGCCTATTGCCTACCGCTATGACCCTGTGGCCAATATCCTACAACTGCAGTATGACAAGTCAAAGCAGCTACAGATAAGGAGTACTGGCGGCTTTGAGGTAATATTATGCACCAAGTACTGTTGTGTGCAAGCCACACACACACATAAAAAAGTCTTCAACCCAGCTAGCACACGCCATGCAATCTACATAACCTTTTATGTAAAACTTACAAGTTCTACATAGAGATCATGTCAAAGTGATGTAAATTGCATAGCGTGTGCTGGTTGGGAACATCAGGAGAAGTCATAAGCTACAATAGAGGCTTTCTTGATGTTCTATGGGGCTTATTTTGTGAGTATAAGCAGCACCCTTCTTTAGACACAGTCTGTGAGCTGCAGTAAGCTTTTGGTTTGCATAAAAGTGTGGTATAAACACATGAGTTTCCAGTACTGAAATTATCAGTCAACCCAAGGAAATCAATGCAAAGGCAGTAAGGGCCTAAACCCATTAGACGATTGTAAAACTGGCCGATTATTAGGGTGCATGTCAAAATGGGCTGCATAATCGGCCATTATAGGGGTTCAGAAGAGCAACCAATGTGCCAGATGACACGATTTGGGTGGAAAGCAATGCTACTACAAAGTAATATCTCAAAAGATAATGGTACAACCTTGAAGATAATGATACAATCCAATGCATTACCTGTCAGCATTTTCTAACATGTTTGATATGTTAAAATCGGGAATGAAAGGCAGTGTATTGCACAATCGGCCACAGAATCTGTGGGTTATTCTTAGATTATACCACCATATCAGCTAAAATTGAGCAATGTTGATGTGCATTATGCAATATTTGGCCGATAAAGGTACCGATTATTGCAAAATCGGGTAATGGGTTTTGGGCCTAACTAGCACCTTTTGAGTTGTAACCAACATGAATGCTTATATATGTTTGTTGATGATGTTCCATTTGGCAATATAAAATGTGTATCTTTAAGTTTATAGTTCTAGATGTGTGATGATAACTAAGGGCATTGCTTAATCAATTTGTGAGTTATATCATACTTCATCATTTTCACTAAATTTCTTTCTATTATTCATATCTTTTGGTGTGGGATCCATGGTATGTTTTTGAACCTATTAATTTCTATCATTGCAGGTTTGTTGTTCAGAAACATCAGGAAGCTCATGTGAACTTGATGACATTCGTTGGACAGAATCCCCCATAATAGAATCAGATGGTAGCACTCTCACTTTAAGTACTTCTGGGTGCAAAGCAGAATATCTACTTGGGCAGAGATATGCTTGGAGCATAAACCCTTGTATGTACAAGAAATGTCCAGTGTACAGTGCAACATCTAATCTGCCAGCCCATATGTACAGGATCTCTGGTCAAGTTAGAGATGACAATGTATGGCACCCAATAGTCTTTTGATTAATACAAATGGTCTGACCAACCACAATTTTAGATTCTGTGAGATCAAAAATACTGTAACTGCCGTTACCCGAGACTCTCACACAGTGACCTGGCCTATTTATTGAATAAAGAAACAAAAAGAAAAACAAATCAGGTCTCTGCTCTTGCTAATGTCTGCCATGTATTGCCTGTTGCTTGCCCTACTATGGGGGGGGGGGGAGTGAGTGTGAAAGACTAAACTGCATTGTTCCACACTAGATGGTAGTAGCGTCTCTAGTAAATAGCCAAATAGATCTCAGCAATCTATTCAAACCGATAAAAGAAGGTGTTGTGTTCCTAAGGTTTAGTTTTGTATTACTGAATATCAAATATACACAAATTGCAAAACTATCACTGCTATAATTGTATTATTCTCCCGATAGTATACCCACAGCACTACTGCTTACTATTGCTAGGGGGTGGGGATTAATAGAATTTTGTCAAAATGAGGTTAGGGGTGTGGTGTGTTTTGAAACTTTAAAAAGGTAAAGAATACTGCTTCGGTCACTTTGAAAATAGCTTAACACTCTAGAACTACAATGTGATAGCTTAAATCACCCTTTGTTGTGTTGTACACATTACAAACAGTCTGCTATAGGGCCTATGCAATTTAAGTCACCATACCATCTATACGAAAACCTTTTCCCCTCACAGGCCATTTGGTCCCGCAGCTTTCATTATTCTGCAGGCCCATATTGATCTTGGCAGGACTGAACACCACAAGATTACTATTGTTAGAAAAGAAAACAACAATTAACATATCATTTTAATCATTCAACTCTTTAAATCTTAATAAACAGTAATGCATTTTATTTAGGTTGTCAAAATCCTAATAATGATCTGATTGTAAAAACAAAATGTAGCCCAAAGTCCTAAGAATACAGCGGGCCCAGCAGCAATTTTGCTGTCAAAAGCCTGTGTTCCGTGGGTTTTTGTATTGACTGAGTCACAGTATTTGCCGTTTCTTATTATCTATGCAATATAACGTGTATTGTTGTACTATCTTGCTGAAGTCAAAAACAATTTCAGCTACCATCATAAAGTCTCAAACTATGCACTTGGGCCCAAAACATGGAAAACAAAAATGCTTTCTCTGAACCCCCCGACACCCCTCCCCACACTGTAAAAAAGAAGCTTAGATTTTAAACGTGTTGAGGTCTAAACATGTTTAGAATCAAAACATATTGTATATGTAGGTGTACTCATAGCCATCTGTTTAGGTTTTAAAAACTTTAATTCTAGGGGAAGGTTGCCTAATTTGGACCGGCTCCTAAATTGGACCACCCTTGTTTCCCCTAGTGGCAGTAATAGGAACTAGGTTCCAATGCTGCCATTTTTTAGTCAAGATCACTAAAGTTCCTAATAACTTCCAAAAATGTAATTTTCTGTAATTTTATACACATTTTTCGTGGAAAATGGTTTTTGGACCTCTTGATCTTATTTGCGTCACCACATACTTAAGCCCTCCTGGTTGCTAGGCAACATTTTTTTGTTCAAAATCCTTTAAAATTTTTAGATGTCATATTATACTTTGAGACTAAAATGAAATTTGATAAAAACCATTGTCAAGTTTTAGAAAAGAAATTATCAATGAGAAAGATGAAAAGTTGCCTAAATTGGACCAGCTTGAGTTGCCTAAATTGGACCATAGTTGTAATATTGGATCCAATTTAGTTGCCTAAATTGGACCACCCGGTGGGGCCTATGCCTATTTTTCTAAGTTGGATCAACGTGTAACCTTTTTCTTACTCCAATACAGAGCAAATTCACAGGATATTGATAGAAACACTAAGAGGACATCTGATATCATATATCAAAAGTTCCTTAGTTTTATATAATTTTCAATATAATGAAAGTATAAGGAAATACAGAACAATAGTGCATTTTGGTCCAAATTAGGATACCAACTGGTCCAATTTAGGCAACCAGGTGCCTAAATTGGACCATTAGGCTTTCATTTTTAATTGCACACCCTGACTAGAGAAATTCAAATTCCTAGATTTCTATGCTATGACCATAAAGCTATAAGGTACCATCACAAAATGTATACATTTTACATTCCAATTCATAGAAATAATCACTGGACAGGAAAAAGTTCTTAGGGGGTCCAAATTAGGCAACTTTCCCCTAAATGCCTAAACATCTATGCTAAACATGTTTAGATGTTTAGCATGGAAACAGTCTGAAGTTTAGGTGTTTAGGATTTTAATATGTATATGCCCGGGGGGGCACTTCAATCTTTTTTGATACAGGTGTGTGGCTGAACCCATGACGACCCTTACCCTTGCTAGGGCACTCATTCGCGGGGTTTTTCTTCGAAAGCCTACAGGGGTGCATCCACTGCCAACGGATGGAACATCCGTCGGTTTCATCCGTCATATTTATCATTGATTTCTATGGAGAAAATGACGGATGAAGGGAGACGGATGGTCCATCCGTCGCAGTGGACGCAGCCCTTACCCTTGCTAGGGCACTTTTGACTCCATAATCCTAGATTTATTTCAAAATGTCTTAAATTTACACTGATTGGGGAGATGATTGAATTTGGTTCATGCTATTTTTATAAAAACTGTGCTGATCCCAATGAAAATTTCAAAATTTCCCGCTTAATCGGGGTATTTTGCTGAAAGTTGACCCTTGCTAGGCACATTTGTGGTTGAAACTGGAGGCTTGCTAGGGACATTTGTGGCTGAAACAAGAGGCTTGCTAGGGACTTTTCCTTGAAAAAGTACCCTTGCCAGCCACACATATGTATAAATGGGTGTATATGGTTAGGTGTTTAGGTATGAAAGACACACTAGATGGCAGCCCTGTGCTTAAACAAACTTTCCAAAAGGAGTTATACTCTCTTCTCATCTAAAATATTCTAAAAGTCCTTTCTAAATCATTATTGAGGAATTTCATAAAATAACACCAGTACAATAATTCATCCTGATGGAGTGGTCATTTACATCCTGTATCATTTGGATCAATGGGCATTGCTATCCTTAGACACCTTTACTCTGCAGTCCAAGAATAGATAAGGCTATATACATTCAGTCATTCTGTTGTACTATACATGGGGTTACTCGCTATCATAGGTAATGGATGTGATGATATTCCTTGAGAATACCTATGATGAACTCTCTACCTACTATGAATAAAGTTGGATAATTGGGATGATCCACCAAGTTTAACATCTATGTATATCATATCTAAACACAATAGCATAATGCTTAACACCTTGACCTTGAAACATCTAATCATGTCATACGTAAACACATGGGCTAACCTAAGCATAAACATAGTAAACACTTTACAAACCTAAAAGGAGAACTAAACACATGGAAATCTAAGCACAAAGGCTAATCAATCACATTATGAGGCTAAACATGTTTAGGTTAACAAAGTGTGTTCAAAAACGGGAAAATGTTTAGCAAAGTCCTTAGAATCTAAACACCTTTTTTTACAGTGCATATAGATGGTCTGACGTTTGTCCAAAAGTGAAGATGTAACCAGAAGATAGACTCTCAGAATCCTTATAAAACCTGAAAGTGAGTTCTTGAGGGTAGTTAAATAGTAATATTCATTTTGGGACCTAAAGAGACGACCAGAATACAAGGGTTTATACCACTATTCTGGCACTTCCGATGGGTTTATATGCAGTTTAGCCATGCATTATTCTGCATATACCACACATGTGCATTTTTGGAATTGTTGGTATATACTTTTTCGGGGTCAAGTTGGACTTAGAATATTTTTGGAAATTATGGCAGCTATACAAAGTTAATCTAGCCATTTTCCATTGTGAAAAATTGTGCCAACTCGTATGAGGATTGAACCCCGGCCGCAGTGGTGGTAGGCGAAGGCCTTAGCCATAGTGCCACACTGAACGGTGATGAAATCCAATGCGAAAATAAATAAGTTCTAACATGGGGTCCTTGTCCTATGTTTACACTCACTTTTCATATGGAATCCAACCATGACATGTTATAATATCAAAGTACCAAGAAGAATTCGATCTATAGACGAGGAATGCGTGCTAATTTTCTTCATTTTCTTCGATATAAATAACAATCCATTGATTTTCCCAACATACACGAGTCGCGGTCCTGCCATTCCCACCCGCTTCCTTGCTCGGCGAAAGTGTGTCAGTGGCCCGGATGTAGATATAGGTCATCCGCTCCCCGTAGGAGGAAGACGGCGAAAATTTCGGACCATTTTGGAAAATCAATGGATTCTTATTTATTTTGAATATATCGGACATATCAAGCATGGAGTACTCATCTAGAATGTCTAAGGATATGTATGTTTTAATTTGAAAACTTGTCATGGTTGGATTCGATATGAAAAGTGACTGTATACACAGCGGTACCTCTCCCGGCAAGGAACAAAAACAATGGCTTCGCGCAGAGCGGTGACCCGGGCCGTATCGCTTGCTTTTACAAAATGTCTTCTCATGGCTATATTCTGTGGATATCAGGTAAGAAATTAATACAAAATGGAGGAAATCGTGGTATAAACCTATTAGGTCATGGATATTGCAGCCCACGGGCTGTACATGCTGTATATACCCTCGCCGCTCCGCGGCTCGGTTATATACAGCATGTACAGCCCTAGGGCTGCAATATCCATGATCTATTAGCTTAATAGCCTGTGTAAGGGGAGGGGGTGTCAACTTAGCTAAAATACTGATAAATCAAGTATTTTGCAGTAATATAAATCATAGGCAGTCTATGGGTCGTAGGCCCACTGTCACAAAACGTCAGAACAAACTTAAATTGAGCAATGTAGACCCTCCCTAGGGGCAACTGTCATAATTTTTCTTTTGCCAAAGGTGCCCCCGTCCATAGATGAACCCCTTCACACTCTGACACAAACTCCCGGTCAAAGACACCAAGAAATTACGTATAATATGATCCACTGTGAACATGATTTACAATTAACATTTTGCTAACAAATATAAGATGCCCCTGCTCACTGGATAAATGCAAATTTTTGAACCCCCGCACTCCCACGAGGTCCTGTGTGCCACATGGGCGTAGAATGAACAGGAGGCCTTCGCTTCAACTTGAAGGAGTGTATTTGCCTAATCTGAATTTATCCTGATTTATTAAAACAGTACAACCACTGGGGCATATAATATTATGAGCAAATTAATGCCTGCAAAATACAAGCCCCCTCCCGAAGGCATGTTAACCTCACTAGACTTCAAATGAACATCTTTAACCTGCCCCATTATGGGATCCCCTTTTCAACCCCTTTGACCATGGGGAGGAAAAATCTCTTCTATAGAATATTTTTATGTCTCCCCCTTATAAGGGGGAGGCATAAACATTTACCTGTTTTAGAATTGATCACTCACTAAATTATAATTTTAGAGGGGGTATTTATGTAGAGTAAATCATCACAATACCATGTATGAGAGGTTGTGTAATAGCAGGTGCTGATGGACAGCAAGGCACATGGAGAGTTTCTGCCCCCGTACCCTGCAGGGGGACCGTACACAATAACTGCTTGGAACACAAAGGGTACAGCTCAAAGACATCCTATTTGGGGAAGTCTGGATCTGTAGTGGACCTCTAGGCCGAGCCCTCCGACTAGTATGTCAAAGCCTTACAGCCTTGGGAGTGCCGTGGTTTTCTTAAATTTACAATGTAGTTGACCACCACATGGCATACAGAAAATGCTACTCAATGAAGTATTTCTGATTATTCTCCATTTAGGGGTCTGACTTATAGCATATGAAGCTGTCAGCCGATTGGGATATTGCCTTATATCTGTTGTCACAGAAGGTTGAGTGGCCGCCAGATGGACCGCTCTAGTAAACTCCCAGTAATGATGACTGGCTATAGGTGCACATGGTAACATAAATCACATGGATTATCTTGCCTCAACCTGTTACTGACAGAGAGCAGTTGGCTTGGAAGTACAGGCCTTTTATAGCATGTTACAAGTATCTTCATTTGAGTGTCAAATGCAGTATGATCTGCAAACCCTGGTTATAGATGTACTAGTATGTTGGGATTGTGCCCGGGGGAGGGGGGCACTTCATACAGACGTGTGCGGCTGGCTGGGGAAATTTCAAAGAGTTTTTTTAAAATTATTCCCAAAATTGTTCCGTTTCCTCCAAGATTTTCCTGAACAGGGATATTTTTCCAGGGATGTCATGAACAAAAGAAGGGTCTATATTCTTCAAAAACTCCCTACACAAGGGTAAGGGTTGCACGACCTTCAACCGCCCGCTCATGTAAAAAGAAATTTTTAGTGCATGTAATGAGTATGTAAACACACACAATATATATATATATATATATATATATATATATATATATATATATATATATATATATATATATATATATATAGATAAATGACATTATAACCAAATAATCTCAGAAACCCACTTAACAGCATGCATGTCTATTACAACGCATGGCTGTGTACAATTCCCCTTATCAAGAAGATAATTTTTGTTGCAGTTTATCCAAAGGTCCCCGTAGTATATATACGAAGCCCTGGAGCGGACATTGCACAGAAAATATTTTATGTAATACTTGCACCCGCAAGAACGTTTTTGCAACTGCAAAAACCGTTCTTGCTTCCGCAAAAACAGTTTTGCAACTTGAAGAACAGTGCCCGCTTAAAGGATCACATCTCAAATCATTGTGCAATTTCTTACATTAGGGGAAAAATGACAGAGGATTACTTATTTCTAAGGAGGCAGGGGATCTGTTTGTCCCTAGCAAATGATCTTTTTTTTTATATCGCAGTTTTCTGAAAGGAAAACCATCCCAGAACTGGAATGGTATTATACACCCCCTTCCTAATATGACCATTACTGGTGGTATATTGTATCAGGGTAAGTATTCATATTGGTGAGTCTTGGATCTTAAAGAAAGAATTCATTGAATTGTGGGACTGTTGTGATATGGGACTGCTAATTCGTAACAGCAGACACAGTCAGAGGTGTCCATTTACTGAGATTTATCATTTTTGAAAAAATCTCGCTGGGCCTCATGCTATTTACTACAGAACCCGCCTTTTAAGGGCTGGATGATGACAGATGATACTTTATAAACCTTGCCGTTTGGTTAGCATCCTGCATAAAAGTAGGTTTGGTGACTTAACATAATTGCATGCATTAGACAGACGTGATCAAACTCATAATGTCGATTTGAATAATATGAGACTGTATAGGAAGGATCGCCTAAATTGCCTTAGGAAGAGTGGTGGAGTAGGTTGTTATGTTAATAATAAGTATGTAGATTACACTTTCGGCCATGCAGCTTTAACAGTAAGCAATAAAGACATAGAATGTATTGGATTAATAACTAAATTTCCAAATCAGAAGCACCGTGTGATATTGTCTGTATACCGCCCCCCTAATGGTAATGTAAGGTTATGTTATAAAAAATTGAGTAAAATGTTAAAGCATCCAGACATACGCAGGATGGAGGTCTGGATCCTTGGGGATTTTAATGTTAATTCTGCAGTTAGAACAAGTAGTAAATATAAAAGTCTAACATCTTTTCTAAGGAAAAACAAGTTGAAATATTTACGTACTAGATCAACGTATTATCATACCAGGGGCAGATCTACTTTGGACCATATTTATTGTAACTCTCCGCATATTTCCACAAATGGTCTGCTTGACTAAAAATTTGGTGATCATTTCCCTGTATTTGCTATAAAGAAACAAAGAAGAATAGAGAGGTGTCAAACTCGTTCAATTACTGGTAGATCATATAAGAATTTTGATCAAAATGCTTTGAATAATTATGTGAATAATGCTGCCCTCACTGAAAACCTTATGCTTTCTCCAGGTGAACTTTATAGTGAATTTGTAAATTGCATCCGTGTGTACCTGGATAGACATCACCCAGTTAAGGAAATGGCCATTAATATGGATGCACCTACTGGTTTTAATCAGAATCTGTCTTTTTTTACTGCTAAGAAAAAAAGATTTCTTAAGAAACTCCGGGGTTACAGAGGTCAGGATGCTAATCCATTCAGAGCCAAAATTAGAGACCTGGACAAACAAATAAAAAATAAGCTGGTCTTGAACAGACAAAAAGAGATAACCAGGAATCTTAATAAATATAAAACTGACCCAAGGCGTTTTTGGAATGTAATAAGTAGTTTATGGAAGGGACCTCGCACTGAGATAAAAATGTCATTAATAAATGAGCATGGTACTGGCATCCCTGACCTTGAGATTCCTGACTTTGTAAATAAATATTATACTTGTATTGGTCCTAACCTTGCGAATCTGATACCAGTTGTCAGTAACACCGACCATCGATGGATTACTGACCTTATACTTTCCCATGTCCCTGAACGTGACCAGTTGTTTGAATTGTTGCCTATTGATTTATTAACCTGCACTAATATTATTAACGGTATCAACTCTGCAAAATCATCGAGTATTCAACACATCAGAGCAAATGTGGTGAAAAACGTGTTGTTACATATCCCACATATACTACTTCAAATAATTAATGGTTCAATCACTAATAGTGTCATACCGGAGATGTTCAAAATAGCTAATGTAATACCGTTGCCAAAGTCAGGCGATTTGCTGAATATCTCAAACTGGCGCCCAGTGAGTCAACTCAATATTGTCTCGAAACTAATTGAGAAATCAATCCACCGCCAGTTAATTAGGTATTTACTGGATAATGATTTTATATCTAAAAGACAGTTTGGCTTTGTTCCAGGTAGATCTACTAATGGTGCTATTTATATTTTGACTCAAGATCTATTTGAAGGATTTAACAGGGGGGAGTGCTCGGCTGTAGTCTTCCTAGATCTGAGAAAGGCTTTTGATACGGTCGACCACTCCCTCCTCCTAGGAAGACTTATGAATTTGCATTTATCTGTACAGTGTGTATCCTGGTTTAATTCTTATCTTAAGGACAGAAAGCAATATGCTACTGCCAATGGGCGTGTATCTGTTGAAGAGGCTGTAATGTGTGGCGTCCCGCAAGGGTCCGTGTTAGGTCCGTTATTATTTATAATATATATTGATAGTATAGTATCGGTTATAAAATCCTGCAAATTCTGTTTGTATGCCGATGATCTCGCTATCTATGTCAATGATACCGACCCCAATCATGTACTAAGGAAATTACAGTCTGATCTGGATAGTATCAGTAAATGGTGTAAATTGTTCAAGCTTACTATCAATAATGAAAAAACAAAGTTGTTATGGTGTGCAAGTGATTTACTTAATGCCAGACACAATTTGAGTATAATGAGTGCTGAACTGGATGGTAAGCGCCTTGAAGTGGTTGATGAATTCAATTACCTTGGTGTTATCATTGATCGTGGTCTTAATTTTCGGAGAAACAACGAAAAAATAATATCTAGTTTCCGCCACAAGATGTACCAATTAAGACAGTTAAGGAAATTTGTCGATAATAAGCTGTGTCTGACTTTATACAAACAAATGGTTCTACCTGTGCTGGAACATACAAGTTTTCTACATGAAAGTGGTCCAAAATCCAGTGTTGGCCGCTTACAACTTATGCAGAATCATTGCCTACGGTTATGTCTTCGAATCTTTAATACTCGGGATATATCTATATACGATCTCCATGTTAGAACTTACATGAAAATGCTAAAGGTTAGACGTGATAAGAACTTATTATCTATGATGTATGATGTTTCTTGTGATCCAAACTGTGTCAAACTCCCTGCCAGGAACTTGTGCGGCAATGTTAAAAAACAGTTAAAAGTATCCAGATCTAGGTGTTTGACGTATGATAAGTCACCACTGTACAGGGGATGTGTCCTTTGGGACAAATTGGATGCAAATACTCAGCAGATAGGCAGTAAGAAAGAATTCATGAACAAAATCTGAATGTATTTGGTGTATAACCGTCACTTGATAGACTACGCAATTATTTTTGAAAGATGTAATATACATGCTGCCTGCGGATAATCGACTTGTGCAAATCATGGTGATACATACAGCCCCTAAGAGGCTTTAGTTATGTCTTTAGTAATATCGTAATGATCTACACCCAAAATGATGCCTGCCTGATGTAACTTTGTACAACCTGATTGAGCGCTACACTATTTCTTTCCTGTTGCCGTGTTTTGGCCGATCTGAAAAACGTACATGTATGATTTCTGCCAATAAACTTGTTAAAACTCAAACTCAACTCATGTCTCTGGGCCTATGGGATTGGTACACTCACGACTTTCTGAAGTGATTCTACGTATACTCAAAACATTTTATGTTCATGTCACTTCTAAAGGTACTGTATTGTTGTTTTAGGGGAGAGGAATGCAAAGGATGCCATTGTCTCAGAAGGATATGAATGTCTCTTGCCAGCCATGATAAATGATTGGAGGCAGAGATTTCTTGGTCAGAGCAATTTGTTCTATTTTACACGCCATTACTTTTTTTTTTGTGTGTTTGACTTTTGAGTTAACTTCTTATACTTTAGAGCAGGTTAAGAGTTAAATTTCAAATTTTGGATCCCCATAATTTGCTCCAAAGTAGGGGGTGCGCCCCCTCCTTTTGGGCCGCACCCCCTCCTTTTCCAAATCCTGGATCCGCCACTGAAAAGCCAATATTTATAAACAACATCTATCCAGAAAAGGATAGTGCAAGGAAAATTCCTTAAAAGGTGAACATCTAGGAATTCCTCACACATGTTGAGGTTGTGTTTAATATGAAGCCTTCTCTTTAGATTGGAGGTCATATTCAGAACAGAGGTAGTTTATATCCAATCATTCGCTGTGATTGATCAGTGAGGATGTACTAGTAGCACTACAGCCAGATCTCCAGGAACAATGTTGGGTTTAAACCACACCATCAGCATTCATTAGCATTGTATGGTCTTATTGCCACAGTTGTATTCTATTGCTACAATGCATAAGTTCTCATGTATATATATATATAAAGATCCCATGGCAACCCAGCAACTCCAATGATTGGTGTATGTACAGCTTTTATTTGTAGAATGGTCAAACCCCAACTCTAAGCTGGCACCTGAAGGTTCAAATTCTAACCACCGACTGCTGGGTGTACAAAGCACACCACTGCTATTACACATTCATTGGTCTTACAGTCTCGAAATTATATTATAAAATGTTGGCAGTGCACCAAATGAGGCACCACTGTAGGTTTAAATGTGGGAACATGGCTGGAAATGCATGGGTCTTTCCCAGGGTATAGTAGTCATGGAACAGTTACATTAACCTATCAAATACCAAAATGCTTATCTATATTTGTGGTCATAACACTCACAACTTTCTGCCTTTTTTATTATTCAGCTTCGGCTTAAAGAAAACATTACGATACCTTTAATGGTACCATGCAAACAACTACTACCCAAGCTGCATTAATAGCTCACTCCAATGATAAGACCATGCTGATAGATATGCTGTCAGACAAAGTGTATTGAGTCCAAACAACCATAGAGACTCAACAATACAACATTCCCGAAATATAGAATTCAATCTGATAAACCCAATACTGTCTATTTTTAATGATGCCATAACTAGTTGTGATGGAGTGTTGGCTTTACATCTCTAGGGTAAACAAAAGCCTTTTAACATGGCTAATCAATACAAGACTATGAAATTATGATACTTGCAAAGACTCAATGAGTAATGGCATGGACCTTGTGAACCAGTGATTGAAAAAGGATCAATAAGCTAACCATTTCAAATAAGCCATCCTACTACCCACTAGAACTGCAGCAAAATAGCATTCTTATAGAACCTATAACATAAAATGCAGAAATGGCCGAGCAATCCTCTGCCTCCTTTGAAAATGGGGTGGAGAGGATGGTAAGCTGGTAATCTAGACAGACATGCCCACAGGACCTGGTAACCTGCTTTTAAAAGATGATGGATGGCATGTGGGTGCAATGAAACATGGTGTGTCAAGTCTTGTGGGTGCAAAAGAATGCTCTCGTCACAGTCTAATGATTTATTCAAGGTCCAAGGTAGTTTCAATAGAAGTCCCCCCCCCCAATGCACCAGCTAAGTTGATTTAAAGATTGAATTCCTTTTGCCCCTCACCATTCAATTTACGTTTCTTTGATTAGAAACACATACAGACAACACTTTTTGAGTTTTCTGTATATTCTCATCGCTTAACTTATATTTGTATGTTAGATCCATACTGCATGCATACACTTTTCTTTAACCATAGGGGTTACCTGAGTTTAAGAACCTTTGTTTGGGACTTTAACTCTCAGATTCATGACTTCTAGTTTAAATCCTGTACAATCACCTCCGGCAGCCACTTTTGACTTCTCATTTCATAGTAATTATAATTTTGTTTCTCTATCACATTCCCTGGATCTCAAACCATATAGTCATATCTTGCTACCATTTAAACTATTTCTATCCAGCTATATAGCTTAGAAGGTGTAGGAGATACAGGAGAAGTACCATTACGGACGCCATCTTGAATTTCTGAGGGAGCACAAAGGGCCTTTTTGGGGACTTTTAGTATGTGTTTTAGGACCCTTGTGGGCATCTTTTCTGAGAAAACCAGCTTATTCCGAATTTGTTTAACCTGAAAGTCTATAATTCCTGGACTACTGATGCCATGACTAAGACCTGCTAGAACTACTTTATTTAGAAATATACATATGCCACATTGGTTACACTTTTGACCATTAGGGTTCAACACTCCTTTGCCATGAAGTGATCCAAAGTTATATCAGAATTACACCTTATATCAAATACTAAACGCCTCCTCATGGATTCAGCTCGCTTGCTTTTGCCTCATCCAAGCAATATAAAGCCACGCGGTGGACCTCCACACGAGCAACACATGCCCTTGCCTCAGAATAGTTACACTAACTCTAAGCAGCATGTTACAAAACACTTCTCTTTAAATCTTTTGCAGGTGCCAGCAATCAAAGTGACCAGAACACCTCTCCTACAAGCCCTCATGCTGCCACAGTGAGCCTGAGGTCTCTTGGGATCTTGGCACCTGTCATCCACTGGCCTGCACAAACACCACTTGTCGGTGTTCAAGCTGCATTGGAACCTCCGGAATTACACTCACAACATACATATGTATACATACATGAGGCGATAAAAAAAGCCAACACCACACCTCTGCAGTTCTGTTTCTGACAATCGAGTGAGCACAACCACTCGTCACCTGGATAGGCATCCTAAGCAAACTGGATCCAACCTCACATTTGGTTCCCTGTGCAAAAAGGTTTCATTTTACCTCAATTCTTCAGCCTGTTTGGAGAGGCATATTTTCCAAAGTAGAGGTGCTAAAGTTATCAAATCAGACTCAGAAGCAGAATTTAGTTCTATAAATTTAGTCCACTTGCCTTGCAAATGGTGATATCAATTTCTCTGTGAAGGCTGTCAGAGTGATGTGAAGTTAGAAAAAATCGAAGATTTCAGCAACATTTGGCCATGGTTTCCATGGCAACCGGTCTTATGATTGACATGACAACTTGTCAGTCAGATAGCCCTTTATCTTAGCTTCAAACTGATATCTGGATCACTGTTCTAGGTGCATGGGTGGCAAAATGGTCAACAATTCTCCAAATCAATCAAGGGAAATTAAAAAAAAATGTTTTATCACAATTTAGTACAAAGAATTATAGGTACTAGGACTACCTCACACATATATGTGGCTGAGATATGTGAGGCACTAGGGTACTTCCTTTTATATATGTGACCTAGGCAGCAAATATGTACCTCATGGGTCAAAATATGGATTTGGGGAATTCAGTCTGTTCTGAAAGGGAGACTGTCTTGGCTCTCCAAAACAGTTTTAGTTTTGTCAATTTATAAGGTCATTATTTACTGCTGGATGGGGCAACAAGATAACATGTGCAATATTTTTGCGGTAACATACCATTTTAACACTCTTCGAACTGTAATTCTAACTTCACCTAAGTCTATTCGCTAGATTTGAAGCATTTGAAACATTGATTGGGTCACTATTTGCTGCAACATCAGGCAAAATGGAAGTGTGATGTTCATTTTCCCCTTTACCGACATTAAAGCAACTTTCAGAGGTTTTGGTCATGGATGGATAAGGTACGCTTGCACTGGCTAGGGCACATATGATCTCTATGGGAGTCCAAGTAGTCAAATTGACAAGTCATGGAAAACAATCATGGAAGAACAATCAACTTTTGTTTCTTAACTGATGTCACATTTTATTGACAGACATGAACAGGCCATTATAACATTCATATGTGCAGCATCAAACACAGCATGATCATTATCAGAAAAACAATCACAACTGAATCACAGTGATTTTCTCCCTTTTCATGATATTGCACGATTGAATCATATCCATTTAAATACGTAATTAAACTCATACATAGAGTCTTTCTAGGATTTCATGATCTGGAAGTGGAATGATGGGTACACGATAACACAGACCTACATCTAGGCCTGCGACGATAATGATAGCTACATATATGGCTATAGCTGCGTGAACACACTCGGGGATATAGGATCGCAGAATTCTCCACAGTATGACCTTATAATATCCAGGGGACAGGCCTTCAGGATGCATCACTCACACTGTGTCCCCCCCCCCTCCCCCAATAACCGCAGCGCTGGCAATTCACACCAGCACTGCATTGGTACATCGACCGACCCTTTGATACATTAATGCAGCCATGGCTAGTGACTCACCATTGCTTCATTAATGCATCATGGGTATCAGAGTATCAACGCATTAAGCGGTTTACAATCCATATCAGCGGGATGTAGTAGAGTAAACCTGTGGCCACCCACCACTGACCTGCTAGCCCATACACTATGGAGAATGCTGCATTTGACAAAGAACACACATCATACCACTATACCTCGCATATAGGGCGTGGGTCATACACGACGCCTTTTACTGCTTCTGATAGTACCTGCCTGAAGTGAGGCGAGAGGACTTCATTCTATACGGGTAGTACTAAAACCTCAAAAGTTAAGACCCAGGTGGACCTATCAGTTCAGAATAAACTCAGGGTGCGTCTTATATGCGAGGTGTGCCATATACGTGAGGTTTTACGGTAGATCACGATGCAATAACTATGCTCACTAGATTGTTCTACTTTTGTATCTATGTGATCTATATATACAGTTGTCTATATCTTCATATGTATATATATTTACAATTTGTATAAATAGTAGATATGTACATATACCGAAAGAAACACGATGTCGACTTTGGTTAGATCTGCTATTACACCTTATGGACTATGGGATATATGATATTATTTGGCTGTCATACGTTTAGATCTAATGATGAAGAAATTGTCTAAATTACAAATATCATAGTACCTCCCCTTATAGGCCTCACATTATACATCAATCAAAGACCTACTCCGGATGTGCCAAATGCACGAGGTGAGCCATATACACGTGGTACTATGGTACATAATGGTGTACAAATGATTTACATTTGTCTTAATAATTTTATTTCCTAAGTAGAAATAGAATAGCCATGAGCCGGTTTCAACTACAGTTGAATGACTTTGTTCTGTACTGAAGATATATCTCTACATGTTGTAAATTTACATGTAACTGAAATCTGTAGCAAATAAGTACGGTGCTTTAAACACAAAAACTCTCTGTAAGCGACATAAAGCCTCAAGGTTTCGTTTTTTTTTTCTTCTTTGTTTTACAAATTATGTCTCTGTGGTGCACCAATGCAGTACTTGCAAGTTATTCGCCAAAAGTCTCTTAATGACTCATGACTATGATTTGGTATAATACATGACACCAGCATTGGCGAGTCACTAGCCAAAGTGGCACCATGTATGTTGAATATGTATCATGGTGACTGAAAGAAGTTAACGGTATGCAATCATGTGTCCAATATAAATAGTATGTTTAACAAACTTGCTCACACTGGCGTGCTGATCAACAATCTATACTGCAATATTACAATACCACAGATGTCTGGGGAATTCTTTTCTTACTGAGTCATTAATGTAATTGTAAAAGTGGTTAAATCAAACTGGGCCCTGTTATTGTATAATATGCGTGGCAGTCATATGGCATTTTTCTTTTTGATTTGTTATGAGGGGTTGTTTTTGCGATATAAAACATATCAATCGGTAGTAAAGTAATATATACTCAATCATGATACAATAGTTCTAACCATTTTCTTCTTCACAATAATACTGCCATTCTTTCCCAATGTAAAGGAAGCTAAACCATATTATTGTATAGTGAATAGACGTAGAACCAACAGTAAACTACCTTTTTCTTTGTTCTGACCAATAAGATAAGATATTCAACACGTAAGTACTCATCACCATAAAATACTACAAAATTCATTTCAAGTTACCAATGATGAATGGTACTTGATGTCACTGTCTCAGCCAGCCGAGACTTTTTGATTTATAGAATATTACTAACAATAACTGACAGGAATTGTATTTAGCTAATATAATGCTGCTTATACAATATTGTCTTATAATACAAGAACTCATTAACAGCCCTTTAAGGGCCATACGATGCCTCAAAGCCACGTGTATCAGGCGTCATGATGCATCAATGCACTATATACAAGTTAAGTCAGTATCAGGGTATCAATGCATCATGCCGATACCTTGGTGATGCATCAACCCTGCAGGATCAGCATCTATAGGGCATGAAGAGTGGCGAGTAACTCACCAATACTACATCAACCTGATTTGTTCAATTTTCAATGGGAAATGCCAATATGATTTATAGTTAAAAATTTGCAATTCCAAAAAAGGTAGGAACAGTGGCATCTCTCAATTTTACTATCTGCTGAATATG
Organism: Acholoe squamosa; assembly: GCA_949317995.1. Lineage (NCBI taxonomy): Eukaryota > Metazoa > Annelida > Polychaeta > Phyllodocida > Polynoidae > Acholoe > Acholoe squamosa. Next base: position 44,166,848 of record OX439041.1, read on the forward strand.
TGGTCATTATTGTCTTGCAGTACCAGAGCTGATTTTCCCCCTGGTGACCCTACCAAGAGAGAACCTTAACTCTTCGGAGTCGCAGAGTACTACAAACTACTGGTATACTGCTGGGTGGTCAGCATACTGGTATACCGTTAGGCAGTCAGCTTATTGATAGACCGGTAGGTTGTTAGCAGCTTGCCAGGGGTGCATTATGACAACAAGCAAACAAGAAATCTGAGGCATCAATAGACCCGTAAAGAGTTAATGTTCATATATATAGCAGGAAAAAACTAACGTAACATCCCAACAAATATATAGATTTAAGATATGCCTAATATGTGATATCAAGTCAGGGTCAAAATATAATAAGAGAATTCGGCAGGTTATCTGGTGAATATTGATTCTAATTCTACTGACAAGAATGGCTATGTACCTTCAGATACATAAGGAATGAGAGTAGTAGAGTGAGAAAGAAGAAAGAAAAGAAGAGAAGAAAATCATAGCTCTTGATACTAAATAAAGGCTCTATAGCCGGAAAAATTTGCGGAAATTTCGTAAAGGAGAGTAGAAAGGGAAAGAAATGTAAAATAAGGCCAGCTCAATATCATTTTCATATCTATCCGTTGTATAGGGATTCCTAGCAGTGCCTACTATATCATATTGCAGCATCTATGTATGTGAAAACTCCAAAAATAAACTGATTGTGACAATGATATGAGAATTACCTACAATAAATAATACCCAATACTACCTAATACCTATCACATAAAGGCGGCTGACCGACATTTTTATACAGATCCTGTGTTAATCAGAGCGTATGTAACCTCTTTTCTTTCCAATCAGCAAAATGCACATAACAAAAACAACATCTGACACAGGTCCAAGACTACTGGAGAGCTGACCCCGAGAGAATTCGCTCGAAGCCCAGGACCTTGTTGACATTTTGTACTGGGGCTCTGCTCTGGGGATGAGGGTAAGGGGATTGGACTAAATGGCTTCGCAGAAAGGCTTACAATGTCGGAAGGCATAGAGTCAGAGGCTCTGGGTCTAAGTCCAAGGTCAGAGGATCCGGGCACAGAGTCAGTCTCAGGTCAGAGGTACTGAGGTACAGAGGGCCCAGAGCTAATGGACCTGCAGTAACAGAGCCAGGAGCCAGAGTCCTCAGGCTCATTAGTCAGGGAGATAAGAGTCATAGAGTGAATGGGTCAAAGCATCAAGGGCAAGAAAGCCAAAAGTTATTGAAAGAGCCCCAGGTACCAAACACAAAATCTGACCTGAGACAGGATGGATGCTCCTACAGACAGAACTAACTTCCTAGTATGGTATGAAACTGCTAGACCTACATCAGAGCAGCTCAGGTATCTTGAGCGCAGGCAACATCGAGTCTACGCAATTCACCCAGAAGTTAGCGCAGGCAGCGTGGTACTGCCGCCCACCATATGTCAGTTTGTGGTCCGGGCTGGCCCCTCGGGCACCCTGTGCATCTACATTAAGCAAGCATACGCCACATGCCCGACTCTGGGCCGTTTCGTCCTCTGCTCGTAGTACGGCCTTCGAGAAGTCCAGACGTCCGGGTGATGGCTGATAGGGAATGAGATGAATGGGGGTTATTTCTATTATGAGCATGATTTTAGAGTTCGGAATGCTATTCACTGTTTTATTCCCCTCCCCTTCTAAAATATATTTATATTGGTAAGATACTTTGTTTGTAACTCTTTGGTAATATCGATCTTGGTAGCTAGGTGGTATGAACCAGAGTACTCTGACCCAAATCTAACAGATGTTTTTTTTTCAATTTGAATTGTATATCAAAGACATCACTTTATTTTAAACGGATGGGAATGATGCATACATACAGTGGGTAGATTCAGCACTTTATACGCACAAAATAAATTTTGTCGTCAAGACACTAATATAATCTTATGTAATGACTCTTTGATCTTACCTTGAGAAGAGTGTCACTGAGGAGGGTGACAAGATCTAACCAAGCAGTGTCTATAGCTTTTAATAGGGACACCAACTTCTCATTTGTGATGGCTGAAAAAAACATTATATTTTCAATATCTACTATACCGTTTATGCAATTATAATGATCTTCAATGAAGATTAGAATACACCCCAACTACTATAATACTGTGAAGAGCTACCTTCCTGCTTCTTGTGGAATGCTGTTTGGATTGCATGTACCATACATAAAATCCTCAAAATCGATGAGGTGCACCGGGCGGCCAATTTTGAGATTTTAGTACTATTCTACAGTAAAAGTATACTATATGGTATACATTCTTAAGTATAAGACGTACCCTGGCTTTTGGCTGATTGTATAAGGCACAGGAGGCCTCAGCTTTGCATATAAAACGCGCCTTATATCCGGTGGAAAATTGCCTTTAGGGCATCACATGGTTCTTAAGGGTGAAACATGTATACTTACACACAGCTTTCATGGCTTCTGTTATTCTACACGCCACACGGTAGATCTCCACCACACCTGAGGAACACAAATTGTCAACGTCACTTTTATAAATAAAAATACTACATGTATCCATTCTAGTTATGAATCAATCCCACGCAGGAGCTAGTCCCATGAGTGAATAACGATGCAGTGAAATACGCTTGGATACATAGACTATGAAAGATGCCCTATACTCGTTTAAGCATTTATTGTTGGTTTAAACACAGGGGTCGTAAAGGAGTGCAGGTTTCATTTTAAAAAAACCAAAAATCAAAAGTGCCTCTTTGAAAGTTCTCAAAAAAGCGCAAGTCCTTTATAAGCACATAAGATAACAGGTACTTGAAATTCATAAGCACAGACGTGCTTAAACAGACACTTATAATATATATCATATATGAAATAAAACTACACTAACCTTGTATATACTGGGTGCCTTGACGACTGTGTAGGACCTCCTCGCAAAGAGCAGGTTCAGTGATAGAGGTAAAGCTGTGGGCCGCCTGTTCCAGCATGCCGCGGCACTTGTCCAGGCAGCGCTCCCACTCACTAACGTGCCTATCATCATCTTCCTGTTTCTCCACTAGCGAGCTGTAGCGGTCAGCAATCGATGGCAAATCACCTTGTCTTAACAAGTCACTGGCTGCCCGAGGCCGCTGCACATACTCCACTAGAATATAATAATTTCTTCTGTTAACCAAAATCTATGATGCTGAAAGATGATATCCCTACAGTGCATTATCGCTAGGAAGACAAAGTTTTCTGTTATAGTGCAAAATTCGGCTCCTTTCTTCCTAAATTCCGTACTTTTAGATGATTTTTATATAACTTGAGCAAATATGGGTCCGGGTTATACTTTTAATGTGAAAACACACACACACAAACCTACCTCTTATAATCCCATTCTACACCTATGCAGACCAAATCATATATTCTTTATTTATCATATTGAAAACACTGTTCCCATTTAACGCCTAGTCATTACATGGGTGTTAGTAGGAGTACCGTAATCTCCCGCGTATAAGGCGCGTCTTATACGGGGGGTTTTAGTTCTCATTGGATCCACAAGGGGGACACCAAGACCTTTCTTTTGATATAGTACATGCCCCCTTGGTCACAATAGGACATAAGGAGGCCCAGGAGGGTCAGGGGAAGCCCAAGCTACACATAGGTTTTTGAATTTTGAAATTTCATTCAATAGAACAAAAGTTATGAATTTTTCATTTTTTTGAGAATTTTCCAAAACTCTAGGTGCACCTTATATGTGGGCTGCACCTTATACGCGGGAGATTACGGTAGAGGGAGGTTTTCTTCTTAACGGTAGTATCACTTTGGGGGTGTACTACTGTAATCTCTCGCATATAAGACGCATCTTCTACGCCAAACAAATTCCTGGTGCGTCTAATAGGAATTTCTCAAGTTGGGGGTGCGTCTTATACGCGAGTTTTTTTTATTATAGAAATGTACTAATCTTACAAGATTCAGCCTTAAGAGGTGCGTCTTATACACGAAACAGCCATTGGCAAGTTAGGGGTGCGTCTTATATGCACGCTGCGTCTTATACGCGGGAGATTACGGTACCTAAAGGTATCTACACACACACTTAGCTAAACATTCATGCTAACTCTCATATTTGGTGAGTGTCTCTTGAAGGTTCTTTGAAATGAAATAGCATGTATTCTTAATTATACTTGTTTCCTGCTTTATATCACTATTCATTCCTCATACACCGATGATGATTTTCTTATTCTCAATAGTTCAAACTACCCTAAATCCACACATAAAAGATGCACCCCAAAATCATAAAGACTCTAGCAGATACACCTGGATTAACCCTTGTGTCACAAACAAGTCTCCTGTGTGAGGATGAGTTATTTTTCTTAATATTCAACATTAAACCAACAACTAGGGAATTCTTAGTTATAGCATTGGTGTTCTAATCCTAAACAACATAGATTAGTAATTGTATGAATTGTGAAGTAACCCTTATTTCTATGTTAGTCCAGAATACACGAGGGGTAAGATCTATCTTATCTACTTTAAATACCTTTCTTAGGCTGAGCTGGTGCTGAAATTTGTTCTGAAAGGATATCCATATTTTGTCTTTCAGTAAACTATTACCTTCAGAAAATAGTGAATTGTAAAAAGATAGACGATCTTGCATTACAACATCACTTTGGACCTATTATCCATAAAGGTCGTACATGTGCTATCTGGGGATATGCACTGAGATGATACATATTATTTCACTTACTGTTGGAAATGTTTGACTTGAAACCATTTTTGGGTCCATCAGTGGCAGAGCTAAACTCCCCAAAGCTGTCTTCCTGTGGCACTGCTGGCCGGGGCGCATCCACAGGGGCATCCTCTGGGGTGGAGACAACCTTTAACTCAAGACTTGCAATAGAGCGCTCATCTGCTGGTGTAATTGATTTGCGGTCCATGGCACCAAACTCCAGACTGGACACCGATTGGCTGTCTCCCCCAGCTGGGCTCCCGTCCTTGGATGACTTGGCCGCCTTGGCCAGATCAAGACTAGAGATGGACTGGGTGTCACTCTCTTTGGTCGTTTTACTGCCTGGTACCTTAAATCCAGTGAACTCATTGCTGGAGATGGACACTGTGTCGGCGACATCTTTCTGTGGTTGGGTATGCGTGCGTGGCCGGCTGCTATAACCAAACATATCCACTGATGCCGAGGGAATTCCTACATCATCCATTCCGCCAAACGGTGCACCAAGTGAGGACAACCCAGTGCCAGAGGATACGGTCGCCTCTGGGTCAACCCCATGAAACGTGCCAAATTTATCAAAATATTCCTCATCGTCATCTTCATTTGCATCTGGTAATTCTGGTGGCTGGATGTCCAATGGTGACATACCAGTTCCTGCACTCACACCACCGCCAATCACATCCAGGTTCCGAGCAAAGTAATTGTACTTCTTGTCTGTTGTGCTAAAAGGCTTACTCGAGGCGGTCTCAGCCTCCTTCACTTGTTTGAATGGCTCGGCAGGTTTCTGCATTGTTAGAGTACCAAAGTTTGTCAGGTCTGACTCATTTTTGGAGGAGTTTAAAGCCCAGTCTGCTGGCTTAGAACTTGTCCATCTGTTTTCCACTGGCTTTTCTACAGGATTGGTGAGTGACACTGGGGGAGAACTAAAGTCTGCCCAGTTTGTTGAGGCATCGCTTTCTGTAAACCCACCCCAATCCTCGGCATCATCATCAGCTGGGAACAACTCCTTCTGTTTTACACTTGCAGCTGTCTTTGCTACCCCAAACAAATCATCAGGAGTGGGATTGTTCAGCAATGATGGCCCCTTGTCCAAAGCAGGGGATATATTAAGGGCAGAATACTTATCCACCACAGCAGGGAGTGAGGGGACATCTTTGTCGCTCACATCTCTAATGCTGCTGAATTCAGCCCAGTCCTGGTCATCATCTTTTTTATTAGCCTCCTCTGCTTTTTGTTTTTCCAATGCTTCTGCAGCTTCCTTTTCTTTATACAGCTTGTTATCGGCTACCAGTGCCTTCAGCGCTGACAGTTTATCAAGGCCCCCGGATGCACTCGGTGCCCCGCTTGCTGTGCTTGCTGCTGGAGCCTGCTGGAAGTCTGCAAAGCCATCGGTGGCCGACGCTGACCCAAAATCAGCAAACTCCTCGGAAGATTGTCCCATGAAGGCAGCGACATCAGGCTGGGTGGTGACGGTTGGTGGTGCAATGCTTAGGGGTGGCTGTAAGCTTGGTAATGAGTCTTTGCTGATGTCTGCTGATGCTGTGGCAGTTGGGAATAAGTCTGGATTGGTCTTGGGTCCAGTATCTAAAATAAAGGGTATTTGCAATGCATAATTCTGAATGTATCTTCCTCTTCGTTGTATGTAGAATTTGAATGGATATGAAGAGTCTATGTGAGGAATTACTTAACAGAACATGTTTGATTACAGTATCACAATTACAATATCACATTAATATTCATGATCTCCGCTACGCAAGAGGTGAGAAACAAATTATATCCCATATCATATCTCCAGTACCTTCATCATTTTGCAGAACCTACTCACCCTGACCAATATGTTTAAACGCGCTGTACTTGTCCTCGTCCCCGATCAGTGGTTCGGGGCTCACTATGGAGGATACTGTGGAATTACCCACTGGAGGACCAAGGCTGGCAGGTGACGCACCAGGCAGGGACACGGTCCTGCAGTTAGACATGTATTTATATTAGGGCACTGACAAGATCTTTTTCATCCCTTCACAAAATCCCCAAAGGCTCCTAAATTTCTAGATTTGTTTAACTCTACCATCAGTGAAGAGGTATCCTGGGGGTACTTTGGCAGGACAGATGATCCTTGCTGCATCGCAGAACAATGATCCGAGATTAAGCTAGTCTTCCAAAATGTGTATCATTATCCAGCAATGTTCTTTGTTCGTACTTAAGATTTTGTTGTGGTGTTGTTCTTACATAAATTTCATTGACATATACTTACGCACTAACAGGAGATGCTGCTGTGAAGTCGCCAAATGAGTCTGAGGGCTGAACTCCACTGGCACGGGCATCTTGGAATTCCTGGAAGTCCTCAAATTCATCATCATTAGCCGCTGTCCCTCCTCCCGGTGCCGCGGGTGCTGGACCTGGCATAGCGGGCTGACTGGTTGCGCCCCCTTGTGTCTGTGGGAATTGCTGTGTCGAGGGAGGCTGGGTGCCAGATGCTGGGTCAGCTGCTGGGGTGGCCTGTCCCAAGTTTGGGATGGGTGGGCCAGGCAGCCGATGTAAGATGTCTATGCTTGGCAATGCCATGTTGTTCTGTGGAATGAAATGAGGCTGGGGATTACGGAGTTCTTCAAATTTATAACAGATTTTCTGGTCATCCGTTTTCATTGAATTCTAAACAAAAAGCAATAGAAATATTTAGTCTTTCTGGCGTTCACTGTTTACAACTTTTACTTGGGTTGACAGGAATAACACAATACTAACCTGTGCTACAGCAATAAGAGCAAGGACTGCACACAGCTCATGAGGCAGCAGTTGGCCTGGCATTGTCTTATTGGCCATTGCCCATATGGCGCCGAGTACCTCCCGCGGTAACCCACTACGCACCAGGATCGGATATACAAGGTCCGTCTGTATACGCCCCTCTCTGTGCAAAAGAGAAATACATTATCATCTCATCAGCCAATCAGAAATTACTTAAATTAGATTTTACAAATCACATTTGTACTGCATATGATACAATGGTACACCCTATAAGGCTGGCAAAAAGTTAGGGGTATACTTATAAGTGAAAAGTTTTAACTAAAAAAAAAAAACAGTATAAAAATAGCTGCTGGTGTGCCTTATATGATGGGTGCCAGTTGGGGGTACCCAGGAGTGCGCCTTATAACCAGATGCACTTTATACATGGGGTACTACTGTAGTTAGATATGTGTATAAGCTAATCAGGATGTTTTAAATGAACAAAGAAGAATTTCTGTGGCATATTAAGCCCTTGAAGAGCAGGTCAACACTATCTGTTACGTGCTATATAGTTATGTGCATATTATACTGACCTAAGGGAGGCTTGTAGCACCATGGTGTAAATGTCTGGTAGTGGCATCTCACCCATACACCACACTGGCAGGCTCTGACCTCCCGCTGCCACTGCACCTGGGCCTGGCTGACCTTGAGGTACCTGACCTTGACCTTGAGGAGGCTGACCTTGGTCTGTTTGACCTTGAGGGTTCGCTGGTTGTCCAGTGGGCTGCGCTGGAGGCTGAGGCTGGGGCATCGGTGGTTCTGGAGCTGTGATGGAAGTTAACTTCATTCAGATGAGTTCTCAATTGAAATATGAAATTCAAGCTTATTACACTTCTATCATGACTTCAGCTTAAAACTGAAATAGAAGGGAATAGTCCACAGAAACCTTTTATTTCATGAATATGCAAATCATGCATGGCTTTGTACCCAAAGAGGGGCAAAGATGTTCTATAGGAAGCACGCATGGGAATCAAACTCTTAACTCTAGCACTAAGAAGATTAATGGTCATCAGAGTTACTATACAGCACACTCAAAACAAAGGATAAAACGTTGGAAGGTAAAGTCATTCATTCATCTGAAGCATAGACTCTCAAGGATTCAATGTGTTGAAATGATACTTCTGGCATGGTTACCTGGAAGCACGAAGAGTTCAGACAGTTTCCCTGTATCACCGTCCCAGGCACGAGCATTCTGACTGGGCTGGTACGTTACCGTGCGAACCTGTTTTGGTGCATCTTTGACCAGGGTTCGTTTGTGGAAGGTGCGGGCCTTCTGTGGTGCTGTAAGGTCACAGCTCGCGAACATCATCTTCTCAAGGTCTAGGTAAGCAGCAAGGTCATTCAAGGATTCAAGGTCAACCAAACAAAGCCAAACATGCATCATATGTCTTTCTTTACAAGTTTATATCGGAATTAACCAAGGTCAGTCATGGTCATATCTGAAAGCAGTCAATGTCATGTCTGGAAGCAGCCAATGTCATCAGACCTCAACTAAGGTCCTTTGTGTTGAAAGCTTCGTAAGTCTACATAACAAAGTGTTGTCATTCTCAAGTAAAAATACATTGCTCAAGGTCAGTCACTCGCTGTGAAGACCACTGATGGCAAGGATGGACAGAAAGCAAAAAGGAGCAAGTCACTCGCTGCCTGTCGAGACACACACCATGCACCCCATGTCACAGCACAGTTGACTCGCTAAGTTTTACACACAGTCTTTTACTATTCTGGTGAGGAGTTGTAATTTGACAAGGCAGGTCATCCCAATGCTTTATTCAGTAAACATTCAAAACTTTTGCAAAGAAAACCTTATGATTATATTAATATATCTAACTCCCAACCACGCTATTCAATGTTAATAGGAAAAGTGATATCACACCATAATTTACTGTGCTTTGTTCATATTAATTCTTAAGTCTATGGTTATAATAGAATGCACCAATACCATGAGCTTTTCTTTTTTGTCTTAAGTATCTGAATACCATATTCTTTGACTAGAGGGAGTGTGACTTATACCCTTTTTTTCCTCTTTGGGAAGCTGTGCGACAACCCCGTCAGATGAGATGGGAGGGGTCTGCCTGGCAGGTGGGGTCTGCGAGGCAGGCGGAGTCATCGACTTAGGTGGAGTGTTCACTGGTGTGTTCTTTGGCTGGGCCAGGTTTGGCACTTGAGAGGTGGAATTTGGCTGTTGTAATGAAGAAGGGGGTGTTTGATTGGTTGACGGCTTGGTGGATTGCAATGTTGGTACTGATTGGCCAAAGTCTGGTGTTACTGATGGTCCTTGCATGAAGTCGCCAAAGCCATCATCGTCATCAACAGGAGTTGGAGCTAGAAAAGTAGAAATCATTTAGAGAGTCTGCAGTTAAAACAAGAAGTTCTAAGTCAGTTTACAATCTAGCGGTGTTTCTCTTAATCTGTGAGGAATGGTCAATTTAGATAAAAGGCATTGGTCAATAAATCCCGACAAATCATCTGGGTTCAAAAATGATGAATAGAATAAGGTCAGTTTTATTTCTCTGTAGCAGTCAGAAACTGGTTTACTTCAACCTACTATGTTAAAGATTCTTTATCGAGAAGTAGGTTACTGGGTAGTATTTAAACAGCAAAGGATGATAATATTGATATGAAACCTCCGTTACATTACCTGTAGGTGCAGCTTGCTGTAGAGTGGGACCACTCAGTTTCTGTTGTTTTACATCAGGCCCAATTATGTGTTTAATGAGTGAGTCAGCATCCATCTTCCTCCCTCCTATAGCGGAGAACTCCTTCAGTCTCTTCTGCTGGTCCTGGAACATGCGCGCCTTGTGTTCTGCCTCAACTCGGCGCTGCTGCTCAGCAAGCTGTTTGGCTTGTCTTGCTGCTAGCTTCCTAAATACATGGAGAGTAGAAGATAAGAGTTACAGTCAGCAGTCCCAGGCTATCTTGAAGCCCCAGGTTTATTCTGCTTTCAGAGGTCCACTACACGTAAATCTCGTGAGTAAGCCATGGTTTCTATGCAAACCAGAGGCTTACAGCGGCTCGTAAGAATGGCGGAGCTAAGCCTAAAATTTTCAAACTCTTTGTGCAGCTTATAGCTTCTCCTAAAATTGAAGGCGTGGCTTTTACACATGCGTTTAGCAGATTCGGTTGGCACTAGACTTTCTCCACAGCTGATATTTTTAATTTTTAAGTTTGGCACGTAGGAAAACATATAGCCCAGGCCCAGCAGACAATCATTTAAAATAAAAACAAAGAAAAAAAATCAGTTTTGTATGTCCTCTAGTTTCTGTATTATTGGCAGTAGCGAAGAAGGGAAGTGCTAAAACTTACTCTGACTTGGCCTTGTACTCCTGTGCCATCTTTGGTGTGTAGGGGGGAGGAACAAAGTTCTGTCCCGGGACGGCGCCTTGCGGGAACCCAGCTGCCACATACTGCCCACCCTAATAACAAGACCGGCACATATTTAACAACAGTTTATAGACATTGAAATAGTGACAACACCACAGTAACTGTTACAGCTTTAATGCACTTACAGATTATTGAAACTTATAAAGCCAAATGGCTTTTTTTATTCAAATCTAAAGCAATTAAATAGGTTGACTACATTGATAGTAGAGTTAACTATTTGAGCGACTTATCGAGAAAGCAGAGCGTTAACATACAAGGCCAGATGATTTATCACTGTATAGACACATTTAAATAGTCTATGGACACTATACATACCCTAATCATCTACATCTAAATGTAAAATGCATAGAAAATACATGTACTATATAAAAAGGAGTACAGAATTAGTACATGAGAACTTAGTAGTAAATAATCTCTAACTTTGTAAATCTGTTGTTCTTTCCCCTGATAATAGATAAGATCATTGACTTAGAGCTAACACAGTAAAGCTAATATCTATGATTGACTGGCAGCATTTGGCAAAGCCTATCAATACTATCTATGGATATTGCAGCTCACATCAGGTGCTACATTGGCAACCATTGCTGGTGCAACCTAGGGTTATTGCAAGACGCCATAGTGAAATAAACCCTACTTTTCTGATCATTATTGCCAGACATCCACTGTTGTGATTTAGGAGCATGTGAGTGGAGACATATCTGATGTTCCACCTGTGGATATATTACTGGAACCGCAGACATCAGTGCTGTAGTGACAGTGCAATGTCTGAGCCTTCTAGTGGGAATCATCTTAATTTAGTAGATGCAACTCTGCTTGCATGACCAAAGTCAAGCCAATAACGCAGCAGTGGGTCACCCCGTGATTAAGGTACACTTTACAGGGCCCAGTTTCATGTAACACTGCGAATACACCATCTGCAGAACACCTAACTTGCGGCACGCACACATTTTATCACAGCCAACGCAACAGGTCTGCTGGTCATTGACAATAGTGTCTGTGTGCGAAATCTCAGCTAGGGTGATTTAAGAATTTCTATTGTGTTTTTTTTCTTAAGTGTTACATGTGTTACTCAAGGTTTCTACATGGAAAAGGCAGCAAATTTGCAGGGTTTATACCCCGACTGTCTTTCCTTAACAGAGCATGCAACTTGAAGGGAGAGGCAAAAAACAGAACACGTCATCGATTTGGGTACACCAAATCAATACTTCATGGGAGATTCCTTTTCAAGCAAGCCGGAAAAGCATTTTCCTTTTACCATTATAAGCTGCACTGGACACCACAGAACATTCCCACCACAGGAAATAGGCTCACAACAGTCCAACACAGAAACAAAGAAAAGTTCTGATAGAATATTTGAGATCAAACAGCATAGGCCAACTCAATGAAAATCCTTCACAGAGGCAACATCAGCATTTATCGAGGATATGCTCGTCCTTTAACTCCAATATATTCCTTAGCAATAACTCATCCCAAATATACGCAATGCATATACATACTACCGGATATTGGATAATCAATAGATACTTGCTATTTACCCTAGACATTAGTGATTACTTTTTACATAGATATACCCCAGTTCATGAGATCACGTATGATTATGCTCTAGACACCACCGTTTGTGTCATTCACTTAGGTCGTTAGGGTGATTTTGTCATGCTAAACATAATTTTCTTATTTCCTCTCTTTTGTGAAATTCAAACATTATTTCTATATACGTCTATTAAAAATAATCAAACATGCGAAGTATATTTTTCTACTCTAATAACTAGTATAATGTCCATCTTTTGTCTACTTAATTATCAAATCTTTACCCATCATATCTAGTTTCGTATGTGCAAATCATCGAAGCATGACAAACTGTGGTTTAAGGACAACAATGAATCTAAACTAGTGTTTGGTCATACTTGATATTCTACATAAGGGAAAATTGATAAGTACCCGGCAATCAAGAGGGTAAAGTCAAGTTGATTCCGGAATTAGTTTGACCGCAGAGGAATGTGGTGTGACCAAACACACACTGCTATTTGTTTTATTCCGCCCCCCAGATGAAGTGAGAGCATTCAAATCATTTTGAATTCTATATTCGCAACTAGGTGCGCATTCTCCATGACTTTTGGTAATCATAGACCCAAATCGAGTCGATGGAAGTATGTTCTAGGGGTGGAATAAGGACACCATGGGTAGTCTTACGCCTAAGTACAAAGTCTGATTAAGTAAGGCGGATTCTTATATCCTGCCTTGAACAATAGAAAAATAACAATTCGTACCCAATTCCAGCCCTGAATGCAATGCGAAGAGAATGACTTCAACACAGTGATATAGTGCAGGAAATGGAATATACTTTAAAAAGTTCCTGATAGATATAAGAGAAAAGATCAAAACGTCATTCTATCTGTTAAATACTCTAATCCTTCTTGATTTTCTTTTAGTTGTAATGAATGTTACTTTTATAGGTATATTTACTTCGATGATTAAAATTCCTAAATCTTATATATCCCTCATAAGAATAGGTGTGCAATATATCGGGTCCAAGCAATGGACTATTACTTTCAAGGATAGCTCAACATTTCAATCGTATATGCTCGTTTGTTGACACAATGTAGCAAATGAAAGTCGCTTTTGCGAGTAACTCGCCAGTAGGGATCAGCATGACGCATCAATGAAGCACTGGTGAGTTACTCGCTGGATGACAAAGAACACAGATCCTTGAGGAATTATGATGTCACTGAGTTAACTCTGATATGGTGAATTAATGAACACGTAAATTTGTACCAGAATTCCTTTATATAATTAGGTTATTGCCATACCTAAAGCGAGTCAAAATCATGCAAAGATTGTTGAGAGTTGAAAGTCTAATAACTGTCTGTGTTTGATAATCATACTTATCCGAAATGGAAGGACTTTTGCACATTGAAAATGAACTTTAAATTCACAAGAAACATGCTAAAAAGTATACAGACTTAAAATTAACTCAAGTATAATAGATACATAAAATAGCTGTAATTGTTTGGGTAAATAACCAACACTGACATTAAATCATATGGTATCTTATAAATTGTAAAGTAGGCCTTGTATATTGCATGCAATCAAATAACTTTCTAGTGAATACACAGTGTAGAAGCTTAACTAAGACGTTGGGTGCTTCAAATCTATACTTGTCATCAAAGTGATGAATACCTAGGATTCTTTCATATAGATTATCAACGTGCTGTCTATGAATCATGTTACACTACTGAACAATTGTTTTTAAACCCTTCCATGGCTGCATCGTACTTGGATGTACCATGGACTTTGGTTTTCATCATGAATAAATTTATGCGTCCCGGGTAAATAACAGTTGCCAGGGTACCAGTCGTGCATCATGCAGTTCATTCGCTCTGAAAGGGTTATCATGATGCACCAATGCAGCATCGGCCGGTTTACTCGCTGGTGCTGAATTGGTGCATCGGGATGACACACAATTTTGAACCGCGGAGCACTTTGTGGTCCAAAAAGGGTTAAAAGTGGCACTGATTGAAACACTGATAGTTCATTGAAAATGATATATGACAAACGCAAGAAATGTGGACATACAGGTTATATCACGTGTTTTTGCCTTTTACTCACTACCTATGTGAGCAGACGTGCTGGGCCCATCAAATACAAGTGGACTTTCACATGTATACTGTTAGCACATTATGAAAGTCAAATCATTTATGAGTCAAAGTAATTAACCCTATAAAGATTTTATGATTCCTTAGTCATCATCATGCACCAATCGAGTGTGGGCGAGAAACTTGCTAGCACTTAATTGATGCATTGTGTGAATCATTCAGAACTGGATGACTAGCACTGGTTAATGCCAGGACTATATTGACACATTAAAGATGATGTCATATCATTTAAAAGTTCTATCCTACCCTTAAAGGGTTAATATCCACTACCTATAACCTGACAATGCAATAACACAAGAGGCCAGATGCAGAAAGCAAATAGCCGAGATGAAGCCTTACTTGTAACATGTACATGCCCATGGGCATCTGAAAAGGAAATGGTACAGTATGGAAAACTGTGTTAGTAAAAGATGGTTAAGACCCACACGTTGTATGGCTTTCATAATTCAATCACAACTACATGTACACTACCAGGAAGTTCTGTCAGTGAGCCTCAAGTAAACGAGTCACAAATACAACTGGAATGCTCTTCCTTTTTCAGATAATCTATGCTTAATTCAAGAGCAGCGAAATTAACCATAAACTCTTACACAGTCCAGCTTTGTTTTTGCGAAGTTTAGCAGAGCCTCCTTTAGATAACAGTTGTAAATTAGATACATTAGTGAGAATTCCTTAACTTATGCTCAGAAGAAAGAATATTTACATCAAACTGTCAGTTCAGAAGTTCACTAAACGGTTAGCCCTATAAGGGCCGCTAATTCAGTAGTGCATTATGACCTTTGTTCGGCATGATGTGCCAATGAAGTGCTTGCAAGTCTGCGAGCCAGCATTTCATTGGAGGATCATGCCGATCCCCTCGGGGTGTATCGACCCTGTAGGATCGGCATGATGTTTGAATGTAGCCTTGGTAAGTTAATCGCTCGGGCTACATACATGCATCAACAAATGTGGCAAGGACCACGGATAGGAGTTGCGCTCATAGATCATGGCAACATCGCTAGCCACTGCGAGTGACGTCACTGAGGCAGCATGACGTCACCAATGACGTCATAGGTGACAGGGAGAAAACCGAGAACATTATGGAGTTGCTATGGTCGCTACGCTCCCGGCCGCTGACGCGGCTTGCAACTCCAAAAAATGACCAGTGGGCATGATGCATTAATGCATTAGCAGTCCTTGAAGGGTTAGGGCAGCATAATAAACTTTGTCCAAATGTTGTCACGATGCAGGAATGCAGCACTGGCGGCTCGCAAGTGCTGCAGCCATGCATCATGCAGGAGCTACAGGATAAATTCCTTCTGCAGGCTCGACATGATGCACCAATGCAGTGCTGGCGAGTTACTTGCCAACCAAGGTGCTACAGTCATGCATAATTCAACAAGGAACCAGAGGGGAATTCAATAGGCGGATGGTTGGCAAGCGGCACTCACAGTGTGCAACCTTGCTTCTTTAGCTAGACTGCTAGACCATTCAGGAAAAGGTGCACACCGATTGCTAATGATGCTGCCTATTGAATACCCCTTTGAACGTGGAGGGATTATGCAGCCCTTATGGGCTAAGTATTTTATAGTTGGGTCTACCCTATCAAGTCTCACACCACCAATCTCATATTAGAGACCTACATACAAACTTACTTCAGATTCAACAGTCTCAATTAAGTCCTTATCTTCCTGAAAATCAAAGTTCAATCCTGTCATGCAGAAAAAAAGTTTAACTCTAGTTAAACAAAAACAGCTACCCTTTCTAACATTTTGAGCCGTTTGCCTTTTGCAAGAAATATACATAAAAGGAATTTAAGTTGGGGGCGGATCCAGGGGGGGGGCTAGGGGGCACTAGCATTGGCAAAACGTGATAAATTAGTCAATTTTGAAGGACGTAGGTTGGTGGTGTACTTTTCTTACAAAAAGACACCTACATCGTCCTTAAATGTGAGGTATAGTCCATATAGTCACATCTCGAAAAAAAATTCCACCCATCCTACCCCAGGAAAAAAAGGGTCCATACTGACTTTTTATAAACCAATCCTTCTTACTATCGCCTGATATGAGGAAGACACACATCTCCGATTTCACACCAAGGGGGGTGGTGTTTGTGTTTGGTTGCTGTCTGGACAACACATGAAAATCAATTGTGAAGTCTAAAGATGAGATGAAGTTAACCTCCTTTGCCATGAGTGCATTATCCATCTAGATAATGCACGGTCAAACAGCCAATCAGAACGCAGTATTCAGGATAATGCACTCTGACTTCGCCCAGCAGTGTTATGTCAAGAAATACACTGACATCCCTTAGTCTTGTCATACTGGGTGCGACAGCATGATCTTTTGCACTGGGGCCATCCATGAATGACATCATGCCAAATTTTACCATTTTTGACCCCCCCCCCCACGTCCTGTTTTTGCAAACTTTATAATGCTGAAGGTATTATGGAGAATCTATCCTGCCATGCCGGGCCTGACCCCATCCTCTTCCCCCTCCAGCATGACGTCATTTGTGGATGACCCCAATTTCACAGATTTGAAGAGTCCATTTAGATGATGAGAAGCTTGAATTCCCAAAGTAACTTGAGACTCTCTCTCACCTGCTGTTGCTGTTGCTGCATCTGACCTGGGAACATTTGCTGCTGCGGAAATTGCTGACCAGGCATTGGGCCCTGTGGCATGGCCCCGTGCTGCATCCTACCAGACTGCTGACCCATCAACCCCTGCTGCTGTGCCATCTGCTGCTGTTGTGCCATCTGCTGTTGCTGTGCCATCTGTTGTTGTTGCACCATCTGCTGTTGCTGTGCCATCTGCTGTTGCTGCATCATGGCAAACTGCTGCTGTTGCATCATATTGAGCTGGTTCTGTGTGTATCCTCCAGGCTGACCTATGGCAGATAATCATAATATGACATACCCTAACAGCTTCTATGCTAGGTATTACAGTAGGTAGATGACTGTACAGCGGCTCGTGTTCACATGTCGCCACGACGGATTGGTACCATGTACCAGTGTGATTCTGATAATGCTTGCTTACGTTTGCTGGTACATATTGGTGTTTAACAAATATCGAACTACACCCATCCACAGATCACTATTGAGAGATAAAACTAGCAAGAAATGATCTTGGCATACCCGTGTACAAATCTTCCAAGAGTTTTTTTTACTTCACTGAAATATTGATTTAACAAATATGGTTGAGATATATTACTATTGTGTAAATGCACATTAGTTTATACTTACTTTGGCCTTGCGGACCCATCTGTCCAAAGCCCATCTGACTGTAGAAGAGAAAATGTAAACGAATCAAAGTTGGCGATGCACCAAGATATACTGAACTGATCTGCAGTCTACACTCGTTAACAGTATAAATAAAAAATTGAACGCGTGCAATGCACGACTGGCCCAGGTCTTCCACTACATACCGTAGGGGACTGTCAATATAGTGACAGCCGTCAATGGTTAAGGCTATGGAGAATGCACCCATTATCGCTCACATTTTTCATTGGCGAATAACTCCTCTCTTGGCGAGTAAAGCATTGCAGAATGCCAGGTGGGCTTGAATAAGGATCCATATTAACCATTGAAATGCATGAGAGACTGTAATTCTCCTCCATTTTGTTATAATCCAGCAGTTCCATTGGCACCGTGAGTCGATCGTCTCGCTGTCCGCCATTTTGAATTTCGATTTTCTCTGCGCATGCGGGATCCCTTCTTGCCGGAAGTAGCATTGTCGACGGAGAAATGATATATTCTATCGATTTAACTTGAAATTAATGGCTTTTTGAATATAATCCATACATCTTTGGCAATATATATCAAATTTAATCAAATATATCCCCTCAATTTACTGTTAAAAAAAATAAAATCTGACAACCGGTTACTCTGCGCGCATGCGTCAAGTCTCCAGACCGGAAGTGAGGCGGTCGACATAACAAAATTATGGTGGTCCGGTTTACACACTCATATACCAATGGTCTTAACATGTCCTGGGCCGACAATTCCACCTTACCTGCTGAAAAAAAGCGTCTTAATTGCCCTATTCCCATAGGAGTCAATGTGTTAGTTTGACCCCCTGTTGACCCCCGAAATGGACCGCCCAATGCAATCCTATGGGGCCTCGTTTTCGTGAGAAAAAAGTTCAAACATTTCAGATATTTTCTACAGCTTTTTTCATAGCTAGAGAGCTAGAGAATTTTTTTCCAGGAATTGTGCATGTGCATTGAAAGACTACATCCTAAAGAATATGTTTCCATGATTTTTTGTTTAATTATCCCCCAATTTCGATGAGCAATTCCCATCTAAAGTTCCAATTCATGACCGTCAGTTTTTGACCAAAAAGGCACCGCCAATGACCCAGGAGGACCTGGGCCAAAAAATCATATACAAGTAATACAAACAATTAGATTTGTTAAAGCTGGATATACCGGGTAAGTTTCCACTGGCCTTACTGGGCACATTATACTAAAAAAAAATCTTGTGTCCCAGGTATTAGCCACGGGGATCTGTCAAGCCTTTGCAAGCTTACATGCACATACTACAAGAAATCAACTGCGATGGGATCCAGCGCCGCAGGGTAGTTCAAAATACAGCATACCATGCAGCCAATATGCGATATGTATTATCGGAAGCTGGCATTACTTTAATTATTGGACGTCTGTTTAGCAGACTCTTCCAACCCTTGAAGATGCTTTTTTTTTTATTATATATTCTTTACATAGGGCAGCAGTATCTGTGACCAGACTTCCCATAATTTTTGAGCAAGATGTCAACTGAAGGGATATCATGATTAGTCAAATATCTCAATTCAGCCTCATAATTCTGCCAAAGTTGTACATTTGCGCAGTTGGGGAAAATCCAAGCTAGATCACAAAATTGGATCCATTTTAAACAGATTTGAGATCTTTGTTCAGTCATAATTTCCCTTTAAACTGATTCACCCATTGCTCATAAGGGAGTGATAATTTTTTAACAACGGGGGGGGGGGGGGGTTGAGGGGGGCGGCAGAATCTTTTTCGAACCCTTGACCAGGGGTAGACGGTCAAAATAATTTCATCTGTTTTCAGCGAAAAAGCCAGCACGTTACTATAGGTTAAAGGGGTGCATTCTCATACGGTTTTGGGTCCTTCGGGGGAGGGGTCAAAAATAGGGGGGCCAGAAATTAACAAAAATATCATATACGATTTTGGGTCCTTTGTGGGAGGGGTCAAAAATAGGGGGCCAGAAATTTTTTCGCGCGTCCTCGCACAAACCCACCAGTCCCCCCTCCCGTTGTTAAAAAATGATCACTCCCTAAGAAAAAAAAATGCATACGGTAGTCATAAGAGGCCTCATAAGATAAAGTATGTATTGAGTGACAGGCATGGTTAAGACTTAAGACAATATCTATCAACAGGGGGATGGTGGGTTTGAGGGGGTTTGATGGTGGGTTTGAAATGTTGACTGCCGCCGAGGGGGCGTAAATTTTATTCGCACGTCTGCACGAAAACCCAATTAATAAAAAATGACCACTCCCTATATATAAGTATAAGTGACTAAAATTGACTTGGACAGATGTTGTGCAACAGTAGGCAAATCGACAGATGAAGATTTTCTCATACAATTTTATTTTATGAGCACTCTTTTTTTGATATTGTGTTGTCAGACTGCTGTCGAGCCTAAAGGTGGGGGGCATAAATTTTTTTTCGTATGAAAGCTCACAACCCCCCACACCATGTTGACAAATGACCACTCCCTTACTTAGTGAGGATACCGTATTCGACCTAATTAGCTGACTGTGCACTTAAAAAATATCTAAAATGTATGTCCAGTAGTTAAGAGTGCTTAAAAATCCGAAAAGTTTTGGTATTTTCTAGTTTAAAATCTGACCAAAAAGAGGGGATGTGCGCTTATTAGGATATGTGTGCTAATTAGGTCGAATACGGTAATTGTTTCCTTGATTCTTGAAGAATGGGTGCATTCACTGAGTCAGACACAGACCAGGGCCAGGGGGCCATCCACAAATGACGTCATACAAAATTTGACCTTTTTTGACTCATGTTTTTTGCCAATTTGGAATGCTGCAGGTATATGGAAAATTAATTCTGTCATGCCGGGCCTGACCCCCCTTCCCCCTCCAGCATGACGTCATTTGTGGATGGCCCCCAGGGTGACTGGTGAGTCTCAATCTCAGAGACAAACTCAGACTGCCTAGCCCTAGTCTAGACTAGTATATAGTACGCCGGTACTTTGTCTTGAATAGCTTAGCTAGGCACTGACGTAACTCCCGTTCGCGGTTCTGGCCGCCACAGCCACTCATAGTGTGATTAACCCTTTGAGGGAATATCAAGACAATTAGGGTGTCATATTAACGGGCTTGATGAGATCTATCACATGCATATAAGTTATCAATGATTGGTTGAGAAAAAAATAAGGGTTTGGTCAAGTGAAATTAAAGCCCAACTTTGGAGGCATTTTATTGTATGAAGATCAAGTTGCTCATAAAAATAACTAGTTTGCACGTGTTCTATGGTTAGAAATGTTATAGAATATGCCTTAACATTTCCATTTAGACATGGACCACTATGTTTTATAAGCAACCCCAACATCCTCACCTACAAGCTCTGAGAGGGGTAGGCTGGGACCACCTCCCACACCTCCCACCCCCCCACACCCCCACTGCACCACTACTCTAGCCTAGGTCCTTCACTCCAGGGGCTACATGGTTTTTCTTCTGTAGTACTGACCAGTAGGTCCTTTTAGTGAACATCTTAAGAGAGGACTGACTAGCAGGATTTCTCTATGAAGTAGAGGGGAGGCCAGTACACAAACAGGGGACTTCTTCTGAGAGAGAGGGTGATGCAGAGGCAGAGGACTTCTCAACAGCACATGGGGGCTAGGTGTGAACCCATCTAGTCAGGTGAATACCCCACCAGGCCAAGTGACTAAGAGGGCATCTCTGACTAAAAGGACATCACCAGACTTTCAAATAAAGCTTTGGCAATGAGTCATTGTAGAGTGTCTTTTGACATATGATAGTTATATATCATCACCTTGCCTCTTGATTTGAAATGTCAGTTTTACTTACACAAATAAATGTGATAAATCTTCATGTTAACTGCTTATCTACTTTTTCTATCCTAGAGTTTTTAAAATGGAAGGCAATAGTTGAACAGGGCGAAACATGATAATTGGAAATGGTGCCCTGTATTTTAAGATAAACACTATATTTTGCTTTTTAAAACTCATGATCCACCTGATTAATATCAAGCGATTGTATCCTCCCATGGCTGATAATTGTAAAAGCTTCAATATGTTAAGATATTGTTGGCCAATAAACGCTTTTCAAACTCAAAAACTTTGCTGACCAAGGATATTCCATAACTAAAGATATTAAATTTTTTTCAACGGAATTAGTCATTTATCTAATTTCGCAATATTGACCTTTGACCTTAAAATGACCTTGACCTTAGACAAGGTCACCATATGCAAGGTCTTTTGGTGAGCTTAGACCCATTCTTTATCTCAAATTTCTAGTCTTGATATATAATGAGATGTGTCAATTTTACTCCAATCTCATAACATTGACCTTAGAATGACCTTGACCTTGGGCAAGGTCACCACATGCCTGTTCACACTAATCACTGAAAAAGCCTTCAACTATGTTTTATATCAAGTTTCTAGCTTTAGTTTTTCATAGGAAGTAGTCATTTACCTAATTTCACAACATTGACCTTTGACCTTAAAATGACCTTGACCTTGTCCAAGGTCACCACATGCACAATCACATCCGCCTCGTGATGACCTTCGATCTACTTTTTATATCATAATTCTAGCTGTAATAGTTCATGAGAAATGGGCATTTAACTGATTAAATGACTCCTGATGCCAGCTAGAATGATCACGAAATCTGGATCACAATTAAAATCTTAACAATGGTTAATTGTGGCAGAACGATAGACAGAATTTCAGATCTTTGAATGGCCATAACTTTGCTTCAAATTAACATAAAGACTTCATTCAAAAAGCAAAATCAATCAGTTTTGTGAGATCTATCCATAGATCATTAGCTAGAGTACATAGAACCAAGTCCTAAAAATTAGGTAAGTGCCTAGCTTAGCCTTAGACTCTAACTTAGAGTGTACACACACCAACATAATTACTCATTATCAAATGTTAGCTATGGCGTGTGTGCTGCGTTGTCAACATGTAGCCTCACTTCGTCAGAAGCCTTGCCTGCCCTGCTGCCGGACTTAGCTGGTTTGATTTAGTTGGATCGGCGCCCAACTCACATGATTTTTATCAATTCCATTTGTAAATGTACAAACCAAACAAAGTATTTGCCACTTCCGGTTCTAATGCATGGCACCACTGTCAGTCTCATCTACGGTACATGTACAGGGGTCACTGAGACCCTAAAACATAGTGTCATTAGGGAGTGATCATTTTTTAACAACAGGGGGGGGGCTGGTGGGTTTGAGGGGGGGTCAGAATTTTTTCAACCCCTTGATGGGGGGGGGGGCAAATATTTTCAACCCCTCTGATGGGGGGGGGGTCAAAATAATTTCACCTGTTTTCAGTGGAAAACCCCACGCATTACTAAAGGTTAAAAGGGCACGTCCGCACACGATTTTTGTCCCTTGGGGGGGGGTCAAAACATTTTACCCTGTCACGAGGGGGGGTCGAAATCTTTTTCGCGGGTCCGTGTGCAAAACCATCAGCCCCCCCTGTTGTTAAAAAATGATTACTCCCTTAGGGTATCAGATCTGTGACTAGTTTGATTTATCATCCAATAGAATGACACCAACTATTCACTGCGGACCTCTCGGGGGTCAACTGGTACCCATCTTATAGGTGTTATCAGTAGAACTTGCTGGTAGCAAGCTCCAACAATGGCTGCGCCCATGGGACAACCTGCTACATTGGAAGGTAACTGGACACCTCGGAAGCAGGGATTCCTCGGAAGCAGACACCTTGGGAGCAGGGACACCTCGTAAGCAGAAATCTTGGAAGCAAATAAGTTTTCTAAATAATTGTTTAACCAATTTAAATATGATTCTATGGCGTAGGGACAGTATCATTAGGGTTGTTGTTTTTCAAATTCTATAAGAACAGAAGGATATTATTATGGTTTTATCTGCTTCCGAGATGTCTGCTTCCGAGGTGTCCAGTATTCGCCTAGCCTACCCTATGATAGTCATGGGTGGCCGTTCTCAGACCGACTGCGATGTATTGGCTTTTTTTTAAAATCAAAATGGCCGCCATCAAATTTTTCACTGCAGATTTCATTAGAAATGTGACCAACACACTTGATTAAAGTGTCTAATCAGTTCTAATTTGGTGCAACCTGCACAGGTGAGACATAAATCTATCCAAACATGTATCACTTCATGTCTAAAGACAATGTTTTCAATGCAGCCCAGCCTTTTTAAAATTCTCCCCTTAAAATGAATGGGGTTTTGTAGCCCTACAAAAGTAGGGCTACAAGAGTGGCTAACCCTATAATGGCCTATGCTATTCCCATAGCATAGGCATAGGCCATCATAGGGTAGCCTGTAGCCTACTGTAATCTCTCGCCTATAAGGCGCACCTCGCCTATAAGGCGCACCCCCAACTCAGGGAGGTCTGTTATAACGTATACTATAAGGCGCACCTCTGAGGACAGATTTTTGTTAATTTAGTACTGTTCTATTGTAAAAGATACCCCCTTATAAGGCGCACCCCAAACTCAAGGCAATTTACCTCCCACGTATAAGACCCAGCAGCATTTTGTTTGGCCTATAAGACGCGCCTTATACGCGGGAGATTACGGTAGTGTAGGCTAGGCTAGCCTACTACCTAGTCCTACTCCTAGGGCTGGCCTGGGCCGGGGATGGGGTAGCGAAGTCAGGCAAACCACAGGTTGCGTGAATTGTACCTGTCACTATGATACACAGATACTTTTGAAATGAGAATTTCTTAGCTCCTAATGATCAGAATTTTACATGGGTGGTATGTAGGAGTGTCATTGACATCCAATTTATTTCGATGTTGAATATCATTATTTTGGTCTCGATATTTCGATTATATCGATTATTCATAACCAGACTGAAATGACTAGTATATGAGCTTTTTAACAGTGAAGGAATTTCTCAGATACTCCAATTACAAGGTAAATTACAGCCATTTATATCTTCTCTTCATATTCAAATATTTTTTTGAATAATCCTATCGCAAATTACTATTTCATGTGGCCTTAGGTGATTAGACAACACACTTTTGACCATAACTTCGGTTCTAATAGGACTATTTACAAAATTCTTTCAGATTTAGAAAGCCTGATGTCTAGTTATTTAGAGTACAAATAATTGTATCGATATATTGGTTTTATCGATGCGATAATCGCGATTTCGTAAATCACGATGTATCGATTTGGTGGGTATCGATGACACTCCTAGTGGTATGGTTTAAAAGGGGAAGGCCTGATCTACATAATGGTGGCTAAATAACTATGTAATTCTTTCATTTCATCATGTTTATTGCTTTGGATGTTTGTGTAACATTTAGATTCTGTCAGCCTTCCCTGCACAAGTAGCTGGAACAGCCTTGGTCCTGCTTGCATAAGTCTATTGATAATGCTATATTTCATTATAGATAGAAATAATACAATATGATATTCAATTGGCCAACATGTAGACCCTCATTTTAAGGGGATTTTGATATTTATTTACTGATTATTAAGAGCAGGGCGGTCTCACAAACTTGCACAACTTTAGACCAATTTTCCTAAATAAATATTTGTTACAGAAGCTAACAGAACCCATAGGGCTATTCTACAACATGTTGTTCACCAGAATATCATCAGTTTATACACCTACAAGGCTGCGATTTTCTGCGATTTTAAATCTCCTGCATGTGTAATACCAGAAAATTCATGAAAAATTATTGAAAGTTCATATTTCAACTCAGTCTCAAAATTAGAAATACTTTTAAAGCTAGTAATTAACAGCCATCTAGATATGTTAATCTCCGATTTCTCAGCTTTAAGGTGGTGTCTTTGGTTAGTAGATTGACCTTTCCAATCAGAATCTATGAGTAATTGTGTAGGTGATGTCCAAATACCTCATGCGCAGTGCATGTTTAATGGTCGGTCTTATTAGTATATTTTGGCAAAGAAGTGGGGTGGAGAAATGACAGAAATATTTTCATATTTCCAAGAGATAAAGTGGCATATAAATGCTTCTAAAAGGGGTATCTACTCCATTCAAAAAGCTATGAACTACAAATTTTAAGCTCTTTCATTTGGTGTATGTTTTGGGTAATTCTGTTGAGGCCCGGATTTTTGCCTGACTTCGCTAGATGGGGGTGGTCACAAATGTGGTCAATTTCCTCAACACTAGCGGGACTATTATACTCTACAATGACTTACTTATATGTGATATGACACATTGGGAACTTACGAAATTAGTTCCACATTAAATTTAGTCAAAGGGCCTTCAAATTAATTGTTTTAATCATGCTTGTGAGCGAACGCACCTACCTTCTCGAGTCTGCCATATTGACAAGTAACACGGGTTTGTTTTCGTAAAAAAATGAAATCGGTCTCATTTAACATTACATAATATTACTTTTAGATTGCTAATGATAATCGAAATCAAAATCAATGTAGAAAATGAAGAAAGTGTTCTTTCTTATGAAACGACCCATATGTACAAATGGAATGCGAAACAATTATTAGAAAATGACCGTCATATTTTGATTCTGTCAAATTAAAATTACTTTCAAAGAAGACATGAAAAAACAGATTCTAGCAGATAGTCGAAGAAGTTTAATATTGGAAAATCCAGAGGCTTTGTTTTGCATCACACAAGGTAAGAATTTACAATGTTATTAATGTATTTAGTGAGGGATTTGATGTTGATTTCGCCTAGTCTTTTATTCCTTCTATTATCGCCCACTGCGACAATCAACATCTCTAGACACAAATTTTACTTACCGGGTATGTTCAGGCACATTCTATTTACGGCTAGATCTTTTGTACTGTGTGACAGCCAAAAGTGTGTCAGGAATCGAAATCGTACTACCGTGTTGGACTAAAGAAATGGGGAGATATCTGAGATTATCTTTTCGACAATCTTGAACTTGAGTCTTGAAGACTTGACTCAACAAGTTACAAGACTAGGTACTTTGACATTGCCACAGTGGAGGGTGAGAAAAGCTGGCAGGGAGGTGTGACACTTTTGGTCAGCTCTCAGTGTGGATGAAATTCGCGACCTCGCGGGCATCGCCGATTTTGGCCATTAATATATTGTTTGTATGGGGTTTTGATAGCTGTCCACATAGTTTAGATATTAAACCCACCAGCGAAATCTGGGATAAAAAATTCCAATTATTAACCGTGTTACAGTAAGTTGAATATGAAGGTAATATTGAAGCTTTGAAAAACACATCAAGCAATGGAGACACGGAAACGGAAACACCAGACACAGCTTCAGGGCATACTAATCTCCCAGGATATGAAATTTCATGTTTCTATCACTTTGCCCACTGATACTTTTATGAGGACCAAAATATGATACATTTTACAGATTTCCCACTCCTCCCAGGTGAGTGTGATCTCACATCAACACTACCTGTGAACATTGCAGTTATGTTACACTTTCCCGGGATCATTTTAGGCCCTTTTAAATTGATCTTGGAGGAATTCAGAAATGTAAAGTTTTTGAAGATGGGCAAATTAGAACTTACATTTCTATGCACCTGAACATCTAGATAAAAAAAATATAAAAAAGTCATGTTCCTGCGCGTTCCTGTCATGTTACACTTTCCCGGGAGCATTTTAGACCCATTTTAAATGATCCTGGACAGAATCCAATGACAGATTCTAATAGCTGAGATTCCAAGGATTTTGGAAATGTAAAGTTTTTGAAGATGGGCAAATTAGAACTTATATTTCTATGCACCTGAACATCTAGATAAAAAAAATTCAAAAAGCCATGTTCCTGCGCGTTCCCGTCATGTTACACTTTCCCGGGAGCATTTTAGACCCATTTAAAATTATCCTGGACAGAATCCAATAACAGATTCTAAAAGCTGAGATTCCAAGGAATTCAGAAATGTAAAGTTTTTGAAGATGGGCAAATTAGAACTTACATTTCTATGCACCTGAACATCTAGATAAAAAAAATATAAAAAAGTCATGTTCCTGCGCGTTCCCGTCATGTTACACTTTCCCGGGAGCATTTTAGACCCATTTAAAATGATCCTGGACAGAATCCAATAACAGATTCTAAAAGCTGAGATTCCAAGGATGTCAGAAATGTAAAGTTTTTGAAGATGGGCAAATTAGAACTTACATTTCTATGCACCTGAACATCTAGATAAAAAAAAAATAAAAAAGTTATGTTCTGCGCGTTCCTGTCATGTTACACTTTCCTGGGAGCATTTCATGCCCACTTACAATATACCTGGAAAGATTTCAATAACAGATTCAGAATGCTGAGATTCCAAGGATTTTACAAATGTAAAGTTTTTAAAGATGGGAGAGTGAGACCCTATTTTTCTAGGCACTTGAAAATCTAGATGGAGAAACGCACACATAAACGAATTATATCCAGTTTAAGTATAGGCAGAGGATCAATGAAACAAATTACTAATTTATGGACCAGTTGAGTGTATGGCTGGGTAAAAGCTATCAAAAGACCATTTTGGTTATTAGGTCAAGAAACTACCGTAATCTCCCGCGTAGAAGACGCATTGCACGTATAAGACGCACCCCAAACTCAGCAAAGGCATTTTCGCGTATAAGACGCACATTTTAAGGATGGAATTTGTAAGATTAGTACATTTCTATAGTAAAATTACCCCTTGTATAAGACGCACCCCCAATTTCAGTACATCCTATAAGACGCACAAGGCATTTGTTTGGCATAGAGGACGCGTCTTATATGCGGGAGTTTACGGTAGGTCACTTAACACTTTTTTACAGAGTAATAGTATTAGAATCATAATATGGTATGGGTAAATTGCAGGTTTAATCTAATGATCCATGGGGAGTGATTAATCGCTCTGTATTGAGCTGTATGACCCTGTGGTAAGGTCAAATGTACTGCTTCACTAAGTAGGTCAAAAAACTAGGTCAACTGACATCTTTTATTAGAATTATAATAGAATCTTTAATAAACTGATGGGACTTAACTCTAAGGCTCTTTAAATCTTGTTTTCTATTGAAATATAAATTCCCAGAAAGGAGTTAAAGCTCCGGAAGGGCTTTTCAAGGTCACCTCAAGGTCACTGAAAGGTCATGTGAAGGTCAAACCATGATATTGGATAGGTTATGTTATGATCTCCTCACCACTGATAAGTCCTGAAAATTTCAAGTTAATCCATTGAAAATTGACAATTTTATGGATAAAATAGTGTTTATGTCCTGAATTCACATCACAAAAACTGAAACACATTTCCTACCATTTCTATTATGCTACTTGCCTCAGAATTTCGGACACAATTTTTCTAATATCTCTGGTTCTAGACAAGATAGAATCTTAATTCCAAAAGTTTTGGAAATGTCTGAATGAGCTTAATGGAATGTGACTAAAAAGATCTTTTTGTATTCATTTTAAAATTTTTGTTGAAGTGCCTAACAAGACTGCACCCACTCCCGAGAGTCCCTATCTGTCTATATGATTTTCTATTTTAGGGCTCTTTTCCACTGTCATATTAACTATATTCATGTATCAAGGGTAAAAATAACCAAGGAATCAGAATTTGTGGGTCATTTTACTCTAGATCCAGTCATAGTCGGACCTCTGATATCCCATAATGCCTTGCACAGTCAGTTTCCGGTCTGCCTAGTGTACAGGCCTCACCCTAGAGGGCACCACTAGCACACATAGAGAAGCGTGAACCCTTTCGGGGAGAAACGGTATGATCGGAAGTGTGTCCCTGGTACCGGTGAATATGCGAAAGTTTACTGCTCATATTTTACAAGCGAAATTGGCGCCACGTTAGCGCTTCTCCTCGAAAGACGTAACCATAGAGAAAGAGAGAGGTCAGAGACACCTATTGTTTTGAAAATTAAACTATGCCAGACAGGAACCTGACTCCCCCAGGTGGGCGATAATACAGAATCGGTCCACCGGTGAAGACTCTATTGATTTAATATCTTAATTCTTATCACTTCTCAAGGAGTATTGTTGTGCGCAGACTGGAATTTCTATAAAACCTTGAAATATAAAATGCTGATATTTTTGTTAATTCTTGGTCAATTTTTACATTTGAGACATCTATTGAAAGCTAAAGACATTATCAGTTACCATAGGAGGAGAAAGAATGAACTATCTGGACAGATTGTATATATTTCAGAAGAGTTTTGACTTAAACCCGAAAATATCAAAACTAAATATTTGTGTAACATTTTTGAACTTATATAGGGATAACCACAAAAGTGTGTATTTTCAGGATCTTTAATCAGCTATTTATTATCTATTAGCCCAAAGCTAAAGAGTATAGGAGAGTTGAGTAAAAAATCCAAGAATTTTAGGTCAGCTTATCACACTGCTATGGCCACTTAAAATCGATTATCAGCTTTGCAGATACCGCTCGCACCCTTTAAAAGGGGCCGCATGAAGTGTTTTTTTCTTTATTTTAGAAAAAAATGACAAAAATTCCCTCATCCTTAGGATTTTTGGTGAAAAAAAGGTTAGATTTCCACCCCAAACATAATAAGCCATACAGAAGGTTCTACTTGGTCGATTTTCATAATTTTTACACCTATAGATTCTCCAGAAATTCCTTTTCCCATATCTGAAATCAATAGGTGTTGCTACCATTGATTGGAAAATTTTAAAATCATTTAGTATGGGTGTGAAATCTTTTGCTTCTCACCAGAATATTACCCGAGACCTATGTAAAGAAGCTACCTTACCCTTCATGGGGGAGGACCTGAATCTCACCATCTCATTATTTCACAAAGGATGGATATGTTCCTATACCAGAAGTGAATTCAGGCATGGGATTTTTCTGGATTTCCGAAAATTTAAAGGATAAAGGTCATCTGCTACCTGTAACATTAAATATGGCGGGCGATTTTAGAAGGCATCAAACACAATGTTGCAAGACTCTGAAATATCACCCATAGAAAGAATTGAAGGATCATCTGGGAAATTTCTTCAAAACCTAGTCCCGTGCCTCGAGTTTGTAAACATTCTCATGACTAAAAAAAAGAAATAACGCCTCCCTTATCCCTAAAACTGTTAAGAAAAAAAAATTAAAAAAAATTTTAAATTTTTTTTTAAAAAAGCCTCCCTTCCTCATCCCTTCTTTTCAAAAAGTGTCCACAAAGCTGATAATCAATTTTAAGCAGCCTATTTAGAAAATTTTAACTTTCCAACATGATCTATAATACTTGTCTTAGTTCCTTTTGGTGCAAATTATAGCCCATTAATCCCCAAAACTGTTGTGCTGATAATGGTATAATTGGTTACCCTCTATGATCATTCATTCAAATTTAATTTGAGATTAAATAAAGCAAGGCTGGGAATCCACTGACAGAAAATATTATAGAAATTCCACATTCAATCCCTAATAACTTCTGTTCTAGTACCATTAGAAAGACAATTCAAACACCATTAAATTATTCAAGTTGCCAGCTTCCCGGTGGTGTAAAATAATCCAGGTAAATCCAAAATAAAAGTTTGGCATGTTTTCCCTATTGACATTACTATTATCAATAATATTATTATATATATGTAGTTATAGTGAGATTTTGTTACGTTTTTCCGAATCCGTAGAATCTGAACCAGCAGGTGAATGAGAAGGTCAAGGTCGTGCGCAATCTGATTGGAAGTGATAGAACAAAAATAGCATCTGACCTTTTTGAAGGCCAGGGTACAGCCCAAAAGTAGATGAAAAATGAAAAGGGGTTTCGGGGGCTCTGCCCCCAATTTAATGTACACTTCACCATCTTTTCCCTCTAAAAATATACCGACACATGTGCCCCTACAGAGACTACATCTTAATTTTTTTTTTGCCATCAATTTACTTGTGACAGATTGTAACCATCTCGCTGCCATCCGCCCTCTGGTTCAGATTCTAGTGGCTCCCGTTTTGCACTGTACACGTTTTAGGTGGCCTTTATCTGTTTTACCGGTAGTTCTACTAGGTACTTATTTTGCTGTGGCGTTTTGTTCTGGAGCATGAAAGTACAAGGGGTATAAAAAGGTTTGTTTGTTGCTTCTTCCATCAAATACGTTTGTTAGTTTTTGTTCATATTGTGACTTTGGTGTATCTACGTTTTCTATTTACGCATCAGCTGTTTGTGTGCATTGTTTTCATTCCCTGTAATAACATGCCGCTCCTAACATGTATTCTTCTTTTGATTGTAGAAACATGGCTGAACTCATATAACCTCAAGTCTTACAGAAAAATGCCAGGTATATGAACTCTAAGTTAGGATTCAGGATAACCCTGGTGAAATAGTTCATGATTGAAGTAGAACATAAGGAGTAGACGATACATCCCTCTGACATGAACCGAGGATGGCGGCCCGGCGATCCGTTCTAGGAGGATGGGCAGTCCGATGGTCGGGAATGCTCAGGCCCAAACACACGAATCCCCTGAGTTAGGAACACACCTCAAATTCCTTGTCTGGGCTTGGCTGCAGGAGCCACGCAACCGTGTCTTCATTGCTATCTGTGCAACTGTCCTCATCATTGTCCTCATCTCCTGCTTCTGTTTTCACTTTGTGAGGAGCCTTACAAAGTATGAGTACTCTGGTCCCCGCCACTGGCACACTCGCAGAGAACGTATACGTGACCGTATCACTGACGCTTTCTTCCAGGAACTCTCACACCATGCACTTCTCACAAGTGTGACCCAACCGTGCCATGCGCATATCCATCGTAACCATGACAGAGTGACAGACAATTGCCCTGCAGACCGTTCAGGGGATAGCGATGAGGGGAGTCTAACAAATGTGGCCCCACCTCCCTCATACCAAGAAGCGACATGTGTAACCATTACACAATCTGTTGATCAGGAGGAGGATGGGTCTGATAATCTTTTGGTTGCCCAATACAGTGAAGCCCCAAGTCCCCTGGATAACCACAGTATAGACTTGGAACCTCCACCATCCTATGATAGCGTCTCACACATCACAAGTCGCCAACTTGTGGCTGTTCCTATCTCTGCTCCAAACTCTCCTCACGTCTTATGCTAATTTTGATAAATATATCACAATTTCTGCCCTGTAGACCACAGGCAACTTTCTTTTTTAGACCAGCACTGAACAATTCCCAAAACTTCCCGAGACCACTCTATATCCCCACAGTAGACTCTCTTTGACTAGACATTTGATATAGATGTTCAGGTCATCTTTCGGGTAAAAAATAAGAATGAAGACGCCAACCCTTACGAGGGTTGTGGTATTCCAGAGATTATGTCAGAGTTTCATGTAAGAGATATCTTCCACTTTGTTGGCCGATGTGTCAAAGTAGTTTGGGAGTGGTCACAGGAACCCCTGAACCAACTTATCCTAATCATCATAACAACTATTGTCTTTGGCTCTGTTCTGGTTATAGTCTTCTTCCACTGCGTCCGTAATTGTCAAAAGTGGTGTGCATCGTGTGGCTCTCCCAGCCACCACCGCAGGACGTGCCGCTGCTCCAATCACCAAGGGAGCGGCAACGCGTCTCTCCTGCCTCAGACCCACTCTGATGGCATCACGACTGAGACAAATCAGCCCATGCTGGATGGTGGCCCCGACAACACATGTCTACCCGACATAGGTGATGACGAGGCACGTCACGAAGCTCCAGTGGACCCAAGCGCCCCACCTGTAGAGGAGATCGTGGAAGGCCCATTGCCAAGTTCGCCCCCTCCACCCCCCTACAACGAGCTCTTGGAGCTAGAGGAGCTGACCGGACTTAAATTGTGGGAAGAGGAGAATGACTCAGATGAGCTTCCGCCATATGAGCACTTTAGTCGCATTGATGCAAGAGATGGATTCGTTCGAATCTCACAAGTTTAAGCATATCTAAGCTGACAGACATAAAAGATGGACATTTGAGTTGCATATGCCTCAGAATATCAAAAAAGCCATTAGATTAGGCAAAAGTTGAGGCACATATAGAGACGCGCTGGCAGTATCATGGATTCACCCTCATCGGTAGACTTGAAGACACATCTCATCCGATGGCTACGTAACCCATATATACAAATCTCTGTGATTGCGTACTCAGTGCTTCTTGTTGCATCCCTTGTGTGCTGGTACTTCTACTGCTTCTGGCTACAGCAACGGAAGGAACGTGCTGATCGACGCAACCAGATTACGCCCGAGTGTCCTGCAGATATCTTCCAGTCTTCTATTGATGGTGCAGAGGAGGAGTGGGCTGGGCCGCCAGATTACGAGGAAGCCCTTCATTTGCCTACAGTCCCAAACACAGGAAGAGAGCACAAATCAGGAGCTCAGAACTATGATACTGAGTTGCCATCTTATGATAGTGTAGCACATATAATGAATACTAGACTCTGATATCAACATTTCTGTCTTTGGCAAGTCAGATATATATGTGATTGACACCTGCTTTATGTATATTGCTAAGGCTAAGGATATAGCTTGCTAAGGAATTGGCATTGTCTAGAACCTTATAACAAAGGAAGAGAAATGACCATGTTCCTTGGTCTTGTGTTAGAAATACTCACTCTTGTTTCACATGCAAACCTGCAGAAACCAAGTGATGCTGTCAACTCGCTTAACAAATTCCTTATCACCGATGGCCTGTTACGAAAGGCTGGGCTCCAAGAGAACCAAAACCCTGACCGCACCAACTCAAGTAGCATACTGCGGCCCCCCAGTCCCAAACCTACATTACCAGATGTGGCGAAAGCCGAACTGGACACAAAATGGACTACTGTTAAAGCAGAGATCACAAAGATGGAGCTGATGCAAAGAGATGGCACCAATTTTGAAGAACCGACTGAAGAAGGGAATACCACTGAGCAGAGCTCCGATATCCTAGTCCTCAATAAGGAGCATCTTGTCGGACAACACAAGTTGTGTGACCCTATCTATGAGCATCACTGCAGTGGGAGTCAGTGTGTGCAAGTGTTTGAAGGGTCAATCAAGTGTATTGTCGATAGGTGCCGCCGGCATTTCCTTCTTCCATGTCGTAATGGACGCGGCTGCTTTTCTCAGGACCAGCACTGTGATGAGGTGACTGATTGTGATGATGCGAGTGACGAGATGAACTGTTTGACTTTGGTGCAGGTTCATGATGAGCGTCATTTTTACACACGCACTGTGCCCTTCATGGCTATCCTCTGCCTGATGGGGGTTGCTGCCTCATTTGTACTCTACCACCAGACAAATGCTGCCCGCCAGCGACAGCGCCACCTCTCCATGGTGGGGCTAACCAATGCGCTGACAACAGCCGGGCTGGCACAACACATGGATGGGCATACTGCCTCACGTGCATGGAGGACGCGAGACGGGCCTGGTCCCGGATTGTTAGGTGATACACCAGAGTCAGACCCAAGAGATGGTGGTGGCTTAAGCTCACAGCAGCTAGAGCACATGGCTACAGGCCTGCATGATTTAGAGCATCTTGATACATCTGCACAGCAGTTACAGCTACTGGCTGGATCACCGGATGGTTACTGCGATGATCCTCTAGATGTTGGCACCTACGCCTCTTCCTTCCACGATGGCTATCGTCGCTATTCAGCAGACTTCATGCAGGCTGAATGCAGTGCACCGCCTTCCTATGAAACTGCCCTAGAGATGGGCATGATGACAGATCACAACCTGCAATCAGCAGGAGTCATGATAGATAGTGACCCACCTCCATATGAGAGTGTCTCGCACATTACATGCACATCAGTGTTCCCTATGACCAACGTGTGATGTCAGGCCGACTGCTGCCAAGACCGAAACATGTCAAGCATTATTACCCACTGTGTTCTTCACCAATATTTAGATGTCAGCAAACGCTTTGGATACTGTGTGAAATTGTCATAACAGTTCAGTGTGGTTTGTGGTTTAGCGTCAATAAAAAATTGGCATCATTACAATTGTAAATATTAGTGGAGAACATTGCTTTTCACAGACTTCGTCTGGGTCATAAAGTACAGAATCTATTAACCCTTGCTTAAAACTGCCATATTGAAGTGTTGAAGGAGGACATGTATTGCCATTATCCTACCAAACTAGAAACTGTATAAAAATATATGTCTTGGTTTCATGCTGAAGAACAAGCTGTGGTTTTATCCAGGTAACTAGTTTTGATTATGTAGTACCAGTCCATAAGTGTAATATTAGGAGATGGTGTGACAATGGCATTCTAATTCAATGCAGAGTGTTTGTGTTGTATGAATGTTTGATGCTCTTTACTTATTTAATTTTGGAGGTTTGTGATATCTTTTGATAAATCCCAGCAGGTGTGTCTATTCAATACAGTGTGGGCTTGCTTTGTCAAGCAAAATATTTTCCCATATTAAGGTATTTCTGTAGGGACTGTTCTGTGTAGACTTTCTGCCTACTAGTCCTGAACCCCAAAGGTCATATACCGTATTAATCAGACTTCTTAATCTCGTATCTGAAACAGTTCTAGACTAGAAGTGAACCAAATCATTATTACAATGTCTTCTACCGTTGACAAATTAATTAGAATTTACCCGGCAAGTGGCAACAATTATCAGTGTGTATTACCACACTTATGTACTTTGTTTATCTATCACGTCTTTACGTATCTACAGCTGGTTAGATATCTATCAGGTTGATTAGATAATTGTTCTTTTATCTGGTAAGCTCGAATGGATTAACTTGACAAGAATGGGAAATTGTAATTTATATTTAAAGGTTTTTTGGATACCGCTTAGAATCTTGGATTGCAATTAGAAACCCAACAACTGGTACTGGTACTCACAGAAAGGTGTGTACCTAAACTAAGCTGACTCCGAGGGTGTAGTTTGAGAGTTGGTAGAAAAAAGGCACTTTTAAGCATTTAATCTGACTTAGCCTCTTTGTCTAATATGTATTCGAAGCTGGATCTACAATTGTTTCTTTTGCATATGTTGTTTGAATTTGTATATACCCACTTCCTACAGCTGAACAGCATTAGATTAAACCGGGTGCAGACTTGAGGTATTTCAGGTTTTGGAGGCTAAATATAGTTGCGTCTGTTATCAGTTACGG
Source organism: Acholoe squamosa (assembly GCA_949317995.1). Lineage (NCBI taxonomy): Eukaryota > Metazoa > Annelida > Polychaeta > Phyllodocida > Polynoidae > Acholoe > Acholoe squamosa. The sequence goes on from OX439041.1 coordinate 44,203,457, forward strand.
TAAGCGTATGTAAACCAGTTGTACACTTACTAAACTGTAGGTGATAGATCTATAATTTTGGAAGCAGGCAGTAGAAAATGCGTGCGGACCTGCAGTTGACAGCATTATTGTTCTACCGGTATGTGTACACCACTACTACCGTAATCTCCCGCGTAGAAGACGCGGTGCGCGTATAGGACGCACCCCCTTCTTGGGGGAAGCATTTTCGCGTATAAGACGCACATTTTAAGGATGGAATTTGCAATATTAGTACATTTCTATAGTAAAATTACCCCTCGTATAAGACGCCCCCCCAACTTTAGAGAAAGCTATAAGACTCCCCAGCATTTTGTTTGGCGTAGAGGACGCGTCTTATACGCGGGAGTTTACGGTAGTCAGCTCTGTAAGACATGCGATCAAATTGAACATTGATTGCCAGTTGTGAATTTCTTATACCGGTATTAGGTAATTGAACACAGACGACGGTTCTTACCTGAGGTCTTACCATCATAGAACATAGCTTATCTTAAAATATAAATTATAAACCATAGTTAAAGGTTCTTGGCACAGAAAAAAAAACGCAACAAAAACACAAGACCCCTCCACTTCAAAAGAAGTATATTTGAATAGTGCACATGAATTTGTTTGTATTGAATTGCCCTATCACGGTGACTTAATTTTATATATACTCTTTCAATCCTCCTCACGAATGTACACTAAGTCGGCTTTTTGCATGATCATTTGTGGGGGATAGAGAAACAAAAAGAAAATGGTGCTGATGCTTTGATCACACTTTGCCTGCCAGAAGGGGGGGGACTCTCTAAACCTCTATAGATAAAGCATCATATGAAATTAATGACCTTGTTGGAACTTGATGATACACTTCAATACCACACCATTCAATAGGTAGTTGTACACATTGATTCATGTCCCACTACTATAATTGACAAAAGACATTTGAAGCACTAAATTTATTGAAGACACATTGTTATTTCAAGCGACTTGAAGTTGAAGATATAGTATATGCATATACGCTTGGTTCAACCTTCCCGTAGTCAGTGCCGTAATACATATGCTATAATTTGTGGTTACTGATCCTTGAAAATACATGCTATGAATGATTTTTGCAACTATGATCTCATACATTTTCTTCATCATACTTGCATGAATTTACTAGTTTTCATTATCGAATAGTCTATTTTTTTCTAGTCAATTTTACTACTATATCCATTGTCCTCTTGTCAGGCAGCCTTTGGATCATTTTGTTCATCCTCTTTATTTGTTGATGGTGTTTGTTACCCAGTTACTGCTGTTGGATTGCTTCAGATCATGTTTTCTTTGTGCTAGTCTGCTACATTCATAAGATAGTACACTACTATAAAAGATGTGTTTAGAGCCAAGTACATGTATTTATAATTTATTTTATATGAGTTTTACGATCCTGAGAGGAAGAAGAATGGTGGTGTGTTCTTTGTTGCACGTTCTCACTCTTTAAGGGTTTTCTTATACAACACAGTTTCTTTTCAGTCTGAAGGAATCAAGGTACCGTTTAAGGTTAACCATAGTTATCTTTATAGGGGTTGTGCTGAAATAGCATTTAACACAAATATCTTTAGCCATACATGTATTTATACTGTAATGCAGTCATTGTGAGCACAATGCATAGGTTTGTTGTTAAGTGTGAGATAAGAACTATTAACCCTTTTTATACAAAAGGTCCGATAGCATTTTCTGTTATTTTTGTGCGGCTGGTTGGCATTAAGAAGGTTGAGAGGGTGTTACACAGGCAACAAGTTTTACACAACACCCATCATATTTAAAACCTCCACATTTAGACCTCAAAGGGGACTACGATGTTATCCTCAGAATATTCTCTAGAATCTCTTCACTACAGCATGTTAGGCTGCTTTATCAAGCACATCCTTAGTTTTGACATAGAGTATCACAGAGTTCTCAGAGGCTGTGAGAAGCGTATTGCCCATGTAATGCCCTCTTTAATATTGGTGGTGTAGGGAGTTGTATTTTGCTGGATGCCTGTTTATAGGTTCAGTGACTGTGATTGTGACTTGTTGATAGTTAATTGTCAGAATGGAGCATTTAGATGATAGCTTCTCATTTATAATGTACATCTTTAGAAACTGTTATCTGGCGCTTGTATTGCAGTTATTTACAAGAAAGACACTTACTTGCATATGAATGGTATTTTGCATGTACATATAATATAATATTGGAAGGGTCACTTTCATGATTTATCAATGTGTTAGTGCGCATTTACCTGTTAGTCAGATTTATTGTGATAGCTAGGCAATGATGCTGTTAGTTGATATAAGCTTAAAATATTTACTGTTGTTCACGCATATATATGAAAACAGGCACAGAAGAGCTGTTTCGGGTACCACCGTTGAATATTTGTGGTAGTTCTGCTTTGACATGAGATTTATTTATAGGAATTTTTTTTTTCAATGAGGGAAAAGTTGTTTGATATTACCCAAATATTTGTTCAAGATATAACTAGCTAATAAATTAGACTAGTACTATTGTACTTAATCGTAAGCCAATCTTGAAATACCAATTATGATATAAGACCAACATTTCAAATATCATCCGTTCTACATGAAAGTTTAAATAACAACTTTCCCGTATCTTTTTTTTTGTTCATATTTCTGGGAAGAAGTTATGAACAGTAAGTACAATGGTTAGGGGAGATGCTCCTCTATGTAATAAACACACATAAAAAAAACGGGATAATTCTGTCAATTTTCAAGTATTATCTCTTAATGCTCTAAATTATCTGCTTGCAAATTTTACAGTACAAAATGCATATTTGAAAAATAGATTTGTATGCCATTAAGACTGGCCATGAGTGGTTTTAATAATCTAGATGTTCATAGTGCACCTTTGAAAAATGAGAAAACTTGAACTTATTTATTGAAACTTCAAGATAGAATAAAAGAGGGTATCGCTTCCATTACTAAATGACCCAATTTTTTTTATATAAGAAGAAATCCTCTGCCAAATAAATGTACTGTAATCTCCCATGTATAAGGTACACCTCACGTATAAGACACACCCTGAGTTGAAGGGAAACAAATAAGACGCATCTAGGGGCCGACCTAGTTCAGTGCTGTCCTAGTAAAAATACCTCGCCCATAAGACGCACCCACACTTTGGGATGGATCTATAAGGCGCAGGGAGCCTCTGATTCATGTATAAGACGCGCCTTATACACGGGGGATTATGGTAGTTCTTTCTCTCTCCTGTTTTTTAAGACTGGATATGCAGGAGTAATAAGATATGCATTAAGGATGGATCTTTTTTGGAACAGAAATTGTGCACAGTGATAGAATGAGTGTATTATCCCTGAGCGTTTATAAACCTGCTGTTAGAGAAAATCACAGGGACCGAAGTAAAGGTGTGAACATGTCATGTGTAATAACTTGAATGCTTTTATATGCATGTACCAATTTTATTTCTTATTATTAAATTATTTTGGTTAATTAGAGTCCACTGTTAAATTGTAATAAATGGTCAGTAAAACATCCATCTCGATACTGGTGGGATGTAATTTTCTTACCAAGAGACCTTGTAGTATGTTTTTGGGCCCACATTGAATAGAATTTGTATTGTGCAGCAGCATAACTTATTCATTTAAGGAAGACAAAATAATATGTGCATCAATGTAATACATACGTACATGTGTACATAAAAGTATGTATATATAGAGAATGATTTTAAGTGTTATGGAAGAAGATTTGTCCTTATTCTATAATTCTATTATTTCCAGTTATTGAATATGTATTGAGATATTTGCTTATCTTTTTTTTTATTTCTATATAAATCTCATGAATTGCTTGGATAAAACCATTTAGACCAACGTTGCTCCAGCTATTGGTCATAGCTAGACCTGTCACTCATGAAATCTTTAGGTCTTATTGACAGAAATTTGTCATTTTTTAGAATGCTGATACCATACTCTCTCATTCCAATGATCTAGAAGGAATGCATGCATTTATTGTGAACTGAGCATTATGACAGCTGAGGGGATTCAGTATAGCATACTTTTTGTACCTGAACCCTAGCAGGTTTTTGTGTGAACATAAGAGTGTCTTTTGACCTTGTATCAATATCTATAAGCTGAGTCTTGTCCTTGAATTGAACCTTTTACCTTGTAGTTGGTGACTAATGCCTCTCCATGTCTGCTGCTTGTATGGGTACAAGAAAAGCCAAAGTGAGCTTTTAAGATTTGTGGGGAATAATCTAAGGGACAACAGAGAAAAACCTTGTCTATGTTAACCCCGTTATTCACTATGATTGTCTTTTTCAATATTGGTTATGTGAGATGCAGCATGACCAAATAATTTGAGGATAACAAATAAATATAGCAGTTGTTAAAAGATGTACCCCTTGTGTAAGTGGCCACAGGATCTGTAGCAAAGCTTGCAGTTTATATAATAAACATTTTAAAATCATCAATGTGTCTGCTTTATATAAACTGAAATATTTAGTGATAACGATTTAACTGAGATCAGCCCTATTCTAACAAAGTTGCACTGCTAAAAAATACGATTTAACACAGTCAAATCAGATATTGTAAAGTTAGGCAGTTGAAGGCACTTATGATGGTTGAATACATTCAGAGAATTTTCCTATTGTATCTGCAAATATAAAGTAATATGCCCCCCCCCCTTCACCACACAACCCCCCTTGTTGAGAAATAATGACCACTCCCTAACTTTTAGATAGGGATAAAAGGCAGTACAATTGACCTATTTTCAGCATTAGATAAAGGAAGGGGACCCGATATAGAGTAAGAAAACACTGATAAGCAACGACAGTATGGGGTGTCCAGGTAGCGTTGCCATCATGAATAATGCATAATGTCACCTTGGCAACCTAAGTAGGTCGGGAAACCCCCTCTTGCAGGAATCAGGAATCCCCCTTGTCAGATATTGATTTAGCCTCTTCTTACACAGGTGAGTTTAGTGTAGCTTACACAGTGTGCTGCACAGGTTTTAGCTACTGCTCACACGTTATAACTCACAATACAAGACATCTTTTATTATATAGTTGGGAATTAATGAAATTTTACCTATAGTTCAGAGTAAAAAAAACCCTCTGCAATCCAAAGTGATGAGTTAGAAACATATGATGTGACTAGCAGGTAGCACAGAGGCATGGTATTCTACCCAAAGATAAGTAGAGGAGCCTGCCAATTGATAGTGATCCACTCAGCCTCAGGTCATACTCTTAGGTTTTAGATGATTGAATAATAATTGAAGAAGGACTGTATGTGTGAACTCGTTATCTTTATAAACAGGAATGAATAAAAAGTAGAAGGTGTGTTTAATATAAGATGTAAAGAGTGTATAAACAGTACACAATAAATTATGAGAATATGTCTATCATGGAAAATGTATTTCCCCACCACAGACTAACAGTAAGTGATGTCGGTGGTCACAGTGCAGATGGGACAGTGCGGCAACCAGATTGGTTCCCAGTTCTTCTCTTCAATTATTGAAGATATAACAACACGAAGCTCTGCCTCTCCAGGGCAGGAAGCAGCTTACCACTCAGCAGCTTCAGAGCGCTTTTTCCAGACCGATAAGGATGGGACGTTACGTGCGCGGGCTGTTATGGTGGACATGGAACCAAAGGTGAGCAGGAGAATATGAATTAATCTCAGGGATTGAATGGGATTTTTTTTTTCATCTGTCTTCGTCCTCACTTATTTTATAGATCTAAGGCAATTTTCTCAACCACAATTTGTAAGATATTCAACCCTTCTGACCAGGATGTGATTTTGTAGTTTATGCTCAAGTATCCTGTATTTGGAGGGTGGTCACCCCGAGTCCACAAATATATTTTTCTTATCCTTTTGATCATCACTAAGACAGTACATCAAGTTACATATTATATATGTAAAAATTAGAGAATCTCAACTTTAAATCATGCAGTAATAGTTCCTTTCTTACCACTTCCCTACCTACCTCCTTTCTTTCCTCCCGCCATAGGTCATTACACAGGTCATCACGGCAGCAAAGCGATCTGGGCGCTGGCAATATCGGGAGGAGCAGCAGTATTCACAGAAGCGGGGTTCTGGGAACAACTGGGCACATGGCTTCAAGGTACATGGTCCACGTGCACGCGAGCCGGTCTTGGAGTTGGTCAGAAAGGAGGTTGAGCGTTGTGACCGACTGGAGGGTTTTGTGACACTACTCTCATTGGCTGGGGGGACTGGATCAGGTGTAGGGGCCTACATGACACACGCACTAAGAGATGAGTATCCTAACGCACACATGCTGAACCCGGTGGTGTGGCCGTATGACAGCGGGGAGGTTTGTGTGCAAAACTACAATGCGGTGCTGACACTTGCACATCTTCATCAGTCTAGTGATGCCATTGTTGCTGTTGAGAATGACCATCTCCATCAGATCTGTACAAGGTTACTAGCTCTTAAGAAGGTGAGATATTCTATGGTTACAGATAAAAGTAATCGCAATTCTATGATGGGAGTCTTGGGGGCAGCAGAGACGTCCTCCAGGGGTTCATGTATATTCAGAGGTTTAGAGGCCCGTCAAATTTAGATGGTATTGCAGTTACATATGTTGAGAAATCACTCCACTTATGGTGTGTTAAAGAGCTCTAAGGTTTTCAGAGGTTGGTCAAACACCAAATTGACACCTCTGGGGGAGGGGAGTGATTTATAATTGTGCTCTATCTAGTGACATTTTAGATGCATAAAGTAAAAATATGAACTACAGCTATTCCTCTTTCTTGATAAATATTAACTATTTATCCAATCGGAATCATTAAAAGTCAGCTGTTGCTATTGGTGCTTGCAGCTTTCGTTCTCTGACCTTAATGGGGTTTTCACCCGCCAGTTGGCTGCAGCCTTATTACCCGCATACGAGGGCATTGGTTCTCCATCAGGCGACACATACATCAGGAACCCATTAGGTAAAATGTGACAGGCAACATTGAGTCACTTTATTTTGCAAAATATGGCAAAAATCATTCTACGTGTATGTAAGAGAAAGGAGAAATGAAAACATCTAAAGAGCTGCATTATTTATTTGTACCAAATATTACAGGTCAAAGAACAGTGTTTCCTTTCTCATTGTTCTCTATTTTTCTCGGGTTATTGTTTCAGGTGCAGTTCTTGAGCATCTTGTATCTCACCCATCGCACCGCCTCCTCTCCTTACGTGCTATCCCTCAACAGTCGACCACAGCGCGCGATTTCAGTGCTTACTTGTGGCCTGGCCTCCTCAAACATCTCCGCCAGATGCTGGTCGCCAAGGCAACTATGGAAGAAGGTGAGTAAATAGAAAGGGCAGTGGTTGCATAGCCCTTGGGGATGTGGGGGATCCCCCACACTTTTTCAAGCTGGCCCTACAGATTATATACCGGGTAGAAAAACATTTAAACCCCCATCCCCCCCTTTTTTTGGCTGCTTCGCCCCCACTGAAAGGCATTGGCGGCAGAGTCATCCCCAACATTGGTTAAAACAATGAAGTGTAGTAATCTTTACCTATATTTACAATATACCTCATTCCCCACATTCTTTTTGGCTGCTCTGCCACTGCAGGAAGGTGGTGTGCGCTGTTAGCATCTTGTTTGTATCTGTTTCATAATGCTATAAACTGGATTATTAATAAAGCTTTGTGTCTTTTATCTTAAAGACTTAAATTGATTTACTTAACTTTGTACACATATTTGCCATTTGTTTTGTAGACAATATTTGCCATTTGAATGCCATCTTTTGAATTACCTCACTACTAAGAATATATCATATAATGTGTCCCAACAAGCAAAGCCCACCTTGACTGAGAGAATCACACAAGGTTCAACGGGGCTTTGAATTTTGCAGTTTTAGTACTGTAACTTATATCTCACATATAAGATACCATAAAATCCCATGTACCGATAGTAGCTCTGGCTTGTAGACCATTTTAGGTCCCTAGTGCAGCTTATAAGATCAACATGAACTCAGGATGTGGCTTTTTACAGGGGTATGAGGGGTTTTATATATACAGAATTTGCTAAGAGATGGGGATCATTTCAGACCTTTGCTCTGGGTTATAGAATCCTCATGAACTCATGTAGCGGCTTATATATATATATATGCAATAATGGCTTATACGCTGGGTGTTACGGTATATACGCTGTATTGAGGAAATTCTATATGATGCATCTCTTGTGTGTTTCAAGTCTAAGCCACGCCTGTATTTGGAGTGATAGATATTCCTGTGTGAATGTATCATCCTAATGTATTTCAGGTATGGACTGGAGTATCAAAGCAACCCCCTCTCAGCGGTCCTTTAACCATTCTGTGGCTAATCTTCTGGTTCTTCGTGGAAATGACCTTGACCTTGCTGATGTATCTGCTTTCCGTGAGCGCCACCTATACACAGACTGGATGCCAGAAAGTGAGGCCTTAACATGCTGGTCACATCGTAGACCATATATAAACAATGACAAGTTTGCCGTATTACTGTCAAACAGCCAAATGCCACTGGATCATTGAATCGAGTCATTAGCAAGGCGTGGCAGATGTTTGCCTCGCGGGCCTACGTCCACCATTACCTGCGTCACGGACTACAGGAGGATGACTTTGTGAATAGCTTTGCATGTTTAGAACAGGTCCTACTGGATTACTCCATGCTAGGAGAAAATGTCAGATGATAGGAGAAAGAAATGTCATTTATATTAACATTATCAAATATCTTGCTCAACATTATAAATATTTATTGCATTAATATTATCCATTATATATACGGTATGTATATATTCTTGAAGATGAGGGACGTTAGTTCCAAGTAATCTGTACTCAGGGTTGAATGTCTGTTAATAGGATCACTATCTTTCATTTGTAAATAATGCATCAAGCCATGCTCCATTTAAAGAATAAGGAGACTGCTGTGTATATTTGTAAAATATCTCATGTCGGGCACAATCTAATGTCTAGTCCATATATATATATATATATATATATATATATATATATATATATATATATATATATATATATATATATATATATATATATATATATATATATATATATATATATATATATATATATATATATACTGTGATTATCAATGTTTTCTTCATTGGGTTGCACTTTCTCAGCTCAGATCGTTCCGTCCATGTGTCCAAGTGCAGACAGTTGTTTTTCAGGAGAGCACAGTAAACTTGTGCTTAGTTCTCATGGTGCTCTCTTGTCTTTAATTGACACACCAAACTGGATAATTCCACCCTTTCCTTCACTTTTGCTGCACTATTACATCATATCGTGTGATATATGTATGCATGTCCATATTATAGACCTAGGTGACAAGAAAGGATGACTTTTTCATAAATAAAGTTGTGTTTAGGTCAAGTTTGGTAGAATGCTTGTAACTTTCAGTCTTTGCTTGTATGGAGCCACATGTACAAATGATGGGAGAAGGGCCTGACACGCAGCCTAGACATTTGTGGATGGCCCCAAATGGAAATTCCCTATAAAGGTGTTCTGAAGGGGGGGGGGGTGCGCTTCATTCTGGATTATTCCTGAGGTGGGTGGGGGGGCAATTCATTTATGTATGGGGGATTTCATTTTAGGATATTCGACAAATGAAAATGCCATCCGCCTGGCCATACTGTAAATAATGAATGTTTCCTTATTGACCGTTGAGATAATTCCCTTCATTCAGTGCAGACCCCTTCCCTAGAACCCATCATGCTGGCTGTTATCAACGCCAATCACTTGAATCTCCCCGGTACCAATTTTCAATTTATTTTATTTCACAACCTCTAGGACATAGTTGAAGTTATGTTCCCAAAATACGGTACTGGTACCGGTACATGAGTTTGTTTTTTTTTAGCACCACAGATCATATGTTACAAAGGGTAAGGCATGGAAAAAATGAGATTCCTATGATACCAGATCAAACAATGGTGCTCCCTAATAACTTAAATAAGTAACCTGCAAGCTTGGTATAACACTACCTGTACCGTAGCAGTATTAAAAATCCAGGGCGGGTAAAAACATACACTAGGTAGCAGCACCTATCGGCATGGTGGCGTCCTCTGCCTTCTAAACCTCGAACTTCAGCCCATGACATCACAAACAGCCAAGATGGCGTCGGCCTGTGCACTTGAATGGGCTCCCGATTCATTGTACAATACAGCCATTTCTACAATTGTTACCCACTATTCTCAACACAAGAAGGAGTTAAAAACACTGACAGAAGATGTCCAGTTCGATATATATTATAAGGTAAGCGATTGTACATGTGATCTACCTGAAATCTCAAATTTACCACAGCACTCCTCAACGACAGTTCTGTCACACTCACAGTGTCAGGCTGTCTCGACTCTCGGTTTACGTCCGTCTGAGTCAGTATGGGAGAATGTTTACCAACATTGGGAGGTTGGGAAGATGGCAAGAAGATCTAGGAAGGAAGAGATTTTAATGCAGTTTCTGCCAACTGCCACTATCGAGCATCGGTCAGACATATTTTAGATATGTTAACCAGTATTAATAATAATATTAATATATAAAACCTGGCCTGTTTTCTTTTTCATGGTTGAACAAATATATTTTTCATGAGATGACAAGACAAGTCTGCCTACTACTAGTACTATAGTCCGTTCCTCTATATTGCCAGTATTGGGGACTGGTGCATTTGCAGCATGAGGGCCTTATTTTTTTCTAATTAATGATAAAATATCCTTTTTTTTTTACAACCCTAGTCTTGTATAGGGTGTTTTGAATATCTATACTGAAAATTATTGGAAATTGGAAGATATTTGATAATTTTTTCAGCTGCCATATTATTACAACAGGGCAAATACTGCCCAATTGCTGCCCATTTGGGGCAAAATAGCTGCATTAATAGCAGGTGGTTGGGTGCAAATTATGGATTTCTCTCTTAATAAAACAACAAAATCTTGATTTAATGGACCAGGGATATCAAATCCAAGTCAGAGATATCATTGACACTTTTCAGAAGTACTGTGATCGTAGATTATTTCACGCTGTACATATTTTCGCGGATTTCACGGAAGTGTAAAATCCGTGAATTTATGTCCATAGTGAATATATCTATCATATAGAAGAGCAATAGCTAATTTTGAAAATCCGTGAATTCAAATACACATGAAATAGGACTTTTTATCAATTCCGTGAAAATTTATACCAGTGAAAATATCTATGACCACAGTATGTAAATCATATTAGTTACCATATATCTTACATTTGTATAAGTAGGTCACTGTCTGACCTTGAATCACAGTTATTGGGGTCAAGGTTGAATTAGGTCACCATGAAGTACCGCAATGGATAATCCCAACAAATGCATGAATATCTAAGCTATCCAGTATATTGAAAGAACTCATAAATGTGATACAAAATCCATGTTTTTTCTTTTTCTGGCTCCATTTTTTCTCATATATAGGGATCATGTTAAATGCTATAGGGAAAAATTGTATCAAAGGACGGGTCAAAATGGCGATTTTAGTTAGTTTTCAAAAAAATACATATCTTTTGGTAGAATTTGAACTATTAGAGGCATATAAAATGTAAAAACATATTTAAAAAGCTTGTTTCTCACTCTAAAAGATGAATTAATGAAAATAGGGGGTCATCACTCACTTTTTCATAGTAATTTTAGCCTAAAGATGGAGAAGTAGGTGTTTTTTCATGGTTTTCGCTTCTGAAACTCACACTTTGATACAAGATAAAATATTTTTAATTTTCACCAAAAACTTAATGAGGTATCTAGAAATAATGCCCTAATTGTGTACTTTTACATGGTGAAAGAATTGTGTAGATCGGCCAACTATGAGAGACACAGCACCATTTTGAAGGTGCAAAAATAGGAAAAACTAAGTTTTTGGTCCCCAATATACGGCAATGAGCTTTAGTACTACCACACGCTAGTCTAGCCTCGCCCTAGGGCTAGGGCCTAGGCTAGGCCTAAGCTAGGGCAGGCTAAATTTCCTTAAAGAAAAAAAGAAGATATCTTAGGGAGTGGTCATTATTTATCAACAGGGGGGGTGGTGGGTTTGAGGGGGGGGCGTAAAATTTTCAGACCCCTCCTGAGGGGGGGCTAAAAAAATTTTGACCTCTCTTGAGGTGGGGGCTAAAAAAATTCACCCTCTGCGCGCTAGTATAGATCAAAGAGGGGCGGCGCTAGGGGGGGCTCAAAAAATTTTGACTGCCGTCAAGGGGGGGCATAAAGAATTTCAGCGCTTCCGCACGAAAACCCACCACCCCTCGTTGTTAAGACGAAAAGTTCGGTAACTACGGCAACACTCCAATATGTGCGCCAAGGGTGCCGGGGACAAAGTGATGCTCTGTGCTCAGCACTCCCTGCTCCCCACTTTGTGGCATGATAAAAATGCTACACTGGGGACCTGCATACATTTGAAATGCAGATTATGGACATTATATAGCTTGAAACTGTTATTGATTTACACAATAGAATGATCTCTGCCATTATATTGTACATTGTGGATGATGAAGCTGTAAGTGCTAAATACTTTGAGAATCAGGACTTTAAATGGTGGGCGCAGTACTACAGTATACAAAATTGTTCCCCAGACAGTATGGCGCAGTCCGTGCTGCACGTTTTTTTTTTGTTTTTTTTTTTAAAAAGGTTTTATTGGGTCTAAAGTTAAATACCAGAATTCGGTCTGGCTGTTCTGCCATCTGGGCCCACATTTCAGCCTCCTATATTGACAATTGGTACGGCGGCGAGTAATAATATTATCTTCAGTGGACCATAAAGCAGAGAAAATAGCTTCAGTTCTAACAATCGTGTTCACACATGATAAATCAGAAAAATCAGAGAAGTTCAAGACTCCAGACATTTGCATTATAGTATTGGTGAAACCAATTAGTGACCTTGGGGAAGGGCAGGGCGGCTGAGGGATGAAGGAAGATTGAAATTGTGGAAGGGGTTTAGTATAATGTCATAGTGTGATATTTTACATCCTGAAGTATAATTCCTGCACCTCATAGAGACTCCAGTACACTCAGGTCTGGCTCGATCAGTGACAGAAAAATCCACATATATATGTATATATATATTGCTGTTGACATCGGTGACATCAACATAGGAACAGAGAAAGAGGGAAGTAAAAGTAAATTACCATAAGGAAGAGATCTAATACTGTGTCTGGAGAATTCAACTGAGTATATGATATTTTGAAAAATAAGATAAATATAATGCAAAAATATGTAGGTGTGCATAGTATGAACATCTGGCATAGTAGTAATTACTACATTGCCAAAAAACCTCCTATCATAGGAGCCCATATCAATCACGAGCATGACATGTTACCTTGGAGAATTGCTACGCATCGTGATTGCCGTCCACACAAATGAGGTCCATGATATAATATGATCATAATGATGTGACTTATACATGAGAATGGAGCCAGCTTGTGTCGTTGATATCAAAAGTTCTTGATTTCTGTGATTCTTCTTGCATGTCGCTCTTACATTGCTTGTACTGTCACAGCAGGAGATCCACCGCTGCCACTGGTGTCACATGCAAAAACTGGTCCCGTGAGAAATCTGGTTGCCCCTTCTTCCAATAGACTCCTTAACCTATAACCTAATGCTAACAGATATACTTTGATATGTGCTTGGAGAGTGATACATCTTTGATAGCCTTGAAACAAATCATTTTTATCTTTTGGAGGCAGAGAACCATGATAACCTGCTCAAATCTCTAATAGAATTTGAATGCACAACAACTCTAAGGATTCTGCCCCTATTCGTTGAGATGAAAAGTCCTGTAACTACGGCAATGCTCTGATGTGTGCACCAAGGGTTCCGGGGACAAAGTGGTGCTCTGCGCTCAGCACTCCTTTTTTCGTGGCATAAGGAGAACCCTACATTGGGGGCCTGCACTTATTTAAAACACATATTTCAGCCATTGTATAGCTTTAAACTCTTATTCCTTTACAGATGAGAATGATTTATGCATTTAAATTCTTCCCTGTTCGTGAGAAGGCTGGCAATCCTACAGATTATGAGGATTTGTGCTTTGAATGATGCGCTTAGTACTGAAGCATACAAATTTATCCCCCGGGGAAAAGGGCACTATCCTATTCCGACTTAGCAGGTCGTCCCATGGGCGCCGCCATTACTGGAGCTTGTTATCAGCAGGTTCTGCTGATAAGCCCTATCAGATGGGTACCAGTCGGCCCCCGAGAGGACCACAGTGAATCTTTGGGATTATCTCATTGGCTAATAAATAATCCTGCTAAGTCCTTATTGCACATAACACATAACCTTGGCTACTTGCTACGATCTGTGGTTACCGTTTGCAAGAATGCGTAGAAGTAGAAATTGCGCATTCAACTTGATAGTATCATCAGGGTTGTAGTTTCTTCAAATTCAATAAAAGAGAGAGAGATTATAATGGTTCCTTTGGCATTCTTGTTATTGTACAATAATGGACGATGTGGCCAATGTATTTCTATTAGTCCCTGGCCTAGGGGGTAGGTATTGCTCTGAACGGGTGGGATTGACTCATTAATGAGATAGGGGGTGTTGTTTTACATATCTATACTAGGTTTATGGATATTGTGTTTATATGACCCCGAGACTCAGACTGACACACCCAAAACATTGCCCACCCTATGTGGCCGCATCATCCATGGTTTTGGCCACATCGTCTAGGAATCAAAATAGAAGAAATGAAATATCACAAAGGGAAATACGCCCTTCAGTGTGCGTTTCTAATTTCAGCTGCTGTCAAAGGCGAGATTAAACCTACAGTGGATTTGTCACTGTTCACCAGTGCAGGATATTATACCATGTACCATACATCATTTGCAACGAGGCTACAACAATTCTGTTTTATTTAACCCTTTCACCCCTGAATTTCTGTTACTCTATGGGATTTGCGTGCCAATCCTGCTTTATGGGGTGGAAGGGGTTCCCCACCCTACCTAGTATAACAGGATCGGCCCTTACATCACTTTTCTTCAATTTTGAATTCAGTCATCCATGTGTTCTAGCTGCGTGTCATTTTAATCAGGCGATATATATATATATATATATATATATATATATATATATATATATATATATATATATATATATACACACACATATATATACATATATATATATATACATATATATATACATACATATATATATATACATATATATATATATATATATATATATATATATATATATATATATATATATATATATACATCTAGCTACTGGCCACCACTATACACAGAAAAATATACTAGGTCAAGGGGTATGGTGCCCTGAACCGTGACACTCTCCAGACTGTCTCTCCATACTCACCTCTAGGCAGCTCTGTATGTGGGATAATGACAAAGGTTTCACTTTCATTTTAAAGAACCTCATTCTCAATTCGATGTGATTTTGATCAGAAATGGGTTTACCTGTAGTAGTAATTTAATGTGGTTTTTGTTTTTGCCCTAGCTATAAGTTGAATTATAAGGCACACATGTGCTTTTAAATACTTGCATATGAGTTAGCAAAGGCAAATACGGTAATTGCTATGTATGAGGATGTGAGATGCGGAGGTCCTTGGACAAACCATTGGGGCTGCTGTACCGGTATTTTCCATAAAAAAATGACAATCAAACTTAATATAAAAATGAAAATTTAAACGTTATCTGTTTCTTGCAGCTGTATAATAAAGGGCGTCTCTGCCAACTGGGAATGGAACTGTCGGAGTTGGATACCTTCGCACGAGTCCTCAAAGTAAAAGACAAAAGGTAAAACAATGTTTCTTTTAGCTCTGAGCAAAAAGCAGATAAAAACAGTGTGACGAGAGTCATCCTGGCCAGGTGTGCATGAAATCATACATCATGAAGACAGCAGGACATAATGTATCCATGACCATGAACCATGTGCCATCTAATGACAGGGTTCTCCTCTGTTTGAAAAGAAAATGATACTTAAAAATTCAGCAGTTGCCTACTATTTTAATGGTTTCACTGTGTATTTTAGAGGCACGAGGTTCCGCCTTATTATATTGACTAAGAATACACATTTTGAATATCTACCCAAACTGTTGAAAATTAGAAGTCTATACCTGTTAAAATAAGGGTAACAGCTTTTGTTCTATTAGGTAGGTCATCTCAAATGTCAAACAAAAACTATAGAAAGCTCAATGGACATTGTGCTTATTTCGAAGGATAATCACATGCTTTTAATGTGAGATCACTGGACCTCTCTATATCTTATTTCATCATTAGCCACTAATGTGGATTGAGTTTGTGTCAATAAGTTAGCAGACCAAAAGATCTACAGTACTTCACTTGAAAATCACTTCTTACCTTTTTCACCTTTGCTGTTGTACATTGTAGGCACCTGCTACACCACTGCTTCCAAGCACTAATGGACCATGGGGTTCGGATATCAGCCATACTGGCTGAGGCATACGGTCGACACATACTAGTCACAGCCACCGTGGACCGTGAAAAGGCTATTCAACTAGGCTTCTCACTCGGTAAGTATAACTTACTCATCTTTAAAAATATTCTGATCAATACTTATTCTTCTTTGAAAATATTCTGATCAACTTCTGGAGCAACCTTGCCTTTAGGCTCCATCCCCTGGAAAGGAAATAGATAAAAAAAGAAGGAATCTTTTGTTGGAATCTCAAAATGTAATCTTAAGTTATTTTACCATTATCATTGTTCCCTTTGTCAGTGGGGAGTAATTTTCAATCCAATTACAGTATGTACGGTACAACTTGTATCAAGTTTAAGGTTGTATAATGTGACATTTTCTCCTAGGTGGGTTCCTGAGTGATGCAGCATGGTACTACGATGCTGAGCGAGTTCTCAGCGCGTGTCTAGATCTCTGTAAACAGGTCCAGAACTCACAACATTGGATGTGGGCCCTCGAGTGCTGTGGGAGGTTAGTGCAGTTAATGTAAAGGTTTTACTAGCCATGCAGTATTAATTTATATGATTTATAGGTTTAACCTACATGGAGGGAAAAGGGATTATTTAGTTGACCAAATGTAGAATATAAGAATAGTGCCCCATAGGAGAGTAACAATGTGCATGTCATTGGATATTTTACCTTCAGATTGCTACACGTGCGTAATGCCAACTGTAAATATGCGGAGTCTGAGTGGACGTGGGAGGAGGCGCAGAAGGTGGTGCGACAACTAAAGGAGGCCGGACTTCCTGTCAACACAGCTACCCTTTACTCCGAATGCTGCACTCTACATTTTGCCAAGAGCCAATACGACCTGGTCAGTTTTGTAGCTATGGGTACTTCATTTTTTTAACGATTTACTTTGGTATTATATTTTTCCAGTGGTAAGCAAAATGTATGAACCCTTCATGACCTGAATGAATGGTAAAACTCAATTTATGCTTGTATCACCACTTCAGGCATATGACTTCTGCTGCCAGGCGCTCCGAGAAATCCACCAGAATCTTCCCACCAAAGCCATCATCGACGTCCTCCGACAAAGTGCTAAGGTAGCCTCAGAGCTCATTGCCAGATTCATCAACTTGTGGCCACAATGCACTCAAAATTCACCTCCATGCTATGTCTAGGGCCAGTCCTGTAGAACTTAATGGTTGATCAACGTTGTACAATGTTTGTTACTGGTTTCGGCCAAAAAGTCATGGGGTCTGCAATTATTCGAAGATGTTTGTTTAATATCTCTGATCACTACCTAAATTTCCATATACAAATGCACATTTCTAGTCATAGTCAATTTTATACCAATTGTTTTACATTTTGATAATTGCCTATTCTCTGTGACAGGCGTGCGTCGTGAAGCGAGAATTCAAACGTGCAGAACTTCTTATAAAGTATGCTGTGCAACTTGCCAGGTATGTGCTTGTCTACTCCTACCCACTCTGCTGCAAATTAAACTCTTCTACACCTTTAATTCTTTAAAGGCTGCGTAATGCCTTAAAAAAACTATTATGTCTGTAATGTAACCGTGGTGCACTATGGGTAGTATCATTTGGCTACAAAACTGATTCAAATATCAACATTACGTTTTCAGAGACAAGTTTGGGCCCAAACACCACAAGTACTCTGACACATTGTTGGACTATGGTTTCTTCCTGTTGAACATTGACTCCATCAGCCAATCAGTGCAGGTGTATCAGGCCGCCCTCGACATCCGGCAGGCTGTATTTGGGGGTAGTAATCTGCATGTGGCCATCGCGCACGAGGACCTCGCCTACTCATCTTATGTACATGAATACAGCACGGGACAGTTTACGGATGCACAGTGAGTGGATTTGATTGTATTTTTTCTTTTTTTCTTCTTTAAGTTATCTATCATCTTTAAAAAAAGAGTTATCAACAATACCCCAGGTGCTGCTCAAATACCAGCGTTTTACCCATATCGTTGAACACATGTATTTTTTTTTCATGCCCTCCCCTCTCATATCAAGAAGTGGCATCTCTCGGAAAAGAATCTTTAGGCCCAAACCTTAATGGGTGCTGAGTTAAGTTTAAGTACCATACCGACTTACATATCTTATGTAATGATGTTTTCAGGTTCCACGCAGAACGTGCTATAGAGATCATCACCCACATCTTACCAGACGACCACCTGCTACTTGCCTCCTCTAAGAGGGTCAAAGGTACTTTTAACTCTCTCTATATATATGATTTGATAGTAAAATGAAAGTGTTCCATCTATTGCTTTGTCCTCACCTTTGGATCCCCTCGTGAGCTTTTTTGTTTTGTTTGTTGAGGAAGAATTTCATGTATGTTGAGTAATATTCCGCCTGTTAATAAATGTTGGACGTTCTTCCTCCTGCAGCATTGATCCTGGAGGAGATCGCCATAGACAGTCACAACAAAGCTAAAGAGGAGCGCCTACTTAACGAGGCCCAGGACCTTCATCTAGCGTCACTGGCTCTCGCCAAAAAGGCGTTCGGAGAGAATAATGTGCAAACCGCCAAACACTACGGCAACTTGGGCCGCCTCTACCAATCAATGCACCGCTTTGAGGTAGGTTGGATTTAATTATACATGTCTGGTATAAGAAGTTGTTGCCTCATGATTCATGTTCATTTGTTGACATGATGCAGCGACCCAGCCCGGCAAGTACGACGCTAGGTGTTTGAAAGTCTTAACCAAGGAATGGTGTCGATGGACCACCAGTAATTGATACATTTTGGTTGGCATGCCTAGAGAAGCGATGCTAAATTTAACATGAAATAAATACAAGAATACAAGAGAGCTGCCAAGTGTTACGATTTTTGACCCCTGTTACGACCATTACGATTTCAGGTACCAAAATTACTATTTTTGGGAACTCCCTTTATAACAATTTTTGTAAATGCTGTTATAAATAGTGGAAACGTCAGTAGAATAATAGTTGAAATAACTATATCTACGTGTACTTTGATGTTACACGGATGTATCTGTGTGTATTTGAAATCGATTTCTTTTATTACAAAAAGTATTACAATTTTTGGCACAAATTTCAGACCTCAAATTACGATTTTTGACATTCAAATTACTATTTTTGGTAAGTGGAACTTGGCACCTCTGCAAGACACTGACATCAATCACCACGCTTCATCCTCTGGAAGACTCAAGCGTTTTAGTTGGTTGATGTCAATGTATAGCACTGTCTGTGTTTCGACCTTGCAGGACTGGCATGTATCTGAATGTAGCCCCATTGGGTTAGTGGGTCTCCAGTCCAGCATCCGTTCATCATGCCGACAAAGGGGCATAGTGGCAGGGCACTATTTTACCGTACAGTTACAACGAGTATTTCCTTAGTAGCGCCATCTGTAGTTATCTTGGAAACAGTAGTCAGTTCAGGTTTTGCCTTGTAAGTACATGTAGAATATAAAGCAGTAAATGACTCAATTGTAAGTCTTTTAATGATTTCCAGGAGGCAGAGCAGATGCATCTAAAGGCTATACAGATTAAGGAAACACTGTTGGGAGCTGAGGACTATGAAGTAGCACTCTCAGTTGGCCACCTTGCCTCTCTCTATAATTATGACATGAACAAGTTTGACGAGGCCGAACAGCTCTATCTGCGCTCCATCAATATAGGTATGTTACCGTTGTTTGTGATCAAGTTAATGAGGAAAATAGATCTTTATGGGTAGTACCTGGGTATTAGACAGTTTTCTTAATTGCACAGTCGTTAAGGCAATATGGACAGATGGTGGATACGTCTTATTCCAAGGCTATCTCAGATATCTATATAATTTCCTCAATGAATATTATCTTTCAAACACCAAAATAACCACATCCTCTCATCTTCACCTCAGGTCGTAAGTTATTTGGACCGGGTTATAGCGGTTTAGAGTATGACTACCGTGGGTTGCTAAGACTCTACCACAACATTGGTAACAATCAGAAGGCCATGGAGTATGGCGTAATCCTCCATCATTGGAACCAGATCCGCGATGCAAACCGTGCGGAGGAGAAGAAACCGCTCGACTTTGAGGAATTTGAGGGAACGGCTGAATTGATCCAGAAGTTTTTTGAGATGTCTTGATGGAAGCTGTACACAGAGTGAGAGTAGTGAGCATTTGAGCGGTGCTCGATGGATGTTTGGTTGTTATTAATGATGATGAGGGATGAGTGAATGAAGCTAAAAGCTGAGTTAAAAATGTGAAGTGTGAGAAATAAGTGATGCGCATATTATAGGTGATACAACTGATCCATGTTAGTTGATGCAAGTGGTTCGTCAGACTGCTGCGTGGTGCGATTGTCACACTCTATGAGTGTAAATGTATCTAATCTTATTTTACTGAATATATCTTATTGAGGAATAATATCGTATTAAATATATAGGAGGCAGTGTTACTAATATTGTTTATAATCCCCTACTGTACACTGAAGAATATCAATTAGCAATATAAGAGAAAATATTAGAAGTTATCTGCAGTAACACCAGATGAGATCAGGATTATAGGTGCATGTGTTCTGAACGTTTATCTCAATTGTAACTGCGGAATGTACATAAAGTAACTCATTGTCGCATAAAATAGCCGGATCAGGCCGTCCACGGCTCAAAATGTTATCATCACACTAAATAGTCTGTGATGATACAACCAAGCATTTGTACAGGACATTATAAATGATTTTGGACATTTTCAAAAGCGGCAATACCCAAAAGGGCCACCCCAAATAGTCCCTAATACCAATAACATTGTGAACCATGAGGCAAAATATAACAGTTCGCAGTAATGGCGAGACACAGAGTACACTAATCCAGATTTCTACATGTTCAGTATGTTGGTATTATGTAAAGTTGGTGATAGCATTATGGTCATCCAGCTAGCGCTAGCGAGTTACACACACAGCTGCACTTGTGCGTCATAATTACGAATTGATGAGTCTCAAAGCACTACATACCCCTTTTAAGAGTAGTTATATCAGATGCCCTTCCTTCCTAGATCTCACGGCTACCTAAAGATGTCAAGAGCAATCACTTATGAAGTAATTCTTTGTTTTCTTTTTTCAAGAGAAATCTAAATTTATCAGTTTATTACACTTGAGTAATGTTGGCTGGTGGGGATGGTGTTTATCATATTTCTTTTAATTCTCTTTTCTCTTTTCTTTTTTTCCCTTTCTTTCCTTTTTTTTTAATTGTGGGTTTACATGTGGAATTTGGGCAGCATCGTTAAATTCTACCACTGATAAAATTACTCCCCTGTCTCCCCCTGTCTAGCTCAGTAGTGTCAGGAACTAGGACCTCAGAAAATGTTGGCATGGTCATAACAGCCTAACGGCATGGGCACCATGATATTAAACGTACTTTGTGACAATGCTTTAAGGTATTGTATTGTCAGGTATATACACCATCAATGATTAAATCATGGACTTCCTTCTAACCTGCTCTTCCCAACACTTGAAGTTTAAACCACACCTTTACTCATGGACGTCATTGTGTGATTCGCTGACCGCCATTTTATGAACTTGAAACTGACAAGTACCATATTGTCATGTTTAAGTGTAAGGCTTCGAATAAGCGCTGTGTTTGTAGAAGTCCTTGGTTGAGGGTGGATGGATGTTGAACATTTTTAGAACACTGAAAATAGATATTGAGTAAAAAGAATCTGTTGTGCATAAGTGCTGGGGGTTATAGATCCTCGGAATCTTATGTAAAAGTGCCGGGGTGCTTCTCCGTGACCATACGGTAACCAAGTTTAGTTGACCAAAGATTTGAATAATATTCACCCAAGATCGAAGCTAAACCAGTGATCAGTCTTGAAAGCTCTGTCTTGAAATAAAACAAAATAAATCTTGACAGAAACTGATAATTTAGTTAGTAGGTAGTGTAGATGGTAATGTGAATACTGAGAATATAGTGGTTGTACATAATTGTTAAGATCTGTGATTCCCAAGGATATGTGTAGTGACTCTTCTTATTAAATGGATTCATATCAACATTATTGTTGAGCGCGTCTTAAAATTGGCTTTTGTAAATCATCTAGTGCTCGTTCAGTACATAGACAAACCCACCGTGCAGGGCTCAGAACACACACACACACAGGAACTTAAATCATCTAGAATCCAAGGGTCTTTTTGAAACCCATCACTTATACCATTGTTTTCCCATTGTTATCTGATGCCTGGATATATGGCATGCCCAAAATAATGATGTCGCTAGTCATCAGATTTGCCAATATAATTGTAAATGGACCATACTTGGAAAAGGCGTTGCTCTACACCCAGAACAAAAACAAACAAAAAAACAAGAAAGAAAAAAACATCTACATGTAGACACACCAGGTTGATCAAGGGGAAATGGACTGAAAATTGTCCGCTTATCTTTACCGTCAACCAAACCGTCTCCACTGCTAACCATTTGTAAAAAAAGAAAAAAAAAAGAAGAAAAAAAAAACACCCCCATTAAATCCTTCTCTGGGCTGAATTAGACATAAAGGAAACCCTGATACTGGCAAACTGCTGTAGTATAAAGCGGTCTAATTTTTCAAGGAGAAACGGGTCTATGACGAACTTAGCCATTGGTCATCTTGATGTATGATTTAGAGCCGTGACGAGTAACGCGAGACGTTCATGTAAGCATTGGCAGGGCTGCATTCATGCATTGTAATGGCAAATCTATGTGGATTTAGAGGACTCTCTGTCCCCTTAAACGGTTAAAGTCATGCTGTATAGGCCCATGTTCATAAATTAAAACGAGTGGAGTTGACTTTGTCAGTACTAGTGATTCAATGTACCATACCTTGCATTAAAGGAACACCTCTTGTTTAACTTTAAGACGCACCGTGAGTAACTTGTAAGACATGAATTGTTCTTTAATACAAAATCATTGCATATAAGGCTTACCCTGACTTGAGGCAGATTCTGTAGGGCGCAACAAGATGCTTGCTCTCATCGCATATAAGACGCAAGGTACCACAGTAGCTCTGATTTGTCATTAAGTGACATTCAACACAGAATTCAATGTGTGTGCTTAGAATGGTGAGCCACAAATGAAATGTACATATTGATAACGTTAAGAGGTGCTGCTATGATACAGCAGTCCAGAAAAGTGATTGACTTAATTGTCAAAAGGTTAACGAGTCTATCGCTTGGCACTTGATAAATGCAAAATACATTTCAATTTCCTTCCTCAGTAAACAATATTGGCCAGAGTAGCAAGTAATCATTTGTAACTTTGTCACATATTTAGTTTTGCCTCGGATGATTTCTGCTAGAGCTGCAGCGATTCGTTTTCATTCTCATATGAAATATGTGTTCTTGCTTGTTGTATGACCAGTTACTAATTTTAATGTTTCTTTCATTGAGACAGTCAAAATGTTTTTTTAAATCAAAAGTCAGTTTTTCGCGAAAAAGTATGAAAATGAATGTGTCTTGTGTCAAGCGATAGCAAGAGTGGTTAACGTCATTTGTGATAGGGAAATATGTTAGTTCCTTGAAATGAAAGATAGATTCTTACTCTTTGAAATAGGTAATTGTTGTGAAATGTTCAAATTAGAGGTCACTCAAATACAAATTAAAAAGTAACAAAGAGTTCTAGTTTCACAGCTTTGTTCATTGGTCAGCGGAAAAGGTGTCTGAAGATATCAGTTGTAAGCACCCATCAGGGATGCCCACCCAGAAATTATTTTGTGGATTATCTTGTAAATTGATAGTTAAGAAATATATTCCAAGAAGCAATGATGGCCATTTTTAACGTAGAAAAAGGTGTATATAAATGTACAGTTCAGTGGTTGTTGTCTAAAACTAAAAGCAAGATTACAGGATTGAAGAGAGTAATATAGTGTACTGTGGGCCCAGTTTCAATGTGAATAATCATATATAATATGTCCTGTAATTTCTTGGTATTTTTATAAATCAGTAAATACTCTGACTTGACTATCAATGCAATGTACTTGAGGTATGCAAGATGTCAAAGTTGAGTAACCCATCAATGGTAGCATGGTACCTCAGAGAATGTCATTTTGTTGTCATAATGTACCAAGCGCATGGACCGGTGGTGAGAGGCTGCCAAGCACTTCATCGGTGCATCATGTCAACTGCAGGAATGTATCCATTCTGTTGAGATGGCATGATACATGAATGGTGAGATGCTCTCATGCATCATGGTGGCGTAGTACATGAAAGGACAATGCATGTTTATGGAAAAAAATAGAAGAGAAAAGAGAGCGTAATTATCAGTTAATACTCAAATTGGTCAATCACTGCGTTGAATTGGATGATATCAGCCATTCTATAAAAGCAAATGGCACAAAAATGCCTATACTCATACGGAGGGAGTACATAAAGAGTTTGTGTGCCAAATCTATTATATTGTAAGGGTAAAGTAAGTACAACTAGTACGCAGCTCGTTCTTTCCAGATAAATCACATTAAGCGTTTGTGTATTTATGGCTGGTGGTGCAACTTCCCATTGTTACTATTGCTTACCGGCAACCGGGTTCGCAGGTCAAGCTATAGTTTTGATTTGGTGATTGTTTGTTATGTTTATTAATAGCTGACAGCACTCATGTTATATCTGCGATTTACCTCCAACAGAACTAGCAGTTATTGGCCTCAACTCTGAAATGCCACCTGCCCGCTAACACTTTAACGGGGGAATAGTGGTATGTTGCACTTTTATTATCGAAATGCACAATTGCAGCACCAGTGGTGGAGTGACTCACCAGTACTGCATTCATGCATCATCTCAATCAGGCGGTGATTATATACACTCATTGAGTTGGATAATCCAACCAGAAATATGAACGCAAGTATTTAACAAATCAGTTATATCAGGCGAGTATGGCCAGCTCTTTAGAATACTTGTCTTCACTGTACTGTCTGTTATGTTGTTTATCGTGTCATTCGGGCGTTCAGATCTGACCCCCTCCCCATCCCTCCCGGTCTCCCTTTGTCCAGTTGTTACTGCAGGGACACCGCCTGCCTGGTATACCTCCCACCCATAATACCTGTACAACCCCATGGCGGTATTGTATCATATTGTAATAATAAAGTATTTAAATAATATATATAAGTAAAAACTTAAGCGCATGCTTCTCGTTTTTATTATTTCTAATACTTTTCAGGAATTATATTTAAAATGATATGAATATCATCTGACAGAGCATACTATATTATATAAGAGGGTTAGGGAATGAGTGAGTAATAGATGTTACCGAATACTTGTTTTTTACAATTTTGTGGGAGCCATATTGGATCGTTGACCCTCTGCTACAAGACTAAGCCTTTATGTTACCCTCACCTTTTTGGCATTTCCCTGGAGTGAAAGGATGTGTCTGATGACACAAGCAATGCCAGACCTCTAACTCATTGTGCTTTGAAAATATTACACACTGAACTTGACACAAGATTGAGATTTTTTAAACTGATGGTCAAACCCTCTCATATATATATATAAGGCCAAGATTTTAGGAACCAACAGTAGTTGGCAGCATAGAGTATAGAGTGTCTCTATATTCTATGTTGGCAGCTACAATTTTGCTATCCTATCAACTCTACTTTGTGCGGCCGTGATTGGTCAGTTCGCCTTGTGCCAAAGCCCCATGAGAGGATATTTCTTATTAGCTGCTATAAATAACCAGGGAATTACCTTGACAGGGAATTACCTTGACATGGATGGATGGATGGGACTATGGGACTTCTGTTGGGACTTATGGTGGAATGACTATGGGACTTCTTTGGCACTATTTATCAATGATTTAGTTAGTATATGAAAGTAATTTACTCAATATTTGTCAACAATCGTGCAATGTATGTCCATACTAACTCACCATTTCTCAGCAATAAGGCTATCTAATTACAATAACTTGGATTACAGACATTTTCAACAAAATGCATGGTCAGCCATCTGTAAAAAAAAAAAAAAGTTCACAACCAACCCCCCACCCTATCTGACAGCCAGAATACCCCATCGCTGGGAGGCCAAAAAAAAAAAAAGCCCATGGAAATACCATATTTTGGGCCAATTTAATGAAAAATATGGAAAAATTTCCACATCTGATGGACAAAATGAGAAGTTTCCTCAAGGGATAATTGTTTTGTTAGATTCGCCCAAAAATCCCATCTGCAAATGGTTTTGCCAAAAGTCTCATCGCCGGATCCGTAATCCAAGTTATTAGAATAAAACGGCCTTACCATTATTCCTTATATGTTAGTACTATTTGTTACCAATAAGTCAAAACTATGGAACTGGGAATCTTTGGGCCATCACCGGGACATCATTTCAGCTTACGCATGAAAAGATTAAAAACGCCCTGCCTCACATGTATCAAAACACACATTTAAATTTTAATACATGTACATATATGGGCTGGACCCTCAATAGGGGTTTATTTTTCGGATCAATATGGTAAAAGGTACTCGCGCGATGGGGTGCGTGGGCGTACATTTTACCGTGTTGATCCACATTTACTTAACTCATTTTTTTTATGGATTCCAGACACATTACCATGCACTATGCACAATACAGCACGGCACCTTGTTAGTGTATATTTAGTGCATAAGTGGGCACTATCCAATTTCATGTTGTTTATGATCTACCCTAGGATATTATTTTAACTTATATCATGTCTGTTGACAGTTTTCCCCAGATCCTGGGGAATAGTTCACTTGAACTCCACTGATTTAGATGGGAGTTTTAGATCTCCAATCACATTTTATATTCCAAACATCTGTTTAGTAGAGACAGGTTGACTTTTGGGGTGATAGGGTGACTGGTAAGGGACTATCCATTAATTACATACACACTTTTTGGGCAAAGATTGACCCCCCCACCCCCCTAATGCACCATGTACGCATTGGTCTTACCCCCCCCCTCCCCCCACCAAGTAGGGGTGGGGTGGGGTTAAGAGCGCATACATGTGTACCCTCCCTGGGGACCCTAAAATCTCCACACCCCTCCTCATATACCCGGTAGACTTTGAGGGGACAAGAGGTGGACAGGGGGGAGGGGGGTCTTGAGAATTTTTAAATCTTCCTATAAACTAGTGCTAACTTGGTTACAACGAAATTTGGTTACAACAAATTTTTTGAGCCTGCAACAACAAACTTGTTCGTTATAACCAAGTTTCAATGTACATCTAAACCTAAACCTCTTTTTGGAGAAAAGGGTTTCTTTGTCCTGATTGAGGGCAACCTACCAGGGCTCATTATTAGCCAAATCTAATGATACTGGTTGTTACCTAGCAAGTGTTAAAACCCTTCATCCCAATACATTTTTATCAGATAAATTTTATGTCAGGTTGCCATGCCGACGAAGTTCTCACAATGGAGAAGGAGTCATGTGATACCATCCCATAATGCATCAGTTCAGCACGCGATCCAGTGGCAGCTACACGCACATCCCAGCGTAGGATTATTTGCATCAACTTTTTCCATAAATCTACAATACCTACAAACTTTCAACGACCGTCGGTTAGGTCCCAACAGTCCAGTTACTGTTGGCTTCCTTTTGGCACAAGCAGACTTTGCTAAGCTGCTTCATAAGACCAAAACTACCGAGTGCTCTCGAGATGGTCCGAGGCGGTCGCCATGACCAGTCAGTCAACACGTGCAACAACCAGCAATGGCGGCACCACTGACCAAGGCACTGACCAGGGGAAACCTCTACCACCACTACCACACAGGCAGTGTTTCTGTCTGATGAGCAAATGACTCAGATGATGTCTGTATTGAAGGGAACTATTCATTCAACAGTCAAGACTATGGTTAAAGATGTGGTTGGGAAGCGCAAAAAAGACAACCACAGTAGCGATGATGATGACCAAGATGGCGATGGTCAAGGCGCTGACCACAACACTGGTCTAGAGGGCGTTGACCCAGATTCCGGGGATGACCTGGATGCTTACTACAAGAGCATTGAGGCTCAGTTAGAAGTAGGGGATCCCACAAGCGAAGATCTTCTGGAAAGATTCGTTAGCATCTTCAAAAAGGCTTGTGGGCCCTCTTTTGATATCAGTATCATTAAAGTAAAGAGGGATAATTTCCACAGACCAGCAAACGTGCCAGGGTTAAGAGTGCCCCAGCTGAACCACCTTCTAAAGCCCACTGCTTCAGCGAATGCACACCCGCTGGACAAATGCAGGGCGGAACTCCAGACCGATATGTCCGCCACTATGACAGCCATGGCTAGGCAAGCTACTGCCATGGAAGAGTTTAAAATGTGGGCTAAGCAGAACACTGAACCTACCTGACGTGACAAGACTGACAAGTTCAGCAAGTTAGTCATCAATGCCTGTGATGCCAACATTGTCATGACCAGGACTATGTCAGACATGACAAGCCTGAGACGTGACGTCCTAAAGTTAGGACTGTCAGAAAAGGTAGGCAACCTGCACACTGATCAAAATCCAACAAAAACCTTAGTGGCTGGGCAGCAATGATATAATATCAGCCATGGATAAGCTTTAAAAAGAGGACAAAAATGTCAACAAGTTCAAGAAGCACCAGCCCAGTGACTGGAGGAACAGGCACTCACATACTCGTCCAACACATACAAAAAGGACAAGCAGCACAAGCCCAAGCACAACCTCAACCACCACAAGAAAAATCCAAAACTTCAGGTTTTCCGAAGGGGGGGGGGGTGTCACTAGACCAGGTGAGTGTTAATAATGCTTTGCATGAAAACAAAATACCCCCAAAGTACCAATAGCTCCTGTACCGGTAGC
Source organism: Acholoe squamosa (assembly GCA_949317995.1). Taxonomy (NCBI): domain Eukaryota; kingdom Metazoa; phylum Annelida; class Polychaeta; order Phyllodocida; family Polynoidae; genus Acholoe; species Acholoe squamosa. Next base: position 44,232,569 of record OX439041.1, read on the forward strand.
TATTGAAAAAGTAGGGTTTGGTACATTTCTACCGGGTAGCACTAAAAATCATGTAAGCCAATGGTTAAAGTTAACACATGATCCCTTTATCATAGAATCTGTTCAGGGGATGAAAGCTGACTTGCAGGAAACTCCCATGCAGGAGACAGCTCCTAGGCCCTACTTAGTGTCTGAGGAAAACAGAAAAATTACTGACCTAGTTGTAATAGAACACCTGGAGAAAGGCATAATAGAAACATGCCAATCAGAAAAAAGACAGTATATTTCAAACATTTTTCTTAGGCCTAAACCAAATGGCGAACACAGACTAATTTTAGATCTGTCAGAACTGAATTCTTTAGTAGTCTATAGATATTTCAAAATGACCATAGACATGGTGCAGAAAGATGCCTTTTTACGGTCTTTAGATCTTTCTGATGCTTATTACAGCGTACCGGTATCAGATACCCACAAAAAGTTGCTTAGGTTCAAATGGGGAGGGGGGGTTATATCAATATACATGCCTGCCGAATGGACTAGCACAAGCACCAAGAACCTTCACTAAGGTCCTAAAACAGGCTTTTGCAGAGTTGTAAAAACAAGGCCATTCTTCTTTTGGGTACATAGATGACACATTCATTATGGGGGAAACAGCACAACAATGTGCTGGCACCTTAGCCAAACTACAAGGCCTAGATTATGGGGAAGCACACTACAGACGTCTTGAGTCAGACAAGCTCTAGCCAGAAAAAGAGGTAACATTGAGGAAAAGATGAAAATCTCCCATGAGGGGCAAGAAGACATCTTCTGGTGGTTAGAAAGACTAGACACAGGGTGTAAAAAAATCAGACTACAAAAGCCTGTGACCACAATCATAACTGACTCCTCAGACAATGGACGGGGAGCAGTGTGTGGGGAAGACGATCAGGTGTCTATCTGACAACACTACAGCAATAGCTTACATAAATCACAAACGAGGATCTAAAAACCAGCCTTGTGACGACATAGTAAAAACCATATGGGAAATCTGTGAATGCAGAGACCTATGGGTAAAATGCTGCCCTTATTCCAGGGAAAGACAATGAAGAGGCAAACAGGGAGTCTAGAACTGCAGGGCACAATGAGTGGGAAATACCTGACTCAACCTTTGAACAGATTCAAATGAAATGGGGACATCCCAGTATTGACCTATTTGCTTCAAGTCTAGCATTCAAACTAGAAAACTATTACAGCTGGCTACCTGACCCAGGGGCAGCTGATACAGATGCACTGTCTTTGCCTTGGCCTTATGACTATCATGCTTTCCCTCCTTTCAGCCTGAACCTGAGAGTCGTACAGAAGGCCCTAGCAGAGGGCGTGGAGGGAACAGTTGTGACGCCCAACTGGGCGGCACAACCTTGGTACGGCCTCCTGAACAGGACAGCGAAGTCGATGATGAGACTCCCCAAAATACCGCTGAGGAACCCAGTCGCAGAGGATTTGTGGCACCTAGACCTTTTTGCATGGAGTATCTAGAGCAAGCACTACAGGCTCAGGGTGCCACGCCCACTATCATTCGGCTATACATGGAATCATGGACCAAAGGCACCAAAACACAATACTATGTGTATTTGGAAAAGTGCACAAAGTATTGTGTGGAGAATAGGGTACACCCCATAAAACCCACACACATAGAAGCAATGAACTTCTTCTTTAGGCTTTATGATGAAGGATTAGCTTACACCACTATAATCACAGCCAGATCTGCACTATCAGCTTATGTAGAGTTAGATCAGTACGGTAGAACCCTAGGTTCACATCCAGATGTGTGTAGACAACTCAAAGGAGTTTTAATAGTTAAGCCTCTCAAGGCTAGATATACTCACACTTGGGACGTAGACATAGTACTGACTATGCTTAAGTCTTGGCACCCATTGGAAAGCTTAAGTTATAATCAGTTAGCATACAAAACGGTATTACTGCTAGCATTAGGAACAGCCCAAAGGGCACAAACATTACATGCTTTTAAAACCAGCTCAATAGTATTCACTGACAATAAGGTAATACTACCAGTAGACAAACAATTGAAACACTCCAAGGAAGGAAAACCTTTAGATAGGTTTCATATCGACAAGTTTGCCTCTACAGGACTTTAAGGAGATATCTTAAAGTGACTGAACCCTCCAGGAAAGGTGGCAAAGACCAACTTTGGCTGTCACTAGGTTCCACTAAAAAACAGATTGACTGTACTTCTGTATCCAGATGGATAAAAGACGCCATTTGGGAAGCAGGTATTCCCAAATACTTCAAGGTACACTCCACTAGAGGAGCATCTGTATCTAAGGCAGATTACAGCAAACTACCTGTGGATTATATCCTGAAACAGAAGGGCAGATGGACCAATGTACTAACCTTTGCAAAGTTCTACATAAGGTCCATCCACAAGGACCATGACAGCACATACCAGTCTACAGTGCTCTCCATGGCCTCCAGCTCACAATAAGGTAATTACACATCTCTATGTTGTCATTACCAGCTAGGTAACAAGGCAGCTTTCAAATCTTCATTGTGAGAACTTCGTCGGTATGGCAACCTGACATAAACTTTATAAGTTAAACAAGACTCACCTTGGTAAGAGGTGAAGTTTGACTTAAAGTTTATAAGGGTTGCCAGACTGCCGATGAAAAGAACAACGGTCCCAGCCAATTTGATCAAGTTTTCACCCACTCCATTGTTCTCTGGGTGGACTTCTGGTTTACCAGAAGACCCATTTTTTGGGATTTACCTTGTTACCTAGCTAGCTTTAAATACTGATGCATTATGGGATGGTATCATGTGACTTCTTCTCCGTTGTGATATGGTTGACAACTATATGCATCCACCTATAGACCTTATATTCACATTTAGTAAATGTATTGTACCAAATTGATCGAGTAATTACAGCCTAACCTATAACTAATCAAAAATGCCTCAACACTGAAACCTGTGGGTGTCCATATTGGGGCTGGACGTTCCACATACCCCAGCTATGGCACATGTATGCCATCTAGTGATTGATACAGGTACTATGTATATATTGATTTGTACTGACAATATCTCCAGCTGCTTGTGCCCAAGGCAATTTGGTGGAGTTAGTCCCAAAACTAGCCCCCAAAAATTGTCTGACGACTTCTGACGATGGGCTATAACATTGTCACTCCAAAATTATTATGTCCATCTAGTTTAGAGCTATTTGGGCCGCTATTTGTACAAGTCTCGTTTTTTTTCACCAGATCATTTTACCTCGACCATAGAAGAGCTTTTGTAAGGCACCTTTTAAATAGAAATAATTCTTATAGCTGATAATAAAATGAATGGGGGATAGCCTGGGGAGAGTACATATATTTAAGAAAAAAGAAGAATCTTGTTAAAAATTAATGTTGATTTGCAGTCAAATGATGGGCATTCTCCAATGGGCCAGGTTAAAGGAGTAGGCCAGAATAGAAATAGGAAACAAAGTTGAAACAGACATACCTTGAAGTTTTCCAATGAATTTCCACACGAAAGTGTATGGCTTACGCCAAATCCTTTATATATGCATTACTCCCACCCAAGATCATCTTTGATCAAGTAATTAGACTTCTCCATATTGCCTCTATTTAGAATGGGAGGCTTCTAGATAAGTGGTGTTTACTATAGTGTCATATAGGGGAGGGAGAATCAGCCTGACCCTCCGGCCACCCTAGAACTTAAGTCCAGTATGGGCAGAAATCTATTGATACAGGTGGTATTAACCTCATACAACACTTGTTATATTATTATACATGGTGGTTAGCACATTGAACTACAGCACTGGGTCATGCAGGTTTGAAACCCTTTCGCTACAGAATGGGTTTCTTTGGATGAAGAGAGATTCTATGGCAAAAAACCTAAATACCACTTAAGACACCATTTCTCAGTTAATTTTGTTAAAGTGTAACAGAGTTATGAGTCCTTCACCTGTGACATTTTATAGTAGGTTTGAAACCCAAGGGAACGTTCAACAATTATGCCACTGTTCTTTAGGCATTTTTCAGGACCCACCCACCCCTTTGTCATTGTTTTTGTATGGAACATATAGAGGAACCCAAAGCCCCCCCCCACCCCCTAAGCAGTGACATAATTGTTGAACGTTCCCCAAACTAAAGGCTCATAATATCTTTTGACAAACTTTGCTTTCATTTGTTGTAGTATTATTTTTTAAGGTTTGAAATAATTTTACTGACAAATCACAGGTTACATACTTGTGGTATAATCATGTCAATAAATGGGTGATACCTTACTTTTCCCTTGTTACAATCGTGACTCTACACATATTTATAGTGAAAAATGGACGAACTTACAAAATGAGATGAACACTATACATCAGCATGTCCATCAATCATTGTGGATGGAGTATTTATAAGTGTGAAAACTTCCTTGGTGGTGTAGATTATTTAAAAGAAGGCTATATGAAATAATCTATAAAAACTAACAGGTTAGCACCTATGAACCGCTTATTTAACGAAGAACTAACTACATAGTCTCTCTGCTACTAACCAGGGGAAAAAAGCAACAAAAAAAGCAAAAAAAAGCACTTGCATTATGTTCCATGACGCTTTTCCCCCTCCATATAATATGGAGGGGGAAAAGACAACAGTGGCAGCCTTGGTGGTTAGTTACCGTTTATAGGTCTGGATATTTGGTTAATTCTGATGTGGCCAAGGACAACAGGCTATTAAATGGTAAACAGTGATTTAAACATTTAACACAAGGGGACGCCACTACCTTACTTTGGGACCATCACCTCTATCAATCAACCTCTTATCGTGTATGTGATGCATCTGTACATGTATGTATCCAAAGCTAGGCCTGCCTTGCAATCTACAAGTGAAATCTGTACTTTGGTAAAGGCAATATACATTAGAGACCTAGCTATTATACTGTCATACTATCATAACATTTGAGAGAGAAATATGAATTTGTGTTAATAATCGAAGGCAGTTCTAGAGGCAAAATAGTATGGGCGGCTACTCCTCTAAATATCTAGTAGGCAAACTGTCAATGGAGGGACCTGTTGGAATGTTGAATATTCAGCTTGTGGTGCAGGTGGCAGCAACTGAGAGAGTATCTAAAGGCAGTCATATTACCAAGACCATGTTTGAGCCTCCTGAGCAATGCCTGTCAATTTATTCCCTAAGGATCCTATGTTGTGTGTGAGTATTGGGAGCAGCTGTGGGTGAGAGGGGATAGCTCCAGGGAATGGCTTTGTGTGTGAGTGTCTCACATGGTGCATGTGTTTGCATTACTGAGGGAGCTTCTGCCTGTGTGTGTGGCTGTGTGTGAGGAGATGATTTGGGTGAGGTAGTGAGGGCCTCGCTGCCAGAACTATGTACTACATTTCCCATCTTCTCAGAGCCAAACTCCAAATCAGTAAAGGCCCTGAGAGAACTGAAACTATTTATTGTGGGCATCGAAGTGATCTCACATGGTGCGCCATGTCAACATAAATATTCCAAAATGATTTAGGGTTAAAAGTCATAACTGAAGTAAAAGAAGTTTTGTAACGAAATAATTCTTCCTCATGTGTGTAGACAAAATGAGATTATAAAACCCAAGCATTGTTCAATGTGGCCACTAGGCAGTCTAGACCTTAACCCTTAGGTGCCCAAGCATGCTTAAATGCGCGGTTTTGGGCTTAAATACATGCACATTGAAGTAAATTTTCATCCAGGAACATCTACTGGTCCAATCTTCAAAGTTATACCCTCATTAGAACGGCCATGACCCCCACATTGGAGGGAAATCGGCCAAGGAGATAGATCTAGCATGATAGCAAGGTGATGCTGGATCATTTGTCCCCTATTGCCACACCTTTGATAGACTTGCCAACCTTACAACTAATCTATTCATAGGAATTTTTCATATCCATATATGATGTCATGAACTGTGACCAAGACATTTTGCACCCTGGTAGTACACACAGGCAGAACCAGTTGAGTATAGTTATGCAAATATCACACACTATATGAGATTAGAGCAGGACAGCACTAAAGAGGCTATATACTAGTGAATAACAACAAAAGGAACATTTTGGTTGCTATGGTAACCACACTCAGTCAGAAATTTCTCTCTTAACTGAAGGCTTAAGTAAAAAAGAACCAGGTGCATAATGTGAATTCCATATCAAATACCTATTCAGAATTATATATGTACTTTATCACTGGGGTGATGTACATGTGAAATAAATGGAAAATCATCAAATAATTCTGGGCACATAAAAGTTAATAGGAACCTCCCACCGACCACGGCTACCCTGTAGGGTATCTCAAAAAGATTGGGAAACCAGTTCTCACCGATATTTGATCCTGCAGTTCTCCTACATTTCTCACCCTAAGAACAGACTTCCCTACTTGACCTCTGCTACAAGTGAACTGCACGGAAATAGGTCGAGTTGCAAAATAAGAGACTGGACCCCTCCTATACCACTCCTATAACTGACTCCCTCTTTACAATACAAGAGGGAATCCACTCCAGAAGGTCAGTGAGTTCAATTTTGGAATTATCACCTCCGGCAGGATCAATTCCAAATATTTTTGAGATACCCTCCTGCACTCACTGCAATACCCAGTCCTCATTGCCACCACCACAGCATACCCAGGCACCCTGCCAGTCACCCTCCACACACAAGGTGGGAAGCTGCAGCAGCCCTGGAGGAAGAGGAAGCTGACACACAGTACACAATTCATCAGCACAGCAGCACAGACAGCCTGATACTACCATAATACATTGAGTATAAGGCATACCCCCCGTATAAGATGCACCCAGACTTTAAGGATATGCTAGAAAAGTTAAAAATAAGTTTTGTTTAAATCAATGGGATTTTATAAATTAAAAAATATGGGAAGCTAAGATGTCCCCCGATGGCGTAAAACCACTTTTGACTCTATCGGAGGCCTTCAGAAGATTTATCCTTCATTCTTTTACGTGGGTCATTATGGTAATAGCAAAAAATACCAGTCTCCAGACCAGTTTGATACTAATAGTAAAGGGGACCAGTCTCCTATAGTAACAGGAGGAGTCACAGGAGCAGACAGACACAGGGGTACTGCTGCTAATGCGACCTAGAGGAAGACCCTGAACATTAATGATAGTGAACAGAACCTGATGGACGTAGGGACACAAGGTAGTATGTACTCCTTTACCTGTGACTGGGTTCGGTGACTGGGTTCTGTTAGGCAGTGCACACTATAGCTGCTGCAGCAATGATGGATGGCCAGCACAGCTGGGGTCACATGGTGTACAGGGTTCTTTTTCTCCTTATTGTGCACTTTGAGGGCAATATAATGCTTAACTGAGCAGTATGACCTTTTGGTTAGATCAGTTGCATGAATGCAGCTCTGAGAAATCTATCAGGTTCCATGAATTCACCATGCCATTCCTAGAGTAAGCGGGTAAGTAAGGCAGGTAAACCACTGACAGGGTACTACTGGTATAAAGTGGGGGATCCACTGCCGCGTTTCTGTTGCGAATTGGACTCACAGAAAACATTCCAGCAGTAGATCTGCTGCTGCAAGAAACTTCCGAGTGGCGTGCAACGACATTCACAAAAATCAAAATAATTTGATATTTGTGAGTGCTCTGCAAGGACACATGCACGAGTACAATTCGCAACAAACTCGCGGCAGTGGATCCCTAGCTTAATAGCAAACCATCTTGCGAGTTGCTGTAGCAAACATATCATTAGCAGAATTTATTAACTCCTAAAATTATGTATTTCTGTCTTCAAAAACGTGTTCTTTTCGCCATGTAGGATACTATTCTTGGAGGGTTATTGTATTGCTCCATATGGCCCCAGCAAATTATCGTGACTCCTCGTCAACCTGTGTGAAGTGGCTCACACATGTCACTAGATGGAACACGCCGTCGCTATAGCACAAAATCACCAGGAATAGCAATGATGGTGATCACATGGCCTCACCTCAGATGGCGAGGATGGTGATCAATCAGACTCACCAGGGATAGCGACGCGGGTAATCACTCACCTCATTAGATGAAACACGCACCTTGTCATAGCGCATGTTCACCAGGGATGGCGAGGATCATGATCACTCATCCTCACCAGGGATGGCGACATGAGTGATCACTCATCCTCACCAGGGATGGTGACATGAGTGATCACTCACTTCTCTAAATGAGACGCACACCACATCATAACTCACGTTCACCATGGATGGTAAGGATCGTGATCACTCACACTCATGGGGGATGGTCACTCTGGTGATCACTCACCTCGCTAGATGAAACCCGTACCTCGTGATAGCACAGGTTCACCACAGATGGTGAGGATCTTGATCACCCACACTCACCAGGGATGGCGACACGAGTGATCACTCACCTGCTAGATGAAATGCACACCATGCCATAGCACATGTTCACCGCGATTGGCGAGGATCGTGATGACTCACACTCACCAGGGATGGCAAGGCGGTTGAGCACTCACCTTGCTAGATGAAACGCACACCACGTCATAGTGCAGGTTCACCATGGATGGCGAGAGTGGTGATCACTCAGACTCACCAGTGATGGCGATGCTGGTGATCACTCACCTTGTTAGATGAATAGCTGATGATCATCGACATTGGTAATCATGCAGCCTCACATCTGCCAGATCAAAGTATGTTTTGCCAGACAAGGTATTGCCATATGTATCTTCCCTCTAACCACAGACAAGGTGTTCATGTAGATATTTCCCTATGTATTTTTACTGTAACCAGAGAAAAGGTGTTTAAGGATAGTTGCTTTCATTTTAAAGATACCTCTATCTAAATTCAATTCATATTTTCTCTATATAATCTTGTTTGATTCAACTCTGAAGTATTACATGATAATCATCGTGAAACAAAGCACATTTGATATGTATGGGACTTATACTTTATGCCCCACTTCATAGATAGGCTACATGTGAACAGTGGTGCTGTCTCAACAACTTTGGCAATGGTGGTGATAAGTTGCCATTCTGAGTGAGACTGAGTGACAGATGATGCAATCCTCAAAGAGCATTGACTTGGAGTGACACAAATTCACGCATTGAGTGAGACCAATGTTGGCAATGGTGGTGATAAGTCGCCATTTTGAGAGAAATTTAACTAGGAGTGACACAAACTCATGCAGTGAGTGAGAGCCATGTGGCAATGCAGGTGAAAAGTCGTCATTCTGAGTGAGAGTTGACAGACAGTGGCACATATTGACGTAGTGAGTGAGATCCATGTTGGCGATGGTGGTGATAAGCTGCCATTCTGAGTGAGAGTTGACTGGGAGTGGCACATACTCACACAGGGAGTGAGATCCTTATTAGCGATGTTGGTGATAAGTCACCATTCTGAGTGAGACCTAACTGGGAGTGGCACATAATTACACAGTGAGTCAGATCCATGTTGGCAATAGTTGTGATAAGCTGCCATTCTGAGTGAGAGTTGACAGGCAGTGGCACATACTCACGCAGTGAGTTAGATCCATGTTGGCGATGGTGGTGATAAGTCACCATGCTTTGTGAGGGATGACAAGTGGTGGCACATACTCACGCAGTGAGTGAGATCATGTTGGCGACTGTTGTGATAAATTGCCATGCCATGAGAGACTGGCACACAGTGGCGAAACATGACGCAGTGAGTTATCACTCAAAAAGGAGTCACCATTGATGACCAATCATGGTGACAGATAACGACAATTTGCTGGAGGAGATGATTGTAAAGAGAACGAGTGGCCTTGTCCAAATGACAGATGACCATGCTCATGGAATTCAGTTTTACCTTGAGCCTTTTGTTAGTAAGCCATTTGTGATCACATAGTCTGTATAGGATCAAATATGGATGGGGGATGCAGCTATGGAAAGGTGATAAAGTAGTGGCCAGAGAGGTGAGGGAGAGTTTCTGTAGCCATTTATCAATGACATGTCCAGAGTAGAGGTCAAGGAGATTTAGGTTCTCAGGGAATCTACATCTTTTATCTATTGAGACTTGCCCCTGGCCAGTGGTTTGAGGACTGCATGACGGCAATCTAATATGTCACTGCAAAATGATAGATCAGAGAAGTGTAGATAGAGAACAGGGACAGTGCAAACAGAGACCAAGGGTCCACCGACAACTGCCTTGTGTGTTGCCCTGTGTGGTGACCATGCTCATGGAATTCAGTTGTACCTTGAGCCTTTTGTTAGTAAGCCATTTGTGATCATAGTCTGTATAGGATCAAATATGGATGGGGGATGTACCTATGGAAAGGTGATAAAGTAGTGGCCAGAGAGGTGAGGGTGAGTTTCTGTAGCCATTTATCAATGACATGTCCAGAGTAGAGGTCAAGGAGATTTAGGTTCCCAGGGAATCTACATCTTTTATCTATTGAGACTTGGCCCTGGCCAGTGGTTTGAGGACTGCATGACGGCAATCTAATATGTCACTGCAAAATGATAGATCAGAGAAGTGTAGATAGAGAACAGGGACGGTGCAAACAGAGACCAAGGGTCCACAGACAACTGCCTTGTGTGTTGCTGTGTGTGGTGATAAAGTGGATTCTGAACAAGGCTGGGGAGACCATTACTAGGTATTTCATAGGAGCCACTTCTACACCAGGCCACTTACAGATTTCAATATCATTACACCACTGTCACTTTTACAAAACAGATGCTTATTTGAGATACAGAATTTAATGCTCGATACATATACCTATATAAACACCTGGCCATTAGTTGAGATTAGTTTTTATTTGAACACTGGGTGTTTATATGAACCATTACGGTATCAGGGTGGGGGGTGGGGGAGAGGGTCGCCTGCCTTATGCATTGATGTAGTAACATTGGCCACATTGTCCTCTGGAATCAGTATTTATAGCATAAGCGAGGTCAGTGCCCTGTGTGGTATTGACTACAAATAGGAAGAAAGAGGACCAGGGCAGTACAGCCAAAGCAAGGGTAGACTTGGAAAGGAAGCTTTTCCATCATCTTCAGAGGTTAGGTTTATACAACCCGAGAGTGGCATTGTCAAATGGTAACATTGTAACTTTGTGGTACAGAAAATGTTGAGAATTTAGAAAAGCATACCCCAGGAACGTATCCCTGCTCATGCATTTCGATCGGTTATTGAATTTGATACCAGAGGCAGAGCCAAGGCACATAAACACTGCCTATCATAGCATTGGAACATGTCTAGTGAAATGTCTCCTCCTACTTCTATGGCAAGGGCTTAAATGATGCTAAACAACATAGGCAAATCCCTTCCTTAGCTTTTCTTCGCAAGAATTAAATGGTGGGTGTATGTAGAATATTTCCATTTATTTTGTGCAATCAATATGGAGTATTATATTCCTTTTCACGGAGAAAGAGAGAGAGAGATAGATAGATAGATAGAGAGAGAGAGAGAGAGAGAGAGAGAGAGAGAGAGATGCTGCATGATAGAATTTCTTTCGAGCAATTATTATAAATTTCATAATCTCTTTTAGTTATAAGGTAAGTAAGGCTGTGTTTAATCATACACTTTTCTCTTTTTCATATTACAGACTACATATCCAGGCGATTAATGGTCAACTGCCCAGGCATCTAGAAAAATACCGCGTCAGGCACTCATATTGAAGATTCTCAAGCTTATTTAGACGCTCACATTCAGACCTAGAGCAACATAGGCCTCATGGAAAGGGGATATATTGAACAAGTCTTAGTGGTCAGTATTTTAGAAATATACCTTATGAGAAAACATCTATGGAATGAACAAAGTGCAAGCAGCAGCACATGGTCTCAATGAGAATTTATCAATATATCAATATGTTTCTACCTTTCCTCTTTCCTTTATGTGTATTTGTTGTTTCAATTTCTGATAAAGACCATGCGAGCCATAGATAATTATGAGAGTTAAAAATGATATGAACATTGTTGATAGCTTTGATCATAGCAAAGGACTGACTTATTCCAACCAGTATGTTACACAATATGGTATTTGTCTCATTTTGTCTAAGTTGTTGCAATTTGGATGCATCAAAGATTATGATAAGAATATGAACAATTGCATCAAGTTTCACTTTCATGTTGAGGTTGATGACAAACAAAACTCTAGCATATTTCATCATTGCATAGGAGGAGAAAAGAAATTCTTATTTATTCAATGTTTTCTTAATTACATGTCAAATAATCAACGACAAAGTTAATCACTAGGGCCTATAAGCAGAATTTGTAGTCATTGTCTAAGAAAGTGTTCAATAAAAGTTCATGTCCATGATGGCCCAACAGGCGAGAACGTGCCTCCGGGGGGGGGGGTGATTTTTAGTACTGGTTTTGGCCACCTGGGGGCAGTATATGGGTAAAACACTTACAAATATACTAAAAAAGGTTTTAGGCCAATTTTTGATAAAGAATCCTGTGGTATGCTTAAAATTAGTCCATATCCACTGAAAATGTTACATTTTTGGAATGATGGTTACCATAGAAACATAGAAAATTGGTAGATAAGGCAATTTCTGGTTGCCATGGAAACCACTCCCCTATTTCAATTGGGAATTTTTGCCACAAACTATTTTTGAAATTCTTTCAGGAACCCACAACTAAAACAAAGCTAAAAAATTCCCTCTAGAACCAATTTTATGACAAAATCATCACATTTCTTTGATTCTTTTTCCACAAAACTATATTTTTTGCATTATAAGTGTTTTTGATAGGATATAATGCATATAGAGCTTATTTCCTATTTTCAGTTGTACACACCAACCTATGTTTGACAAGCAATTACAGCAAAACTACCGGGGATATTTTAGCTCAAGATATCTCATTTTAAAGTCTATGACTTAAACCTTAAAAGCCATTTCCCCCAGGAGGCATGTTTTCCCTCACCTGGCCATATTATGATCAAGGTGTTTCTGAAGGAACATTTGGTATTTCCAATTATCATAGGTAAAGGAATGATTTATACTATAAGTGTATTTTCTGATATTGAATAGAAACAGTTTATACACTTGAATTAAGCTTGGAGACAGTCGATAGGGTCAAAAGCCCAACTTGCTTTTCAGCTTTAAATCGTTCTAGATCATGGTTTTTTCAACACCTATTGCATATCATTAAGTCAGTGGTGAAGTATGTAATTATGATTATGGCCTCATCCCTCTAAACACCTCCTCCTTTGAGACATTTATAAGGCTGGGAACTGAGAAATTGAATCATACAATAAAGTGAGACAGAAAATGATCTGACCTTTTGGATCATTCAATAGTTACCATAATCTGTTTGGGTCCTTGAATGATTAGGCCCCATTGGGGACATGGAGTGCACTGTGATTCTGAAATTCTACATAAGCCTTGTGTCCACAGGGCGACAAAATTGGTTGGCGACAGAATTCCCGATGACAAAAGCATTTTTGTCATCCATTCCTGATGACACAATGGCTTTTGTCGTCCATTCCCGATGACAAAAATCAAACATGTTAGATATTATCATTGGAAATGGACATCAAAAGTGCTTTTGTCATCAAGAATTCTGTCGCCCACAAATTCCCTGTATTATACCACGGTCTGCACCTATAGGCGTGTGTCCTGGAGGGTATCTCAAAAAGATTGGGAAACCAGTTCTCACCGTAACTATTTGATCCTGCAGTTCTCCTACATTTCTCACCCTAAGAACACACTTTCCTGCTTGACTTCTGCTACAAGTGAACTGCACGGAAATAGGTCGAGTTGCAAAATAAGAGACTGGACCCCTCCTATACCACTCCTATAACTGACTCCCTCTTTACAATACAAGAGGGAATCCACTCCAGAAGGTCAGTGAGTTCAATTTTGGAATTATCACCTCCGACAGGATCAATTCCAAATCTTTTTGAGATACCCTCCTGTGGACACACGGCTATAGGTCACAGTTTCATATTATGACCCCCACGACCACCATGCACTAGCACCATGCAGAAGCATCATCGGTAATGTAGTTAGGGTTGGTGAACCTAGAGAAGTCCACATACCCCAGAAAAAAAGGCATAACATGGGTTTGCAGGAGATCCATCACAACCAAACGGGTGATTCAATGCTTGTCAATGATTCGGCAATGTTGATTCAGGAGTTAAACCAATTTCTATATTTCCTCAGGGCCCACACACTTTGCAGGGGTCATTAGTACGCACCAGTGATGTTTGGATGATTTTCTTGCTGTTGCTGAATTAAAGCAGCTCTTCATATCACTGGCAAAGTGTTAACTACTTGCTGTTGAGAGTTCAATTTGGCAGAAGCTGCAGTGTGTACAGCAATGCCAGCAACAGTGGCTGGTGGTACCAGTATAGACAGGAGTTTACAACATAATATGCTTAAGGCAAAATATTAGTAATTATACCACGATTTCTGGGTTACACAGTGCTTTTCGGTGGCTATTCCCATCCACATATCTGTCGATATTGCACACCCTGTAGGCTTTGACATCAATTTTCTAAGGTGTGCGGTTATCCATGGTTATACCACGATTTCTGGGTTACACAGTGCTTTTTGGTGGCTATTCCCATCCACATATCTGTCGATATTGCACACCATGTAGGCTGTAACATCAATTTTGTAAGGTGTGCGGTTATCCATGGATAACCCGCACCCAGTGCTGTTATCCATGGATAACCAGCACACCTTACATGTCCTTCCATGTCATATGTTACATCTTAAAACCCACGAAATCTTATGACCTGGGAAGGGCTTGAACCTGCAGTCTCAGTTCCTAATCCAACACCCTATGCATTGCGCCACAGGGACTGACATGTGATGGTCTGGGTTTGCTTGGTAAGATTGTAGAGGTAGGCAGGACGAGTCCCGGTCCAGGCATATATTTTCATTCCCTACTGTCAAACATAGACAGCCGTCAGAGGTACATGGATCGATTCCCGGTCCGGGCGCATCTTTTTTCGCTGTGTCATGACTCGTGTGTGTTAGCAAAGGCTAATAACACTCGGCCTACGGCCTTGTGTCATTAGCCTTCACTAACATACACTCGTCATGAATTATCCATTGGTTACTTGTTCACTACACATGCCTCAGGCGTTATCTCCATAGTAAACAAAGGCCATATCTTAAGGGTGATATGCCTAACAAAGGATACACATACTACCACAAATGACCCCCCTATAGTCACCCTTTGCCTTAGTAACCCTTGATAGAAATCATCCATCTCTTCAATGAATCAAAATCCATGATTCCCCATTTGGCCATTGACACGATGACCTCGTGAATATAGCATGTCTTATATACACATACTTGGTAGGTGTATATAAGACACCTTATATACATGACTAAGGGTTGGTCAGAGGACAAGTGTGTATATAAGACACCTTACATACACAACCAAAGGTTGGTCAGAGGACAGGAGGACAGGAGGAGTTTAGGGCTGGTTAAGGGACATGTGTTTATGGTGGGTCAGGGGACATATATAGAGGACAGGAGGGGAGGCATGTTTAGGGCTTGTCAGAGGACATGTGTTTATGGTTGGTCTGGGGACATATCTATTAGGTTTTGGTCAGAGGACCGTTTTACAGTTGGTCAGAGGACATGTCTAGTTAGGGTTGGTCAGAGGACCTTTTGAAGGTTGGTCAGAGGGCATAATGTTCAACATGTATTTAGGGTTGTTCAGAGGACCTTTTTAAAGTTGGTCAGAGGACATGTCTAGTTAGGGTTGGTCAGAGGACCTTTTGAAGGTTAGTCAGAGGACATAGTGTTAAACATGTATTTAGAGTTGTTTAGAGGACCTTTTTAAAGTTGGTCAGAGGACATGTCTAGTTTGGGTTGGTCAGAGGACCTTTTTAAGGTTGGTCACAGGACATATGTTCAACATGTATTTAGGGTTGTTCAGAGGACCTTTTTAATGTTGGTCAACCTTGTCCTCTGACCTACCCTGAAATATGTGCGCCATGGTATTGAGGGTGATATAAATAGTTGTGTCCTGTGACCAACCCTGATTTGATGTCCTCTGACCAACCCTTAAAAGCTTATATGTGTGTCCTGTGACCAACCCTGAAAAACATGTCCTCTGACCAACCCTGATTTGATGTCCTCTGACCAACCATTATAAACTTATATGTGTGTCCTCTGACCAACCCTGAAAAACATGTCCTCTGAGCAACCCTGGTTCGAACCTGCGATGGTCAGATATGAAGTCTGATGCCTTATCCATTAGGCCACCGGCCGTTTTGTAGTGGGCTATGGCATTAGGTGTAATATGGATGCTTGTGCCCTGACCAACCCTGAAAACAGGTCCTCTGACCAACCCTAAACACATGCTGGGGTATGTCCTCTCACCAACCTTGTAATGTTGTCCTCTGACCAACCTAACTGTGTGTAAATAAGACCACCTATATACACGGTAACAGGTACTTTAGGGTGCAAGGACACTTAGGGTGCAGACATGTAGGGTGCGAAGACACTTAGGTAGCAGACACTTAGGGTGCAAAAAAAATGACAGGTAGGGTGCAGGGTGAAAATACCAAGACACTTAGGGTGCAGTCGGTCTATAGCCCATCTGTCTGTAGGGAGTCCCCTCTGAACAGACATCACATGCCTCTAGCTTGCACCACTGATTTTATCTCTATGCGTATAAGGCTATGGGGAATAAAATCAGTGGTAGGGCTAGAGGCTGGTGATTTCAACAAAACTGCCGACTGACGGCATAGGGACAGTATCCTTAGCCCTTTAATTGTTTCTAGTTCTATTAGAGCTTGGAGTATAATTATTTGGTTCACTATTAATCCCAAATCTTTTTAATTCCACTATCACTGCCAACGGGAGGCCGGCAGCCTTGGGGGGGGGGGGGCAGACACTCTGAAGGGGCAGAATAGTTCACAGTTTACAAATCTAGACCAGTTTGTTTTGCACCCTAAATGTCCTGCCATTGCACCCTATGTGTCCTTGCAACCTACATGTCCTAGCACCCTAAGTGTCCACCTGCATGCACCCTAAGTGTCTGCACCCTAAGTGTCTCTGCTACCTAAGGTACCAGTATTCATATACACATCATCCATGTGTGTGAATATAAACTGCTATATACACATCAATCTTGTGTATATATTGCCGGCGTTCCCCGTTTACCCCATATAAAACCAACAAAATGTAACAGCTACATGCCTCCACCAAACAACGACTCTTTAGTCGCATCATGCGAAAAAAAAACACCCAAAAACACAGCACCTGATCCATGTGACTAGACACTGATCCCTCTGGTTACCAATGGTCAGTATTCAGGAACGTAGAGGAGTATTCATGATGTGTGGCTTGGGAGTCTTTTTTTCCTTGGGGGGTGGGGCAAGGAGGTAGCAGTGAATATGGATTGATCTATATAGTTTTGACCAGTCACTCAGGATCTAGGAGGTGGTGTATATTACATATACATAAAAAGGTAAAAGGAGAAAGGAATATGAAATACTGAACCTGAACCATTCAGAATGCTTTTTATCACTTTGATAGCTGTTATCTAAAGTTTTCTTTTAATCGACTGCTGACCTTTTAACTATTGATCTGCCTGAGCGGATAGTGCGCAATATTAAACGATTTCCTTTAGGCACTTATCTTACATTCAGTAATGAGCAGTTTGTCTACTATTGCACCAATTGTTTTAATTTCTTTTCACTCATGGTGAGCATAGATGTGGTTGACAGATACATTCATCGTGACACACCAAAAAGAGTGCTGCCGAACTAGGCAATTTCTGAAATGGTGAAGCATGACGACAAATTGTCATAAAATCAAACAGCATTTAAAAACTCCTTAGGACCAAGGCCTGAGTAATATCGCCCCACTCGACATTCACTACCCAACACACTACCCACCTATCTTGCTAAAGATTGTCTGGCATAGTATGGGCTGCCACCATGGTAACGTTGTTGATTGTGTTCAGTATGAAGCTCAGACCGATGGCATAAAAAAATCACCTTTTTGGTGATGAATGGACTTTGTTAACACAGGATATAATGTTTGCGCTTTGTATTTCTTTGTAATGAATTACAATCCATGCATCATGTTCAAAATAACTGGCTTGCACACGGTGTAGGCAATGCAGTATCCAGGAGCTTAATTCAAAACATCCTGGGATCGCAACCTCAGCGATCTTAGGAATTATTCTACCTTATCCTATTAAGCGATCTTAAGATTTGACTGCGTTCACATTTCCTAGCCAGCACTTGCTCTTGTACTCAGGTGAAACCACTATTCAATTCTTTCACTAAGATCACAGTGATCTTAGTGCTGGAACAGGAATAGTGAAGTGATCCCAGGACTTGCTATTCTTGGCAGGCCTGCAACCACTGCATTAGATAGGGTAGACAGGCTAGGTCTTATGATATGTGCCTTCACTAAGATCGCTGGAGGTTAATTCAAAAGATCCTGGGATCGCAACCTCAGCGATCTTAGGATTTATTCCGCATTATCCTTTTAAGCGATCTTAAGATTGGACTGCATTCACTTTTCCTAGCCAGCACTAAGATCGCATCAATCTTAGCCTCAGCCCTCCTACACTATTCCAAGAAGTACTGACTGGGCACCGGGGTAAGAGTCCCAAAATAAAGGAATAGCTGTGGAGTCACTCTTCTTCACAACAGTGTTTATACCATCGTTCCCCGTCCCAATATGGGCTAACAAAAGAGCACAGGGTGCAGTTGACCCCGTACAGTATTCAAGAGTTGTTCCCATGAATGTATGATTTATGCTTGCCTATTAGAAGCATTGTGCCCCCCCCCCCAGGACGAAGAGAGAGAAGGGAAGAATTACCTTACAGTGCACTTAACGCATGAGTAGCTCTATAAGAGCCCTCAAGGACACTCAGCAATCGTCCTCCCTCTTCTCTATATGTATGCAGCAGGCTATTCACTCTTTCAATCAGGAGTGTTCCCTGTAATTGCTCTTGTACTAAGGTTAAACCACTATGCAATTCTTTCACTAAGATCGCAGTGATCTTAGCGCTGGAAAAGGAATAGTGAAGTGATATCAGGACTTGCTATTCCTGACAGGCCTGCAACCACTGCATTAGATAGGCTATACTGGCCAGGTCTTATGATAAGTGCCTACACTAAGATCGCAGGGGTAGAAATCCCAGGATCTTTTGAATTAACCTCCTGGGGTTGAAATCCCAGGATGTTTCGAATTAAGCTCCTGGTCCAGTATCGCTTTCCAAACTCCTGAGTGGCCCTTCATACATTCAATGAATAAATAAAACAAAATGCACCAAGCAAAGGAGCCATGATCCTAGATGTTTTTTTTTATGTTTAATGTGGTATGACATCCAATCAGAACAAGTGTCACATCTGTAAAGCCATCTAATCAGAATACGTGACAGATCAGAACCCCCTCCAATCAGGATTGCTGTCACTTTCCAATAGGACGGCTATTAATGCCTAGTCCTGGTGTATTTCAAAATGGTGAACATTTCAAAGAGGAAAAGTCCAAATTGCAAATCATATCCCAAGAGGAAAAAAGGAAAGGAAAAAGAAGAGCCCTAGGAATCATTTCTATTGGCAGGGGGGGCGCAAGTTCCCAGTTCGGCTGGGGGACTAGTAGTTCCCTTACTATAGATTTGCATAGCAGGGGCCTTTTTCTGTATTTTGAATGGGCAGTTGTACGTCATGATTCTACTAAGAATTTATAAGAGTTTCAAAGATTCTAGGCATTTCCAAATGGATTCTCTTTGTATTTTCTCTTGACACTTGGTAACAGAGAAATGGTCTTCAAGAATATAGAAACAACTTCACAAAAAATATTTTCAATACCCTTCAGTCTCTGATAATCCACAAATTCTCTATGACCCTTTAAGGGCCGCTCAGGCAGCATCTAAAATGCCCCTGAACTGCCGCTGCTGCCTCAGGGCAGCATCATTGGGCTGCCCAAATGCAGCACTACCTTATGCCTGACATCCCATATCATAAAAAGGCTTTTTTTAACCGATATAACATGGTTTCTACATGAATACACATGTAACCTTGTCGGAAAAGTTCAAAATCAGTGAGTCATTGATTTTTGTCAACCTCTTAAGCTACTCATTAAGGGCAGCATAACATGCCCATTCTGCTGGCCTAGGGCATATAGGGCCGGCAGTTAAGGGTCAAATCACCTTTTAAGGCCCTGCAGTTAAAGGGTAAGAAATTTGTTATGAATAGTTTTGTGCCAAATTGTATAAAACTAATGGGGATATACCCCTATGACATCATAAAGAGAGGATCATGTAATGCTAGTGAAGATTTCGTTTACAATTCTCTAGAATTTATAACGTTTACAATTCTCTAGAATTTATAACCATTATTCTTTTTTTTTTCAAAAATAGATTACAGTTAAAAAATGTTACTACAAATTTATTATGGCCTTTAAATTACCTTGTTGAATTTCTTTAAAGGTTTTCCTATGCTGCACGATTATACTCTGATTCTACGTACCTAATCTTTATGGTGAATTTGTGTATTCCCACGGTTATTCCAAGATTATGTTCGACCTGGTAAAAGAATATCATCTGAAAAAAATTAAACGATTATTCCCACATTATCAATAAAACCCAAATAATAGTTACATCTATCAAAATGACAAAAATGGATATTTTAATTTCATTCCTTCTCAGGTGTCTTTATAACACGAAGGACTTTCCACCTGAGTGCTTGGAATAGGAAAAATGTATTCTTTTTGAATCTTAACACATTTCGTCGGACCAAAAAGGTCTGACTAAAAGGGCCTTAAGAAAGTCATTCTGTCTTAAAGAATATACTAAACGGTTTTTGTGAATTCTATTTCTAATTTGCATGAAAGAGTATTTCAAATAATCTTTCATTCTAATTAAACTACTATTATATTCTCTTCGAACCCCAATCAGAAACACGAATACCAAACGAATTTGTTCATAATTCACGTTTTCAATACAGAAAAAAAGGCTCAGGAAACATAAAAAATAGTACACGTACATGTATTTAAAAGGTGCCAAGGAACCAAGGTGAGTATGGAAAGGGTAGATAGTATTATAGATCACCTCGTCTCCCCAAACTGATGCATTTGAATCGGGCGAAAGTCTGACACAATATTGTGGCGAAAGTCTGATACGGAGCTGCTCATCGTCTCATACTTTTTGTACTTCAAAACCAACAGGGAAAAATGTCCTTTCCCTCTTGATGTGGCCCCTTTTCCTCAACTATCTCCAACTTTTGGTGTACTTTATTCTCCTACACTGCAAAAATGGTGTTTAGATCATAAACACAATTCTAAACATATTCTTGCAACGTTTTTGTAATCACAATAATTTCCTAAACATGTTTAGCCAAACAATGTGCTTAGCTCAAGTGTTTAGAAATCTAGGTGTTTAGGTTCAAAATTTGTGTTTAGATATCGATGAAATTTTTCTGTTAGATGTTTATGAATTTTTGTGTTTAGATGTCTAAGTGATTTGGTGGGAAGTAAGGGTTTGCAGGCACGTATCCATTAAAAAGAAATAGAGGAATATCTTTTGTTTGTTTTCTCATTTACTGGAGGACATCAGCAGGTATTTACACAGCAAAGTCTCCAAAGATGTCAGCCGCAGCTATATACACATATATGTACACACTGCATTAGAATAGGAGACTTGAGAAAGTACAACAGGTTGGCAGGAAGGACATTTTTTATGGTAATGATGGTGGTGTAAGTTGAATTTAGTTAATTTTCTATTGTTGTGTCTATTTTCATAACATTTAATGAAATGACATTATGATAAACAAGGAGTTTGGGGATATTTGTCACAACAATTGATTATAACTGTGTGCAGTCCATTCAGAGGTAGTGCTGCTACCTGGTGTGGATTTGACATTCAAGTATCTATACATATTGATGTTTAAATCTAAACACCTAATATTCAACTGTTTAAACTCTAAACATCTAAACATGTTTAGCTAAAATGTTTATGTATTTAGACCAAATGTGTAGTCGATGATACACCTAACTGTCATATATGTTTAGGTTTTAACACTCTCAGCCCGGGCCCCATGAACAGGTATATTCAAAAAGGACTGGAGGGTGCTCCCACATTATTCTGTAGAGGTCGGGAGGCATTTCTGGTCAATTTTGCCATCTACCTGGAGTAATTACCTTTCTAAAACTGAAGGAATTTCGAAGATACTCCCCTTACTGTTGGAGTTATGGGCATTTCAAGTTAGCAGATGGTATGAAATCTAACATATCTGTCTAAGCCATACATGGAAGTTCTATGATGTTATAGCTTGCCAAGGACATATTTAACTATCCCCTTCTATATGACCCTTTCCTCAACATGACTGACCACCCTCACATTAATCCATTTTTTTCTGTATAAATTTATTCTCCCCCCCTAGCAAAGTCCATGTGCCGAAAGACTGACAGGAATGGCAAAAGTCTGACAAGATAGGCAAAAGTCTGACACGCTGAAAAGCTCCTCCCTGAAACATGTTTTAAACATACAGGGATAAGCTTTAACTTAAAGAAAAACATCTAATTATGTTTATCTAGTACTCCTCTTATGCATGTAAGAGTTCTTGTCCAAGGGGTGAGCCTTAGTACCCCTCTCAAAATTGGCGAAAGTCTGACATGATATGCGAAAGTCTGACACACTGTGGTGGGAAAGTTAAGGCACGAAATTTCCACTACTAGCGGGGGTTTAAGGAACCAAACCCGGCGTCTTCCTTCCCCTGCTGGTTTCTGCGTCCGGAGGCAAGCAGGCTGGGACCATCCTCACAGTAAGTTCACACTGGTCGATGAAAATAACTTACAAAAAGTCCAAAAATACCAGTCCTTCTCTCTTGCATAACAGTAAAAAGTGTGTGAAAATGAGTAGTTGTAGATCCCACATGACACATAGAAATATGTTCCTGTTCTTTTTTTCCCTTGTAATCGACATCAGTAAATTCCGTTGGGGAGCTTCAACAAGTTTCTGCATAGTGCGACTTTCGTCTTGGGTGAAAGTCTGACACGTCCATTTTTTGTGTCATACAATGTACTCAGGCCCTCTTTTTCATCTTTTCTTAACATTCAGGGGAAGTAAATAGCATAATCTTCCCTGCTATGTAGCTACTTGCCCACCTTTATGATCGTTCTCTTTCTTTCTTGGCGTTCTAAACCATACCATGTCAGACTTTCACCCCCCCCTGTGTGGCGAAAGTATGGCATGCTATTGTGGCGAAAGTCTGACACAGTGCTAAGGTTCTTTTCTCTTTCCTCACAGATGTCGAGTGACTCTTTGGATGAGTA
This sequence comes from Acholoe squamosa, assembly GCA_949317995.1. NCBI lineage: Eukaryota > Metazoa > Annelida > Polychaeta > Phyllodocida > Polynoidae > Acholoe > Acholoe squamosa. The sequence goes on from OX439041.1 coordinate 44,255,735, forward strand.
CGGTGATGGGTATGGGAAGGATTTCCCCTTTGAGGTTCCCCTCGTACCTCCTCCCAGCTAGCCTCCTGGTTGACAGAGCGCGAAGCTTTTGTGCGTAAACTGAAAACAACTGACCATGGTGTGTACAAGCGTGTACAAGCGCGTACTGTCTAGGAAAACCAGTAAGGTTAACTACAAAGGAACAGTGGAAGACCCCAAGAAGTCTAAAAAGTTTTGAAAGAAACGCTACAAACAAGCAAGGGTGAGATTCATATTATATTCCTTTTAAAAAAAATAAATGTCACAATAGAATTAACAAGAAAAGAACTACCGTAAATAATCTTGATGAATAATGGAAAGTTAACTTAATTCTATGTGAAAAATAGTTCATGGATCTAAATTAGGATCTAATCTAGAATAGGAAACTCTGTGTCTGGATTCTTAGACAACCTTGTGAACTTTTATATCTTCCAGGCAAATCTACCCAAGAAAGGTTCTATGGAGTACGATCACATTTGGAGCAGAAACGGGAAGGCAAGAAGAGGTAGAAAGGTTTGTATAGATCTGTTATCAGTACAGAGATCAATATTCATATTGTTAAACTAAGTTATAAATGAAAGAAATGTGCAGTAATTAAATTAAAATTTCTTTAAATGACACTATTTGAAATCACTCATTCTCATACATTGTAATGATATTATAAAGTCATAACTGGGTTCCCTTATATTTGAAATAGGTATGAGTGACATGTGGATAGCTACGGTGTGCTGGGTTCTGCCTGGTGGACAACGAAGCATGTCTCGCATATCTAGGAACCTCTCAGACTTAGAGTTTCTGGATCTCAGCACCCTGCTACTATGTTTTTTTTTGTGTTATTGGCTATCTCGATGTAACTTAAATGTGAGGTCAAAAAAGGAAATTAAGCAGGCAGTCTTGATGAAATATATATACCACCACAATAGCACATGAAATTTTGTCCCCTCTTTAAATTTATGATCAATGTACATGTACACAATCTATGTGCAACCATGTAGATTCCCTGCACAAATTTGGTCTCCCCTCCCTCCCATCTTGTGATTTAGTTCCACCTCTTGAAAACAAATTAATATTAGTAGTTCTAAATGAAATTTAAAAGTAAATCTTTCTGTATGTAGACACAATGTATACATCACAATATAATCTATATTTAATAGAAGGAAACTTTAAAGATGAAAGGACTAAACAATTATTTCAGAATTTAAAGTTAGACTGTTTATAATAAGCTCTTTCAAAATTCAAATGTGGGGTTCACCTTTAATTTCATCCCTCCCTTTTTTGTGTACGTTCTGCAGCCTGTGATGAGGAAAATGATGGACCAAGGACCTGCTCGCAGGTTGATGAGTTGCGGGTTGACGAGTCGCGTGTTAATGAGTCAGACAGGGACAACGAACCTCACACTAAGCCAAAGGACAAAGAACAATCAAAAACTAAGAAAATGGCACTGGTTTAAAAAAAGGCTGCAATTTAGAAGGCCAAAGTAACTCAACGGGTGGGAAGGAAGCCCCCAAAGAAGCAGAGCGGGAAGTCCTCTGGCTCTCAAGCTGCCCAAGCTCAGTTCTCTAAGAAGGGTAATGCGAAGAAGAAAACCACCGGGTCCAACCGATCTTCCAACAGTGAAAGGTTAGTTACTCTAAATTCTGGATGTATACACCTTGAAGTCGAAAACATGTTGTTAGATGAACAAGTAAATTTACATATTTAGCTGAAGAGTATGTATGCATACATACATGATTGTTTTGAGAATAAGTAAGGTAATTAGAATATTCTAACGGTCAAAGTTTACTTACCTGTTAGACTTAATTGTTAGACTTAACTGTTAGACTTAACTGTTAGACTGTCAGGCAGGACCTGCTGGTGGCAGAAAATTTGTCCAAGTCCATCACTGCTCACCCTGGGTCAGACCAGGAAGTTCTGACACCGGCAGAACTACCTGGCGAACAGCCGGTCCCCACAGTTAGCGAGCCGGTTGGTCCGGCACTTGAACTGAACCACAATGCTCAGTCTGATTTACCGGTTGTTCTGACAATCAACCAACAGATCAAATTGTCCCAGCCCCTACCAAACCTGCTGTCCCGGTTGAACTCCCTGATGACCAGGGTACGCTCCCGGATATTGTCCCACCAATAATTGCCCCCCCCCCAACAGAGGTACAAGATAGAGTATGGCAGCAGACCAAGAAACTCCTACTTCAGCTCGGAATTCCGAATCCAAGTGACAAACAGGTCGATGACCTGCTTCACCTGGTCGAGATTAAAGAGCAAGTGGCTGCATGCCCAACAAAGGTGAAGCGTGGTGTTTTTCGCCACAGGGTGGGAAAGCGCAGTGACAAGCGCCATGGTGTTTTAACCGCAATCAGTTCCACAATAGGGCTATGTCGGAAGTACGTCTACCCACCCCGCAGCCCTAAAAAACGAACAACCAGGCAACAAGTGGCAGCCGCAAAAGTTAAGGCTGTTCATGAGTTCCTGTGTCAGGAAGATAACTGCTACCTTCTTCCTGACAAGGGGTACTAACGTTCAGACCTAGCCAAGTTTGTCCCTGTAGTAGCTCTGGTTGACACCTTGCGGAACTTGCACAACAAGTTTTGTGTTGAGATGGAGCTCATGCTTGTATTCTCCACGACCTGCAAGGCAAGGGACCAGAAAACTGTGAAGGTGTGCATTTTCCTGAAAAGGAGCACATGATTGTGCACATCCCATCAGAACATGAAGCTGATGTTGCACGCGGTCCCTGGTTTAGAGAATTCCAACTCTAAACTGATTCAGTTGACAGATGGTGAGGTTGATGTTGCACTTAAGGCCATTCCTCGTGCTATCGTGTCATACAAGACTTGGGGGAAGGAGCAGCGGGTTTATAAGGGCTGTGAGGTCTCCCACACTGCTCTCCTCAAGGAGTCTGTTTTCCGTGAAATGTTTATTGTACGGTTCAAGAGAGATCTTAAACCATTCCGGGAGCACTGTAGACACATCGAGTGTCAGTATGAAGCTGTTCATCAGCTGAAGGAGGTTTTCCCTGGCAACCATGCCATTTGCCAGATGGATTATTCAGAAAATTGGCCCACCTCCTACATGCACGAGATCCAAAAGACATTTTTTGCCAAGGATCAACTGACGCTACATCCGATGGTCTTCTACACACAGGAAGGAGGAGAAGTCAAATATCAGTGCTTCATAGGTGTCAGCGGTGTCACTAGCCACTCCTTCTCTACTACTCTGGCTTTCCTAACAATGCTTCTCACCCACATGAAGGAAAGTGTGCCAGACCTAAAGCACCTGCACATGGTGACTGACTCACCCTTGTCTCAGTACAGGAACCGCTTCGCCTGTCACATGCTAGAGAAGGCCTTTTCCTTGTTCTCCATCCGGATTACTTGGAATTGGCTGGAAGCTGGACATGGCAGGGGGCCCTGTGAGGGGGTGGTTGGTGCTTTGAAGGGGCTGGCCGACAGGGTGGTTAAATCTACCGGTGGTTCGTCGAGCAGGTGACTCCAGAGCCCAACAAGATTACGCTCCTCCGGGTAAAACACCATCGGAAGACGACGATGCTGATGCTGACCCTACGTACTTCCCGCATATTTCCCTCAGGCAGGAGCAGGCCTCCTATGCCAGGAGAAGGGGGACAGCGGTGAATGACATGTTAATTGTAGAGGAGGGAGAGATGTCCAGCGACAATTGGGCAGTTCTCGACACCATGCCGCTAGCTGTCATCTCCGAACTTAGTAAACATGTTCTCATAACAGACATTACTACTGATGAACTTAAAAAAATTATTCATTAGATATTCAATAATTTTATAACGTTTTCATAAAAAGGTTACTCTGATAGTAAGGTGAAAGTCTGTCCCGATGGGCGAAAGTCTGACACGATAGGTATGGTTAGTACAACATGAAGTCTGGCTTAATTATATACATACATTTAATGTTTCAGGCAGGCATACATGAAATAAAAACATGTTAATTTTCCGAATTCTGGGCTTTTAAGTGCATACATAAGGTGTTGGAATACTTTTAACTGTGTCAGATCTGGACGTAAATCTTTGTATTGTCAGGGTGAAAGTCTGACACGGTGGGCAAAAGTTTGACACAATAGGGATGCTAGTGTAAGATGAAGTCTAGTTCAAAATTCATGTGTTGTTTCCATGTAAATTCGGCTTCATTTCAACCAAGACATGTTCAGGTATTACATCTAGGGTGAATGCTGCCTTATAAAGCAGGTAGGGGGAGGGGGGAGGTGGAAATAAGAATTTAATGTGAATTTCATGTCAATTTTTACTTTGTGGTTCAACTGCAAGTAAAAATAAAGAGACTGCTGCCTCTTTTATGTGTCATAACATTGTTGTTAGCTGATATAACTTGATAATTCATTGTACAGAGGATATTTTTCAATGGTTGAGATCCATCTTCCACTTGTATGTTAGTTAGGGTGAAAGTCTGACAAGGAAGGGGAAAGTCTGACACGGTGGGCAAAAGTCTGACACGATAGGTACGCTTGTGTAAGATGAAGTCAGGTTCAAAATTCATGTGTCATTTCCAAGATTACATTTAGGGTGAATACAGGGGAGGGGGGAGGAAGGAGATGTGGGAACATAAATTTTCTCTCATTTTCATGAGAATTTTGACTTTGTGGTTCACCTGTGAGGTAAATAAAAGAGAGTGCTGCCTCTTGTATGTGTCATAGTGTAGCCAACATTGTTGTTAGCTAATATCACATGATAATTCATTGTACAGAGAACATATTTCAACTGTTGAGGTCCATCTTCCACTTGTATGTTAGTTAGGGCAAAAGTCTGACACAGTAGGGGAAAGTCTGACACGGTGGGCGAAAGTCTGACACGATAGGTATGGTCTTATAAGAGTAAGTGTGGTTCAAAATTCATGTGTCATATCCACACAAAGTCGGCTTTAATTTAAAAAAAACATTTTCAGGTATTACATTCAGGGTAAATGCTGGCTTATAAAGTGAGTAGGGGGGAGGGGGGGAGGAGAAAACAGAAATTTATTGTGATTTTCATGAGAATTTTGACTTTGCGGTTCAACTGCAAGGGACACCTGCAGTCATTACCAGCATGGTACTTGCACCCACTGATACACTTGCAACTTCAGTATATGGGGGGGGGGGTAGTAATCCAAGGATAGGAGGGCATTTCAAAATGATAGCAATAGATATCATTTTGAAATGCCCTGCTGACCAATGTTAATGTATTCAGCACAGTCACAGTAGTTGTTTGTTTAGGTCCACTACAGCATTCTGAACTAAATGGCATTATAAAGGAAAATATCCCCAATACAGATCTTGCGGTAGGGTAAACTATTCAACTATTTTCTAGGTTATTATTAATACAACCATAGGACATTAAACGTCTGAACGTGGTCTTCAAATTTAGCTTGCTCAACACCTCGTCTGAAGAAAGATCTGTATGAAGCAACTATGAAAATAAGATTCAAGTATCGGGACAATCTATGTACACAATCTATGTGCAACCATGTAGATTCCCTGCACAAATTTGGTCTCCCCTCCCTCCCATCTTGTGATTTAGTTCCACCTCTTGAAAACAAATTAATATTAGTAGTTCTAAATGAAATTTAAAAGTAAATCTTTCTGTATGTAGACACAATGTATACATCACAATATAATCTATATTTAATAGAAGGAAACTTTAAAGATGAAAGGACTAAACAATTATTTCAGAATTTAAAGTTAGACTGTTTATAATAAGCTCTTTCAAAATTCAAATGTGGGGTTCACCTTTAATTTCATCCCTCCCTTTTTTGTGTACGTTCTGCAGCCTGTGATGAGGAAAATGATGGACCAAGGACCTGCTCGCAGGTTGATGAGTTGCGGGTTGACGAGTCGCGTGTTAATGAGTCAGACAGGGACAACGAACCTCACACTAAGCCAAAGGACAAAGAACAATCAAAAACTAAGAAAATGGCACTGGTTTAAAAAAAGGCTGCAATTTAGAAGGCCAAAGTAACTCAACGGGTGGGAAGGAAGCCCCCAAAGAAGCAGAGCGGGAAGTCCTCTGGCTCTCAAGCTGCCCAAGCTCAGTTCTCTAAGAAGGGTAATGCGAAGAAGAAAACCACCGGGTCCAACCGATCTTCCAACAGTGAAAGGTTAGTTACTCTAAATTCTGGATGTATACACCTTGAAGTCGAAAACATGTTGTTAGATGAACAAGTAAATTTACATATTTAGCTGAAGAGTATGTATGCATACATACATGATTGTTTTGAGAATAAGTAAGGTAATTAGAATATTCTAACGGTCAAAGTTTACTTACCTGTTAGACTTAATTGTTAGACTTAACTGTTAGACTTAACTGTTAGACTGTCAGGCAGGACCTGCTGGTGGCAGAAAATTTGTCCAAGTCCATCACTGCTCACCCTGGGTCAGACCAGGAAGTTCTGACACCGGCAGAACTACCTGGCGAACAGCCGGTCCCCACAGTTAGCGAGCCGGTTGGTCCGGCACTTGAACTGAACCACAATGCTCAGTCTGATTTACCGGTTGTTCTGACAATCAACCAACAGATCAAATTGTCCCAGCCCCTACCAAACCTGCTGTCCCGGTTGAACTCCCTGATGACCAGGGTACGCTCCCGGATATTGTCCCACCAATAATTGCCCCCCCCAACAGAGGTACAAGATAGAGTATGGCAGCAGACCAAGAAACTCCTACTTCAGCTCGGAATTCCGAATCCAAGTGACAAACAGGTTGATGACCTGCTTCACCTGGTCGAGATTAAAGAGCAAGTGGCTGCATGCCCAACAAAGGTGAAGCGTGGTGTTTTTCGCCACAGGGTGGGAAAGCGCAGTGACAAGCGCCATGGTGTTTTAACCGCAATCAGTTCCACAATAGGGCTATGTCGGAAGTACGTCTACCCACCCCGCAGCCCTAAAAAACGAACAACCAGGCAACAAGTGGCAGCCGCAAAAGTTAAGGCTGTTCATGAGTTCCTGTGTCAGGAAGATAACTGCTACCTTCTTCCTGACAAGGGGTACTAACGTTCAGACCTAGCCAAGTTTGTCCCTGTAGTAGCTCTGGTTGACACCTTGCGGAACTTGCACAACAAGTTTTGTGTTGAGATGGAGCTCATGCTTGTATTCTCCACGACCTGCAAGGCAAGGGACCAGAAAACTGTGAAGGTGTGCATTTTCCTGAAAAGGAGCACATGATTGTGCACATCCCATCAGAACATGAAGCTGATGTTGCACGCGGTCCCTGGTTTAGAGAATTCCAACTCTAAACTGATTCAGTTGACAGATGGTGAGGTTGATGTTGCACTTAAGGCCATTCCTCGTGCTATCGTGTCATACAAGACTTGGGGGAAGGAGCAGCGGGTTTATAAGGGCTGTGAGGTCTCCCACACTGCTCTCCTCAAGGAGTCTGTTTTCCGTGAAATGTTTATTGTACGGTTCAAGAGAGATCTTAAACCATTCCGGGAGCACTGTAGACACATCGAGTGTCAGTATGAAGCTGTTCATCAGCTGAAGGAGGTTTTCCCTGGCAACCATGCCATTTGCCAGATGGATTATTCAGAAAATTGGCCCACCTCCTACATGCACGAGATCCAAAAGACATTTTTTGCCAAGGATCAACTGACGCTACATCCGATGGTCTTCTACACACAGGAAGGAGGAGAAGTCAAATATCAGTGCTTCATAGGTGTCAGCGGTGTCACTAGCCACTCCTTCTCTACTACTCTGGCTTTCCTAACAATGCTTCTCACCCACATGAAGGAAAGTGTGCCAGACCTAAAGCACCTGCACATGGTGACTGACTCACCCTTGTCTCAGTACAGGAACCGCTTCGCCTGTCACATGCTAGAGAAGGCCTTTTCCTTGTTCTCCATCCGGATTACTTGGAATTGGCTGGAAGCTGGACATGGCAGGGGGCCCTGTGAGGGGGTGGTTGGTGCTTTGAAGGGGCTGGCCGACAGGGTGGTTAAATCTACCGGTGGTTCGTCGAGCAGGTGACTCCAGAGCCCAACAAGATTACGCTCCTCCGGGTAAAACACCATCGGAAGACGACGATGCTGATGCTGACCCTACGTACTTCCCGCATATTTCCCTCAGGCAGGAGCAGGCCTCCTATGCCAGGAGAAGGGGGACAGCGGTGAATGACATGTTAATTGTAGAGGAGGGAGAGATGTCCAGCGACAATTGGGCAGTTCTCGACACCATGCCGCTAGCTGTCATCTCCGAACTTAGTAAACATGTTCTCATAACAGACATTACTATTGATAAACTTAAAAAAATTATTCATTAGATATTCAATAATATTATAACGTTTTCATAAAAAGGTTACTCTGATAGTAAGGTGAAAGTCTGTCCCGATGGGCGAAAGTCTGACACGATAGGTATGGTTAGTACAACATGAAGTCTGGCTTAATTATATACATACATTTAATGTTTCAGGCAGGCATACATGAAATAAAAACATGTTAATTTTCCGAATTCTGGGCTTTTAAGTGCATACATAAGATGTTGGAATACTTTTAACTGTGTCAGATCTGGACGTAAATCTTTGTATTGTCAGGGTGAAAGTCTGACACGGTGGGCAAAAGTTTGACACAATAGGGATGCTAGTGTAAGATGAAGTCTAGTTCAAAATTCATGTGTTGTTTCCATGTAAATTCGGCTTCATTTCAACCAAGACATGTTCAGGTATTACATCTAGGGTGAATGCTGCCTTATAAAGCAGGTAGGGGGAGGGGGGAGGTGGAAATAAGAATTTAATGTGAATTTCATGTCAATTTTTACTTTGTGGTTCAACTGCAAGTAAAAATAAAGAGACTGCTGCCTCTTTTATGTGTCATAACATTGTTGTTAGCTGATATAACTTGATAATTCATTGTACAGAGGATATTTTTCAATGGTTGAGATCCATCTTCCACTTGTATGTTAGTTAGGGTGAAAGTCTGACAAGGAAGGGGAAAGTCTGACACGGTGGGCAAAAGTCTGACACGATAGGTACGCTTGTGTAAGATGAAGTCAGGTTCAAAATTCATGTGTCATTTCCAAGATTACATTTAGGGTGAATACAGGGGAGGGGGGAGGAAGGAGATGTGGGAACATAAATTTTCTCTCATTTTCATGAGAATTTTGACTTTGTGGTTCACCTGTGAGGTAAATAAAAGAGAGTGCTGCCTCTTGTATGTGTCATAGTGTAGCCAACATTGTTGTTAGCTAATATCACATGATAATTCATTGTACAGAGAACATATTTCAACTGTTGAGGTCCATCTTCCACTTGTATGTTAGTTAGGGCAAAAGTCTGACACAGTAGGGGAAAGTCTGACACGGTGGGCGAAAGTCTGACACGATAGGTATGGTCTTATAAGAGTAAGTGTGGTTCAAAATTCATGTGTCATATCCACACAAAGTCGGCTTTAATTTAAAGAAAACATTTTCAGGTATTACATTCAGGGTAAATGCTGGCTTATAAAGTGAGTAGGGGGGAGGGGGGGAGGAGAAAACAGAAATTTATTGTGATTTTCATGAGAATTTTGACTTTGCGGTTCAACTGCAAGGGACACCTGCAGTCATTACCAGCATGGTACTTGCACCCACTGATACACTTGCAACTTCAGTATATGGGGGGGGGGTAGTAATCCAAGGACAGGAGGGCATTTCAAAATGATAGCAATAGATATCATTTTGAAATGCCCTGCTGACCAATGTTAATGTATTCAGCACAGTCACAGTAGTTGTTTGTTTAGGTCCACTACAGCATTCTGAACTAAATGGCATTATAAAGGAAAATATCCCCAATACAGATCTTGCGGTAGGGTAAACTATTCAACTATTTTCTAGGTTATTATTAATACAACCATAGGACATTAAACGTCTGAACGTGGTCTTCAAATTTAGCTTGCTCAACACCTCGTCTGAAGAAAGATCTGTATGAAGCATCTATGAAAATAAGATTCAAGTATCGGGACAATCTATGTACACAATCTATGTGCAACCATGTAGATTCCCTGCACAAATTTGGTCTCCCCTCCCTCCCATCTTGTGATTTAGTTCCACCTCTTGAAAACAAATTAATATTAGTAGTTCTAAATGAAATTTAAAAGTAAATCTTTCTGTATGTAGACACAATGTATACATCACAATATAATCTATATTTAATAGAAGGAAACTTTAAAGATGAAAGGACTAAACAATTATTTCAGAATTTAAAGTTAGACTGTTTATAATAAGCTCTTTCAAAATTCAAATGTGGGGTTCACCTTTAATTTCATCCCTCCCTTTTTTGTGTACGTTCTGCAGCCTGTGATGAGGAAAATGATGGACCAAGGACCTGCTCGCAGGTTGATGAGTTGCGGGTTGACGAGTCGCGTGTTAATGAGTCAGACAGGGACAACGAACCTCACACTAAGCCAAAGGACAAAGAACAATCAAAAACTAAGAAAATGGCACTGGTTTAAAAAAAGGCTGCAATTTAGAAGGCCAAAGTAACTCAACGGGTGGGAAGGAAGCCCCCAAAGAAGCAGAGCGGGAAGTCCTCTGGCTCTCAAGCTGCCCAAGCTCAGTTCTCTAAGAAGGGTAATGCGAAGAAGAAAACCACCGGGTCCAACCGATCTTCCAACAGTGAAAGGTTAGTTACTCTAAATTCTGGATGTATACACCTTGAAGTCGAAAACATGTTGTTAGATGAACAAGTAAATTTACATATTTAGCTGAAGAGTATGTATGCATACATACATGATTGTTTTGAGAATAAGTAAGGTAATTAGAATATTCTAACGGTCAAAGTTTACTTACCTGTTAGACTTAATTGTTAGACTTAACTGTTAGACTTAACTGTTAGACTGTCAGGCAGGACCTGCTGGTGGCAGAAAATTTGTCCAAGTCCATCACTGCTCACCCTGGGTCAGACCAGGAAGTTCTGACACCGGCAGAACTACCTGGCGAACAGCCGGTCCCCACAGTTAGCGAGCTGGTTGGTCCGGCACTTGAACTGAACCACAATGCTCAGTCTGATTTACCGGTTGTTCTGACAATCAACCAACAGATCAAATTGTCCCAGCCCCTACCAAACCTGCTGTCCCGGTTGAACTCCCTGATGACCAGGGTACGCTCCCGGATATTGTCCCACCAATAATTGCCCCCCCCCAACAGAGGTACAAGATAGAGTATGGCAGCAGACCAAGAAACTCCTACTTCAGCTCGGAATTCCGAATCCAAGTGACAAACAGGTCGATGACCTGCTTCACCTGGTCGAGATTAAAGAGCAATTGGCTGCATGCCCAACAAAGGTGAAGCGTGGTGTTTTTCGCCACAGGGTGGGAAAGCGCAGTGACAAGCGCCATGGTGTTTTAACCGCAATCAGTTCCACAATAGGGCTATGTCGGAAGTACGTCTACCCACCCCGCAGCCCTAAAAAATGAACAACCAGGCAACAAGTGGCAGCCGCAAAAGTTAAGGCTGTTCATGAGTTCCTGTGTCAGGAAGATAACTGCTACCTTCTTCCTGACAAGGGGTACTAACGTTCAGACCTAGCCAAGTTTGTCCCTGTAGTAGCTCTGGTTGACACCTTGCGGAACTTGCACAACAAGTTTTGTGTTGAGATGGAGCTCATGCTTGTATTCTCCACGACCTGCAAGGCAAGGGACCAGAAAACTGTGAAGGTGTGCATTTTCCTGAAAAGGAGCACATGATTGTGCACATCCCATCAGAACATGAAGCTGATGTTGCACGCGGTCCCTGGTTTAGAGAATTCCAACTCTAAACTGATTCAGTTGACAGATGGTGAGGTTGATGTTGCACTTAAGGCCATTCCTCGTGCTATCGTGTCATACAAGACTTGGGGGAAGGAGCAGCGGGTTTATAAGGGCTGTGAGGTCTCCCACACTGCTCTCCTCAAGGAGTCTGTTTTCCGTGAAATGTTTATTGTACGGTTCAAGAGAGATCTTAAACCATTCCGGGAGCACTGTAGACACATCGAGTGTCAGTATGAAGCTGTTCATCAGCTGAAGGAGGTTTTCCCTGGCAACCATGCCATTTGCCAGATGGATTATTCAGAAAATTGGCCCACCTCCTACATGCACGAGATCCAAAAGACATTTTTTGCCAAGGATCAACTGACGCTACATCCGATGGTCTTCTACACACAGGAAGGAGGAGAAGTCAAATATCAGTGCTTCATAGGTGTCAGCGGTGTCACTAGCCACTCCTTCTCTACTACTCTGGCTTTCCTAACAATGCTTCTCACCCACATGAAGGAAAGTGTGCCAGACCTAAAGCACCTGCACATGGTGACTGACTCACCCTTGTCTCAGTACAGGAACCGCTTCGCCTGTCACATGCTAGAGAAGGCCTTTTCCTTGTTCTCCATCCGGATTACTTGGAATTGGCTGGAAGCTGGACATGGCAGGGGGCCCTGTGAGGGGGTGGTTGGTGCTTTGAAGGGGCTGGCCGACAGGGTGGTTAAATCTACCGGTGGTTCGTCGAGCAGGTGACTCCAGAGCCCAACAAGATTACGCTCCTCCGGGTAAAACACCATCGGAAGACGACGATGCTGATGCTGACCCTACGTACTTCCCGCATATTTCCCTCAGGCAGGAGCAGGCCTCCTATGCCAGGAGAAGGGGGACAGCGGTGAATGACATGTTAATTGTAGAGGAGGGAGAGATGTCCAGCGACAATTGGGCAGTTCTCGACACCATGCCGCTAGCTGTCATCTCCGAACTTAGTAAACATGTTCTCATAACAGACATTACTATTGATAAACTTAAAAAAATTATTCATTAGATATTCAATAATTTTATAACGTTTTCATAAAAAGGTTACTCTGATAGTAAGGTGAAAGTCTGTCCCGATGGGCGAAAGTCTGACACGATAGGTATGGTTAGTACAACATGAAGTCTGGCTTAATTATATACATACATTTAATGTTTCAGGCAGGCATACATGAAATAAAAACATGTTAATTTTCCGAATTCTGGGCTTTTAAGTGCATACATAAGGTGTTGGAATACTTTTAACTGTGTCAGATCTGGACGTAAATCTTTGTATTGTCAGGGTGAAAGTCTGACACGGTGGGCAAAAGTTTGACACAATAGGGATGCTAGTGTAAGATGAAGTCTAGTTCAAAATTCATGTGTTGTTTCCATGTAAATTCGGCTTCATTTCAACCAAGACATGTTCAGGTATTACATCTAGGGTGAATGCTGCCTTATAAAGCAGGTAGGGGGAGGGGGGAGGTGGAAATAAGAATTTAATGTGAATTTCATGTCAATTTTTACTTTGTGGTTCAACTGCAAGTAAAAATAAAGAGACTGCTGCCTCTTTTATGTGTCATAACATTGTTGTTAGCTGATATAACTTGATAATTCATTGTACAGAGGATATTTTTCAATGGTTGAGATCCATCTTCCACTTGTATGTTAGTTAGGGTGAAAGTCTGACAAGGAAGGGGAAAGTCTGACACGGTGGGCAAAAGTCTGACACGATAGGTACGCTTGTGTAAGATGAAGTCAGGTTCAAAATTCATGTGTCATTTCCAAGATTACATTTAGGGTGAATACAGGGGAGGGGGGAGGAAGGAGATGTGGGAACATAAATTTTCTCTCATTTTCATGAGAATTTTGACTTTGTGGTTCACCTGTGAGGTAAATAAAAGAGAGTGCTGCCTCTTGTATGTGTCATAGTGTAGCCAACATTGTTGTTAGCTAATATCACATGATAATTCATTGTACAGAGAACATATTTCAACTGTTGAGGTCCATCTTCCACTTGTATGTTAGTTAGGGCAAAAGTCTGACACAGTAGGGGAAAGTCTGACACGGTGGGCGAAAGTCTGACACGATAGGTATGCTCTTATAAGAGTAAGTGTGGTTCAAAATTCATGTGTCATATCCACACAAAGTCGGCTTTAATTTAAAGAAAACATTTTCAGGTATTACATTCAGGGTAAATGCTGGCTTATAAAGTGAGTAGGGGGGAGGGGGGGAGGAGAAAACAGAAATTTATTGTGATTTTCATGAGAATTTTGACTTTGCGGTTCAACTGCAAGGGACACCTGCAGTCATTACCAGCATGGTACTTGCACCCACTGATACACTTGCAACTTCAGTATATGGGGGGGGGGGTAGTAATCCAAGGACAGGAGGGCATTTCAAAATGATAGCAATAGATATCATTTTGAAATGCCCTGCTGACCAATGTTAATGTATTCAGCACAGTCACAGTAGTTGTTTGTTTAGGTCCACTACAGCATTCTGAACTAAATGGCATTATAAAGGAAAATATCCCCAATACAGATCTTGCGGTAGGGTAAACTATTCAACTATTTTCTAGGTTATTATTAATACAACCATAGGACATTAAACGTCTGAACGTGGTCTTCAAATTTAGCTTGCTCAACACCTCGTCTGAAGAAAGATCTGTATGAAGCAACTATGAAAATAAGATTCAAGTATCGGGACAGGGATACAGATTGGATGTGACTGAGGTACCATTGGGAAATCAGTGAGGCAGGCACGCCCCCTCCCCATAGGAAAAGAAGAAAAGAATCAAATTGAAAATGTTGGCTGGTACCTTGACTTAACATTTGATATGTCGATATCAACTTGACATGTATTATATAGGTAGGATTTGGTCCCCAGATCGCGGAAGAGACAGTGATTGAATGTGAAGGATTCATCCTCTCTAAATGTACTCATCAAAAACCTAAATACAAAACCCACACTTGGATTATGTTATGGGTGAGCACATTTAGGCTCATCTTAATTCATTTAGGGTGGCGAATAGTGTTATAAAAATTAATACACTGATTCTGATAAATTTTTTATACTTTTTCAGTGAACGTCTTTCGTGTGAAATTAACTTGAGTTTGGTCAACACAAAAGTATGGGAAGCGATATTGCCTGCGTCGTGGCTCCACCCCAGCCCTTGCCGAGCATTCCAACCACCTACTAGCACTATAATTCTACCTTAACCCACAGTATTAATAATTCACATTAGGCGACAACAAACTAATTGGGATGTGCCTCTCGCCTTTGGCTCTCCATATTACATGCATACTAAATGTTTAATTTATAATCTGTTATGGCACATTCCGAGTTAAGTCTATTGTGTGAAAGTGTTTCATTAGTTGAGACACGGGTGCTTAAATATACAACTTTAGGTGGACAAAATGACGATTTTAGGTCGTCAACCTGACGATTATGTATTGTCAGTATAATAACTTTGCCTGTCAGTATGACGAGTTTAGATCGTCATTGAGGCTTTGACTATCCTAAACTCGTCTGTATTGATGAGTTTCTAGCGGTGGAAGGTTTTCTGCGTTGAGTCAGTGTCCATTTAGTCTTTAGATATCTGTCTATGCATGTATATTGGAAAAAGCACATGGGTGACTTCTGTATTCCTCCCATTGCTTTGAGATGAAACGTCTTGGTGAAATATATGGCATTTGCCGCCTGTTACCTGTCCAAGCTCATATCAATGTTTCAGAAATGAGATCAGTAAAGTGATATGGTCACTGGGTATCAGCTACTCTGGGTAAGTAGAGGTAGAATTCTAAAGCACATAAATTATTTCACCTCAATTCCACACAACAGACAAAATCGCAGAGACATTGGAGCCCTAAATTCCTATATGGGATTCGATCTCGAGTGGTTGGATTTCTGTTGGTGCTAATCTATAGAATGTAGATACGAGGCTACTAAGGGAGTGATCATTTCTTAACAACAGGGGGGGGGGGGCTGGTGGGTTTGCGCGCGGACATGCGAAAAAAATTTCGACCCCCCCTCTCGAGGGGGTAAAATTTTTTCGACCCCCCCCCATAAGGGACAAAAATCGCGCGCAAACTTCCACTTTTAGCCTATAGTAACGCGCGGGGTTTTCCACTGAAAACAGGTGTAATTATTTTGACCCCCCCATCAGAGGTATTGAAAAAATTCTGACCCCCCAGGTCAAGGGGTTGAAAAAATTCTGACCCCCCCTCAAACCCACCGGCCCCCCCCCCCCGTTGTTAAAAAATGATCACTCCCTAACTCGATTACGTCAGTACCCCAGGCTTAATACAGAAAGCTATATATGTGGGTTTGATAATACAACATGCCCATTGGTCGTCATGAAACGCTGGCCAGCCAGCACTTTATTGGAGCATCATGCTTAACCTCTGAGAGTGTATCAACCCTGTGTGGTCAGCATGATACATGTGTATATCATGGGCATGTCACTGAGGCATTAATGCATCAGCAGCCTCAGAGGTTTAAACTGTCTTCATAAGTTCTCCATGGTCAGTTTTGGACAACCCATTGCAGTACACCCTTATCCTAATTCTGTACATGTTGACAACTTCTATCTTCTCATAATACGCTTGTTGCCAAATCACACAACCATTAGAGTGGAGGTGACAAAATTGATTGACGGTTATAATTTTCCATTTTCAGTGACCGCTACACTAAATCAGCCCTAATAAATATTACTGTCAATCCCACTAGGTGAAGGGCGTCTGTGTGGTGTTTCACAAGCCAAAGATAATAGGTCATAGAATAGCCATTTCTATAACCATATTATGACTATTGTAAAGTTACAACCACTTCTATCTTGGTCAGGTCATATTAAGAAATATATTAGAATATACTAGTGGCCTTTGTAGAAACACCTGCTAGTGTAAGCCTAAAACCAATCTTAAAACTGCTATCACATCTAGTTATAATCAGTTGTAAATATTGCCATCATGTGAAACACCACACTGTGGTGGTAAACGAGGCAAATCTTGGTTAAAAACTAAACACTCAAATGTCTGCTTGAATGCTCTCGGACTAATATTTGCATTGCATCAAAATGAATAACTGTGATGTGTTGGAATGTATGCATTGGTATTTTTGGCTTCTCTATCAATGGTCTTCAGAATATGTGCCAGTGGATGTCTAAATCGTATCCCAATCAGCAATGGAGCATTGGGCCATGCTTGTCCATGCTTGGCCCAATATAAGCCGACAATGGCCCAATATAGGCCGACATTGGCCCAATGTATCCTTGCTACCTGGGATTAGTCTGTAAAACACCCAGTCTTGAATAAGCCACTGGTCTTGAATAAGCACCGGGGTAAAAGGTTGTTGAAATTTCAAAAGACGCTATAATCTAAGTCTTGAACAATTTGCAGTGAAGGGCTGTGGTATAGGCTACCATAATCTCCCGCGTATAAGGCGCACCCTGCCTATAAGGCACACCTAGAGTTTTAGGATTTGGCCAGAAAAATGAAAAATTCATAACTTCTTTTCTACTGAATGAAATTTCAAAATTGAAAAAGCTGTGTGTTTCTTAGACCCCCTGGACCCCTCTGCACCCCATATGCTGCTGATTGGGTTACATGAGAGTGTTACATATCAAAAGAAAGGTCTTGGTGTCCCCCTTGTGGATCCATGGAGAACTAAAACCCCCCTATAAGATGCGCCTTATATGCGGGAGGTTACGGTACTTAAAATAAATGAGCATGAGCTTATACAGTCCAAATAGTCCAGGTCCGTGCAAGTCATATATAAGAAGTCAATATATTATCATTTACAACAGCGCCATATTCAATCAAACAGGTATATGGTCACTCACTTATACATAATGGAAAGTATATAAACTAATCCTGCATCATTGAATATTAAGACATGCTCAGGACTCAGTTCCAGTATTGGCATTTGTATGCCATATTTATATTTGCATGCCATCACAAAGATAATCATTGTGCCATAATGTCAACAGTGGTCATCATTGTACCATCATATCAACATGGTCCACAGTCTACACCTTTATGTCTATTATAATTATGAGATCACATACTACTAGTAAACAATTGAAGGTAAAATAATTCATCAGGAAAAGATAATAAAAGGTATAAATAACCAAACAATAGTCCCAATCACCAACTAGCATGGCTACACCAATCTAACATTGAAACTATTTGTGTCTTTGTGTATTATTTCCCATCCTTTTCCTATCATTCATAAGAAGCACCACCTCAAAATGGCACCCTATGTTCCAATAATGCTCCAAGGTCCTTCACTCTGTGTCACCCTTACATACAATCGGCACACTCAAACCCTCGCTCCATATCTTGTCATTGCTATCTTTCTTCCTGCTATCTACAAAGTGTATCAAGTGCGGTTATTAGGGCCAGTGCTGCTGAGTTATATGGCATAACTGTAGTCCCCACCCTGTGATATGGATAATGAGATTCCCAAAGTAGACAGTAGCTGTAAGAAACATTTTTCATGGTCTTGCCTTCTGGTGTTAAAACCTGATTAATTTCCCTGATAAAACTTTCACCTAAGCATGGGAAAAGGACCCTTTTTATTACCAATAACAAATACAATGTGGAAGCAAGAGTATGGCTGAAGAGAAAAGATTACCATTGAATCCTAAACATTTTCCTTCAGCTCAGATATTGTAGACAGTTTAGTTTAATCTATCAGGTCAGATTCCTACCTAAAGAGGTTAAAATGCTTTGAGACTTGGAGGTAAGCCACACAATGAGTTTCCCAAATTACACATTCAACTAGTGGGACGAAAAGACAGAATGTGCTGGCATGGGAACATGGTTTAGAGCCCCCAAACCTAAAAGCCTAACCAGGAGGACACAGTTGCTCAGATTGTTTTTCTTACTGAATTTTTGAGTGGGAAAATTTCCCATGACATTAGATCTTATTCACTGGTGATGCATTCCATTGCATTCAAGCAAACTTAAATGAGATTGCAAGGTACCCTGTAAGCAGAATCGTATACATGTGTTATCTTGAACTCCCTACTACTGGCCTCAGGGAGTGCTTTCACTGCCTTCATGATTCCTTTTGATGCCACCCGACAAGGCACTATACTAAGTCATGGGGATATGCTATATGATCGACACACCCCAACTATATATACAAACTCTCTCTCTTTTTTTAATTGTATTTAGCATGATATTGTTAAATCAAGTCACTCTCTATCTATAATTATGCTGATACATCCTGGTAATATTGCACACTACTGTATCTCTTTAGAGTAAGTAGCTTGCTGGAGGGCGGCACTGCAAGTGACTGACTCTGGTTACTGACTGACCCCGACTGACTGATGGGAGCAGGGTGCATCATGCTTATACGAGGTGGATATCCTGTGATTTGGGATTCCCCTGTATGAAGGATTACATGGATCTATAGTGTTACCCTGTGAGCAGATCTCATCCTATATCATTCATTCTGTGTCTAATATGGAGAGAATGGGGGTTATATAATCGTATCAACTGGACTATATATAGAGAAAGGGCGATTATGGGCAGTTAATAGGCGATTGTGTTAATTGGTATAGAGAATATATATTATGGTACCCTTTATTAATGATTTTATCACATTTCTTGTACTGACAAGACCAGCATGATATTTGAAGTCGAGTCTCAATCTCTGCTTAAAGTTGGCATATATCCGCCAAAAAGACAGGACAGGAATAAATACAGGACATAGATTTTCTTTGTTTTGGAGGAGAAATATTTCATATCATCATTAGAACTCATCGTTTAGAATGTTGTCCAGATGGTGATGGATGACAAACCCTAAATTTGATACTGTGATAGCGGACATGAACACTTTAAATCAAAATGCTAATTGAACATTGAAATAGAATATATTCCATACCACACTACTGCCCTCCTAATACCATAATCATACTCCTCAGTGTTTTTTCATATCCTAAACATTTTCCTTCAGCTCAGGTTACTTTACTTAATGGATAAAAACCTAGCAATACATGAGCACCTTTATATACACTGACAAATAGTGAAGCCTTGAGGGGGAGAGGAACCAACTACAGTAGATGAAGATGAGGGCAGTGGAAAGGAGGGATGCGAATGGAGGTGGAAATGAAGTGAGAGGAAACAGAGTCAGGTAAGCATGGGAAGTGAGGGAAAGGCAGAGAAGGAAAAAAAAAGGAGCAGTTCCTAGCCTATTGTACTAGTAGGTGAAAGAAGAATCTTCTAGTTCTGTGTTCGAAAAAGGAGGAAAAATGGCAGTGTTAATATTGGCATGGTAGTAGGGCATGTGTGGTATGGGGTGTAGGTGAGAAATAAATACCTTTTAAATAATTCTGTCTGGTGATGGGGAAAGCAGGATGGAAGTGGGTGTTAAAATTGGTTTGATAGTATGGATGGGTGTAGGTGCTGTGATACCTCTGTGTTTGTGTGAGGGGGGGGGGGTAGAGTACCCTATATATTTATGTTGGTATAGCATGCACATTCTGGGTGGTATCTGTCACCAGTAACCGAGAATAAGGTTCAACAACAGTGACCTTGACCTTTCGAAGATGGCAGCCCTGTCATGAGAGTGTACAGTGTGGGTGGAGGTGATTAGGTGGGAGATGGGAGGTTGTGGGGGGGATGTTAGATGGGTGGACGCAGTCCCTACAATTTTTTTTGGAAGATGTAGAAATGAATGCCTAATGAATTATAATGGTGTCATGTGAAACCATATGAATTGAATGAAACAGCTTTGGTAAGATACTTGGCTCTTTATCATTATTTGGGGCGGAGGGCAAAACTTTAGTAAGATGTATTCTTGTTTTTTAAATCATGAACTTTGACATTGGATTTTATATAATATATCATGTTTAGTTCATACTTAGATCTTTGTAACCCAAATAAATTCCTTGGCATTTCTGTGTTTCTTTTCTTTTTTTGGTGTGTCTTTGCAAAGCCATAACCAGTGAATTTGCAACCTTTTCTTTGGGATTATTAACTCGAAAGACGAGTTATAAGAGTCGGGTAAAAACGCACCCTAGTTCAGTGCCTCCTAACAGTAGACTAACAGAGAGAAAAAAAATAAGATGCTTTTAGCCCTATGTTGAATCCCATAGGTGGTGCAAAAAAACCAAACATTTGCATGCTTTTGGTATGGAGTGGTGCAAATAATTGATGAATGTTGATGAACTTGCCATAATTCAATCTGTCCGCGCTTCTCCAATGTCGTAATTTCAGCACAAACATGGCGGATATTGATTTTTTTTAAATTATAATATAGAAATATGATAAAGAATGGCAAAAGGATATGATTTGAATTGATATGTACTATTAAAAAGATAAAATAAATACATGTTCGCCCTGTTGTTAATTTGCATCACAAAGCCGTGGTCGTGCAAATTGACCCAAATAACCATGGAAATTGGGTCGGGCATACGCAGATAGAACCAAAATCCAACATGGTGGACAGCGAGACGATCAATATGTGGGGCTATAACAGTAAAAAGATACGGTGTATTCGATTCAATTCAATTGATATTGCCAAAGATGCATGTATTGTATTCAAAAAGCCATTAATTTCAAGTTAAATCGATAGAATATATAATTTCTCCGTCGAAAATGCTACTTCCGGCAAGGAGGGGTCGCGCATGCGCACAAACATCAAAATCCAAAATGGTGGACAGCGAGACGATCGACTCACGGTGCTATCGAAACTGCTGGATTATAACAAAATGGAGGAGAGTTACACTGTCTCATGTGTTTTTATGGTTAATAGGGATCATTATTCAAGACCTGCGGGTATTGTGCAATGCTTAACTCGCCAAGAGAGGAGTTATTCGCCAATGAAACATACGAGCGATAATGCATGCATTCTCCATAGGCTTAACCATTGACGGTGATAATGCTCGAAGAAAACATGAGGTTAGTATCAGAAGGGGCCTAAAAGAAGAGATTAAGTGCCCTTTCGAGTTACTTGCATTGCAAAATGCTGTCCTATATCTATTGCATTGGCATCAGAATATCTAGATAAAATGTTTCTTTGGTGGCTTCAAAAGGTAGAGAAAATGCATATCTTCAGTGGCCAGCAGACTCACATTTTCATGTATTAAGGATGCATTCATTGTGTTGCAGAAGTTCCAATTCAGACAAAACTATAGGTGTCTAAACAAGGCAATAACATATATTCTCTTAGAATGACATTTGGGATTATCAGCATTATGAATTTGATCGTTTTTAGTTAGCATTTTTCTACATGTGTTTTGTATTCTGATAAAATCGTCTGCCCCTGCCACTGCCACTGCCCCTCTGCCTGCCCCTAAGACATATACATCGGGTAGTTATTTTCCACATATTGGATGCCATCTGAAGCAATGTTCACTAGATTGCTAGTTGCTATGTACATATTTTACAGGATACACAGCCTTACAGTGTCTGGGATGGATTTTTCTATATAGAAAACTCTCATTACCTAACATTGGGGGCTTTGCCTGTGGCAGTGCTATGTTATTCTGGGTGCACCTATTGGGGTCATGCATATCTTTAGTGCACAAACAAGTAACAGAGTAAGGTTATTTCAATATAGCATCACACCCTCTGCTATGTTAATGGAAAGTCTGCCTACTATATACAGCACCAGAGTACAGCATGTAATGATAGTCATTTGGCTGTACCTACAAAATTAGTCATCAATGTAAGCTCTAGATACAATCTGAAGCCTCCAAATATTCAGTCTGGGACAGGTGGGTAGATATACTAAATTACATATCCAATATAACCTTATCAGAGAGACATAAGAGCTATCCAAACCAACTCAGGCCGAGCAACTTTGACCTTGTGGTTAGGCTGGTATGATGTGGGGCTCTAAACCATGGGTTGGGCCATTCCAGCACATTGGTCCTTTTGTCCCTCTAGTTGAGTACCCGGTATGTAATTTAAGAAACTCACTGTGTGGCTCACCTCCAAGAGCCTCAAAAGAAATCTATGGCTTTTTAGATAGGAATCTGACCTGATATATAAAACAGGCGGCGAGGTCCTGCAATACACTGCTATGAACCTTTAGGCTGCATTTATTATCAAGCCAATTGTTTTGATGGTAATAATTATCTTCAGTGCCCAATCCAAAATTACGTATTTTACGTAGATGTACCTCTGTTCAACGTTCATCTACAAAGTTAAGTTTACTGGGAAGAGAGACTTTTGACAATTCAAACCTTACCGATGTCACCCAATGTAGCATGCTGGCACTAACATATTTCAGCCTCTGATTTACCTTGAATTTATATGATACCTGCACTTATTTGAAGTAGTATAAAAATGGTGAATCCTTAAATTTTTACCATATTCCAGCAATACACCTTCCTTTAAATAGGCCTCTTGACATAAACATTATCTATATTTCACTGGATAAACCATCTTACAGTAGATGTAATGACGCCTCACTTTGTCATTTCCTTGCCCTCCCTTTCTGTACAGCCTTCGATCCCCTACATGTATTCAGATATCTCCTCCTCTAAGGCCATTCTTACCGAATGTCTGTTGGCTATGCACATACCATACAACATTTTACAGTTTAAAAGTATATATCTGGAATGGATTTTCCATGTATGAAAAGCTCCCACTTCCAAAACCCAGAGGCACTGTATCGGGCAGTTTTATATTGTTCTTGGTCTACTCATAAGGGAAATATTTGTAAAACTAACAGGTGATATTTGCACCGAGAACTTATTAATAGTGAAATTAGGATATTTCGTGTGCTATAGATGCATTCATTGCATGTCAGAAGTTTTAATTCAGAAAAAATAGGTGTCTATGCAAGGCCATAAATATATTCTTTTTGAATGATACGTGGGATGACCATCATCATTAGGGCCGAGTGAGGAGGGAGGCCGTTTTTGGCAAAACCCAACAAACCTTCACACTGGGGTCAAAACAAAATATGGGCATTTCAGATACTCATTGCGACGCGTCGGGACTGCATACAGGTCAATGTTCACTGTGATGTTTTAGCGAGCTCCATAATGGTGGTGTTCTGCTGGGAGTTGAGTGGATGTACCTTTGTTAATGCTAGTTTACAGAACGTAGATGCGAGCCTACTAACTTGATTACTCAAATACCCTTGGCTTAACACAGAAAGATATGCAGGTTTCATAATGCATCATGTCCATGGGTCAAGATTCGCCAATGAAATGCTGGTGAGCACTTTATTGGAGCATCACGCTGACTCCCCAGGAGTGTATCACTATATAAACCCTGCATGGCCAGCATGATACATGTGTATAGCCCTGGTGGGTTACTGATGCATTAATGCATTAGCAGCTTCAGAGGTTTAAATCATCTTGTAAGTCATCCATCGTTAATTTTGGACAAGCCATTGCAGAACACTCTTATCCTAATTTGAAACTTTATATGTTGATAACTTGCGACAAAGTTCATTGATGGCTCTTATTTCCAATTTTCTCATTTTCACTAAATCTTCCCTCATAAATATTGCCATATATATCAATCCAACCAGGTGAAGGACGTCAGGAGGGCATTTCTCAAGATGGTACGACTAGACACAACCAGTACGACTTGATATCAGAGTGGGTGAATGTAGGTAACAGACTACGACTACTCTGTACGATCGCCACTTAAGGCAGTAATTACATAGGGTTTGAAAAATGTTTATTACAGCTACTCATTCACAAGAAGCACCAACTCAAGTGGTAGCCTATGTCCCAAATAGGCTCCAAGGTCCTTTACTCTGTGTCACCCTTGCAGGCAATTGGCACACTTGAACCCTCCCTCCATATATCTTTTCACTACTATCTTCCTTCCTGCCATCTACAAAGTGTATCAAGTGCGGTTATTAGGGCCAGTGGCTGCTGAGTTATATGGCATAACTGTAGTCCCCACCCTGAGATATGGATAATGAGATTCTCCAAGTAGACAGTAGCTGTAATAAACATTTTTCATGGTCTTGCCTCCTGGTGTTAAAACCTGATAAATTTCTCTGATAAAACTTTCACAAAGTCATAACCTTCAGCTAAGGATGGGAAAAGAGCCTTTTCATTTCTAAATGTCAAATACAAAGTGGAAGCAAGAGTATGGCTGAGGGGAAAAGATTACCGTTAAATCCTAAATATTTTCCTTCAGCTCCAATATTCTAGACTGTTCAGTCTAGTGCTGAACATCACTGCTTGTTTTATCTGTCAGGTCAGATTTCTATCTAAAAAGGCTAAAGGATCTCAGAGGTGAACCTGGATGGGGGGGGGGGGGGGGCTAGGGGAAAGGAAGGAAGCAAATGGAGGTGGAAATGAAGGTACACTGAAAACATGGAAGATCTGAAACTAGTCAGCGGTGACCACTTTAGGTCCTCAAGTTGACGATACCTAAAACTACAACTTTAGGTAGTCAAAATGACGACTTTAGGTCGTCATACTGACGACCTGAGTCGTCAGTTCGGATCTTCCATGTTTTCAGTGTGGGGTAGACAGAGAAAAGCATGGGAAGTAAGGGAAAGGCAGAGGAGGGAAGGGAAAACACATCAGAAAGACCAGGGAGAGCTACCGAAGAAATGATAGAAAGGCACGAACAATTCATAGCCTGTTGTACTAGTACTAGGGTGAAAGATGAAGTTTCTTGCTCTGTGTTGGAGGAGTTTATGGGCAGTGTTAATAATGGTATGGCATCTGGGTGCGTGTACTAATATGTGTGTGGTGTGGGTGTAGGTGAGAAAAATGACCTTTCTGTTTGGTGATGGGGAAAGCATGGGGGCGGGTAGAGTAGAGTTCCGATTCAGAAAAACTAGGTGTCTCTGCAAAGCCATAATTATATTCTCTCTAAATGATACGTAGAGTTATCACCATTATTAATTTGGTCACTTTTAGTTAGCATTTTATCACATGTGTATTGCTGCAAAATGGGTTAGGACCTCGTTTGTAGTGAAGAGGCCTATTGATGCATGAAAACAATAGAGGGCTGCATAATGAGACATCAACATGCAATCTATCCTAAGTTGCAGATCTTTTTCAGTTTAAAGAAACTCTATGTTTATTTGCTACATTATATCATTTTTCTCAGATATCGACTGTCCACATAATCATAATATTTCATTTTCTCCTGTTCTGCCTTGCATTCCTTTGCTCCATGTGTATCTATACCTCATTCCTATTATATCATCTGCCAGGGACATGGCAACTGCCCTTCTGCCTGCCCCTAAGACATATACATCAGGTAGTTACTTTCCAGATATTGGATGCTGTCTGAGGCAATATTCACTAGATTGCTAGTGGCTATGTATATATTTACAGGATATACAGCCTTACAATGTCTGGGATGGATTTTCATATAGAAAACACTTATTACTGAACATCAGGGGCTCTGCCTGTAGCAGTGGTATGTTATTGCGGGTGTACTTATTGGGGTCATGGATATAGTGGACAATCAAGTAACATAGTAAGTTATTTTAGTACAGCAAACCATCAGACCATCTGCTATGCTAGTGGAAGGTCTGCCTAGTATATAAGTGCAATTTTCGGAATACTACAAGAGGGATAATTATTCTCATGAATATTGATTGAAAGACTTATATTTGAAAATCATGTTCTGTTTTATTGTTAACCCCACCCTTAAGGGGTAAAAGCTCTTACAGGGTAGGTTCAATGTGAGAAGAATTGTGAGAATAACCTCCAGCTGTTAAACTGTAAGCCCTGATGTAGGTAGGATGTATCTGTGGCTCTTTACGACTCAGTTACCCATTAATCCATTAATGTAGGCTCTCTGTATGGGTTTGTACAATGTAAAGATATGTGTTTTATTTAAATATTCATAAACTGCGCAACCTAAGAGTGGGCAATTCCGGAATTGTGCAAAATCAGAGAGGGTCAATTCCAGAATTGTGACAGTTCCCACTTGGCACATGACATATACACCATCAAAGTACACCATGCTATGATAGTCAGTTGGCTGTACCTACAAAATTAGTCATCAATGAAAGCTCTAGATATAATCCGAATCATCCAACTATTCAGTCTGGAACAAGGTGAGTAGGTTAACATAATCTCATGAACCTTTAGGCTGCATTTACCATTAAGCTTGGTGAATGAACCCTACTAAGGCGTATGTATTCATATAATTGTTTTGATGCATCTATTTCAGCCAAAATTACTAGGCTAACCAAATAAAATGCATTGTGAAAAGCATGAATATGTATGCCACTCTGTGTTGATGTTATCCTCAGAATAGATTCAAATTATAATATGCATGGGTTTACATGGTAATAACTATATATATTCGGTGCCCAATAGTGACTTTGGAAAATACAAACCTACCGTAGTGGCCCAATTTAGTGCAACTGCACTCATGTATTTCAGCCTCTGATTTACCCTGCATTTATTTGAAGTATAGGTATTGTCTGGAAAATTGTCAAAGATTTTAAAACCACCTTCTACCCTCTGCTAAAACAAGATCTGTTCTTGTTTGAAGGCAGGTACTAAAACAGGCCTTTACGGTATGTTTAATTCATCCGTAACTTTTTATGAGACTTATGTGATAAGATAAACAAGTGTAGACTATGATATATTTTTTAAATCCAGTCAGATATCATACTGAGGTGACGAGAACTGATCAGTTTACTTTTCTCGTTTCAATGAAGTCAGGCGACTTCTTTTATTCAATGTAATCTCACGTGGAAGATGGTCGTAAGGTAATTCTTACATTGAATCGAATCGAAATTGGTGGATTGCAATCCATTGACTTTAGTCATATGGTATTAACTACTTTTCATCAATGATAACATGTGTATCACTCTCTGAAGGGTCCTTTACAGTTCAGTTTTGTCCAGGCATTCTATGCCGTGTCTATTGGTTTGGCACATTGTGTGTGCATGAGAGTCACTTATTGATATGTATTTCATATAAATGTGAGATACAGCTTAAAACTAGGAAAGTAGCTCATTAGCCATGTGGCAACAATCATTACAATCAATAGAGCTATAACATATAGTAATACATATGTACCATTACCAATATCATTTTATTTTGTGCAGTTGTGGAACCCCTCCCCGGCTTGCCTCGGTTTTACCTATCAAGGAAATGCTTATGGCTGCAAAACATTGGGACATATAGGTTTACTTTTATGTTGCCGTGTCAGTCAAGGATGTTATGGAATCTATACGCGATCTAAGAAGCAGAGCAGATAATCAATGATGAACCAATTTTCTGTATCACAGAAAAGTTCACGGTGGTCATAACAGGAGTGTAAGTGGACAGAGCTCTGTTGCCATATCATTTTAGGTCCAGGATATTGATCAGCCCTGAGAGTCCTCGTACATGAGGCAGCGTTTATCTCATGGTGAAGGTAGCTATCAGTTGATATTTCTCTGAAGTACTGCTTTAGTGACAAAATGTACCAGCTATATCATATTCTCTGGAGTCTCATTCTGTATACATATATGCAGCAGGGTATTTTGTTCTTTCATGGTTCCAAATGGTCTGACACCAATACTAAGGTAGTGGATTGTCCAATGGGCACGGCCATTACTGAAGCTGGTCACCAACGGTTGGCCCTGATAACAGTTTTCAGATGGGTACCAACAGTTCTGCCCCCCAAGAGGCCTGCAGTGAATTATTGGGATTATTTCATTTATGATAATTAATCCCGCTAAGTTGGCATACCAAGGCTATCACTGTCACTGCCAGTCCAGTTTGTTCTCATCTTTAGGTGAGTGAGAAAGCTTTATTCATCTGAAGATATTTGATCTCTGGAATATGCAATTGTTGTCTGCATTTCATTTTGAAAGATATGCATCAAATTCAAATTTGAATATTCTGCAAATCTGGTAAATATGGTTGCTATGATAAACTGAAAAGGATTGTCTTTACAAGCCTTCACTTCCCTCTCAGTACGTCACCAAATGGCGCTAGTAAACACCACTGTGACCCTGAACTTTGCACTCTCTTTGGAGGTATCTTTCTTGCTTTAAGAGTGAGCATTATTTGCTGTTCCTGCTGACTTGAAGCGGTGTATGATTGGAGATCTAAGATCACCATGCAACTGGAATAACCAGCATGCCCTGGATCTCCTGTTACAGTGAATCCCTGAGGTTGAAAATAGAAAACCAAGGGTTCCAGAGTATCAGTAGAGCTAGCAGAGATCTATGGGTTTGCCACAGTATAGTGTGGATCTGGGCAGGGTGATCCCATTGAAGCCTATGTTAACCAAAATCAGGCACGTTAGTTTTCGATTTTCCATTGTTATAACTGAATAGGACCTAGATACTACGGTATAACATTGATTACTCTGTCACATGTATGGAGAGGTTGAGCAGTAGTCCCACAGCCCAACCCTGACTAGTGATCAGTTAGACAAAGGTGTTAGATTTCCTCTGGTTTTGTTAATTCGATCACTGTTAGTCTGCAACCGATAGTTATGTCTAGACAAATCAAGACCTGTCATGAGTGGCTGTACAGTCTTGATTGTGTCAGGCATAAGATGGGTACTCGTATCTAGCTTTGTCTAGATCAAGTTAAGGGACTCTTAGTGGGTCTCGTATTTACCAGAGCCTTTTAAACACTTATAGCCTGTACCCACAGCATACTGCCACTGGTATTGCAGACTATACTACATTAATACTACAGTGTGGTGTTTCACAATTTGGCAATATAAATTTACAACCGGTCATAATTAGATGTGATAGCAGTTTTAAGATGGGTTGTAAGCTTACAGTGGCAGGTGTTTCTATAAAAGTCATCAGTATGTTGTAATGTATTTCTCTATATGACCATGCCAAAATAGGAGTGGTTGCAACTTTGTAACAGTCATAATTCTGTTTTAGGAATGGATATTTTATGACTATTATTATCTTTGGCTTGTGAAACACCGCACTGCCCTTGCAACCAAAACTAGCCCCAGCACAGTAGGCCCATAACTGGATCAGTTAGCAACACTTCTATTTTGATCTATGGCTAAAAAAATCAGCCCCTCATGACAAAAGTAATAAAATGTGGGAACCGAATTGAAAAAGGACATTTTTAACATTCCTATGCATAACTAAATCTATGCACTTATATCTCGAATAAGAGAGAGGGGTTAAGTTTTATCACGTCTACATCTCAGAACAGTTCAGTGACCTTGTGTGATACATTAGAATGGCATCTTGTTCAGCCTTTGTCAACCTCACAATTGGGAGACATAATAGGGCTAGGTTGTACAATCTGTGCATGTCTCCCATGGATGTCAGGGCCAGGGTGACGGTGTTCTATGAGTCACAGGGGTGTAGTTAGTCCTGTGCTAACTATTTCCACAAATGAGAAAGGGCCCTGTGGGTATCTGGATACACAAGTGGATAAGGAGGGTCAAGTCCAGTGGTTCCAGGGTTGTAGTGTTTCAGATGTGTTATTGCTTACTTTTCGTAGAAACATTTTAGGACCAGTGACTTCATCAAAACGGTTTTGTATGTGATGGGAAAGGGCTTAGAACTATAGTTTTCAAGTGGTAAAAGATTGAAACAGAGCTTACACCTTTGGTGCGATACAAGCGAAGCCAACACACAACATTGAAGAGTGTCAGTCCATGGCATTGCATGTCTACATACATCATTATTTCCTACAGAGAAACAATCTATAGGCTGCAAAATTCACTTCAACATTGTACAAGATGGCTAGTTTACCCATGCCCTAACAGATCCTACTCCTAGTGAAATGTTATATTTAGGTGACCGACCATTAGTCTAATGCTGTGACTTCCCTAATGGGGGAGTTAGTATGCTGGTGCCATTTGCAGCAGCTATGGAGTAGTACTCTAACTGCCCTGATGGCTTAGTTAGTATGCTGGCGGCACCTGCAGCAGCCATGTAATACATGTAGGACTGAAGCTGTCCCGATGGGTTAGCTAGTCATGAGGTACTGTTGATATCACCATTGCACATCAGATATAGCTAAATCCACAGAGATAGGGAACAGGCAAACATCATACATGATGGCCATAGCAATCAAAATGTCTACAAGTAGTGGATATTGTCAAGAGGAACATTGATGAAAAAGTCGGGGTGGGAGGGCTTGGTTTGTGGCATTCATTAGATATCAAGTTTGGAAATATAACAATTGCTTATAAATACAACAAAATTGCTTCAGATGCTATATATCAAAATGTAGGGTAACTCACTACCATAATACCTCGCATGTAAGGCGTGGCTTATATGAGAGGATGGGCTCTTGCTGCAACTTAGAGAATCTGGCCGAAATCATTTCATATTCGATTCCATATTCGATTCTACAGTTCTTCAATTTTTCTAACAATGAATTGACTTCAATTGACTGTATCTGTTTTACCTTGTGCATTCCATACCTCTAAGTGGATTGGAATCATAATATGAAATGAGCATATAAATAACTACTTTTGACGGAAAGTATACGATATTATCGTATACTTTCAGTCAAAAGTAGTTATTTATATGCTCGTTTCTAAAATACTGTTGGAAGTTCCTGATAACCATCAGGTTACCAGAGACACATATGGCCTGTGTCTGTGCTGTAGTTGAGCATGGAGCTAAATGTAGGTAGCTAATGCCACACACATTACACATTGTCTCTTTCATCTGTTTTTGCGTCCCATAACAGACTGCTTCTCATCAAAGCTTGTTGAAAGAGACTGCTCTTCAGGATACAGAACAACACATAAAACCAATAAGGAATAGAACCTAATTCGATTTATTCTAATCTCACCATTGATTTCTCAATAAATACCCAAAACATGTTAACCAGTTTCAAGGGCATTTAAGGCCAAAACCCACTACGTGAAAAATGGGTATGAAATGTCTGTGATTCTGGATATCGGCAACATTGGACTCTTGCCAATTTCCTGAATCACAAGGGTACTCACTGCACTTCTTACCACTCCAAATCCGACTATAGCTGATAGTAGCAGGGGAATCTCTGTGATTTTCATTACTGCACAGATGAGTTGCTAGAATGATTCACAGAGATAGAGTATTTGATATTAAAATCACAGTTGTCTCTGACTATTTTCTGTGGTTTGCAATGGTCTCCTGCATAGCATAAACAAATGTAGCTTGCATAAATCACAAGCAGACCCTCATTATGACTGTAGTATGTGGAACTTGGCTCCTGATTTATCAAAGACACACCTCTTCTGATTTCCTAGAAACTGTTGTTTTCCTCTAAATCACAGGGATTTTTAGTCTATCACAGAGATTTCAAGCCCTTTGTGAAGAAAATATCAAAAACTTTTGATGTACTATACTCCCTAAATACTAGCACTTTGACAGGGATTCTTAAGGTCGAATCCCACTACGTGAAAAATGGGTCTGTATTGTCTGTGATTCTGGATATTGGCAGACTTGACCTCTTGCCAATAATCAAAATCACAAGGGTTCTCCCCCAACCTCTGCCTTACCCAAATCCCACTATTAGCATATATTGAGAAGGAGTTCTCTGTGATTCCCATTACTGCACATACTAGCTGTTAGCTTTATTCACAAGGATAGAGTGTTTGATATCAAAATCATAGTTGTCTCTGAGTTAACTCTTTAGTTTACAATACAGATGTAGTAGCTTTGCATGCATAAATCACAAGCAGAACCTTCTTTTAACTACAGTATGTGGAACTTGGATCCTGATTTATCAATAACATACCTCTTGTGATTTACTAGAAACTCTTGTTTTACTCTAAATCACAGGGAATTTAAGTGTATCACAGAGATTTCCACCCTTTTGTGAGGAAAATATCAAAATCTTTTGATGTGGTCCACTTCACAAATAGCAACACCTTATGACCCTTCTAAGATGATATTACCACCCTAATATCGGCTAAGGAACCCCATCTTCCTAAATCACAAGGATTTCCTGGTCATTTTCACGTTGTGGGATTTGGCCTTTAGCCTTTATAGGCCTTCCCTAGATGATATTACCACCCCAATATCGGCTAAGCACCCACATATCCTATTTCACAACAATTTCCCGACCATTTTCACATTGTGGAATTTGGCCTTTAGGCCACTTCCTCAAGGTCTCTTAAAGCTCATAAAGCCCCTTTGTTAATTTATCTGCCGCATTTCATTTTCTGTTCCACCAAGTCGGTTGGGCGATGGTTTGGTCGGTCGGTTTTGCATAGTACAGATCATGTGACCAAAAACTGATCATGTGATGATCATGTGACCATTGTTTATACATACAAAGACATTAGGTGTGAAGTTCAAAAATGGCTAAACGCAAGGCAGCAGAGGCGTGGACACGCTTTAGTGTAATAGCCGATGGCCTCGCTGAGGCTTTAGAGCAACATGAACAAGACATCTATGACGTTTTCAACGTGAAGAGGAAGCCACCAGACAAGTGGATGAGGCAGCATCTATGACGCAGGACCGATCCCCTTCAGTGGAACACCTTATCAAAACTGGAGGAAGACTTCTTAGAAGTAAGTAGGCACTGATATGTTGATATTTAGCTACCGGTTTTTAATTATTACATAATCAGTTTCAAGTCAGATAGTTTAGAGACAGAAGAAATTAATTATACTGATCATCTATTTGATTACTGCCTCTAAACTCTGACCTATTTGTCTCTTTTTGGACCTCTCTCATTGAAAGAGAAATAAAGGAGTTCACTAAAACGACGCACATGTACCCAGGGGTACACAAGGAATTGCTGGACCTTGTTACAACACTCATAAAGAGGAAGGACACCAACTTCAGGAAGGCTATCACTCTGATTGAGGGTCTCTCCCTGACCATACAGTATCTTACCCGAGGTGAGATTAAATTTAGATCTCTTTTCTTCAACTTAGTATAAGATTGGTCTTTCTTTGGATTCTTTCCCTATGGTGTATTGTGTATATACCACTTTACATATTATTTTTGAAAGGTGTTATATTTTATTGATCACTAACTTTACTTCAATTGGACTTTGCAGGTGACAGCACCTTCACACTTGTGCAGTCCTATTTAGTGTATCCGATTCCATGGTCCTTCCGAACATCCGTGACACATGCCGGGCCATATGCAAAGTGCTTCACGAAGAACACCTCAAGCTGAATTCTATTTCCCTTTTTTTTCAAGATCAATATAAATTCACTTATAGAGGTATAACATATGTTCATTTTTGACAAGAAAAATAAGAGGCAAAAAAATCAAAAAGTATTTCATTTATTTGTGTTTGTATAATTACTTGAGTGAAATATTCCACTGTGTTGGTCGGGGTATTTCTCTGCTACTCGGGTGAGTTATTTGTCATACATTTCCAATATTAATGGGGGTCCGACAAGCAGAAATAGACCAAACCGATGCAAGTAGTACATGGAAAAAGCCGCCTACTCCGTAAATATGTTGAGTGTAAGTAGTACATGGAAAGTGGAGGCTGAGTCAGGCTAGATGTGAAATGCATCTAAATTAATCACTTGGAATATTTTTCTATTATTCAATATGAACTTCTTTTTTTTAACAGATTCCTAACACCAAAGAAGAGTGGGAAGCCATAGCTAAGGGCTACCATGATCCCTGGAATGTGCCCCACTGCATTGGAGCAGTAGATGGTAAACACATCTGAATACAACGACCAAACAAGAGTGGATCAGAGTTTTATAACTACAAACATTTCTATTCTTTTATACTTCTAGCAGTTGTCGACAGTGATTATCGCTTTCTTTATCTGGACTGTGGAGCTGATGGCAAAGCCTCAGACTCAACTCTCTTCTCTCAAAGCGACTTTGGAAAGGGACTGGATGATAAGGAGAATCCTCTCAACATCCCCGATGCTTCTCCTTTCCCAGGCTATGACGGGGATATGGAGTACTACATCCTTGGAGACCAGGCCTTCAGTCTAGGTCCTCACTTAATGAAGCCCTATCCCTCCTCCAAACTGACTATCACTCAGAGAATTTACAACTATCGCATGAGCTGCGGTCACAGGTGTGTAGAAAATACTTTCGGTATACTTGCCACGCGATTTAGAGTACTGAGGGGGGGGGGATACAGATGGAACTGGAAGGTTGTAGGGATGTTGTGATGGCCTGTGTGGCCCTTCACAATTACCTGAAGGATGGGATGCCCAAAACCTAAGTGACACGTCCATCAACTGATTGGGAGGGCAAAGATTACCGAGTACATAAGGGACTATGGTGTAAGGACATCCCACTCCCTGGACCTGACAAGAGGCTGTCAAAAAAGAACCACTCCCTGTATTTGAAGAACCTCTGGGAGAAGTTACACTATTGGTTCTTGACCAAGGAAGGTGAAGCCGTGAAGCAATACAACATTGTTCTCCGATCTCTCTTCTATGATGATGAGTAAATACTTGAACCATATCATGAACTCAAAGGACAGCAAGAGTGAGTGAGTGTGTGAGTGTGTGACGTGCGTTTGCGCTATCAAAGTAGATGTTGGAGCAGAGAACTAACTTTCTTTGTAATATTTATAGCTGACTTAATTTCTATGTACATGGCATAACATGTGAGAGAACAGTAGACATTTTTTAAATTTGAAATATTTAAGGTATGTAGATCGTACTTAAACTCTGATTTATGTATAGATCAGCATGTCATAGTAGACATTAGAGTATATTTTTCACTTTGGCAAGATTTCATGTATGTCGATCGTACTTCATTTGTCATGTATGTAAAGAGAGAATGTAATAGTGTAGAGCGGACTGGTATTTATTATGATGGATGCCAGAAGTCTTTAGAATGATTGAAGTAGCCTGTACATCATGGTATTTTTTGTAGTTATGTTTGGCAAAAAAAAATGCACATGTCATAAGTATCTTTAAATCTGAACTGTAACAAGATGATTTTTTCTCTTCCACAGGAAATCATGTTTGTAATCTATACTAGTCCTGCCAATGTTTCAACACTTGCAAGTAAAACGTAAAACTTGCAAGTGTTAAAATCTATCTGATGTTTATTACCTCAGACTTTAAAAGTACAATTTCCATCATACAACCCTTCATTTTACCATTGAGTTATCCTTCAATGGCCGATTCTGTGCCCGATTTTGACAAGATCTCTAGCCGATTTATCTGATGGTCCAGCTTTACAATCGGCTAATGGGTTTAGGCCCTTACCCTGTTAAGGCCCTTCTCTCATCTGGATCGTGTTTCACGTCAAATGAAATAACTCCTTTTTTTGCCTTTCACAAAAACCAAAAAAAGGCACGCTCAACAGGCTACAAAATGTCACATGGGTGGCAAAAAGAAATAGCCTCTTCTCAGTTAAGCCTACAGTCCTGACTCTTTTGACAGTGTCATGCTAAAAGCCAGCACACTGTGATGGACAGAGTGTGTTCTATACGGAGCAAGGAGAGCTATACGATGGGGTAATCAGCAGTGGGTTCCATATGGAGTGATTGCTGGTAGAATGGCAGGGTAAGATTGAGCAATTGACATGCAGTGACATCAAAGAGACTGAAGATCAAGGCCTTCACATGGCCAGAAGTGACTCTCACATGGTCAGAATTAAACTGAAAAAAAGAAGAATCGGATCAAATCTTGCAATGACATCAGGGGTGTGTCTAGTTATATTTGACTAGATACTATGTCTATTTCAGAATGTTGAGGCGGAGGAGCGTCAGGCAGGGGCTAACCTTACAGGGTTGATGCCACGGGCGTGGACTGGTTACCAGGTTTAGTCTGTGTAGGTGTTATCCATATGCTATAGAAGGGTGAGAAACTAAAGGGAACAGTGCTGCCCTCTGGTGCGTTTATTTGCTATGCACAGACCTTGATTACGGAGGTGAGGGGTTACTTTGGGAAAGTCCAATATATTATACCTTGTACCTATACAGATCACACCTTACAAAATATCCCAAATGCGCTTTGTTGCTAAACAATGAAGAAATATGGTAATAACAATTATTCATTTAGAAGATTTTATCTTTTTTTTGTAATTTTATACCTGTAGTGATGCCTCAAACAGTTCAATACGATTATGTTACTCGAAGTACTGCTCAAGTTTGCTTTGATGCCCTTCACTCCCTCCTAAACTTGTTTGTTTAGCACACCTTCCCTCCCTTTGATGCATCCACACCTGCTGTGACACGTGTCCTCTTATCTGATTTCTTATGAGCAATATTTCTGTAAACAGCAGCTGAAGTGTTACACAGCAGCTGATGTGTTCTCATGGGCTCCACTGTAACAACATCCCTCTCAGCACCCCCCCCCCCCATCTGTGTGCTTCTCAGCATGTGACTTTCCACTGCTTGCTGAATCCTGCAACTGTCATGTGAATGGCCTCATTCATGTTCTGCTATGCCATTTCCCCTACAAGATTTCTAAAGGAGGTCTTCATTACAGTTCTATACCACCATAGCCCTTTCAATTGAAGTCTATATATCTTGAGTATTGAACAGTACCAGTAAGTTTAATGTACATTGTTTTCTTTAAGACTGATTTCCAAATAATACTAATATTCTAAGTCAGTCACTCTAGGGAAAGTTCATTCACTGTCCACTAACATAGGGGAATGCAGATTGAACAGAATCATGTTCTGATCTCAACATAAGGCTTACACTTTGATAGGCTGATATTTGGCATCCTGTATTTGCCTAGCTATGGAGATGGGTGCATTATGAGAGGGAAATTCTGAAACTATCATGTCAACAGGTTATAGGACAATGCAGGGACAGTCTGAGTCCCACTACGGAAAGCCTCTGTAATGTGACATGGCAGATGACATGTCAATTAGCAATGTGAATCAGAAAATGCCATGCTGCTGAAGGTTATCTGAATAAAAGCAAATGACTGAAAGAATCCAGAGGAAGCCCTATCAAATTATTCAAAGCATTCATTTCCTATTCTGAAAGGCCACTTGAACATGTTCCAGCTACATGCTCCATGTGAAATTAAAAGCCAATTCAAATTTTACATCATCTCAATTTCCCTCTTTTAGTAAGCATATAAGCTAGGGCATATACACGGTAGTTCCCATCAACACTGCCATGTAGGCCATCATAGCGAATCCCTTTAAGCATTGGTGATACAGTAGTATTTCATATTCATTTATTGTTCCATTACGCCTAAGATTCACTCACTTGGACGATGATTTTACAATGTTCATTCATTTTTCTTTAAAACTTTTCATTTTATACTTATATATCGAAATTGAATATGATTTCTGCCTTTTAAGATAGTTAACATTTGGACGATCAATAATTGTGGATAATATAGAAGCTGCAGTGAATTCTGATGGTTTGATTCATATTCACTCATACATCCATGAGACAGATGAGTGGTTATATCCATTGATTCTTCCAATCGATTAGTAAAACTATTTGTGACCAGCCAGGTGAAAATATCCATCTGAGGGGTAATTCATGAATATGTTTATAATATGCCTTTACAATGATGTATCATGGGCAAAGGTTGTAGTTCTAGTAGTTCTTTCGGTAGCCTTTCCTAAACAATGGTTAGCATTTCATGATAAATTGCAAAAAAAAACAAAACATTTTTTTGCAAAATAGCCCATTACATATGACTACAATTCTCCGTTTGAGACGAATATCTAAGATTTCTATTCAGTTTTGCTGTTATTATTAAGAATTTTACTCACATACAAGTGTGCTTCTTTCTGTGTAAGCAGATCATCTAATATTACTGGTTCTGATAGAAATAGATTAGGCATTATCATTACTTCGAAATGGCATTGAGTACTAAGTTGAACAATATCTTGCATGTGGGATGATGCAATCACCAACTCCTGTGGATTACATCTGGGGGCTGTTTTTCCCTATCATGCGGACCTCCGTATATCATATACGGATGTCCGTATATGATATATTTCAGATAAGAGTATTTCCTTATATATACGGACTTTCGTGTTCAACATGCGGAGGTCCGTATTTATATATGGAAAAAACCCTGTATTTCCCTATCTTACGGACTTCGAGAAATCCTTTGAAACGCCATATGAACAGTGTCAAATACATCATGGTGGGGTACCCCCTCGTATGTTCTTTTACGTCATACGGACCACCGTATGTCACATGTGGCCCCCGAGAACGTCCGTATGTGTCCGTAAGTTCCCTCTGAGCCCTTTGTGGGGTTATGACCTCTGACCTTGACCCGGAAGTCACCAAGTTTGTTTTTTTGCCGCCAATTTCGAACCAGCTCTGACCTGCTCAAGAACATGGCAATAGGATGGATACAGAGAGCCAAAAGGGAATACTACAAGAGACTCGACCCCTCATCTTTCTTCACAGACCGAAAGTTAGTTCAGCGTTACAGACGCTTACAGAGAAATGGGTTTCCATGAAGAAAATGAAAGAGTTGAGAGGGAAACATGCTGTCGCTTACAGGATAAGAGTAAGTTTGTTAGTCTTAAGCACGTCCCCCCCTTCTCTCTTTCCCTTTCCCCTCAGCTTTCTCTTTGTGTAACAATATTGGATGTTTACTTTGCTTGAAAACTTGGGCCACATAGAATCAAAGGAAAAACACATGAATAATTTAAAAATGAATGGAGGCCTGTTTCATGTTAATTAGTTATTTAGTCAGTGGCCTACACCCATTTTTCTCTTTCAATTTGCAGTTCTGCATTGCCTTAAGGTACTTCTCCACTGGGGCAACATACCAGACAATAGGGGACTGCCATGGCATAAGCAAAAGCGTGGTGGGATGCTCAGTCAAGGACGTGGCTGAGTACTTCCGGACTCACATCAGTGATTACGTGGTCTGGCCAGACAGCTTCGACGACAAGAACGCCAAGGCAACTGTTTTCTATAAGAAGACGAAGAAGCCACGTTGCTTTGGTATGGTAGACGGGACCCATGTCCCTATTTTGTGTCCGAAAGGTGTGGTGAATGACGAAAACCAGTTCTACTGCTACATAGGCTATTACAGTATTAATGCTATGGTGAGGATCATTTCAAGTCTTGTTTAGCATTGTGCTGAGTTGTTTTCCACTTCCTTTTCCTCACAAGAAATTATCGGTAGATACTGTTAAAAACTATGAAAGATGTGATAAAAAAATTCGGCTAAAGTAATTGAACTATAATTAATTGAACTTATCAAAGCAAGACAGAGGAATTTTTCTGTCCTTCACCATAGTTAAATTATATTTGCAGATCATCGCAGACTATGATGGGTTCATCTTCCATGTTAATGCGGCAAACCCTGGAAGTTGTAACGATATCTATGTCATGAACGGCTCTCAGGTCAAGTACCCCGGGGAGAGAGGAGACTTCAGGGGATATTTCCTCCTAGGAGACTCTGGGTTTTGTGGTCACTTTTTTAGTTAACAAGTGTTTCATCTGTTGTCCATATTTACCTATTTTTTTATATCCAATGTGAGCCTTGGCTTAACAGAGAAAAAAATAATTTTATTGTTATTTTTCAGATATGTTCTGACTGATTATGTGTTGACTCCCATTAAATATGAGAAGACTCAATCCGACATCGATTACAACAAATGGCACTGGAAGACAAGGTCTTCTGTGGAGAGGACAATAGGGATATTAAAGCAGAGGTGGAGGTGAGTCGTTAGAGCTCAGATTATTATATTTCTTTCATTTATAACACCATATATAATTATAATGAAAGAAAATATACTAAATAAAGTACATTTCATGATTTTATTATTGGATTTGAAACACTTGTCATGGAATCTTGACTGACATTCTTTTTTGTTCTTGCAGGTGTCTCGACAGCAGTGGGGGTTACCTCTACCATGACCCTCCTACAGCGGGAGCCATAATAGAGACTTGTGTGGCTCTGCATAATCATGCTAAAGCGGCTAAGGTCCATCTTCTGCCCGATTACGTTGCGGGGGACAGCTTCCGCAGGATCAGAAACCCTGTTCCCCAACCTGAACAGAGGAGACCAACAGAGCGTGTGGCCTTCCACAATCTGCGGTCAATGTTTGTCAACAAGTACTTCGTCCAAGAGATGACACAGAGGCGGAAGAGGGTCAACCCACTCCCCAGGAGGAAGAGGTCCCACAGGAGGGACTACAGTGTGCTGACCACAGAGACCCACAAGTGGCACCTCAGCTAGCTGTTTTGTTGGACCAGATGAACACACTGATAGAGGAATACTATGACGCTAACTATCTGCATTGAAAGTTTAAATGGACCTAGACAGCTTTCTTGTATATAAATGTATATAGTTTTTTTGGTGCTCTAATTTATTGTGTAAATAAAGGACTATGCTGCAAAAGCAGTATTAAAATATGACGTTTATTTCTAAGAGTGAACAGCATGCATATCAAAATGAACTTCCCCTCTGTTGAACAATATGTATGGCAATGGGTGAATAATAATCTTGTTCACACCTAACATTATCTTTGCCTTGTGTAGCCGTATGTCAGGAAACTTTATGACACGAGGTTAATTCAAAACATACTACCATCAGCCCCCCAGCAATGGTAAGAATTTCCAGCCCTATTGTTTTATCTGACAGAGGCAGCGCTATCAATTTTACTGGTGGCAGGCTAAGCCCTGCATACACTACCACAAGCAGAACACACTGTCCACAGTGGCAAGAGCCATAAAATAAATCAACAGCTGTGGAAAGACTCCTTTTCACAAAAGGGCATAAACAATCATTTCCCTTTATCCTATGAGCTATTTATAGTGTAGACCAGCTGCCCCTGAGGGAGGGAGAATGGATCACTTGATAGGGCATGTAACGCATGAGTGGCTTTTGAGTAGAGGGGTGGTAATAATACAGCTAGTACTGTCACAATCAACAATCGATTTCTTTCGCTACCACCAATGGTGGTGGTAAGGCTGGAGAATCACTCATGGGGTTCTTTGCGGATCTAGTGACTGCTCTATTTCTCCAGTCTAAGCCATGGTTAAGCTGAGTATTAGTTATATTTTATACATAGTCGATACCTACACAGTTAACAACTGGTCACAAATACCCTGCTTTTCTTTTAAATGATTTATTAACACAAAACTAACTTTAGACATTACAAATTGTTGTCTTATGAACAAAGCTTTATGAAGAATAATAGTTTATTCATCTTGGACAGTATCTTTTACTATTTGACCCTTTAAACAACAGATAATGCTAGGAATTATTTTCTTCTTGAGGCTTGGCTATGCTGAATTTCGAACAGTGTTAAAAAACATACGACCAATAATCATGAATCGGTGTTATCTGGGCTGCCAGGGGGGTCTAAAAAATATTTTGGACCAGCCTAAAAAGTTTTAGGGTACATATAGTACAGGTATTGGGGCTTACAGTCCATATATATGTGGGTAGCTTAAATATCATTTTTAAATCCACAGCGTGGGACCAAAGTTGAGGGTCTCTCTAGGGTCTAATCGCTACTGATTGTACCATAGATTTAAGCCTTAATAGAGTAAGATGTTGATATTAACAGGCTAAGTTACTCTCATAAAGGTCTATTGTCATATAAGATATTATAGTTAGATATGTTATACACTGGTGGCATTCTCTATGGGCTCTCTAGGGTGTAGGGTCTCTCTCGGGTCTAGGGTCTCTCTAGGGTCCAATTGTTAGTGATTGTACCTTAACTCTAAGCCTTAATGGAGTAAGATGTTGATATTAACAGGCCAGGTTACCCTCATAAAGGTCCATTGTCATATAAGATATAATATTTCGATATATTATACACTAGTGACAGACTATAGGGCCTCTCTCAGGTCTAGGGTCTCTCTCGGGTCTAGGGTCTCTCTAGGGTCCAATTGCTAGTGATTGTATCATAGCTCTAAGCCTTAATGGAGTAGGGGTTTGATACTAACAGGCCAAGATACTTTGATATAAAAGTCAATTAACATGTAAGAGATTATAGTTAAATATATTATACACTGGGGCCAGACTGACATAAATGGTGATTAAGGGTCTCTCTAGGGTCTAACACAAAACTACCCCAACGCTGTCACCCAAACCCCAGGCCAAGATATAGGAGCTAGACTTCCAATTTTTTTTATGCATATAGGGACATGTTAAGGCTCTGCATG
The DNA here is from genome assembly GCA_949317995.1 of Acholoe squamosa. Classification (NCBI taxonomy): domain Eukaryota; kingdom Metazoa; phylum Annelida; class Polychaeta; order Phyllodocida; family Polynoidae; genus Acholoe; species Acholoe squamosa. Next base: position 44,298,374 of record OX439041.1, read on the forward strand.
GTATATCTATTTCATCTCTGTGCTATTGGAATAATAGAACATGGTTGCTATGTTAGGGTCTCTCTAGGGTCTAGTGTAGAACTGCCCATTTACCTTCATTGACCCGGCATAAAAAGTACAGTGGCCACATATTCCTATTTGGTCTTAAAATTTTCCCTGTGCTCTAGGGGAAATACAAAAACCAAAAAAGGAACCTATGCCCCAGCATTTTTTATTATTTGCAAGTTGCACTTGAGTTATTGTTTTTTTGTTCGAAAAAAACTTATTTTGGGCAGTTTTAGTCCTCTAGCTCCCTAAATATGCCTCGTAGATAGGCAAAACCCATATATACCCCTTGTAGCTCTATCCCATCCTGACCAGAATAAATGATAAAGACACCTATATTACTTTTTTTGAAGTTTTTGTAGAAGGGAGAACAAGAACAGGCCAGTTAACGACGATTCGTGATTATCAGTCATTATACAGAATACCTACCATGATACCTTGCAAGGTAGTTTACCGGCCTTTTTGTTTTGTACAGGCGTTTCCTGGAACATATACTAAAGAATATGAGTGATGATTCAGATTCACAAATAATTATGTTATATTACCCATTTCAAAAGGACAAGGGCTAGCAACAAAGTAATAGCCTCGCCATATTAGAGACAGACCATTTCCCACCATAAAACAACAAATTCCATTCCTTCATATACAGGATGAGGCCCGAGAGAACTATAGATCTTATACTTTATCAGAGCAGAGAAATGTCCTATGATACAGGCCAGCTCATAGGGATAGGGTTATATATTATGGAAAGATTAACAGAAGCTTCAATACAGAGGCACAATAGGAGCTTTAATATATAAGAAACGTTGTTTCACCATGTGGCATTTGCTATGGCATCGTCAAATGAATTTATGAAACAATTCAAAACTCAAACAGCTGTTACATCATTTTACATGATCTACATATTTTTTGTACAGAAACAGTACCAGAGCTAGTTCCATGACAATGATTCCCCCAACTGCAATCACCAAACCAGACACTTTAGAATTTAGATAGTCACACCGGTGACTAGTCAAGAATAAGTATGACTTGCTACTGTCTAGATCTAAACTAAGAGGGGTTTGACATATGGGTCTTAGCTGCCATCGTGCCTTCTGACTTAGGGGAAGTGGCGTTACGATAAAATCATAGCTTAAAAGGTGAGATACTGTGTGGTGGTTTACGTGTCTTGGTTACATTGGGTGAACGTTTAGAATTTACCTTGTTTAACATGTTGCAACGTAGCAAAGATTTGTATATACACCTGTCTTTAGATTTTCTTATGTGGACTTGTTGAGACGTCAATGGTAGCAAAAGAGGTTATACTGACTTGCCAAACAAGTGCCTCCAATCACCATCGACACCCAGGTTGGCTTCCCGGCCACATTAGTTCAATTGCTGCCTTCATATCTAAATGTAATCACAATGTGGGGTTGAACTCCTGGTGTCAGGAGTTTTGAAAATGGTTATTCTATTTTTCTCAATAGAGAAGGTAGGTTCAAACATAATGTAATTTTATCTTTTATAACGTAATTGGATCAGGTGTACCAAGAGCTTAATACTTTCTTGGGTGTGATAACACATGAAATTGTTCTAAACATTCTGGAATGTATTCAGGACATAATAATTTCAGATGATTCTACGTATGACATCTACGTAGTTGATACCTAGAGACTATGTTCATTTACCTTCATACACGTGTCTGGGTTTACTGGAAGGAACGCCCTTTAACCCAGTAAACACCACACCAAAATGCTATGTAGAGTTTTGGTCTGAATTTCAACTTTTTGCTTGGTATTCAGGAAGTTCAAACGTTAAAGTTTATTTACGTTCTAGAGACGTAGTAGTCAGAAATACGCTTTTATATACGTAATTTATATATGTATCAAGATGGAGATGCCTGCTGTCCAACAGGCGTAAGTTATCCCCCTCCCCTCCAGAAAAAGTCATATGATATCCCAAGCTATCTTAAAAAAGTTAAAAACATTTTTTAATCCATGTTCATATTTCTTTTTGTAAAAAGACCCACGAAAAATGGAGAGTCAGCCTCGGGATCGAACTGAGGATCCTATGATTTCATGTTCTTTGCTGTACCTATTGAGCTAAGCAGGCAGGTGAATAGATACTCCTACTCTGAATGTGGTTATCCTCAGATATGCTTTAGGAGAATGGAATTTAGGTCATGGAATAAGCGACACATTGATTGAAGATCACTAGAGTACACAGTTAACATATGTACCTAAATATATTTATAAAGAATATACTTAAATATAAGATATTTTTATTCAAGGGAGGCCTACATATTCTTGATGTAGAAAACGTCATTTTCACCATAGGAACGTTTGTTCTACACCTCTCAACAGCCACACGTCTATGTTGGGGGTGAAGGGTTTGCTAGGCCTCCCTACTGGTGACACAGGGATGTTTAGCAAACACGACGTACGTCACTCAAACCTGATTTCACATAGACGTAGCAGTGCTGTAAGTATGCTGCACGTCTGCGTTATATTGCCTACGTAGTGACTGCTAAACATCCCTATTAGCGTGACATGATAGAACGTTTTGTTATCACACAGTTATTTCGTAAGTGAGGATAGGTTAAGTAGCTTCCTTTTAGAACTATGTGTTTATTCATTACACGTCCTTTCAAGTCAGCCTGGTTAGCTCAGTTTCGAATCCCTACTACACTTTCCTTTTTTAATCTATTCTTTTTTCTTTTTGCAATTTTTCATTGTCAATATGGTAGAAAAACACATAGAAAAACGTATATTTGATATCTACGTCTCTAGAATGTAAAGAAACCTTAAAGTTTGAACGTTCACATACCAAGCAAAACTACGTAGTTGAAACCAACACTCTATACCTGCCTTCAACCTCTGCCTTCAACCTCTGTACTAGGAAGATACCAGAAAGCAGTGTCAAATTGGGCGGCCTTATAACTATCCTCACCTGAATCTATTCCCTTGTTAAAATTTCTCGTTGGTAAATACATATCCTTGTATTTACAATATCAAGTGGAATATTTCCTACTTGCACCAGATTCCCATGAGATCAAACCCACGCGTTTATTGCCAAGTGGACTAATAGAAACAGAGAACGCCACTGTTTCAACTTCAGTAGAGTTAATAGGAAATGTGCCATGAAATACACATATTACGGTTGTTTAACTACTGCAAATTGATGCATTAAAGCTGGAATGAGCATTTAGGAAACTCTGATTTGATTACATGAAAATTATCACTAGGATAATTCTATTCCAGCCTTTTTGCATCTTACAACAATGACGGTGAGAGTGAATATTAACATTTGTGGGAAGAAGGGCAGACAGAGCAGTCCAGATATAACCAATCGGATCTATTCTACCGGCCCTAGCTCTCACATATGCATACAGTTAATTCAGGGAAGGAATTCTGATAGTTTCATTACAATCAGCAGAGAAGAAGTTTCTTTGCAAGGGCTAGCAACAGGGTTGTTTCTTGACTCGCAAATGGATTACTTGCTACAGTGACACCTACACAGTCCGCTAGCAGGGATATGATCCGTGACCTTTAGGACGTTCGGAAAAGAATGATAGGCCAACAGATATTTCCCACATCAATGTCGGAGGAGGAGCAGACCGTCACAGGTCGCAAAGGACTCACCGTTCGTTCTTTTACATCTTAAGCTTTACTTGAAGATCGCCTTGGGCTCTATAAGGATATACACGGATAGAAATGCACATATCAGAAAGATGACGTCCAACAACATCTATGGTAGTTATAGAGGGGAAATCTGTAATAAGCAGGCTGAGGAAAAAGTGTGAAGGCCACGAATGAAGACATAGGACAAGGGAGACATAATTGGCATCCTTCTTGAGGCTTATGCGTGTACACTACCTTTATTCCCTGATAGAAAAAGTCTTTTTTATTTTCGAGTATAATTGCTATCATGTTATGGATCACTATCTTGATCCGCATTGACTCCTGGCTGGTTACATTTATTGTGGACCTTTCATAATTAGAATTACTAAAATAAGTTATTTTGAATGATACATTAGCCTGGGTTTTGGCATTGTGGGTTATATTTATCCTAGGGAATCAAAGGAGCTCATGGGTTAATTCAAATCAATAACCTATACATATATGAAGCACACTACCTACAAGTCTAAAACATACAGCTTAGAAGTTGTATACTTGTAGATGGGAATACCCCCCATTTGACTATATGACGTTAGACATTCTCGATGCTGTACCCGTTCATATCTTAAACCCCCTGATAGTTGCCAAAATACTTCTTGGATCTCAAGGATTCATGTATGATCAACATCATGTTTGATTTTACTCCGCAATGAGAAGAACCATGTAGTTGGTCACAAATACAGCACCAACTCTCAAATCCTCTATTTTATTGCACCTGGGGCCTGTCTTTCCCTATGTTAAAATATATAAAAATGATACAAAATCATAGCAGATACGTAAAATACATACGGGCACATATGGACCTCCGTAAGTCACATTCGGAGGTCCATATGTTACTTTTAGGATACTACCTCGAACCCTCCCCCCTATGTGATTTTCCCACATGCAGAAGTCCGTATGTGTCCGTAAGATAGGGAAAAACAGGGCCAGGGCCCTGTTTTCCTTAGCTTAGGGACAAATACATATGTCACATATGGATCTCCCTATGTTAGAAAATAACATACATGATGGACGGTACCAGTTGGTATCCTAAAAGTGACATATGGACGTCTGTATGTCAGATACAAACGTCCGTATGTCAGATATTAACGTCTGTATGTCAGATAAAGACGTCCATATGTCAGTTATCGACGTCCATATGTGTCTGCACGTTTCTCTATTATTTTATAGAGAAAATAATATAAGGTATATATACAGATCACACCTTACAGAATATAATGAAAATGTCCCGTTGTAGCTAAACAAGGAAGAAACAGGGTAATAACAAACATTCATTTAGAAGACATTATCAAATCTTTTATTTGTAATTATGCCTATACACATAGTGATGCCACAAAAAGACCTCAGAAGTTCAGTGCACTTATGTTACCTTACTGCTCAAGATTGCTTTGATGTCCTTCACTGCCTCCTAAACCTGTTTGTTAGGCACACCTTCCTTCCCTTTAGGCCAAATCCCACAACGCGAAAATGGCCATAAAATCCTTGTGATTTATGCATGCAATGTTCCTTAGCTGATATTGGAGGGTAATATCGTCTAAGGACGGCCTATAACAACTGAGGAGCCTTGCCAAAGTCTTGATTTTTATAGAGTAGAACATATCAAATATTTTTGATATTTTCTTCGGAAAAGGTCAGAAATATCTGTGAATTTGTCTGAGGTCATGATTTACCAGCAAAGAGATGTATTTCACAATGCTTTACTGCCTAATAACAGCAATTGAATCAAAATCACAGAGATCCAGTGGTCAAAAGCAGCAATAGAATCAAAATCACAGAGATGTACTGCCCAATATTGGCTAGCAGTGGGACTTGAGTATGGAGTAGTGGGGTGAGAACCCTTGTGATTTAGGAAATTGACAAGAGTCCATGACTGCCTATGTCCAGAATCACAAACATTTCAGACCCATTTTTTACGTAGTGGGATTCGCCCTTTTGCTACATCCACACCTACTGTAACACCTTTCCTCTTATCTGATTTCTTATGAGCAATATTTCTATACACAACAGCTGAAGTAATCTCATGGGCTTCACTGTATCAACATCCCTCTCAGTGCCCCCTCCCCCCATATGTGTCCATCTCAGCATGTGACTTTGCCGAATAAGGCTTACACTTTGATAGACTGACATTTGACATCCTGTATTTACCTAGCTGTGGATATGGATGCATTATGAGAGAGAAATTCTGATACTATCATCTCAACATGTTATGGGACAATGCAGGGACAGTCAAAGTCCTACTTTGGAAATCCTCTGTAATGTGACATGGGAGATGACGTGTCAATGAGCAATGTGAAACGGAAATTATCATGCTGCTGAAGCTTATCTGAATAAAAAGAAATGACAGAAAAAGCCAGAGGAAGCCTTATAAAATAATTCAAGGTATTCATTTCCTATTCTGAAAGGCCACTTGAACATGCCCTAGTTACCTGCTCCACATGGAATTAAAAGCCAATTCAAATTTTACATCATCTTAATTTCCCTCTCCTCCCTGTACATACTTTGTACACACAACCAACACCTGTTTTTAAGACCATCATGTCTCTTCTTTTCTGTCCCCTCTTGCAGGTATCTGCGGCCCATACACATTGACACAGGCATACATATGCATTCTTCTTTTAAATTGATGCCTTAAGGCCAACTCCCACTACGCAAAAAATGGGTCTAAAACGCCTGTGATTCTGGATATCGGCAGCCTTGGAGTCTTGTCAAAAACAAAATTCACAAGCTTTCCCATACCACTCCTACCTTTCTCAAACCCCAATGCTTGCCACTATGGGAAGGGAAATGTCTGTGATATTCATCTCTGTACTGACTAGTTGCTACTTTGATTCACAAGTACAACATTCTTATGGCTAAAGTGTGTGGAACTTGGGTCCTGATTTATGAAAGATATACAGACCTCTTGTGATTTACTAAAGATTCTTGTTTTCCTCTAAATCACAGGGAATTTCCCTATATCACAGAGATTTCTGGCCTCTTGTGAGAAAAATATCAAAAACTTTTGATGTATTCCACTCCTGAAATAACAACACTTTGGCAAGAGTTCTTAGCTGTTATTGGACTTCCTTGGACGATAATACCACCCCAGATATCGGCTAAATAACAAAATATCCTACATTGCAAGGATTTTCTAACTATTTTCGCGTTGTGGGATTTGGCCTTTATGCTGTGTCCTTGCCATGAACACGACCGTAGCAGTAAAAATGATGTTGAACGACTCCATATCTACAATGTGCAGAGAAATAACGCCTCCTTCATACTTCAAGACATCACTGCTTAATAAATGCTTTCACTGGTCAAACCAAGAACTATTATCTAGATCGCCTCCTCATAATTTCAAATTGCAATTGCAAATATATGTAGTCAGATATAAGGGGAGGAATTGTGCTGCTCTTAAACAGTGCTGTCTTCATAATCATTTGACATATATGCGTATGAGCGAGGGCAACTGTGATGGTTTACTGTTGCGATTACCCAGTCCTAGGGGTCATATTACTAAATTACCATTAACTCCTGTGTATAAGCCACACTGATGTATAGGGGGCACCCCAGGTTTTGTAATGATCACTCACCTAGGATTGGAGTTTGGCAATGCAGGTTACATACTGTACCATAAATACAAATGCATGCCTATAGGCTCAGTAGGCTGCACCCCTTGTTTGGACCGATCCTATTATATAGCCACAACAAGCTTTTAGTTAGCACATAAGCTAGGGTGTATACACGGTAGTTCTCATCAACATACACTCAGACCTAGCGGCATACTATGACACTAGTGACTGCCACAATGACCCTGAACTTGACACTCATCAAGCATATGTTTCAGACTAGAAAAATAAAACCTATCATCAACACTGCCATGTAGGCCATCATGGAAAATCCTTTAAGCATTGATAATACATTAAGAATTCATATTTATTTATTGTTCCAATACACCTAAGATTCACTAACATGGACAATGATTTGACAATGTTCATTAATCTTTTTAAACTTTTCATTTTATACTTACATATCAGAATTGAATATGATTTCTGCCTTTTAAGATAGTCAACATTTGGACAATCAATGATTGTGGATATCTAGAAGGTGCAGTGAATTCTGATGTTTTGATTCATATTCACTCATACATTCATGAGACAGATGAGTGGTTTCCTCCATTGATTCTGCCAATCGATCACTAAAACTATATGTGACCAGCCAGGTGAAAAGTCCATCTGAGGGGTAATTCAAAGACCTGTTGTAGTTGTAGTAGTTCTTTGGGAAGCCTTTGTGGCTAGCATTTTGTAATAAATGGCCAAAAAGAAAACACCAACATTTCATTGCAAAATAGGCCATTACATATGACTACAATTCTCGTTCTGGGATGAATATCTAAGATTTCTTTTCAGTTTTGCTGTTATTATTAATAATTTTATTGCTGAAGTGTGCTTCTTTCAAGAAATCAATATAAATGTATAATACATATAAACAGTGGTAAACATATCACATAGCACGTTTGGCATGAGCACATATGTAAACAGATATAATCTAATATTACTGGTTATGTACTTCAAAATAGCATTGAGTAATAGTAATAGTAAGTTGAACGGTATCTTGCATGTGGGGTGATGCAATCACCAACCCCAGTAAATTACATTTGCTGATTTTCAAGCCAAATCAACACCTTAAACATTCAGAATGCTTGGATAACATGCATAATACATGTCTATTATTGCATTTACATCCATATTGTTACCGACAATGTGGTGCTTACCCATTCTTGAGACTTTGTTTAAAAGTCTTCGTGTCTCCTGACCTTTGCTCTTTCCACCTTAGCGTCACCCACTCAGATCTGCCCCTATATAGGGGGCTCTCCTCTGAGTAGCTGATGACGATCATCTCCCAAAGACCAAAAGGACCAAAGACCAAAGCACTCTATTCAGAGTGATAGGATAGTTTCCACTGCGACCAGAAAGTGTCATTCTCCATCGAAAACATTCTTTTCAAATTGCACATTATATATTCTAAAATACGTAAAACTCTTGTATTCTACATAATACACTACCCTAAACCAAATTATTTTGGTCTACCTTTCATTCTCTTGCCATTCTAGCACTCACTGATGGCCAAAGTCAGAACTAGGTTGCCCCATGCATGTTCTCTCATGCAGGATGGTTTATAATTGTGTGAAATATGGGATATGGGAGGGGGGAAGCCTTTACCTGGGGGTCTACTTGGGACAGTATGACATGGCTAATACAGTCGACCCCCACATTACCTCAGACATAAATCTGGAACTACCTCTATGTTTTCTTTTATATTTGGACTTAATTCTTCAGGTAACATGCTTCCTCAGTTATTTTTCCTTGCATTTTCCATATCTGAGGAAGCAAGGGTCGTATGATGTGCACCTCCCAGCTTTTCTCTGCTGAAAACAAGGTTTTCGTGTCTCCTGACCTTTGCTCTTTCCACCTTAGACAGCAATATTGACCGCTCAAAATGTCTACCTGTCATGTCAGCTTCCCATTTAGAGGGGGTGATTAGGTGGATGAAAAAAGAATGTTGGCAGGGTGGAAATGCCCACATCTCGAATATGACTAGGGTTTCATGCATGACTCTCTCTTATCAATGCTGTTGTCACAATGAGGAACACTATTGATTGCATAGGATCAATGTTATGAGAGCCCATCTGAACAAAGTGTATAGTTCACTGCTAAGTCCTGGTTGGAATATGCTGCACAACAGGATTTGAAATTTGAAATGGTCAAGGAAGTTTGACCACAGCTGCCATTAATTATGACATAATTATATTTCTGTTTGGAACAAGCATATTTCTCAATTCATGATAATGTATTTGTGATTTTTCTCTTCTCAAGATAGCTCATTCCTTGCCCTAGGCCACAGGGGTCATGCCATTCATTTAATATTTCATAATTCTGATTTTAGTTTGGTTTCTGATTGTTTATTTTATGAGCTATTGCTATGTATCATTAGATTACTCACAGGGCTAGGAGATATTCATTCTGAAACATGTAAGATTCAGTTTGTTTGGCTGGACAGGACAGTAACAGTATGAATGGGCTCAAAAGAGCCTACTCTGTAGAAAACTGATATGTCAATTTACTAACAAAAGAGCAGCATCAGATATTGCAGGTTACTGTCTTATCTCCTCAGCTTTTTGTGTAAGTTATCTACAGTAAAACTGAGGAAAACTATCATTGATTGTATATGGTTTCAATCTTAGATTATTTAACTCTTAATTGAAAATGCCACAAACTATTTTCTCTCATCTCAGAAATGATATTAGGCAATTGTGTTGGCATGATTTTTCATCACTTGAAAAATGAATTGGTTATGACTTTAAAAACAAACTCCCTTAGCATCCTCCTAAGCCATTACAAACTGCATGGTTAATTTGATTGAGGAAGAAAGTATCCCTTCTTTTGAAATGGCACCATAGCCAATTTGGTTATACTGTGGGTAATCCTTTATCTGCCTGAGTGGAAAACTTATCAATTTGGCAAATACAGGTCATCATGTATACTTACAAAGCCAGATATAACTGTAAAATGCAATAAATGACTAATTTAGATTTGCACTCTGAATCAATCCCCATGCCATACACACAGCAGATAGCCTTGTACTGAGATATTGCTGTCCTTTCCCAGTCAGCAATGGACCATTGGGCCATGCTTGTCCATGCTTGGCCCAATATAAGCTGACATTGGCCCAATATATCCTTGCTACCTGGGTTAAGATGTTAAACAATACTATATTTGCAAACTGTTGTGCAAGAATGTGTCTGAGTGGCAGACCAATTGTGCCAACAATTATTGTAGTTCCTCAACAATTATGCTGATATATTCACCTCTATAGTGCTGAATCTGGAGTGGACAGGTTCCCGAGCCTACCATGTGCATGGTGAAATCAGCAATATCCGGTACTGATCTTGCGACTACATCTGTTCTTGGCATGTTAGGCAGTCTTGGAGTACAGTACCAAGGCAAATAACACGAGAAATAGAACTATCATGGCTGGGCACACACATCAACAAGAAACCACGCTATAGGTTTTATCATTAGCATATCAAAAATGTCATTTCCTATGAATATAAAACTGGTGTAGAGGTGATGATACAATAAGAAAGATGTACTGAATACAAGCCATATTTATACACGTAGTTTCTCCCACAGCTTCTCAAGCCACCTGTTTCTGTCTGTATTATTGATGGTGTATGCAAAATCATACAGTCCACATGACCTTCCAGGAGGATACAATGGTGGATGACTCCCTTTCATACATCCACTCCAATATATTGTCAACAGAATGCAGTCAACACAGCATTGAAACGATTGATAAAACAAAGAGTCAAAGGGTGCATTCTCCTTTGTCTGAAATGTGGATGAAACATGTATTCTCAGAGTGCTTTGGCTTTCCTTTGTCTCCTAAAGACAGAAACATCTAATGTCTCTAACCTACTGAAACACCTTTATCTCTGATACAGCATGGCGGCATCCGGCTAAGATGTGAGACGAATAGCGCTCCACCCTTTGCGAGTTTATCACCACTGTCAACCTAAGTGCATCGCTCAACTTATGTTATTTAGTTTTATATAGTTTTCCATGATGTCTACCCCTGCAGAAGGAACAAGAGGGAGGGGACAAGGTAAAAAAGATCCCGCACCTTCACCACCCGGTCAACCTCCAGTGGATCCGCCATTGCTGAACCAAAACGCATCCCTTGGTGATATTATACATGCTGTCAATTCATTAGGTAGGCGAATGACTGCACAAGAAACCCTGGATTCTACTACTTTGCAAACTCTACTAAACATCCAAACCGGCATAAATGAGTGTACTACCTCCAACACGAAGGTAAATAATACCCTGAAAGAAGTCAACATTAAACTTGACAAAAATTCACAGGCCGTCAATGGTGTCAAGGACTCCCTGTCAGGCTTGACAGCTACTGCTGCGGCATCGACTCGTATCATTCAAACGCATCAAAATAAGCTTGAAAAACTTGACAAGCTAGAGTCCCAGAAATTAGTAATAATACAAGGCGTTGAAGAAATAGAAGGAGAAAACCTTTATGAGAAGATGGGTCAACTTTTCCATGATACAAAATTAACATTGAGCCAAGAAATGATTGTGTCAGTCAGACGTGATGGCCCGAAACTACGGAAGCCAAACCAAAATGGCGTCGAGGAAGGTAAACATTTCTGAATTTTCAGTGCAATAAATGAAAGGCCTCAGGCATTTGAAACATAACAGTACATGGGACAATGTATCAGTAGGGAACGAGCTCAATGAGAGAGAAACCAGGAACTTCATAGACCTATGATCAGTGTTCTTTCTATGCTGGGCAAACCGTATTAATGTCAAACTGAGACAACGCTCGGTTATTATTGAAGGTAAAACCTATGGCCACAGGAATCTGAAAAATCTACCATATCAAATGTCACTGGAAAAGGCAAATGAGGCAGACACTCCTGATGGTCTAATGTACCGTTCTAACTACCATGGGCTGTCAAATCTATACCGTATTGAAATTAAAGGCGGCGACAAAACTTTCACCAGTGTTGAACAGGGGTTCCAATACTACAAAGCCCTCCTATGTGGTAGCCCTGAAAAAGCAGCATGCATCATGGAACTTTTTTGTCCCTACAAGATTATGGCTGAGACCAAGTCGCTGAATCAAACCTCACAACGGGGTAAGGAAGCTGAGAAAATCATGTACAGACTGAACTCTACCAAGTATGCAATACCTGAGTTTAGGGAGTATTTTATCTTAACCCAAGACTGTATTTTATACGAGGGAAGTTTCCACCCTGTATATGGCGTAGGATATCACCTTGTTCAAGCTAATTTGTGTCGCCAAGACAACCTGAGAGGTGGAAATGTTGAAGGGAAAATTCTCATGCGCATCAGGCACACCCTGACCAATGCTCAACCTGCTGTAGAAGATGGTATGGCTGCTGCTGCTCCCACCGAGCTTGCAGCAAATGACGACCAACATCCCAATTTCGATCCTCCACCACGCTTGCCCCAACCAGCTGCTTCTCCACACCGAGAGACTAATGTGTAGCTTAGTGCTACTAGCCTTGACATAATAATGGTTATTATTTACTGTGTATTATTGATATAGTAGTAAAATATTATGTTACATATATAGAAACAATGCACAATAATTAACTAATTATGTTTGTTACCACATTGGTTTCTTCTTGGTAGATTGCTGTTAGCATCTACCCATATTAATAATTTATAACCTAACATGGAGTTGCCCAAGTTCTGGTCTACAGCCAGTCATTACCCATGGGCGGCCAACAGAGCTGTATGCTCAATATGGGTTTTCTTTTCTTTTTTTTTCTTCTTCTCTTTTTTATTATATTTGTTGCAAGGGGATATTGAGAATTACTCTTTGTACTTAATGGTACCGGTAATGTTTATTATGTACACGTCAAACTACAATACTTATCATACACATGTACAATTGTCCTAACTTTGATTCATGTTTCTCGGTAGTCCATCTTAATGCAAGGTCTATTAGAAATAAACCTGCTGGACTCAAGGATGAACTGTATAATAAGAATATTGAGGTATTATTATTTTCTGAAACGTTTCTAAATGAGACTGACGATGACTCTTTATATAGATTTTCATGTTATAATATGTATCGACATGATAGGGTTAGTGAATTTAGAGATGGTGGTTTGATTGCTCATATTTTAGATACAGTAACATGTTCTGCTACAGCGTATCAGCATCTAAACAGAGGTAACCCTGATATAGAAACTCAATAGCTCCTTATACAAAAAGGCCTGGCCAAAAAAAAACTCTAATCTTACATTTACTTAAGTGATCATCTCCCCATTTATATGATACATAAAAATTCTTCTATTAAATCTGGATTTCACTGGAAGGTCTTACAAAAATTATAATAAAGCTGCTTTCCTTGATGCATTCAAAAATCTTGACTGGTCTAACTTTGATGACTCTCAAGACTCCGAAACTTGCTGGAAAACTTTTAAAAAAACATGTATGATACTTTAGACACTATGTGTCCTATTAGAGAATTCAAAATTAAAGATAAAGGTTCACCATGGATGACTAATTATTTACTGGAACATATAAATGACAAAAATGAAATGTTAAAAAAAGTTAGAATTTCTGGGACGGTTTTGGATTGGCATAGAGCAAGAACTATTAGAAACCAAATTAACCTTGAAAAAGAAATTGCAATGCAAAATTTCTTCAAGAAGGAGTGTGATGATAACATCAAAGAAGCCAAGGCCTTTTGGAGGAGTATTAAGAAAATCGTCCCATCTAAACAGTCTGAAAAAAAAGGGTCATTAATCTTGTAATTGACAATGCAGATACTATAGATATGGCAAACACTGCTTCCTTTATTAATGATTTTTTTTTGTAAACATAGGGCTGAAACTCGCAGAGAAACATAAAGACCCTTGACCTTTCGATGGTAGGATTAAATATACTGACCTCTACTGATAGGGTTCATCACATAGCCAACCTTCCTAAACTTGTTGACAGAAGAGTATTTCACTGTATGTTACATGCACATAAAATGGTAAGATATGGTTAACATTAGAATTGCGAATAGGCAGACTCGCCTGCATGATGCCCCTGTACTTTCTTATAACAACTTAAATTGTTCAGCCTATGAAAATAGTCCAGAAGTCAGATGTGCCCAATTATGGAATGGACTACCAACTATTACTAGGAATATAAAAGAAATTGGTACTTTCAAGGACAAAATAAAAATTAACTTGATGGAGACCATACCATGAACATGCTAACTTTCTGAAACTATGTATGAATTAGTCAAAAATTATCCCCCTCAGCAAAAACAATTTTCTTTTTAACTTGACTCCAGAAGTTTAAATATTTCTGTGTATGCTACTATGTATATGTCTAATGTCAAACTGATGTTCTCAAAGTCTTTAATTTTCTTTGATATGTACCATGGGGGAGCACAAAAGAACCATGTTAAGACTGTCCGTCATGCATCTGTTACACCATAATTATGGGGTCATATGGAGCCATATGCTGTACAGGAGAATTTAAAATTTGGCAGGCTCTAGCTTCGGCAACAATCATCCTATGAAAATTTTAAGGTTACCTACCCTTCCCCCCCTAAATCGATACCAAGGAATCCAATGGTGATCCATTTTGTTCTATTCCAACTGGTTGCTTAGCAACGGGCCATTTCTTAGAAAACATTCCAATCGTAGGGGCGCTGGTTAAAAACTAAGAATTTACAGGGTATTTTCATGATAATAATTTCCAAAGAATGATACATACGCAAAGGTCAACGAAAAGTAGCCTTGAGGAGGGGTTATTGCATGAGCAGTGTTGTGCTCGCATCACACTCGGCCCTTCGGGCCTCGTTGATCTTTGTATTTATCTCAATGTTTTATATGAAAAAAGTAACTAAATTTTATTAAATTGGCCTTACTTCAATTGTCAAAGTCGCTGAAACCGGTCACGGTTGGCCATGACAGCTTGCTTGAGTCAAATCGAGGCTGATATTCATACGCCACCATTGGCGGGTCGATTTTAAAAGATTTTTTGTAATGGAACGTGTCAAATGTAGATTACAGTTTAATTTGATGAAATTAAATTTTGTTAACATGAATGTAAAAGTCTTAGGGACATTTCAATTGTTTAAACAGGGTATTAACAAAAGAAAATGACAGCGCTGCGGCAGAACTATTTTCTGTCGTCATCGAACGGAGTTGGACCACGAGGTTTCAGCTATTTTTGTTTCGTATTCAATGTTTACAAATCGTCGTTCGAGCAAAAGTTTTCTTATTGTAATTATAATTTGTTACACAATGTTAAGTAATTGAAATATCTTTAAAAATATATATATTGGAATAAAGGATGGACAACAGGTTAACAGTAAATCACATTTTTATTTTTCGAATTTACATCCGGGCTTTTTTGAAATGCCCACCTCGCAGCAAAACCAACATGGCGTGGCGGGAAGAAGCCGTATTCAATTGTACATGGATTTATGCATCGTTATCACAGACAGGAATTCTTGGTGACATATTAACGTTAGCCTGTGAGGAGGTATGGATGTTGTAATTAATATTAACAGTAATTGGGCCTTTGACATTGGCTCCAGAGAACATTCCGGATACATTTTCTGAGAGTGATCGAACCACGTTGGGACCTTCAACATTGCCTGGAGTTGACACTGTACTGACAGGCTTGGACATGGGAGTACGACTGACGGGATGAGCAGCAGCAATGGCGGAGGTAGGTTCATAACCAGAAGCAATCCCTGTTAATATGTTACTCATGGCTCTCTGTTGGGGTTTGGAAGCAGTGGAGTAATTTGCAAGACTAGCCAAATTTTTATGACCAGTGAGTTGAGCTACTAGGCACCCATTAATTTCTATATCTCTCAAACCAAACCCAATGGTACAATAGAAGTATACAGTGTTCTGCAAATCAGTGGGAGTACTGCCACCTAATGCACCAGAAGCCCATAGTTTAGATATTTCTTCATCATTAAACCCCTCTGCAGCATTTGGCCTATTTCCATATCCGTCAGACTTCAGTTTACTTCGTTTGCTTGATAATACATCACGTGACATCTTGAATCTGTCATCAAACATGGGATCAGCAGGGTAATTCTTCTCCTTTAGGTAGCTGTAAAAATTAAATAAATAAAATAATAAAAAAATTCTATTCAGTTCAAAAGCCTAGGATATGGTTAATTTCATAAATAAAAAAAGATATATTACTCTACATATTCTACATATAGAAATCTGATTATTATTCTAAATCCTCCCAACTTACCGTAGGATAGCCTTGTGAATACTAGTTAAAGTGTCTGGTTGGTGCTCGCCTCCCTTCTGAGGCCTCTTGTTAATCAGGTAGTTGCATATGAATTGATCCAATTCTTCTGGCTCTATTGTCTCAATCAGCCTGGTTTCCATGCAGTTCTGCTTAAGCCAATTCACGAAATTCTTCCTAACCTTGAAAAAAATATTATTTACATGTAATTAACGTTAATAACAATTGAATACAAATGTCATTTCCCACTCACATTTTATTTTAATTGTACTGCTTCAGATCAACTACTAGATTCTCCCTACCTCTGCACACAAGTTCAAATATAATCTCTGCAATCGAAGCTATCAAAATTATTCTCACCTGTTTGGTTTTCCTTACTGTGTTGGTATTTTTGCCGACTGCACAAAATCAGCCATCTCGTCTTTGGTTTTCCACACAAATTCTGGTTCTAATATTTCTCTTTTCCATTGCTCACCAGCTACTCCTGAGGGTGCACTCGAGGCCGCAACAGATCCCTCGGGACCTTCTTCCTCACTTTCCATAAAGTTTGACAAGTCAAACACTGCAATTAAGTCATCTACAACCTCTTCTGGCCCTTCTATCATAACTACATCATCGCCCTCGGGAAATTCCTTGCCATTCTGCTCACTAAATTCATCAGAAACAGGTAAACAATCCATTTTAACGTCTTGTTCAAACAAAAACGCCCCTAACAGTGACATCACTACGACGTCGTAACGTTCCTACGGCGCTGGCACTACTTTTTTTCCCGCCCTTGGGTGTGTGATAACGCCCGAGGGTTATCACACCCTGGGGTGTGATACACAACTCTTTGGTTAAACAAATGTACAGTACATATCTACATTGAGATAAATAGCTATATCATGAAATTTCTCGTGTGTATTCCTGAAGATCTATATTTCCCATTGCAATTGAGAAATTATTAGAAAAGAAAGATTTATTATTTACAATTTTTTCACTTTCATTTGTTGCAAACTCATGAGCTTGAGCCTACAGGTTACCAGTTATTGATGCCAGTCAGGGTTGCCAGTTGCCAATTGTGACTGCTGGTTGTAAGGAAGGCTGGTGTGACAGATTGCCACTTGCAAAACGTTGCCCATCTGCCAGTCATGGCTTGCCCATTGTCAGTCATAGTATTGTAACTAGCAATTCCCTGTTGCTAATCACAGGTTACCAATTATCATCCAATGAGCTGCAGGTTGCTTATTGTCATTGTTGATGGGGGACTTGTATAATCTTGCCAAATGGTGAATGGAAAATGACAAAATGGGGAAATTGGCATTAAAATTACCAACTGGAAAATGGCAAGTGACAAGCTGTAGAATGGCAACCAATCACAAATGGGAAGAACTACCTGTAAGAAGTTTATGTTTTATAACAGAGATGTCTCTTGTAAGCTCACAGGGGAAAGTGCTGTACTCTCAAATATTGTGACTCTTACTGTAATACCAAGGCTTTGTAGGTGTAGACATATGTGTACAGTGAGTGATCCTGTTTAATTATTCTGTATGCAGTATGCCATAGGCCAGCCAGTCACCCTAGTGGCCCTTCAAAGGGTTTACCAAAATAGCCTTACATGCACTATCCCCCACTGGAGGCCAGTAGTATACCATATGTTTAGTATGTATAGTCTTATATTGCACACCCCAATCAAATATTGTCCCCAGAGCTTAATAATGAATTTCAATATGATAATAACCTCAACAGGTTCAATCTAGCATTGTGCACCAATGATATTGTACTAGGTTACCTGAGAAGAAACTAGGAACAACCAATGATATGCATACATGACACCATAGCTGTGTCTAAATCTGAAATACTTGTAAGTCCCTTGACTTTAGGTTATTTCAGTGTTAAAACTGAATTACCATGAAATGGTTAGGGTGAGATGGTTCTCTACTTCTCTTACCCTCAATAGTCTTCATTAGGCATGCATGGTTTGTAGTATCAATGCATGCATGAAGTGCACACATAAATGATAGCATGGGGATGATTAACTGACCTCAATAGCAGAGTATATAGCAGTGTTTTTTATGACATACTTGTATATACAATACATTTAATTTGTTGTTGATTAACAGAACCCCTTGCTGTAATTCTACAATTCAGATTTCTGTAATTTTACAGCAATATTTGCTGGAACCTCAGTTGCCAGCAAATATTTCTGTAAATTAGGTAGTGTAGGGTATAGTAAAACAGAAATAACAGTAGGGTGAACCCCTGTTCTTTAATTAGAACTTAGGCTAATTGAAATACCCATGATTCATTTGTTACCCACATATACCCAACCTGAAGTACTGCCCCTAAAAATCAGTTTCCTTAATATTTCCTAGTCTCCCACTGCTGACAATTATATCGGGTACTAGCAAGAAAGTCTACCCACAGGGTTTCACTCTCACTTCAACCCTCTGAACATTAACCCTGCCTCTCTCTATCTGTCTTTCTGTCTATATCTCTGTATGTCTGTCTCCATTTTTCAAGGTGGGGGGATAGCAGTAAAAACAACTGTCTTAACAGAAATATATCCGAGCCTTGCAGTGTTGAGTGCTTACTGTTTGACAGTCTTAATATCATGATCTCCCACAGGAGCCATGTCAAAGCAGAAACATGAGAGTAGGACTAATTCAAGAAGGATATCCTTCATCTGATTGCGTTTATTTTTGCAGTAATCAGAGAGGGAGAGACTTGCTTTTAAGATGATTCCCACTGAAGGTAATATTACACTCTACCCAAGTGTCTGTTATCTTCCATCTAATATGAGGTGGTACTCTTACATCAATGGATTTAAATGACTTGTTCTCGAGTGACCTTTGTGTGCACTAGGTTTAAGTAAATTGTTTATGCTGTGGTTGTGTCATTAGGAGTAAAAGTGTGGTTTTGATGCAGAGACTTTGTCATTGAGAGTACAGATAGATGTTTGGTTCTGCGAATTTACCATAAAGGATAAAAGGCAGACACTGAGTGCTTGCTCTGGTATTTGTTTCATGCATATTATCCTTTCAGCACTTGAATCTCCACTATGGAGGTTTTCTGTACATAATGTGACATGGGAAATGACATGTCAATAAGCAATGTGAAAATTTTACTGAAAAGATATGAAACTGGCATTTTTAAACGAAAATTGCAGAATCAATCCAAAAGAAGACCTTTCAAATAATTCAAAGCACTGGTTTTCTTTTCTAAAGTGCCACTCATACATTTTCATAATGCTGCCTACAAGTTTTGCTCAATTTTATTAAGACTTAGTGTGAGACGTTCACCTATGGGTCAAACTGCAAAGTCATGTATAAAGAGCAAAAGGCCAAATGCCACAGCTCATCTCCATGATATTGACGTGATACAAATGATGTCTAGTGCAATATTTTCTGACAAGCTATTAGTAGATTACCATCTTTCTACATTCGGTGTGCCAACTGGCGTTTGTACAATAGCATACAGCTTGACTGCAGTTAAAGATCAACATTTGAATAAACAGGAGTTGCAATTAAATCTTAACCCTTAATTCACATTCACCCATTTATACAAAATATAGATGAGTGGTTTCCCTTCATGATCCTTGCATAGTAACTTCAAAGGTGGCGGTCCCGATTATGTAAAGGTTGTATGTGTGTGGGGGGGCACTGACTCTGTGATACTGATCGAGTGCTAACTGTGAAACTACAGTCCCATCCTGAGCTGGAGCAAGGAGCTGGAGCGAGTCCGAGTTTCGAGTTTCTCCTGAGCTGGGTATAGCACTCGATGGGTGCTTCTTAAGCGGATGTAGTGACTGCTCTATTTCTCCAGTCTAAGCCATGGCTATGTGAGTACTAGTTATATTTTATACATTGTCGATAACTGTACAGCTAACAATTGGTTACAAATAGCCTGCTTTTCTTTAAATTGATTTACTAACACAACACTTACTTCAGACATTACAAGTTGTTTTCTTATGAAGTAAGCTAAGCTTTATAAAGTATAATAGTTTAATCATCTTGGACATTATCTTTTACTATTTGACTCTTTATACAGCAGATAATGCTAGGAATTATTCTCTTTTATATGAGGCTTGGCTGTGCTGAATTTGGAACAGTGTTAAAACCCATACACAATACCTACCATTCTACCCTGCCTATTAGATGCACCTCATAAATGTGTAGGTTCTATGAAATTTACTTGATTCCATGATAAAACTCTAGTGCAAGGTAGTTTACTGTGCCTTTTGTTTTGTATGGGCATTTCATGGAACATATAATATTAAAGAATGTATGTGATGATTCAGATTTGCAAATATGTTATATTACCGAATTAAAAAGGACAAGGGCTAGCAACAAAGTAACAGCCTTGCCATATGGGAGACAGACCATTCCCCACTATAAAACAACAAAATCCATTCCTTCATGTACAGGATGAGGCCCCAGAGAACTCTATATAGATCTTATACATTGTCAGAGCAGAGAAATGTCATATGATATAGGCCAGCTCATAGGGATAGGGTTGCAGTAGATGCCATTATATATTATGGAAGGATTAGGCCAAGAAAAAGTGAGTGAGTGAGTAATAGATGTTTAACGCCATTTCGACAGCTAAGGTCATATTCATGGCGAGAACGACATTACACAATTTCACAGGGGAATGTGTCAGTGCCCGCGCATATGTGCACCACACACATCCCGAGGGGATAGGAAAGAGGAGAAATAGACCCTTTTAAGTGGGCTAGGGAAGCCCGGGCCAAGAAAAAAGATGTGTTTCCAGTAACATAGCTCAAAGAGCTAGGGTCGGCAGGTCGGACTTGCTTTTAAATCTTTTTTTTAAACATTTATATAGGAAATGTTAGGGCACATATTAATGGATGTCCCAAATTCTTTGATTTCATTGTAAAATGATGATGGGGAAATGACAACACTGAGAGAGGGGAAGAATACAGGAAAAATTCTCAAAAAGTAATGAACGATTTCTTTAAGATATGAAAAAAATGAGACAAAATTTTTCAAAATCACAAAAAAAAAGTGTTTCCCCCCCTGTTTTGCGAGGGTCGGTCGGGTTACTGAAAACACACCTTTTTTAGTTGGCATTATCAGAAGCTTCAATATAGAGGCACAATAGGAGCTCCTATATGTATGGAAATTTTATTACACATGCTACCTATCCTCCTTGCTACCCATCCTCTTTTAATACCTATCCCTCATGCTCACTTTATAGCTTTCCTACCTATCACAGCTTGTTCAGCTGGGATAGCTCACAACTAACCTTCATTTTGATCTCTTAGTCAACCTTTCCCATAAGGAAAGAATTTAACAGTCTACCTCACGCATACATCTTCCTATCACTCATGCTATATATCCTTCAGGTTACCTATCCTTCAGGCTGCCTATCCTTCAAGGAGGATAGACAATAAACAGTTTAAGAGATAGGCACAGAGGGTACCTTGTAAGGTGAGCATATTCAAAAGATACATTGTTGCTAGGTAATATCACAGATGTGCCAGTCAAATATGAGGGATGTGCAGAGTTAAGGGAAATACTCAATGAGGCATAGGTAAAGTGAATGATAGGCAGATTGAGGATAGGTAGACTAATGGTGAGAATGTACACAGAAATTTAGGTACAAAGGTGAGGGGTAAACTTAAATCCTTTAAGCCATTTGAAGGAAAACCTAATTAAACTCTAGATGTTTCAAGGGATAGGTAGTATGAGTGATAGGCAGACTAAGGGATAGGCAGTATGTGGTAGAGGCAGAGCCATACACAGGCAGAGTACTTGTTAGGTTGGGATAGGCAAAAATTGGGATATGTAGATTGAGGTACTGACTTTGATTAGCATGTTGTATCTATAAAAAGTTCCAATCATTTTCAATATAACTTTCTTTACTATTTTAAAATATTCTCATCATCAAACCTCATTTTTAGGTACCTTTGACCAAATTTTGAGAATCCAGACCACAAATTTTGGATTCAGCAGGATTTTTTGGTATATGTGGCGCCTTGTTTCCATTTGATATCACTCTGATAAAGATTCCTGACATCTCCATAAACCCCCTTATCCTACATAGGACTCATAGAACACAAAAGGTAGCCTACTTTTAAGGGGGGGGGGTAGAGGGGGGGGGGGGGCTTGCACTATAGGACTCTATGGAGTAACATATCCTAGGGAACCTATACTATTCTTAAATAAAGGCCGGGCCCGGTGTTTCAAGTTCATAACGGCGCTGCCCAAGAATTTGATTGGATTCCAAAAGTCACATTATGTAACTATAATATTCCCATCCGACTGGTTACAGTCACTTCCGTAATTGTCTTATATCTTTTAGTGCTTTGTTTTTTTTTCAGATAAGCTAATGGTTTAATGCACGATAAAAGGGATACTACCATTTGGATCTACCAAATAAATTTAAACGATGGGTTTGATCCTACATACCAAGCAATAAAACAAAGCATTTAAACAGCTAATGCTAATTGAGCTAGTCTGGTCATTTTCACCATCATGATGGGAGAGTAAGTATGCTGGTACCACCTGCATGGGCCATGAAACTACTATAGGGACACCACCACTTATGCCCTGGAGGTTATTTCAAAACGCCCCAACGTATAACCCCCTCGCGATGTTAGCAAAATCCATGTCTATCACATTAGCCTCTGTTATGTGGCTACAGCTATCAAAATAGTATGCACTAATTTTAACCTCTTTGTAAAGGGGAGCACAGCATATAATTATGCTAACAGAAACACACTTGGCCCAACACTGTGGCAGGCTTATCAAATAGGGGCTGATTTGATCGATAGCGTTGAAGCACTCTTTTTCACAAGAGGGATAGAAGTGTCTACAGTGCACTTGACCCTGTCTTGTATCCCCCACCGAGAGGGAGGAGGGGAATTTTCATATGGCATTCATCTCACGATTCTGGGGTCTACAGTGCTTTTTTGGTCATAACCCCTGTGCGTTATCAGGGTTTAACCGAACTCTGAGACCTTTTGTTCGTCTTCAAGAAGGTGTTGGATTCAACCTGGACATGTTAATAAATTGGAGAAGTATACAAAGTCAACCTCGCCATAGATTTCCAGTTAAAACTGTTCAGGGTTCTATTGGAATCGTACTAGAAGCCAATGTACCTGGGGCTTTGCAATCCTCGTTTGCATAGAATCCAACGGTGCCATGTCGAGTTATTAGCAGGGAAACATCCTTAGATATCCTATATGAACATGCCATGCTTAAATTCTCCATATTGTTTGAAATAAATAAGAATCCAATGATTTTCCATAGTGATACATCTCGGCACCCACCATTGCGGCTTGCTGACCTTTGACCCGTAACTAGGTCAGGCACCGACATCCGGTCTACTTTCACAGTGTCAACACGGCCTGGCATGGTTATTCGCTTTGATTTATAAAGAATCTGTTGGCTTTTGGCCTCTATATAGACCAGAATGGCAATGAAACATGGCGAGAATAATCCTTGGCACCATGTAGTAAAGAATAGGTTAAAAGGTTAATATCATAACATTTCAATGTAACAAATTGATTATCGTCATGCCGGGGCCCTGTGGCAAAGAGGCCTGGCAATATGGACAAGAAAGCACAGGACGACTTCCACTGACAACATAGCGAGGATTATTTTTCTATCGCTCATCCTAACAAAATCTCTTCCCCTGGCTTTATTAAGGGGTTATAAGGTAGGATAATGATACAAAATGGAGGAATTTGTGTGATAAACACATTAATCTATGTTATGAGACAGCACTCGTGGGTTTAAGGTTCGATAGCTTAGTAATGCATGCATAGCCTGAAGAGGCTTACAAGTACTCCCAGCAGCAACCTTCCTCATCTATTTATACATGGAACAGGCACATTTAATTTTTGAGTACAGGAGTGTAGCAAGTTGGTAATAGTGCACACATCTGGTCCTATCACAACTGACTACTGATTTCTTTCACTAACAGAACCCCTTACATTAGTAAGGTAAAATCAATTGTAGGTGAAATAGCGGTTGACATTTTGAGTGAGCTAACAGAGCTTAATTAGGTAGAGGACTAGCATGAGTCCTTATAAACACTAACATCGCAAGAAGGGTTATGTTAGGCCGTTTTGAAATAACCTCCAGCAGACATTGGCAAATGGATGTAAAGAAATAAACCACAGGGAGTTCTCACATATTGAGTTTCACATTATCAAAAATGTAGATGCATTACCCTTTCCACAAACAACAGGAAGCATTTTATTTTCCTATGCCTGGTGCCTTTTCACATCACAGTGAAAAGCAAAACATGTTATGGAGATCTGATGGGCTTAATATGGCCTTAAGGCATATTATTACTCCCTATGGTAAAGACCGTTATATCCCGCCAAAGGCACCGTGTCAGCCACGGGCGTGGACTGTTTACCAGGTTTAGTCTGTGTAAGTGTTATCCATATGCTATAGAAGGGTGAGAAACTAAAGGGAACAGTGCTGCCCTCTGGTGCTTTTACTTGCTATGCACAGACCTTGATTACGGAGGTGAGTGGTGACTTTGCCAAAGTAACCCCTTCGCCCCCCTTGTTGCATGTTATTGTTGGATATCAGTCACGCGTCATGACATATCCATTAATTACTTGTTCAATATTACATTGCTGTACTACCCTGCATTGCTTCACTACATAAATGACTATACCCCTTCTCTATTACATTACCTGACCCTGGCTTCTGTCCTCCCATCCACCCCTAGGACATATAGACTGGGTGGTTATTTTAAGGTATTGAATTCCCTCTAAGGTCGTCTTTATTCATGCACTGGATTACCATGGCATTAATTTGGCTATGATGGGGTTACCATCTTATAGGAAATGCATTTCATCAAACTGCAGAGTGTATTTGTGGCAGCGCTACATTCTTTTCCATTTCTCATGAACCAAATGTTTACGTTTAAATATTATGCTTGATAAACAGTGTCACAGCTATTCACTACTAGCCAGTGTGGAACAGACAGGTATTTAGTACAAGGTACACATATTATAAATGATAATCCCAAGGCCCCATGAATCTGTTGGAGAGTGTAAGATTGTAGCGATGCAGCTATTTTAGTGGGGCTACAGAGACAACTCATCTTCGGTTATCTTAAGACTATAGTAGCCCAAATCCTGCCCCGGCCCGGGATTACTGAATTTTTAGTCGAAACACACAAATATTCATCTTGTGTTCAGTGTGCTGATGTATAGAAACATAGACTTAGAAATATCGAACCGTGAAATTTTTGAACCTGTGTTTTCAGGTTGTATTTATTTATAAGTACTGGTAGGGTAGCAAGGGTCGTTATTAGGACTGCCTATTGGTTCCTTCTCAAGAGTGCAATAGATCTATCCACTTCTCTCTCTCCCTCTCTAGAGCTGTCTCCCTCCCTCCCTCCCTCCCTCCCTCCCTCCCTCCCTCCCTCCCTCCCTCCCTCCCTCCCTCCCTCCCTCCCTCTCTTTCTATCTGTCTGTCTGTGTCTGTGTCTCTCTGTCTGTCTCTCTGTCTGTGTCTCTCTGTCTCTCTGTTTCTTTCTCGCCCGTGACAAAAAAAAAAAAAAACAGGCTGGTAACTGGACAGAACCCTGCTGTCTGACCATTTAGCTCCTGGTTATTGACTGTTCAAATACAAGCAGCAGCTTCTGTCCCTTGGTGAAGGTGGCTATCAGATGATATCCCTCTGTATAGTGACAAAATGTATGGATTCTCTGGGGTCTCATTTTGCATATATATGTAGTCAGCATTTTTTTCTTCTTTTACAGCAGGGTCCTCCTCCAATACAAACTGCTATGCATCACTATGGCAGTCTACATAACCCTTCTGTAATGGTCAGTAAGATAAAAGTAAAATGGGGCATATCCAATCATTATTTATCTTAATCTAATGTGTTCAATGTATTGAAGTTTGTGTTTTATTTCCATATCATTATATTTTAAGGCCAAAAGTATGTGATATGCTGCAAAGTAGACCTGCATCTATTAGATATCATCATGGTGAATCGCATTACTAAGAGAGTAATGCGATTCACCATCGCCTACGGCCACTTGTTACGATATCCTACGATACACTGAATGAGGTGCCCTACGGCCACTCATTACGATATCCTACGATACACTGAATGAGGTGCCCGTTAGCCCATTCCTTACTGTCTTTATTACACGATTAATCAATAAAAAATCAATAAAATATCAATAAAAACAAGTTGAAAACAAAAATCCTTCGCCGGGACTCGAAGCTAGCCATAGTGTGTGTACACAGGTACATACACCTCCTCGCCTGGCAGCGGACAGCGACAGCCCCGGTCTCGGCTAGGCTTGGCAGCGGCACACAGCGAAAAATAGTGTACATACACCTCATCGCCTGGCAGCGGACAGCGACAGTGCACATGGCGAAAAAAAAAAAGATGCGCCCGGACTGGGGCGCGATCCATGTACCTCTGACGGCTGAGCGCAAAGCGCTAACCGCTAGACCACCGCGTCTCCTCCTTCAGCGGCCGTCTCAGCTTGTCTATTTTTGAATGTGTCCCGCGGTTATGTATACACGATCGGTACACACGCCTCGGCGCCCGGCTAGGATTCCTTTGTTTGGTTTAGTTCTAGCCAACTACCTCGTCAGTCCTTGTGGCGCAGTGCATAAGGAGTTGGATTTGGGATGTGAGACTGCAGGTTCGATCCCTACCCTGGCCTGGAAAATTTTGTGGGTTTTAACATGTAACATATGACATGTAAGGGGTGGCTGATATCCATGGATATCAGGCACTAGTGCCTGTTATCCATGGATATTAGCACACCTGACAAAAGTCTCTCTGTCTCTCTCTGTCTCTCTCTCTGTCTCTGTCTCTGTTTCTCTCTGTCTCTCTTTCTCTCTCTCTCTCTCTCTCTCTCTCTCTCTCTCTCTCTCTCTCTCTCTCGTGTTATTGGTTTGACTACGTCATCCACCAGGAGCAAAACCATGCAAATAGAATAAATTTGAAAGTTGATCTTGGGTAGGATACAAAATACCTCTTTTGGAAATGGATACAAATCTTCCAATCCAACGTTGGATTAGGCCAAATCCCCCAACGCGAAAGTAGTTAGAAAATCCTTGATATGTTGTTATTTAGCCGATATTTGGGGTGGTATTATCGTCCTAGGAAGTCCAATAACAGCTAAGAACCCTTGCCAAAGTGTTGTTATTTCAGGAGTGGAATACATCAAAAGTTTTTGATATTTTTCTCACAAAGGCCAGAAATCTCTGTGATTTAGAGGAAAACAAGAATCTTTAGTAAATCACAAGAGATCTGTATATCTTTCATAAATCAGGACCCAAGTACAACACACTTTAGCCATAAGAATGTTGTACTTGTGAATCAAAGTAGCAACTAGTCAGTACAGTGATGAATATCACAGACATTTCCCTTTGAGAAAGGTAGGGGTGGTATGGGAACCCTTGTGAATTTTGTTTTTGACAAGACTCCAAGGCTGCCGATATTCAGAATCACAGGCATTTTAGACCCATTTTTCGCATAGTGCCCAGCTAGCACTACTTATGTAATTTACATCATTTTTACGTGAAAACTCCTATTATTTACGTTAAAAAGACATCATTTGGATGAGTTGTGCTAGCAGGGTGGGAGTTGTCCTATTTTTTTTCAGGAGCCCTTATTGGATATAAAGGGCAAATCCCACTACGTGAAAAATGGGTCTGACATGTCTGTGATTCTGGACATAGGCAGTCATGGACTCTTGTCAATTTCCTAAATCACAAGGGTTCTCACCCCACTACTCCCTACTCTAAGTCCCACTGCTAGCCAATATTGGGCAGTACATCTCTGTGATTTTGATTCTATTGCTGCTTTTGACCGCTGGATCTCTGTGATTTTGATTCAATTGCTGTCATTGGGCAGTAAAGCATTGTGAAATACATCTCTTTGCTGGTAAATCATGACCTCAGACAAATTCACCGAGATTTCTGACCTTTTCTGAAGAAAATGTCAAAAATATTTTATATGTTCTACTCTATAAAAATCAAGACTTTGGCAAGGCTCCTCAGCCGTTATAGGCCGTCCTAAGACAATATTACCCTCTAATATCCACTAAGGAACACTGCATGCATAAATCACAAGGATTTTATGGTCATTTTCGCATTGTGGGATTTGGCCTTAAACAGTTATGGATCAAGGGATATGTACCCACTTTGTTGACTAAACTCTAATCATGTCCTCAACAGTCTTTTTGTAATAGATTTGAGTTATCATCATAAATTTGAATCTTATCTCTAAAATAATGCTTTTGTTGTGGGTAATTTGTCGTCAACTATGCCTATACGATGTATGCACACAATGTCAATATGATGTGGTTTTTCCTTTGTGGATAAGAAGGAGGGAGATCGTCTTACACAGATGTATGCCAATCATCATGGCTTCTATATCATTGTGAAGGTAATATAGAACAGGACAAAACAGCTTATTGTGCCTGCAGTGCCTCCAACAAGATGACTTTCCATCTAACAGCATATGATGGTTGTTTCTCTATCATTTCTCTTTGTTTCATCGCTGGTGATTCAATCCTCTTCCTGAGCAGTATATCATGTCATAGCAGGGGTAGATTTCCGAAGCAGAAATATATAGTATGCCCTCCTCCTTTACTGTGTGCCTTTCACATTACAACAGGGCCCAATTGCTGGGCAGTTTATGTACACAAATATGGAGGGTCATATTACGCATCTAGGGTCAGATTGAAGTATGGATGTTCTTCATAATAATCATGTGTTAATGAGTTCCAACAGTTGATATAGTGGTAATTACCGATGACTTTATAAAGAAATGCCTTCCTGATGCTGATTATGTGCTCTATAGGCCAAATCCCACTACACGAAAAATGGGTCTGAAATGTTTGTGATTCTGGATATCGGCAGCCTTGGACTCTTGCCAATTTCCTAAATCACAAAGGTTCTCACTGCACTTCTCTGCACTCCAAATCCCACTATAGCTGATAGTAGGAGGGGAATCTCTGTGATTTTCATTACTGCATGGATACATAAATCACAAGCAGAACCCCCTTATAAGTGTAGTATGTGGAACTTGGCTCCTGATTTATCAAAGACATACCTCTTGTGATTTACTAGAAACTGTTGTTTTCTTCTAAATCACAGGGATTTTCAGTTTATCACAGAGATTTCTGGCCCTTTGTGAAGAAAATATCAAAAACTTTTTCACTCCCCAAATAGCAGCACTTTTGCAAGGGTTATTAGCCCATTATAGGCCTTCCTTAGATGATATCACCACCCCAATATCGGCTAAGCAACCACATATCCTATATCACAAGGATTTTCTGTCCATTTTCACATTGTGGGATTTGACCTTATGTTGATTCTCGTTGAAATGATATTATTTCAATGTGGACAGTTGGTTTTTACTCAATGTTGACATATCAACACTAAAGCAACAATTGTTCTACCAGTGATCAGTTGTTGATTGGTCGACATCTAAAAATTCATTGCATTTCCGTAATGCTGTACCACTCTAAACCTTGATCATGGCCTTATTGTTTGGCCTGCAATGCCAAATTTTCTTTTAGTCAGTCATGACAACTCACACACTGAACTTACCTTAACAATCTGCCTTATGACTCTTATTCACTGAAAGGCAGTTCTCAATAATCAAGTTAATTACATGTCATTGCTGAGGAATGTCCTACAGTCCGACTGGCAAAATTGCTTTTCTGCAAGAAATGGACTTCGGCCCATTGTCACCAACTCTCCGTTTCTGTAAGTGTGCCTCTGAATGTTAGAGAGTATCATGAGCGGGGATTAGAAGTGGGGGTCGGTTTGTAGTCTTCCCAGCTGATCTTATTCTGTTCTTATCTTAAGGCCAAATCCCACAATGTGAAAATGGGCAGAAAATCATCGTGATATAGGATATGTGGTTGCTTAGCCGATATTGGGATGGTAATATCATCTAAGGAAGGCCTATAACGGCTAATAACCCTTGCCAAAGTGCTGGTATTTTGGGAGTGAAATACATCAAAAGTTTTTGATATTTTCTTCACAAAGGGCCAGAAATCTCTGTGATAAACTGAAAATCCCTGTGATTTAGAAGAAAACAACAGTTTCTAGAAAATCACAAGAGGTATGTCTTTGATAAATCAGGAGCCAAGTTCCACATACTACACTTATAAGGGGGTTATGCTTGTAATTTATGTGAGCTACATTTGTTTATGCTATGCAGGGGACCATTAAAAACTGAAAAAAAAATAGTCAGGAACAACTGTGCTTTTGATATCAAATACTCTATCCCTGTGAATCATAATAACAATGCGTCTGTGCAGTAATGAAAATCACAGAGATTACCCTCCTACTATCAGCTATAGTGGGATTTGGAGTGCAGAGAAGTGCAGTGAGAACCTTTGTGATTTAGGAAATTGGCAAGAGTCCAAGGTTGCCAATATCCAGAATCACAAACATTTCAGACCCATTTTTCGTGTAGTGGGATTTGGTCTTTAATAGCTCTGATATTGCATTGCTATTCACTACTTCATGCAACATTAGTCACTACTTGTAGTCTTCTATAGTCTTCTTTGCCTTTCATTTGATCGAGTGTTCATATGCCTTATATTTGATTGAGTGTCCAAATAGCGATGTTAGGGTACTGATGTTTCCAAGTAGATTCACCTTTGAATTTAAGTTGTCACTTTCCTCTACCACTGCTTTTTATACAGGCCCGACCAATTTCAAAGGCATCAAGAGATATGTGTGTATGCTTCACACCACTAAGATGTCATAGCATCCTTTCAATTCATGAAAAGGGATTGAGGAGAGGGGGTAGAAAGACGACCCATGTTCCGCACAGACATCACTCAATTAAATGATTTTTAGCATCTAATGTTTGATATGACATTGACCTTTACAGCATCATTCTCCAGCGTTCTTTCACTTTCATATCATATATCATCTCATGAAGCCCATTAACCAATGGTGGTGTAGGATAAAATCAAAAGCCAAGTTGGGTGTGAATGGCTCTTTGGATAGTGTCACGCAACTCCCCCCCCCCTCCCATTCCTCCAGATACGCAATTTCACCCCAGGGACAGGAAATGATCAATTCATAACCCTTTCCCCTGAGTAAAGGTATTTGCTGTTCACATCAGTCCTTTCCCCATCCTCAGCTCCAAGCGCAATGTTACACCCCATCCCCTTATCCAATAGCAACATTTCTCTTCCTAAAAGATGAAGTATCAATTTTGTATGTGGCTTCACGATCCCAGCAAGCTTCTCAGTATCACAAGGCCCCCTCCAACCAGATGACATGGTTAACCTGAAACCCTGTGCAGTTATCCATGGATAACCCCCACGCCTCTCATATCCTTCCATGTCATATGTTACATGTTAAAACCCATGATAGTCTTGACCAGGGCAGGGCTCGAACCTGCAGCCTAAGATCCCTAGTCCAACTCCCTATGCAGTGCGCCACAGGGACTGATGAGAAGTGGTTGTCTAGAACTAAACCAAACAAAGGAAGCCTAGCCGGGTGCCAAGGTGTGTGTACCGATCGTGTATACATAACCATGGGACGCGTTTAAATCAATCCAAGCCAAGATGGGCGCTGAGGGGTGAGACGCCGTGGCCTAGCGGTTAGTGCATTGCGCTCAGCCGTCAGAGGTATGCGGCTCGAGTCCCGGTCCGGGCGCATCTTTTTTTCACCGTGTGCGCTGTCGTTGTCCGCTGCCGGCCGACGAGGTGTGCAAAAAATATTTGATACAGGTTGTTTTATGGCAAATGGTACATGTTTTCCCTTCACAAATCATATTGCTGTAAATACATTATAGATTAACAAATTAATCATCATATATGCCTGTGTTGCACTCTAGATATAGAGAATATGAAGATGAAGGACTGATTGGTATGCTATTGATTAGGTATGTGAATGCAGCCCTGACGATTAGACTTGTCGGGGCTACATGCATGCATCATGATGACCAATGACCATGAATCATTAATGCGATAGCAGCTCTTAAAGGGTTAACAGGTTTAGACTTAGTTTTCTTGTCCATATAGATTATAGTATTGGGCCAGCTAATAAGTGTAACTGGGAACTAAAGCACACACAACAGTATGTGAACCTTTTGCACAGTGTTCAACAACTCTAATATTGCTAGATCAGACTAGCAATCAGTTTTAAATAAGGATGCATCTTGATGCTTAATAAGACAACAAAATGCATTGACTGGTCCTCTAACAGGTGCAAATGACATTGGTTGGTGAGAAAATGGCTTTATGGCAGGTAGAAATGAGGGTGTCAGTAATACATTCACCCATGCCAGTAATACCCCCACCGGCACCAGTTATACCCACAAAATCCACAATCACATGAACACTAATAAAATAATGAACAACCATTCTTCTTTTGCATTTTAATTAACAACCTGTGGATAATGTGAAAAGGACCTACCTTTATCCATGTGTATCAAAAGTTGTGAAAATAAGTTGATACACAAGCCACCAGGGGAAAAGACCCTTACGGTGCCAGGAGGGCGTTGCTCCTATAGTAAAAGGAAGAGCTGGGTAAAAATGCCCTTGTTTCCAGTCCTTTCTTTTCATGTAGCTATAACTTGTCCCTTTTGTTGCTCACAAGCAGTCATTCAAGTACAGTGCTAAAAAAGCCGCCTTTGAGTAGGTACCTAGTTGGGAGAAGTCAGTCAGTATAATATACTATAGAGTGTGTGACATGAGTAGGTACCTGATAGTGCAGCTCTCTCTGTTCTAAACAAGGCAGGCGACTTCTGAGACTGATGTGGTGAGTGCAAGTACTTTGGTGAAGCAGTGCATGACTTGTTTAGAAAAGAGGGCACATACTCACAGCTCTTTTTACAATAGGAGCAACACCCTCCTGTTATACCTGCAGCCACTCTAGATCTAGAATTACAGTTCAACATAGTGGGGCTTATCATCTTAAACTTTTATTCAAAACATGGTTCTTGTTCTCCCTCAATGCGTATCCTTTCTCTGCTTATCATATAACCCCCGTCCTGTATTGGACAAAACACTACATTCCTTTGTGAACAGAACCTGGTTTCAATTGGGCAAATTATCTTTCAAAGAGTCCAAACATAAAGAAACAGGTTATCTAAGAATGTCTTTGGATCGATGAGAAAGGGTGTACCACTTTTCAAATGGAGGTTTTCCTGGTACTATCCGATAGGCTAATAATGCCCATTGAATTTCCTTATTGTTTTTGAGTGACAAAAGGATGTTCAGGTGCACGTATTTGCTTTCCAGACGCTTTCTGTAGGATATGTTATGGCACATTTCTTTTTGCAGATGTTTCATCCAAAATACTAAAAACCCTCTTAAGACTTTTTTTAAACAGGTTTCACTAATGGGTATGAGGTGGAAACAAAGGAGTAAATAATTTCGGAATGAAAAAGACCTGGACTATAAATGTGTCTTGGGGCTCGGAGGAAAAGGAAGTAGATGCAGGTAGGATAGAAGACTTGGGTTACTAAAATAGACCTATATTCCTGTTTTTGATATAAAATACCTGTAGTCATGTTCTCCACATAAGTCCATCTGGGCTTTCTATATTCATCTTTTGAGTGGAAAAACAAACATAGTTTTTCAGTGAAAAATTGGCATCCGCTAGATCACCTTCGGGTTTCATGTGAAGGTTGACATCTCTGTGGTGATCTCATAAATAGTAGATAATCCCCTGTGCTGTCTTATTACCTTTTTATTTCCAAGCCTGTCTAATCAATGCTATTGTCATCATGAACAACACTGCGGATTAAGTGGGATCTATGCTATGGAATCTCATCCCAGCAAATAACTGGGCTCATCACCGATGTTTAGTTCTGTTTGAGAAATCTGGAATATTGACTGGTCAGGGCAAATAATGAGGTTGACTGCAGCTTGCTGAATTCTTTGGTTAATTGTGTCTGCCAAAAGCATGCTTCTTGAGCCTTTTCATTTTTGCGTATGTGATTTCCATTACTCTACTTGTTAACTGTTCTCGGAAATCTCGGTCATTTTGTTTTCTTTTGGATTTACCATGAAACTGGAAATTTATTTTTGGATTATTCCACTTTCACTCAATGTACTAAAAATCGCATCCCTCCTACCACACAATAATTCTGTGCAACTTTGGTTATTTAGTATATAACAAGAAGGCTGTGTAAGCTCTTGCCCTTGGTCATTCAAAATGTTCAACTATACATATACCTGACATAAACATGTAGGACACTCCACGAGGCTGGAAAACACCAGAGGGTAGTAACAATGGGACAGGTATCTCTTTTGAGAATTCATATGTCAATTTGCTAACTCAGTAGTACACTGCAAACATAGTGTTTAGATCCTAAACACAATTCTAAACATATTCTTGCAACGTTTTTGTAATCACATTAATTTCCTAAACATGTTTAGCCAAACAATGTGCTTAGCTCAAGTGTTTAGAAATGTAGGTGTTTAGGTTAAAACTTTGTGTTTAGATATCTATGAATTTTTGTGTTTAGGTGTTTATGAATTTTTGTGTTTAGATGATTAAATGATTTGATGGAGAGTTAAGGTTTGCAGACATGTATGCATTAAAAAAAGAGATATATTTTGTTTGTTTTCTCATTTAC
Organism: Acholoe squamosa; assembly: GCA_949317995.1. Taxonomy (NCBI): domain Eukaryota; kingdom Metazoa; phylum Annelida; class Polychaeta; order Phyllodocida; family Polynoidae; genus Acholoe; species Acholoe squamosa. The sequence goes on from OX439041.1 coordinate 44,333,453, forward strand.
TGGGGGGGGGCATCAGCAGGTATTTACTTGTCAAAGTCTACAAAGATGTCAGCCACAGCTATATACATGTACATGTATTACACACTGCATTAGAATGAGAGACTTGAGAAAGTACAACAGCTTGGCAGGAAGGACATTGCCTTATCTATTCCAGAATAACATCAAATAGGTGTCAGGCATGGAGCTTTTTGATTATTTTATGCTAATGATGGTGGCATGAGGTGAATCTAGTCAATTTTCTATTGCCCTTTCTATTCACATGACATTCTATGAAATGAAACCATGATAAACATGGGATTTGGCGACATTTGTCAAAACAATTGATTATAACTATGTGCAGATAGTCCATTCAAAGGTAGTGCTGCTACCTGGTGTGGATTCAACATCCAAGTATATAAACATATTGATGTTTAAATCTAAACACCTATTATTCAACTGTTTCAACTCTAAACATCTAAACATGTTTAGCGTAAACGTTTATGTAGTTAGAATAAAAGTGTTCATTTCCTAAATGTGTAGTCGATGAGACACCTAACTGACCTATATGTTTAGGGTTTAAACGTGTTTAGACCTAAACATGTTTAAAATCTAAACACCATTTTTGCAGTGTACCATATTAAATAACATATTGGTTGTAGTATAACTTGGTGAAAGCTTGAAGGTTAATCTGTATTTTACTGTCTAATCTTTCACTGTATAGCAGGATGGTGAGCCATTTTGTCCATCAAAAACGATGGATGATATTGGGTAATTTCTTCTTTGTGAATTTTATACTAAGAATTTTATACTATCTTTACTGCTAGGAAGATTGGCCTCTGGGTGCAGTTTGATTGAGAAAGTAAATCTCCTTTCGGTTTAAATGTCACTACAGCCAAAATGGTCACATACTGTATTTCCCCCGATTAGTCCAGGTGAAACAGATAACATGAGGCAAATAAGCATCATCATTGTTTCAAGGTCCATATCAAGATACACTTTCTTTCTTAAGGTAACAATTTAAATGAATTTCAAATGAACTGACTCTCCATTATTACCAATGCAGGATTTAGGCATTTAGGCATAAAGATTAAATTTGGTACTGCTATAGTATTGCTGGCTCAGGGGTAACCTCTGAGACCGTAGAGCCGGTTTACCGAGGTCTTTAGCCAGTAATGAGTATTGCACATCACATATTAGAAATCCACAGATAACAATTAGTTTATTGTTTTTAACAACTCACATTAAACAATTTTAACCTTCATCTCCCCTCATTTCCAATTCAATTCAATTCCTATATATTTAAGGTTCTCTATCCCAAAAAAGTTCTGAATTTCAGACGTTTTACCTAGCACTGTGGAGGCTTCAAACCTACAATCCATAACCACTGTTAAAAAAAGGATGGGAAAATAAAATGGTGTCTCTTCCAATTTTGAATCTTGATCAAATGATTTACAACATCAAATGTAGAAAAACTGGTAGAGGAAGATAAACAAATATGATCTTGCAATACACAACCTGCCCCTGAGCCTATTTACATCACAACGGCCACTTGTTATATAGGTAAAATAGAATGCATTCCATGAGTGGTAATAACCCAGATAACCCGAGGTACCAAAAAGGCATATCTTCTTATTAGGATTCAAATGAGAGAATTCTTTAGAAGAGTGAATGAATAAAGAGACACAGGAATAATTGATATCAAATTAATTCCTAACAATCTTTGAATGCATCAATTAATGCACTATGAAATATTGGAAGTGCAAGTATCAACTTTTACTATCTTGTGCACTGCTGAACAGACGTTATGGTGTCAAATGAATTATAACTATAAAGATCTTAATGGTCGTTATAAACCATTTGCGGTCAATTGAAGGGGTAAATGTTATCTAACTTAGAGATGCCATATTTAATTTGTAGGTGCCATGTGCACATTTGTCAACCAAGTTGACCTAATTTGGGCCTCAAACCCTTATTTGGTAACCATTGACCTATAATTTAAATTGTGTACACATCCAGAACGAGGCTGCTACTCTCTCATTGGACAGCCCCTCAGTCACCTGGGTTACCTCCGTGGATGCTCAAAGTCAAACTTAACACTTTGTGGTAGCATAGCATAGGAAGTAGACCTAATCCGTTGAAACCCCAATTAATTATTGGTGACGCTCTTTGATTTAGTTGCCCCTTTACTCACAACACTTAGCATATTAAGTTTAGAGTTGTTTCAGATATTATTCAAATTGTAGGTGCTAGGGCCATATTTGATTTGCAGCTGCCATAATATTATCATGCAATGTAGACTTTCAATTAATGATTGGTGACTCTTTGATTCTGCCCTCAAACCATACTATGGCAAAATCAAAATCCCCTTATGCATACACACAACATTTAGACTTACAAAATGAGTGCTTACGTTCAGAGCTGTATCATATTTCAAGCAATTTCCATCCATTGCTGAAATGAATGAGGTGCTTCAACTCTGGACATTCAGGTCCTCTTTATTGATGTCGCCTTGAGGCTGGACTGTGCCGGGTTTGTTAAAAAGGCTTATGCAATTCTCTATAGTTCTGTATACCCTTTGAACCATCCATTTAGGTTTTTATCAACAGCTTGTGGACTTTGAAATCTTTGTTTTACAAAAACAGTGGAAAATGGCGATGACCATTTTTATTTTTATGTGCACTGTAGTACCTCTTCTGGATTTAGAACCCCACTGTCACCTTTTTCACTGGCTTCTTAGACTATGACATGCATGTAAGAAGACGAATCCTGATGGATACATGCATCAAGAACTGGGGCTTTATTGATGATCATAGTCTTGACAGAACCCAGTATGTATAGGAGCTGCCTATTGTACCTACTAAGGTTTATCAGGGCTCCACATACAACTAGATCATAACTTTTGAATGTCCAGCTATGCATATCATAGAGAGGAATACAGATAATGACAGGTGGAGAAATTCTAGATAAATGAGCAGGAGGTATGGTGTAAAGGTCTGATGAAATGAAATTTGATCATACTCTATTTGAATGGTATTGATTGACAGATGCTGTCCCATTGTTAGGGTGAATGTACCAAAGTAAATTACTACACCTATCTAAATTTACCTAGAATATTCTAACAGATCCAAGCATTGTCTCTGCTCTGAGAGTGAAACTGAAATAACATTTGTTGTGCACAATATCCCTTTGACAGCAATTCATATGTCAATGCAGCAATTTGGGTGACTAGATAACATCATACCAATCTGCATGGTTGATTCAGGTCAACCAGTGTGGTGCACCAATGCAATGGATATGAATAAACTACTAAGTAGTAGAACTGTGCGGGGGTATTTCTCAATAACGTTAATCACAGTAGCTGGGAAATGCCCTCCTGATGCTAAGATTATAACATCCTACTAACATATAAAAGTGAATCTTTAAATTGTATATCACCCCAGTCACAGGGGAAGGTAATCATAGTAGTGAGAGTATTACCAAATTACAAAACTGAAATGGCTATCACCCTCTATTCTTCAGCAAGCAGTAAAACTAGATATTGAAATAACTGACCATTAGTGTGGGTGTTTCAGCCATTCTGATGGGAGAGTTAGTATGCTGGTACCACCTGTTGGGGGCATCTCCTGGGCTTTGGCAAATGGACTTACAGAAATAGGCCACAGGGAAGCTTTACATAATATTGATTTTCACCACTGGACACACAGCTGTTCCCAGTGCCCCCTTTTTCCCAGTACTTAAGAGTTTAGATATTTTGGACCCCAAAATATGCTGAAAAAAAAATAGGGGGTGCGCCCCCTCCTTTAGGGCCGCGCTCCCTCCTTTTCCAAATCCTGGATCCGTCACTGGTTCCAATGGATCAAGTTGGGCCAAGCCAGACTGTGTGTAAAGTCTAGAAAAGAGGAGAAAATCTATTTTCAATATATCAAAACAGAATAAACATAATAAACATGAAACATATATTAAGTATCAATTTCTAAATGAAAAGTTTATCTGCCACACCATTATAAGAGATGCCACAAATGCAATGAGGTTTTCTATTGAGCAAACCATGGCACTTGTGTCACATCACAGTGACAATTGGTAAACATTCACAATACAATGTAGTGCAGGGGTATCTGAGGCCTTAATAAGATCCATAAATCATCATTACCCCCTTCAGTAAAGATCATAATGGCTTACTTTAGATATTAAGGGATACCATGATATTTGAAGTGGCTTTCTGTGTCTGCTGCCAGGAGGTAGAGGATTGATGTAATTGAACAAAACAAACAAAACCAAAACTGCAGATGTTCTTTATAAAAGGCAGTCATGGCTGATTGTTGATTTGTTTTGAATTTGTTTCAGAGATGGTATTAAGTTTTGAAAATCTTCTATCAATGACATAACCAGGCTTTAAAAGTGTTAGGTAAGTTGTACAGTGGCATTATTATACAAAAAGGTTCACTCCATGGCAATGGCTAGGTCATAAATGTTTTCTGCGCTGGTTTGGTTAATTCCTATAATAATCTATTTGGTAAAATCAAAGTGTGGTTAAGAAAATGTCGGATAGAAAAACAGGATAAGATTAATAACTTCTGGGATTCAGAGGGGATATTCACAGACACACAGTGAAAAACAAGGGCACGTGTTCTTGTTTGAAACAAACCACAGATTCCTTGTAACCATTTTTAGAGCATTATGCTCATGATATGTCCATGTAAGATAATAAGTAACTGGGGATAAGACACAAAAGAGCTGGAACATGGAACATGATTAGCTCTGCCATCAATAGAATCCAGGCTCATGCAACTTACTCAGTATCTGTAAATATCTTGGTGAACAATCATTATAGACTCAAGCAGACAGTGGCAGAGGCAGCACATTATTTAGAGATGAGCCAATATTTTCTAATCATGATGACTTTCATATAACTGTACTTTTCCTTAAAAACAGCAGCAACTAGTTCAACGTTTCTTTGCCAGCACACCCCTTATTTCTCTAAATGTCAATCTACTAGCTGCTCCTCAGGCATAAAGATTGATACTTAATCTATATCTGGACATAATATCAAATCTTGCTTAGTGGCAAAATAATGATGTGACCATATCCGAGGCTCCATCATCTACTTCTATTAAGGAGAGGAAAATTGAAAGGCAGGCAGGGCTCAGTATAAATAAATGTTTCAATAAAAGTGATGTATCCAAGATTTTGCAAAGTAAGGGGCATGCCCATTTTAGCCTCTATTTCTGGCCACATTTAAGGCATAAAAGAGTCAAACTAACTTGTTAAGTTAGATCTACAGGCTAAAGGGAGGGGGCGAACATCCCATTTAAATCAACTACATACGTATGATAAATATTACCAGGTGAGCAATAATCCATCACCTTGAAATGGGCCTTGTGAAAGAAAAAGTTCATATTAAGTAACCACTTTTTCTCGTTGAAATCATGTAGGTCTCTATAAATATTTTATATTTTGCATTCTGGAGTCAGGGACCAATTTGGATAGTGATGGATAGTGGAAATGTAAGTAAAAAAGAAGAGAAGTGCTTATTATTATTATTATTATTATTATTATTATTATTATTATTATTATTATTATTATTATTATTATTATTATTATTATTATTATTATTATTATTATTATTATTATTATTATTATTATTATTATTATGCATTGTAAACTTTTGATTGATTAGTGACTCTTTGATTCTGCCCTCAAACCCATACTATGGCAAAATCAAAATCCCTTTATGCATACACAAAAATTTTTTTCTAGGACAGTCCTTTATGCTTTGATTTATCAGCACCTATATACTCACAACACTAAGACTTACTAAATGAGCTGAGTTCAGAGCCGTATCACTATTCCAAGCAATTTATGTGCATCACTCAGTTCTTGAGTTTGGACTGTGCTGGGTGTTACACTGTGTTGAATGCTTTGTGCAGCTCTCTATAGTGATTCGTACCATTTGAACCATCCATTTTATTTTGTGTTTTTTAAAAATGAAAGTTGACACACGAAACCAGACAGGAGGATATATGGTTCATCAGTTTTATATATATATATATATATAAATATATATATATATATATATATATATATATATATATATATAACTTTTAAACCATAGTTTAAAAACCCTACTGCCACCTATCTTATCTATTTTACTGGCATTCATAATTATAACACAGCTGGGCAAAGTCATAGTGCATTTTCCTTAATGCTGCATTCTGATTAGCTGATTGACTGTGCATTATCTAGATGAATAATGCACTCCCAGCAAAGGAGGTTAACTCCATCTCACCTTTAGACTTCACAATTGATATGTATGTGTTGTCAGATGGCTGATGGGTGATTTTTCTGTGTTATAACTATAAGGCTCCTCGATGTCTCAATACAGTCTAGAGCACTTCCACAGCCATTCCCCCTACATCATTCCCTAGTCATAGTCCTGCTTTTCTTTTAATATGTATGGGTGCTGTCTATTGTACTAGTAAAGGGCTCCTCATACAACATTACTGGCATCTATAATACCATACTACCCCTTGCTTCTGAAAAGGCCATTTGACATTCACCAAACACCAGGTGTACAGCCCTCTGGGGTTTGTTACTCAAACCCTGATCATGCACGCAAAATGAATTTAGGAACTCTGTGTGGGCCTTACTTGATGCTCCCAGGTAAACATAATCCTTCACCCTGAGTGCAAAATAAGTTGAGATTACAGATAAGATCAAGAATCGAGTGGGATCATGAATGGGACCAAGAATCTGGGTATTCATGGTCTCATGATCCCTGTAAGATCACCTAAGAGCATCAATCTTGCTCTCATCAGCTGTGTAAGATCACGTAAGAGCACCAATCTTGCTCTCATCAGCCCTCTAAGATCACGTAAGAGCACCAATCTTACTCTCATCAGCCATGTAAGATCACCTAAGAGCACCAATCTTGCTCTCATCAGCCCTCTAAGATCACCTAATACCAATCTTGCTCTCATCAGCCCTGTAGTGTAAGATTAATCTAAGAGCACCAATCTTTCTCTCAGCAGCCCTCTAATATCACCTAAGAGCATCAATCTTGCTCTCGTCAGCCCTGTAAGATCAATCTAAGAGCACCAATCTTGCTCTCATCAGCCCTGTAAGATCACCTGGGTGTAAAACAGATCCCCTAAGATCACAGAACAGATGGTGCAGGTACCTAAATATTGTAGGTACTTCTGAGTAACAGACCCCTGGGGCCTCATCTCATATAAGTATACACTACAACATACATCGTTTTATAGTTTTGTATGGTCCTTTTTCAATACAGCAAGAATATATGATTATCCAATGTCATCTTAGAATCCCTGCCATTTATCTAATATGTAAGTGGGGTTACAACCTCAAAATCTCAATGCATAATACTCTATGCTGACTATATTTTACAGGAAGATCTAGACCCCCTAGTCAATTGGTGTACGTCCCATGGCCTCACTATCAATACCAGGAAACACATGCTGTCTAGTATGGTGGTACCAGGAAGACGCCGGCAGGTGAAGCTAAACAAATGAAGATAAAGGGTCTTCCGCCTGAAACCCAATCAAGCATAAGTATTACGTTTCCCACTTGAAGGCCCAGGCAGCAGAAGTATAAGAATTGTCCAGTCACCAGTGGCATTGCCCTCTGGAAAAGGATCAGGCCAATTGTCCCGCCAGCTCAACAGCAAATTTCAAAAGACTGTTCAAGATCCGCCTCACATTAAAGCAAAGCTTAAACATGTTAAACATAGGGTTGTCTTTTCCTTTAAGATAGTTTGCAAGTAATTGTTTTTATATTTGGCTAGTATATGTGACGAGAATTTCCCTGTATAGATCAATAGAATAACGAGACCACTCATGTATTTCTAGTTATATATAAACTATGCTAATTAGTATTATTGAGAGATGCCCCCAGTACTCCCAGTCAGAGTCGTCTCCCTCTCCTTTGTGAATGAGGCAATTCGCATCTTGCTAAATTGGAGCATGGATTTTTTCATGTCGCTGATTGGAGTGATCACAAATACTGTGCCCTATAATCAGTACCCAAGTCAACTAGTTAATGGATTTTTGTTTGCTCAGGTTTCGGTAAGACAATCATCATGCTCTCTGATGAGTGATTTGAAGAAATGTACTTCAGTTAATGGTGCTCATGAGCAGATACTAATATATTAACATGGATCTGTGAATATATAGCATGCTGATAATAGGGGGTAAGGTTGCACAAAGCTGTAGATCTTGAAAAAGATGGTACTAATATACATTATCTTGGGATAAGAAGGTCCCCCATGACAGGATGTAAAATTTCATGTATTATATTAGATTTTTAGAATTGAACAGTGACCTTTAGGCTACTCTAGATAGACTCATTGGAACTGGAAAGTTCTGTAACTGCTTGGTTTTAATGTAATTTTCCTTTTCATAAAAGATAGATAGGGGCCTATTTCACCCTTAAAGGTATGCTACATGCTGACCCTTCATAAAATGAATAGCCTTAACTTTTAAACTGACCAACAACCAAAGCAGTTTGTGGCTAGGGTAGATTAACCTAAAGATGACCACATACCTAGAGTCAACCACCTGTCAGCTTGCTTTTTTCTCACTTTCACATGTATTGCATTGGTCTTAAACCCTAATATACATTATTGAAATAGAGGTGTTATAGTACCCCATAGTATGATGTCCTGGAATACAGAAATAATTGTCACTGCATGATAATACACTTAAGTTCCCATGTTTGAATGGTTTTCACCATGACCAGCTGGTCATTTCATCAGAATTCTCCAACTTTGGTTCGATAATTTGAAAATGAGAAGTGCTCACATATACAACATTTTGACTCTAGGCATAGATAAATATCTTTGTTAAATGATAGCATAAGGAAAAGTGCAGAAATGTTTAATACTTTCTGTATAGGACTTATTTCCCAGAACATACCAATTACACCTTGAGATGACCACCATTTCACCTTGAGTCAACCACTCCTAATACACCTATTTGTGCATTTAATTGAAAAGAAACCATTGATTACGTAGGATTACATCACAAGATTCATGGCCAGAATAGTTTGGGATAGAAATCTTCACTGGATTATGCTCTGGTGCATACATTTCAATCTTAACTGTAATGCTATGGTTATTACTATGTAGAGGAACTATTTGATACTGAGAGTGTGATGATATAGTTAAGGAATGGATTATTATAGTCCATATTGAAGGTCTATTAAAGTACATTAAAAACAAAGCCACTATAATGCAGGGTTGGAAATACCACTTCTATTTTGATGAGATTTACAATATCCATGGCCATAAAGTTGCCTCCAATTTCCATTCAAATTGAGTCACTATAAACACATACATTTTTTTATGATGCAATAGTTTTAATTATGCCATTTTACTGCATATCTATAGAAGAAACTTATTCTTTTTTTCCAAATGATTTTAATGAACATAGCCTCATTAAAAGAGTAAGTATCAAGTGGTCAGCTCAAGGTGCAAGGTGGTCATCTCAAGGTGAAAATAGACTAACTGAGATGGTCTTAGAAATGATGAAAAACAATAGATAAACATGGATTTGAGAAAGGTAATTGGTCCAAAAGCCCAAAATAATTGTCTTTCACTTAGTACCTTGGGGAACCCCAAGGACCTATTAGACTCAAAGATATTAGCTACTACATTTCCCTTATTGAAAACCTGCACAGGAACGGTCGTCTTTAGGTTAATCTACCCTATAGGCAGGTTGGCAGTGTCAGGTGGCAATGCTTATATACATATATGTTGCATATACAAAGTTCCTCCACCTCAATCTCAATGTTTAGTATGTCATTACAGGGACATAACGGAAATGTATAGTGTAAAGGAATGTGGTTTGCAATTAGTTCAAGGTGTGCCCTTGTTTGGATTGTATTGATATGACCTTTGTGAAGTCAAAGTATGCAGTAGGAAAATTTATTTTTACCTCCTGTGGGGATGTTTATTCCAAAGGCCCTTTAATGATGGGACAACAGGCAATTCGATAATTCACATTTGTCACCATTCATAAGAACAGAGGGATAAATGAGCAGGAGGTACGGTGTAACTTAGGTTGGATGAAATAAAGTCAGAGCAAAGATTAATCATATTCTATTTGAAAAAAATAGTATTGATTAGCAGATGCTGTCCCATTGTTAGGGTAAATGTACCAATGTAAATCCTAATAGTAAATTTACCTAAAATATTCTTACAGATTCAATCATGAGCAGCATTGGTGAGTAGATCACATCCTACCAATCTGCATGGTTGATACAGGTCAATCAGTGTGGTGCACTTATGCAGTGGCTATGAATAAACTAGTAGAACTGCACAGGAGGATATTTCCTGATAATGTTAATCACAATAAATGGGAAATGCCCATCTCATCCTATAATGATAGCATCCTAGTAACAAATAAAAGTGAAGCTTTAAATTGTATATCACCCCAACCACAAGGGAAGGTAAGAGTAATACCAAATTACAAAACTGAAATGGCTCTCATCCCCTATTCTTTACAAAGCAGTTAAACTAAATATTGAAATAACCGGCTATTAGTGTGGGTGCTTCAGCCATTCCTGATGGGAGAGTTAATATGCCGGTACCATCTGTAGGGGCATGAAGCTGTACAAGAGTCACCACTGCATACACCCCCTGGGCATTGGCAAATGGACTTACAGAAATAGGCCACAGGGATGCTTCACATATATTGAGTTTCACTGCTGGACTCACTGTTCCTCAGATGGATTAAGTTGGGCTTGACTAGACTGGTTGTGAAGTTTAGAAAAAACGAGAAAATTGATTTCTAGAATACAAAAACAGAATGAGCATAATAAACATGAAACATATATTTAATATCTTTTTTTTTGTGAAATGAAGTTTTTTTCTAAATGCCACACCATATGTAACAGATGCTACAAATGCAATACAGCTTTCTATTGAGCAACACATGGCACTTCTGTCATATCACAGTGACAATTGGCACTGATTCACAAAGTACAACAAAGTGCAGGGATCTCTGAGGCCTTAATAAGACCTATAAATCACCATTACCCCCTTCAGTAAAGACCATAATAGCCTACTTAAAACATTTAGGGATGCAATGACATTTGAAGTGGCTTTCTGTGTTTACTGCCAGGAGGCAGAGGATTGATGATCTTCTTAGGAATGTCCTTGAACAATACCAAAACTGCTGGTATTCTTTATAAAAGGCACACAGAGAGAACACTGATCGCTTTGACGCATACTGCACAGGTCACAATGTGTCTCCCACATGACATTTATGAAGGCATGTCGAATGAGGTTGACGCTCTCACTTTTGGTTCGTCAATTCCACTTGACATGCGTAATGAAGACATATCACATATTTCTGATCCATTCACCTGAGTGCTTGGTAATACTGTGAGGCAATTATGTAAGGGCCAAGAGCAGTCAATAGCTATGTACCCATGGTTCAATCAAGGCATACCTATAATAGAAGGCAGGGGATATCATAGCCCCACAGGCCTGCAACACTAAGGCAGTTTTTCAAATCTACAGAACTTCTACTTGACTGAGGACCTCTATGCAGCCCATAAGACAAGGGCATGGAGGTGCATGGCGATGTCATCTGTCTCCATGTAATAAAGATACTGAGATTATAGACTGTGGGTTAGCATATAATCTTTTGGTATTTTCACTGACCCACACACAAGGTGTCTAACCTCTCCAGTTGAAGAATTGAGGATTGTGGGTGTCTATTCTGATATTCAATAACAAATGCAAATCTAACAATGAAATAGAATTTACTACCATTCATTGATAGTATTTACAGACCTTAGTGATCTATTCTTCATGAAAACAAAATGACACAGATACATCAAATGTCATAAGTGTTGGTAGTACTTCTTGGTAGTGATTAATCCTGGTACCAAAATGGTTATTTGCCCCATCTAGTGAAATATCCTAGAACAATTATGTATGTCAAACCATCACATGTCAAGTGCCTTCGACATGGCCGTGACCCTAGTCAACTCACAGATGTCAAATCAAGTTGACATGGGTATACATGTCACTTTGTCAGGAAGACTTTTTTCAGTGGCAGTTATAACTGCCTCTTGTGTTACATTATTGATTGAATTTGATTTACAGATGATATTTCTGAAAAGCCCAAATCTTCTATCAATGATATAAACTGGGTTTAGAAATGTTATGTATGTTGTATAGTGGTATTAATGCACAAAAATGTTCCTTCCATCTACCTCATAAATCTTTTCTGCTCTGGTTTGGTTAATACCCAGAGTAATATTTGGGGGGAAAACAAGAATAGTATAGGTTCCCTAGGATATGTTACTCCATAGAGTCCTATAGTGCAAGCCACCCCCCTCTACCCCCCCTTCAAAGTAGGCTACCTTTTGTGTTCAGTACTGAGTCCTATGTAAGATAAGGGGGTTTATGGAGATGTCAGGAATCTTTATCAGAGTGATATCAAATGGAAACAAGGGGCCACCTATACCAAAAACTCCTGCTGAATCCAAAATTTGTGGTATTGATTCTCAAAATTTTGGCCAAAGGTACCTAAAAATGAGGTTTGATGATAAGAATATTTGAAAAATGTACAAAAGTTATATTGAAAATGATTTGAACTTTTTATAGATGCAACATGCTAATCAAAGTCAGTACCTCAATCTACATATCCCAATGTTTGCCTATCCCAACCTGACAAGTACTCTGCCTGCATATGGCTCTGCCTCTCCAACATACTGCCTATCCCTTAGTCTGCCTATCACTCATACTACCTATCCCTTGAAACATCTAGAGTTTAATTAGGTTTTCCCTCAAATGGCTTAAAGGATTAAAGTTTACCCCTCACCTTTGTACCTAATTTTCTCTGTACATTCTTACCATTAGTCTACCTATCCTCAATCTGCCTATCATTCACTTTACCTATCCCTCATGGTGACTATCCCCCAACTCTGCACATCCCTCATATTTGACTGGCACATCTGTGATATTACCTAGCACCAATGTATCTTTTGAATATGCTCACCTTACAAGGTACCCTCTGTGCCTATCTCTTAAACTGTTTATTATCTATCCTCCTTGCTACCCATCCTCTTCAATGCCTATCCCTCAAGCTCACTTTATAGCTTTCCTACCTATCACAGCTTGATCAGCTGGGATAGCATCCAACCTTTATTATGATCTCTTAGTCAACCTATCCCCTGAAGAACAAATCCAACAGCCTACCTCAAGCATACATCTACTGATCACTCATGTTATATATCCTTGAGGTTACCTATCCTTCAGGGTGCCTATCCTTCATGGTATATAGCCTTCAGTCTACCTAACCAGCTATCTATGTATCTCTCACCTTGTATTCTATTCTTTCTACCTTTATAATAGCTCTTATAGTCTATGCCGTGTGAAATATACCTATCGCTCATTGTACCTATCCTCAAGTCTGCATATCACTCATGTTTACCTTACATCCCTCAGCCCATTAAATTATCATGCTTTTCTTAAATGCCTCACCATGGCTATCATTAGACTAGCTAACTTCCTATCCTACATGTCTGTTGTTTATTCCCTCTTCCTATCCTCCATGCTGCATATCATTCATGCTATCCCACTTGACAACAAAACATTTTTAAGGTAATAAACTGAGGGCTCTATACCATGAAGGATAGGTAGCCTGAAGGATAGGTAGCCTGAAGCATGAGTGATAGGAAGATGTATGCTTGAGGTAGAATGTTAAATTTGTTCCTTAGGGGAGAGGTTGACTAAGAGATCAAAATGAAGGTTGGTTGTGAGCTATCCCAGCTGAACATGAGGGATAGGTATTGAAGAGGATGGGTAGCAAGGAGGATAGGTAGCATGTGTAATAAACAGTTTAAGAGATAGGCATAGAGAGTACCTTGTGATGTGAGCATATTCAAAAGGTACATTGGTGCTAGGTAATATCACAGATGTGCCAGTCAAACATGAGGGATGTGAAGAGTTGGGGGATAGTCACCATGAGGGATAGGTAAAGTGAATGATAGGCAGATTGAGGATAGGTAGACTAATGGTAAGAATGTACAGAGAAAATTGGGTACAAAGGTGAGGGGTAAACTTTAATTCTTTAAGCCATTTGAGGGAAAACCTAATTAAACTCTAGATGTTTCAAGGGATAGGTACATGTAGTATGAGTGATAGGTAGACTAAGGGATAGGCAGTATGTTGGAGAGGCAGAGCCATACACAGGTAGAGTACTTGTCAGGTGGAGATAGGCAGACATTGGGATTTGTAGATTGAGGTAATGACTTTGATTAGCGTGTTGCATCTATAAAAATTTCAAATCATTTTCAATATAACTTTTGTACATTTTTAAAATATTCTCATCATCAAACCTCATTTTTAGCAAACCACAGATTCTTTGTATTCCTTTTTTAGAGCATTATCCACATGATATGCATGTAGAATATAAGTAAGTAAGTTTAAAATAAACACACAAAAATGACTGGAACATAGGACTTTGACAATACAGCATGGTTTTCTGAAATCAATGGAGTCAATGCTTATGCAATTTAATTCATACCTGGAAATATCTTGGCGATCAATACGAAGAGACCCCTGCAGATGCAGAGCACATTTGGTTTATTCTGCAATGATATATGAACCACTCTTCTTTAGTCATGATGACTGTGTTTTACATAACTGTACCTTTCCTAGCAACAACCAGTTTCAATGTGTATCAACAACAGTAGCGGATACAGGATTTTGAAAATGAGGGTGCCAACACTTTTAGTATATTTTGGTGGATTTTTGACAAAGATATTGGTTTCCATAGCAACAGATACACTGAAAATAGGGATTTTACATAAATGTGGTTGCCATGGTAACCAAATAGAACATCCACCATTTGACAATGTACATTGAAAATTCTAAAGAAAAATAAAGATAATCTACCGTGTGCCTTTTATTTCATGTAGTAAAATATCATTAAATTTGATGAAATCATCATTTTGCAGCATATGTAAGCTATGTTATCAGCATCATATCTGCCTTATCAGGATAAATATGGACAATCAGGATTCCATTGATTTTCTCCATATGCTTGCCTTGAACACTCACTACTGAGCTTCTAGTAGCAATCTCAATGATGCAAACAGTATTTCAAAGATAATAACAGCCCCTAGAGGCCGCAATTCAGCCTAAACACCTTAGCTGCTTAGTAGAAGAAGACCAATCACACCTGGAGGAGGAAATGCAATGCGTGCAACTACCAGGTATAATACTCGTTATGTATCTGTATCATTTTAACCCGAATAAAAAACTTAACATTTCATACTAAAACAATATGAGATAATACAAAGATTCTTTTAATTTGGCCTGACTGACTGAGGATTATCTCACGAGGCAAGGCAAATTCTCATGAATCTTTGCCTCTTTATGTTTCCTTCAAAGGAGAGACCAAATTGATGAATTGGTCATCAGGCGAGGCTAATATCCTAATGTGCATCGTCGCTTATTAAACTTATTAATTCATCTCAAATAAAAACATTTTCCCATCAACTGTCTGAAATCTCTTATCACCATTGCATTATAAGAATGGCAGGACATTGTGCACAACAATGTCATGACTAATAACAAAGCCCTACAGTACTGCAGTTCTTTGTTAGAGTAGAAATGACAGTTTCTTTTTACCTCTCCCTTGCCATGTCCATATGTAATGAGTATTGTTTAGTTCAATTTGCTGTATCTGGAGGACAACATGGACGAGCTGTGTGTTTTCCACACAAACCTTACAATTCGAAAAACCTGCAAAGCACCAGGGCAATAGTAGTGACAAAGCTATGACTGTCTTATATAATTGGCATGTGTGTAGTCAAGAAGTTGGTTGTCAGAGCTGTCTTAGCGCTGCAAGGATGAGTGACAACCAATGTATCACAGTGCAGAATGTACTAGGGTAACTGGCAGTTACCCCATACAACATGGAGTAACGTATACAAACCGGTGTGTAAACGTTTCCCTCATCCGATGCTGTTAAAACACTATTCCACTTATAATAGTTTTACAGAATCATAGCTAGAGCATGGGTACTTATGGAGAGTAAACCTGGAGTTACTACATTGCTTGGATTACATATAAATCAGAAAAGACTAAAAGTTGGGTACTTGGGTAACTCCTTATGATGTTACACCACTACTTGGTATCGTAAACAAACTGAGTTACCCTAGTACTGGCAAATCTATAACCTCTCTACACTACTGTTCTAAACAAAGACAGCCTTACGTTATAAATTTAGATGATTAGGCATGTTGTACACCACATTACTCAAAAGAGTAGACATTCTGTGTAATCCCCCCTTTTAGATCTCTATACTACATATAGGAGTTGCCATGTTGGATGGGGGAGTTGCCATGTTGGATTGGGTAACTGCCAGTTACCCTAGTACCTTCTGCAAGGTGATGTATGCAGCCGCGGGGAGAGATCTAAGTGAGTGGTCATTTTTCAACAGGGGGGTTGGTGAAATTCCGCGTGTGCGTGGTGAAAATTTTTCTGTCCCCCCCCCCCTCCGAGGGGTCTGAAATTTTTCCATCCCCCTTTTATTCTATAGTCGTGCACATGCTTTCGTCCCCCCCTAAGAGGGGTCTAAAATTTTTTTGTTCCCCCCAACCCACCAACCCCCCCTCTTGTTAAAAAATGACCACTCCCTAACTACGATCTGAGACTGGGCTCACAGCGTCTTTTGAAACTTTCATTATTATCCTTTTCCTCTGCATGTGCCTCCACTACAGGATTTCTATTAAACTTTGCCAAGACCTAGGTTTTATTAATCTTATATTTTCAAACCTCAGTGGTTGCAGAAATCTGACAATGAAATGTCTAAAGTTGATCACTCAACAGTTCAGATATGAGATTTTTGGAAAATAGTGGCCTAGAGAATATCTCATATTATCTCAGTACATGCTATAAATCACTCATAGAGAGTTGGGATGTCAGTTTTTAATCAAATGAAACAAATAAAGCTGTTTGAACTGTTGAAGAAGACATTTATTATGTAAAGCTGGGAGCATGGACTTCATTTTCAATTCATACATAGTTATTATAATGAGAAGCCACACCATCAAAATAAGCATCTATGTATAATGCAATGACCCGTAAGAGCACCAGGGTCTAAGATTAAGCCGCACTCTTCTGTAAGTGCCAGCGGCAAGGTAGTATTCAAATCAGTAAGAGCAGACTCTGAGCACCAGGTCAAAAAAAAAAGAAGAAGATGTGAATGTGTCTTCCACCGAAAACTGATTCCTGCCCGATTTTTGTATAAGTTACGGCCAAGACATTACCTGTCAATCATCCAATTTCAGATGGTACAATGGTACCTAAAAGAACAATTTGATCAGTTTAGGCTGTTAGGTGGAAGACAAGCTGTAGGGTATATTATCAGAAAGATCTATTTGATTTATATAGATGTGTATCCATCAGGAGGGGATTTTCTGTTTAAAAAAAAATCTCCTGTGTATTGATATTAGAATGTTATTATTGTGACGGATTTTAATCTTGGATAATCCTGAATTCAGAATTGTGAACAAAATCGTTTTTTTTTATTGTCTATTGTCACAGGCGCACGTGGACAATATCTAAGTTCCTAGCATTGCTGATTAATCCGAAGCTGTATATGACTTATGGTTCAAGGGGTTCACATCCTAGACAGATGATTCTGTTCTGAGGTTAACAGTCCGCCAGATTTTTATTCGCAGCACTTAAACAGGTGTTACCTTGTAGACACAAAACGTTGAATCAATGTTGACAGCTAGTTGATTTATGTTGGCAATGTTGATCAACCTGTTGTCAATAATGATTAAATGCTGCTATTTACATAAGAACTATCAATATTGGGAAAAAATCATATAAGCAATGAATCAACATGTATATTTTCTTTTGAATTAGCATTAATGTGTACATCTTGAATCATTGCTGATCTTTTCATGTAGTTTAAACTTACAAATCCAACCGGATTTATAACATGTTGATGGCCAAACCTCATATTACAATTACATCTATCAACATCGACTCAACTCAAGTGTGCCCACTTGGAATTAACATCTTAATTTAACATGATGTAGGGGTATGGTATTTACACTCTTACGTTCATGTACCCGTGGGACTCAGACCTAGGTCTTCGGGTGTAGTGGGGGAATCCGGATGGCAGGTGGCAGCACCTGCCTCTGGGTTCGTATCCATTGCACCAGGGGGCCTACCACTCGTCCGCCACACATCACGTGGCCGGTCTGAGTTCCGCGGGCTTTTCCCCTATATAAGGCTGGTTCTACCCCCATGTTCTCCAGTAGTGGTTTTGCCCACTGCTCAACCAGGTCGTTACCCGAAAGGGTAACCGAATGCCCTAGTAGCATGTAGTCCTCTGAGGCTGTGATCGTATGTAACGTAAGCTAAGAAATAAAAGCTCGGTTGCCTACCCGGAAACTTTTTCTCTCTTCGTTATGATTACTTAATCTAACTTAATTAGACGAACCACTACAATGAGAAGAAACGTAATACTTTTAGTGGGCTTTCCGAATTAACACACTGTCAGACACACATAATATCTCATTGCACCTCTTTACAGTTACACATCATTATGTGTTTTGTCTAACATGTTTTCATGAACTCTAAGGCTGAGACAACAAAACCAAGTCCCTTCCTTCTCTTTGTCTCCTCCACAATTTTACTTTTCCTGAGGCATCATAAGTCGTTTCATACTGTGCAGATGTCACATAGCCTTCATCATAATCAAGTGCAGCAAGTAGATTTGGATCAAAATCATCAGGTTTAGTTTGAATGAGGGATGCATCATTTGGGATTTGCTCCAATGCTGTAAGTGTATGAGTGGCATCAACTACAGCAAAGTCATAGCGCAGTGCTAAAGCAATCAGGTAATTGTCATATACTGAGTTACCAATGACAAGGTCTGGGATATGCTGCCATGGAAATAGGTGATGTGCCAACACAAAGTTCTCATCAATATCGGATTGGGAGACTGAGTCTGTTGCACTGATGACTCTCTCCACCATGGATGGCTCATATATCTTCTGACCAGCTAACATACTATACTGGTACTTGGCTCCAACAAGCAAAGCACTCTCTAGATCATCACCAAGGGCCTCCACTATTTCCTGAACAGTGGGAACAAGCCCCGTACCAAATAGCAAATCACCTTTTACATATGCATAAAACATACTCCTTGGGTAAAGGTGCTGAACTTGTAGGAACATCTTCTTGAGAGGCAAAGAGGCCCCAGTTTGTGGAATAGTTGGTAACACTGTCCAGTTCAGCTGTGTTGCCATAGTTTCTATGACTGTAGTCCTATCATCAGAAAATAGTACAGTTGAGACATTGGGATGGTACCCAGCCCAGTTCTGTAGTATATTTATGTGGAATGTGCTGTCTGCATGATGTGTTGTGAAAATGGTAAATAATGTCAATAAACTGTGTTCAAGGCAATTATTTCCATGTTCATCTTCGATGACATCCTCGATTATTCTCTGTCCTCTATCCTCTTTTATATCTCTCCTCATTGCAGAATAAACCAATTGCTCTTGAGACTCATTTCGGATGTTTGATGTGACTGAGGTTTGAAAAGACTTGATAGGGGTACTAAACACACTCTCCTTGTATTTTGTTATATTTGTCATTACAGAGGGTGTTTGTGCAGGTGGCTTGGGCAAAGTAATGAGCTTAGTTGGTCCCTGAATATTTGGCTTTTTACATAGCTCAATATGTCCACTTTTATTATAATGTGTAACAAACTGGCTACGGCTAGTCAGCCTGTTACTATGATATAAGCTACCCATGTTTTTGATATTTTGTTGAAGGTCTGTGTATTTGTGACCATTATTTCTGCTACTATATCCTGCTTGGTGCAGTGCTATTAGGGTCTGGGTGGCATCTATGACAGCGAACCCATGGTTCTGGGCTGTAGTTAAGAGGTAAGTATCAAGCTGCTGTCTGCCAATGATTTCAGGAACTATCTCCCAGGGGAATTTGTTATGTATCAAAATGAAATAATCCTCAGCAACTGGGAGGAACGGCTTCCCTTCTGCGTTTGCAATTTTACGCACTTCTTCCAGCGTAGTTATCCGTCTACCCCTAATATTGAAGCTAGTGCTCTGTCCAGCAATGAGGGTTTGTTCCATCCGCTTAAAGAAACCGGAAACTGCTTCTACTGTCTGGAGTAAACCTCTATCAAAGAGGATTTCTCCATTTGCATAACCATAAAAGACACTGTTGGGTATGTACCTTTGGCATCTAAGAAACATTTCCTTCAGTAATGAGGTACTGTGGTGTTTTCCTGACAGCCTGGGTAAAATAGTCCAGTTTCGACTATGTGCAAACTCTAACAAACTCTCATCTGTGCTATCATCAAACAAAACCACGTGTACTTTGGGCTGGAACAGAGCCCAGTTCTGAATTACATTCCATTGCATCCTCCACTTGTTCTTTGTATTCTTAAAGCTGGTGAAAAGTGTAAGTAGAGGCTGATAATTTGGGTCTGAACAATTTCCATGCTCGTGGTATTGCCAGGGATCTGTCTCTGTTGTGGAGTGTAACAGAGGAGTTACTTCTACGAGTTCTAGGGCCATGCTACCATTGGTAAAAGTGTACACAGAAAATGTGACTCCACAGACAAGGAGACATAGAGAGAAGAATGGCATGATATCAACACCAAACATCCTTACTGAGATGGGTAGTGGTCCTTGTACTGACACAGAGGTTAGCTGACACGTATTTTGAGAACGTCTGCTCATAGTTTGACGCCTCCAACCACTTATAAACGCAATCTCCTACCTCACATGTGAATGTCAATTCACCGACGTACTTGATTAGTAGATATTTATTCTTTTCTCACCTAATATTATTTGTTAATGTGATGTTGCAGAAGCAAGAATAGGTTTATTTAAAAAGGTCTTGATTCATGAGGTTTATGTTTTTTTGCTCGTGTTCCCCATTACGATGTAAATATCCCAAATCCATTTGGGGAATTCTTTGTATGGGGGTGTAATGGCTCCTTTCACATAAGCCTATGCTTGTGATCTGAAAAGATAGAAGAGAAAATAATCAGACACAATCTTTACACATCCCCTAGCCATTGTTAAATGATCAGTACTGCTGATAAAGTCTGTTTAAGTAACACGGTAATTTTCAGATAAAAGCTCTGCCTGAGAGGGCTCAGACTAGATTGTTTTGGACAGGGTTAGTAAGTAGCTTGATTCTCTCCTCTATCTATACTAGATGAGAAGATTCCTTGCTCTATATGGCTGGTTGAGGCTTGCTGTACACAATGTATACAGCTTCATTAAGACCGGGGAACACGAGTTATAGTAAGGTAGTTTATAATGAACAAGGTTGAAGTAAGCCAGGGTCATACTTCAACAAAGAGTGCCAAAAGGGCTTTAGGCAGGAGAAAAAGGAGCACCTGTCTTAGCTTGATGTCACTGACACCTAAGTTGCTGAAAGGCACATCTTCCCCAAGCAAAACATTCCTCCATACACTGTAAAAAGAACATGTTCTCGAAACAACAGGGCATTCCTAATTCCAACGTTTCCAGAGATCCGTCTTTACTTTCACAGAGATTCCTTGTATGTTTGTGTACCACCGTTCTGCCAACGAGGTCTTCTTGTAAAAGCTACATTGATTCAGTGCTTTTCAATTGCGGTGGGCCACTGTTCAGTTTTACGAGGATCCCTGGTAGATGCAATAGTTATTTTTTATGGTGTACACTTCCTATCACAGGGTCGAGGCATTTCTTTTTAATGATTTGATGTACTTATCAGTATATGGATCAACAAGGTAAAAGGTGCTGATTAATCAGAAGCTGTATATGACTTATGGTTCAAGGGGTTCACATCCTAGACAGGTGATTCTGTTCTGAGGTTAACAGTCTGCCGGATTTTTATTCACCCAAGCACTTAAACAGGTGTTACCTAGTAGGCACAAAACGTTGAATCAATGTTGACAGCTAGTTGATTTATGTTGGCAATGTTGATCAATCTGTTGTCAATAATGATTAAATGCTGCTATTTACATAAGAACTATCAATATTGGGGAAAAAATCATATAAGCAATGAATCAACATGTATATTTTCTTTTGAATTAGCATTAATGTGTACATCTTGAATCATTGCTGATCTTTTCATGTAGTTTAAACTTACAAATCCAACCAAATTTATAATGTTTTGATGGCCAAACCTCATATTACAATTACATCTTTTCCTGAGGCATCATAAGTCGTTTCATACTGTGCAGATGTCACATAGCCTTCATCATAATCAAGTGCAGCAAGTAGATTTGGATCAAAATCATCAGGTTTAGTTCGAATGAGGGATGCATCCTTTGGGATTTGCTCCAATGCTGTAAGTGTATGAGTGGCATCAACTATAGCAAAGTCATAGCGCAGTGCTAAGGCAATCAGGTAATTGTCATATACTGAGTTACCAATGACAAGGTCGCGGGTGTACCTTTTACTGTGTTGATCCACATATTCTACTTCCTCTTATTTGATATTCGGGATGCTAAAGTTCTCTCATTTCCTTTCTTTGAGAGGCCAAATTACACACCAAATAACAATAAAGACATCCAACCATCAAACCTTCTCGTCTCCCACTTGAGTCTTTGTTGGCCAAAACTAGCATAGCATGATCTTTTTAGACTCTTACACTGAAACACATCAGACCTATAGCGCCCCATAAGGGCATAACATCAAACATAGAACATTATGGAGCACTGCATAATAATTCCTACCATTTTGCCACACGCTACATAGATAAAAAGAAAGGTCTCATCGTAAAATGGCTCACATTAATGCACTAAGCACCTAGTTGCTCACAGTTGTCTCTTTTTCCATATTACACACTGATTAATGATCCACTCCCTTACCAAAGTAACAGTCATGATTCCCGTAAATGTTCTCTGCCTGTCTGGGGCGTGTCTCGTGCTGACTTATGGAGGTCCGTAAGGAAGTTCCATAAACCGTAAGAGTTCTCCATAAGTGATTTTCTCTTCATTTAAGCCAGATAGAACACTATAAAATCACTGGAAATGGCATGGAAAGGTTTGAACAAGAATTTCTAGAATTTATGACATGGTTTTCAGCATTATAATTCTTGATTTTCTCAAGTTATTTGAAAAGTCTATAACCTTCCTTGGGCAGGCCGTAACTTGGCCATAAGACCTCCATAAGTCACCTCCACAGCCGAGAAACGCGCTGGCACCCCTCGAAACAAGACACGGGAAAATCCCGTGAACGACTGGTGAATCTGTGAGCATATATTCTCGGGAAGATCCTGGGAATAGTACCTACAATCCCGTGAATTACCCTGATATTCCCCAGTTTTTAACAGGGCCCTCTAGTGAGATTTATACACATAAGTCTGATTCTTCAGCATAAAGTGAAGATGCCAGAGTCCACCAGGGGCCTCTGTGTGAGCATGGAATCCTGGTTTGGTCCAAAGAACAGAGAGAGGGAGTGAGATGGAAAGAAATGAGAGGGCAAGAGAGGCACAGAGATAGCAAGAGAGATAGATATAAAGAGAGAAAGAGAGAGAGAGAGAGAGAGAGAGAGAGAGGGAGAGGGAAAGGAGAGAGAGAGAGAAAGGGAGAGGGAAATGGGAGAAAGAGAGGAAGGTAATAGAGGGAGGGAAGAGAGAGAAAGAGAGCAAAATAGAAAGAGAGCGAGGCAGAAAAAAAGAGGGAGAGCCTTGCCCCCCAATAAAAAAGGAAAATTGATTGACTTAAGCTACTGACAAAATTGATACATAAAGTTGATTGAATCATAATATTATGTGTCCCATTCTAATATGTGTGTGGTGCACATATGCATGAGCACTGACACATTCATCTGTGAAGATGTGTAATGTAGTTCTCACCATGAATATGACCTCAGTTGTCGAAATGGCGTTAAACATTTATTACTCACTCACTCTCCCGTCTAATAATTATGATTGATATCTCACTAAATGTGCATATTGATATCTCACTAAATGTGCATGTTTGCTAGACATGTCTTGAACAGAGTTAAACCCTTTAAGGGCTAACCCTAATGCATTAATGCATTTTGGTTGTCATGATGCATTAATGCAGGCAGGGCTTCATTCAAGCATCATGCTTATGCTTTGGGAAGATCAGCATGATGCCCCAATAAAGTGCTGGCAAGCAGACTCCCCAAGTCTTCATCAGTAAAACATGCCAGCCAATGGGCACGTTACACTACTGCATCAGCAGACCTGAAAGAGTTAGGTAGCATTTAGAGGCCTGGCAAATAGGCACTCAATGATTATAGGGCATGCTAAGTTGTTTACGGGCACTAAGTAAAGAGTCAGCTAAATTTAGACTGTCAAGGTTGTAGGGTGCAGGCAAACCACCTGTGGTACACACTTACAGAACAGGTCATTTTAGTCAGATGGGGAGGGGAATTTCTGGGGCATAAATGGGTGAATGTAAAAGCATCATTTAACACTGTCTGTGCTGTCTACTTAACCGTGTAAAAGCACCCAAAATCTCACTGTGCCTTATTCACTGTACTAAATAAATACTCAGACATTTAGTTTGGTCTTTACCCCTGGTCCATATCCAAGACAGGTACTTATGAAATTTTAGTGCTGAAGAGTTATTTTAACACCTCCCCACCCCCACTAACCACTGGTACTTATATGAGACCAGCAATCATTGCTGAGTGTCAAGAATTAATCTTCTCAAAAATGAGCATCAAGATACTCACATGGAAAACTTTTCTGACTCTCTTTTGTGTCAAATTTTTGGGGAAAATATTTGGGGAACTCTCAAATTTACACCAGACTTCCTTCATATGGGATGCATGCCATAGTTCCATCCATTAAAAATACACTGTAACAGGTTTATGCCTAGGTCCATCACACCTCATGTATAGACTCACTATGAACTATGTGATATTTAATGGACTATTAACACATAAATACCATGTTATGACATGTGTCCGTCGAGAACATATTTGAGTATGATTTGAAAAATGAATGTGACATATCAGATGGAAATAGAACCACCCCTGTGCCCCCTCACCCCCTGCTGATACCTACTGAGCACTCCCAAACACCAACAGGACCAACCAGTTTGGACTACACTGCCCCACCTCAGCTGTCATTTCCACCTGGCTCACCTACACACAAGACCTGTCTCCAAAAACTGAGGGTAACAGTGGGTAAGCATAAATTTGCCATTTTTCACCATTTTCTATTCATTATGACATGCAAAGGACACCATTTTCTTGCTGCTCTATTCATAAGGGCACTTACAATCCTAAATAGGAAATGGCACTAGTATCTCAATATTACCAATGGCATTGTACCTTGTTGTGTGCAATATTCATGAATGCTAATTCAAGCACTTTACAAGCATTTGCAATGATCCATAAAAGAAATCCTAAGTACTTGACTGGATATTTATTTGCAATAATATGTGATATTGTACATCTGAAGGCATGATTGCAAACCCATACATGTACTTGTGTGGCCACTGGCTGTGTTCAGAAATAGCCCTCCTTATTGCAGCTGCATACTACTACTATACAACTAAGTGTGAGAGGCAGTCAGACCCTTTCCCAATCCAGGTCATAGTGGGCCCACCTTGTGTACTGATTACCTTACCTCTTATACAGTGTACCCATTCCCAGCCAGCCTAATTTGGGTAACTCACACAAGCACCTAGCAGAAGGTGACTTTACTTGTATGCAGGGTTGTTGTAGATTGCAACACTCATGGTCAGATTCCCCTTTTGTCCCAGTATATTTACATGTCTGTATATGTGTCCACACTCACATCCATCTATGTACATACATTCCCTTTTATCCACATACACTCACATGCCTCATGTCCACATGCACCCCCTCACACATCCACATCCTCTCTATGTCCACATCCCCTCTAAGTGCACACATACCTCCCTCTATCAGGCTTCCCTAGCCCACTTAAAGGGTCTATTTCTCCTCTTTCCTATCCCCTTGGGATGTGTGTGGTTGATTGATTGATTGATTGATTTGTGTTTTACAGCACTTTAGCGGCACTAAGTGGCTATCCCATGCTTCACAGGTTGATAATTTAAGAGAGGAATGTGTCAGTGCCCGCGCATATGTGCACCACACACATCCTGAGGGGATAGGAAAGAGGAGATATAGACCCTTTTAAGTGGGCTAGGGAAGCCCGGGGATGTGTGTGGTGCACATATGTGCGGGCACTGACACATTCCCCTGTGAAATTGTGTAATGTAGTTCTCGCCATGAATATGACCTTAGCTGTCGAAATGGCGTTAAACATCTATTACTCACTCACTCACCTCCCTCTATATACACACCCACCTCCCTCTGTGTCCACACCCACCTGTAACTGCGGTTCCACACCTATCCGCTACTGGCACTGGATCCCATACCAAGTAGCTGCTGGTTCCCACACCCAGCACTTGGTGGTTCCCATGCACATTAGTTGCTGTTTCCTGTACCCAGTACAATGCTGGTTCCCACATCCAGTAGCTGCTGGTTCCCATATAAAATGATTCCTAACCCAAGTAGCTGCTGGATCCCACACCCTTGCTGGTTCTTGCACCCAGTACCTGCTGGCTTCCACATAGAGTAGCTGGTAGTGGTTCCCACATCCATTAGGTGCTGGTTCCTGCACCCACTTCCTGCTGGTTCCCAAATAGTGCCTGCTGGTTCCTA
The DNA here is from genome assembly GCA_949317995.1 of Acholoe squamosa. Classification (NCBI taxonomy): domain Eukaryota; kingdom Metazoa; phylum Annelida; class Polychaeta; order Phyllodocida; family Polynoidae; genus Acholoe; species Acholoe squamosa. Next base: position 44,360,135 of record OX439041.1, read on the forward strand.
CATCAGGTAATTGCGAGTTCTTAAAAGACTAGCTGTCAAAATAAGTCAATTGGGTCAGGATAGGTCAAATTAGGTCAAATATGTTGAAAATAGGTCATATTGGTCAAAAGTATGTCTATTCGGGTAGCATAGGTCAAATTATGTCAAATTTGGTGAAAATAGGCCAAATTGGTCAAAAGCAGGTCAATTAGGGTAGGATAGGACAAATTAGAGTAAATATGGTGAAAATAGGTCAAATTGGTCAAAAGTAGGTCAATAAGGTCAGGATAGGTGAAATTAAGTCAAATAAGGTGAAATTAGGTCTAATCGATAAAAAGTAGGTCGATAAGGGTAGGATAGGTCAAATTAGGTCAAATATGCTGGAAAAATATGTCAAATTGGTAAAAAACAGGTAAAATAGGGTAGGATAGGACAAATTAAAGTAAATATGGTCAAATTGGTCAAAAGTAGATAAATAATGTCAGGATAGTTGAAATTAAGTCAAATAGGGTGAAATTGGGTCTAATTGATAAAAAGTAGGTCAATAAGGGTAGGATAGGTCAAATATGCTAAAAAATATGTCAAATTGGTGAAAAGCAGGTCAAATAGGGTAGGATAGGACAAATTAGAGTAAATATGGTGAAATTAGGTCAAATTGGTCAAAAAAAGATAAATAATGTCAGCATAGTTCAAATTAAGTCAAATAGGGTGAAAATAGGTCTAATTGGTAAAAAGTAGGTCAATAAGGGTACGATAGGTCAAATTAGGTCAAATATGGTGAAAACTAGTCAAATTGGCCATAAATAGGTTGATAAGGTCAAAGTAAATCAAATTAGGTCAAACATGGTGAAAATAGGTCGAATTGCTCAAAAGTAGGTCAATTAGGTCAGGATGGGTCACTTAAGGTGATATATAGTGAAAACAGGTCATATTGATCAAAAGTAGGTCAATTAGGTCCAATAAGGTCAGGATAGATCAAATATGGTTGAAATAGATCAAATTGGTCAAAAGTAGGTCAACTTTGTCAAAATGTAGGGTATGATAGGTGAAGTAAGGTCAAATATGCTGGAAATAGGTAAAAGTAGGTCATTTAGGTCAAATTATGTCAAAATTTGTCAAAATAAGGTCGACTATGACTATTTTTGACCAATCTGACCTACTTTGACTATATTTGACCTAATATGACCCATTCTAACCTACTTTGATCTAATCATGCTACTTTTGACTGATTTGACCTATTTTAAGATATTTGACCTAATTTAAACTATCCTTACCTAATTGACCTTCTTTTGAACAATTTTCCTATTTTCACCATTATTTGACCTAATTTGACCTATCTTAGCCTGATTTGACCTACTGACCTACCTTTGACCAATTTGACCTACTTTTACCATATTTGACCTGATTTAACCTCCTTGACACACCTTTAACCAAATTGACTTATTTTGGCCATATTTGACCTACCTTAGCCTACTTTGACCAACTGGACCTAATTTTGACCAATGTGATCTATTCTTACCACCATTGACCTAATTTGATAGAATTTGACCTGATTGACCCATTTTCAACCAATTTGACATAATTTATCCTAGTCTGACCTAATTTCATTCAATTTTACCTACTTGGAACCAATTTGACCTATTTTGACAATTTTTAACTATGTTGACTGCTTATGACCTTGTTTCACGCAACTTTCCCAATTTGCCCATTTTTGACTTATATGACCTTTTTCATCCAGAATTTATCCAGATCACTCTTTTGCTACTAGGTATGGGAACCGGTAGCTACTCTATATCGGAACCAGCAGCTACTGGATATGGGAACAAGTAGCTACTGTATGGGAACCAACAGCTACTGTTTTCAGAACTAGCAGCTACCTGATGTGGGAACCAGCAGGCACTCTATTTGGGAACCTGCAGGTAGTGAGTGCAGGAAACAGCACCTAATGGATGTGGGAACCACTACCAGTTACTCTATGTGAAAGCCAGCAGGTATTGGGTACAAGAACCAGCAAGGGTGTGGGATCCAGCAACTACTTGGGTTAGGAACCAGTTTATATGGGAACCAGCAGCTACCTGATGTGGGAAGCAGTAGCTACTGTATGTGGGAACCAGCATGTACTGGGTACAGGAAACAGCAACTAATGTGTATGGGACTACCAAGTGCTGGGTGTGGGAACCAGCAGCTACTTGGTATGGGATCCAGTATCAGTAGCTGATTGGTGTGGAAACACCAGTTACAGTGGGTGGGAACCACCAGTTATATGAGGTGCTGGAACCAGCAGCTACTTGGTATGGAACCATCAGTTATTGTGTGAGGGAACCAAAAGCTACCCATTAGTTGCTGGTATAGACATATAGAAAGACATAGAGTGTACCATGCAAAGCCAAAAGATACCTGTTACAAGTGGGTTTGCATTCATGAGTTGACACCTTGACAGCTTGACAGCAATGAAATGAAATTGACTTTGAACATTGATTTTGCTTTTGGACTTTAACTTTTTTTGTGAAAGTCAACTCTTTGCTTCAACTTCAATTTGACCTTTGTGGGCCACTGTACCCACCTCCTTCTGTGTCCACACCCACCTCCCTCTATGTCCACACCAATTTTCCTCTGTGTCTACACCCACCTCCCTCTGTATCCACACCCATCTCCCTCTGTGTCCACACCTGCCCTCCCTCTATCTTCCTACCCATCCCCACTATGTCCACACCCAAAGCTCTCTGTGTCCACACCCACCTCCCTCTGTGTCCACTCTCCTGTCCCTCTATGTTCACACCCACCTCCCTCTATGTTCACACCCACCTCCCTCTATGTCCACACCCACCTCCTTCTATGTCCACACCCACTTACCTCTTTGTCCACACCCACTTACCTTTTTGTCCACACCCACTCACCTCTATGTCCACACCCACCTCCCTCCATTTCCACACCCACCTCCCTCTGTGTCCACACCACCCCCTCTGTGTCCACACCACCTCCATCTGTGTCCACTCTCACCTCCCTCTATGCCCGAACTCACATCCCTCTGTGTTCACACATCCCTTTGTGTCCACTCTCATCTCCCTCTATGTCCACATCCATTTCCCTTTCTATCCACACCCACTGCCCTCTTTGTCCACTCTCCCCTCCCTCTATATCCACATCCAATTCCCTCTATGTCAAAACCCACCTCACGCTTTGTTCACATCCGCCTCCCTCTATGTCCACACTCCCTTTGTGTCCACTCTCATCTCCCTCTATGTTCACATACACCTCCCTCTCTGTCCACACCCACTGCCCTCTTTTTCCACTCTCCCCTCCCTCTATTCCCACATCCATTTCCCTCTGTGTCCACACCCACCTCCCTCTATGTCCACACCCACTTACCTCTTTGTCCACACCCACTTACCTTTTAGTCCACACCCACTCACCTCTATGTCCACACCCACCTCCCTCCATTTCCACACCCACCTCCCTCTGTGTCCACACCACCTCCCTCTGTGTCCACACCACCTCACTCTTTCTCCACTCTCACCTCCCTCTATGCCCAACCTCACATCCCTCTGTGTTCACACTCACATCCCTTTGTGTCCACTCTCATCTCCCTCTATGTCTACATCCATTTGCCTCTTTGTCCACACCCACCTCCCTCTGTGTCCACATCCACCTTCCTCTATGTCAGCACCCACCTCACTCTGTGTTCACACCCACCTCCCCTATGTCCACGGCCACCTCCCTCATTATCCACACCCACCTCCCTCTATGTCAACACTCAATTCCCTCTTTGTTCACACCCACCTCCCTCTGTGTTTACACCCACCTCCCTCTGGGTCCACACCCACCTCCCTCTATGTCCACACCCGCCCTCCCTTTGGGTCTACCCAAATCCCTCTATGTCCACATCCAAATCCCTCTCTATCCACACCCACCTCCCTCAGTGTCCACACCCACCTCCCCCTGTGTCCACTCTCACCTCCCTCTATGTCCACACCCAGCTCCCTCTATGTCCACACCTACCTCCTTCTGTTTGGTTTGGCATAACCTAGTGAGTAATGGATATACCATTTGTCTTTATAGGTGCATGAAGTTGGACCAATGAAGACCTGGAGGCAACATCCTACTAAGTGGTTCAAGAGGACAACACGTTCTACTCCATATGATTTTTTCAAAATTTTCAAAGGTTCTCTAAAATTGTTATTTGACATGTATGCACATATTTGCCAATGATTTTTTTCTGATATCCCAAGCAGGAAATGAACATTTCTAACACCCACCAGTGAAAACCCAGCAAAGAATAATTACTTTTCAGTGACCATGATCACTGAATGGTTGATAGTATGGAGAAACAATGAATTTCTACAACATGCTTGGCAAAGTCCTAGATTTTTTTTTGGTTTTTGTGGCCCATAGCCTTTAACCATTACAGCTATGTAATAATGCTATCCGTAGTATCAAGCACATCTAACAAGCTGTGAACAGGTCAGCTTGACTCGTACACCTGGCCTCCAGAACTGGTCATGTGACCATAGCACTGAGACACACACAGAGGACCTGCCCTCCCCCCACTTGGCCCTTCATAGGATGTGTTACAGTTACTGATTGTTAATATTTATGGGTCTTTTTAGGCAAACAAACCAATGCATTAAGTTGACCTTTGGGTAAGATGACTAGGATGCACTTACCTGAAAACTATACACACATTGCAATTAGATCTTAATCTCTTGTTGTACATGATAAATCATGTAATTTACATACCAATCATAGGAGCATTCCATATAGTCATCTAACAATATCCTATCTAATATATTCTAATATATTGAGGAGCTTCTACTCATGGTGTAGTCACCTAACCATGTGTTGCCAATGTCTGCCTGCAGCTAACCACCCTGTGACATCACAGAGGCCTAACTGTAACACACCCTAATGGTCACGACTTTGACAGCTCTCATACCCCCTCCTCCACAGTAGGGCCGCACACACCTCTTAACCCTTCAAGGGCCTCTAATGCATTAATGCATCATGTCCATTGGACATCATGATGCACCAATGTATGAAGTGCATATTAGGAGTACAAAGTGACATGGCATTGGTTAATTGGAGTCTTAGAATGGAAAACAAGCAAGTCATTCCCATATTAGGAGCCCAGTCACATAGTATTGTTATATTTGGAGCAGTTACTGCTACAAATACACATGTTGCAGACTGGTAATACCTACACAGCCGTTGTTCTGTTTACTGGTGTCTATTTTTACACATCCCAGGTTACTTCAGGTACATACAGAGTGATTGGTGGTTTTGGGTTTTAGGTATTTAACACAAAGCGATCCTGGATAGTCATTGGTAGGTGTCACACACTGCTATTTTACAGGCTGGGTTTATATGTATACATGTTTATTTTAGTAATTGTTAATGTGGGTTAGAGTTTTAGCACAAGGTGATCCTGGACAGTCAGCAGTACCGGGGTAGGCATCGCACACTGCTATGTACAGGCTGGTTCTATATTTTAGTGGTTGGTAAGGTGGGATTAGAGTCTGCATGCTCTCCAACACTTAATTGGAGCATTATGCCGACCCTTTTGCAGTGTGTGTATCAACTCATATGGTCGTCATGATGCATGAATGTAGCATCATGATGACCGATGGGCATGATGCATTAATGCATTAGTGGTCCTTCAAGGGATGTAATGGTTGGTGAGTTGGGATGTAGTGGTTCAGGTTGGTGAGTTGATGCATTTGATGCATGGCCATCAAAATTTATATGATGCCAAACTATAGTCCATCCCTGATTACTTGTCACTTGTACATATAATAACTGCAACCTATAGTCCATACTTAACACATGTAAACAGATTCATTTCCCTTGGACTATGGGCAGAAGGAGGGGTCAGCTAGTGCTGGAGGAATGGATAGGCTTGTAGCTTACTGCCGGTGGGGCACCCATTCATATTTTTGAGATACAGAACCTTTAATATTATATAGGATTATGCAGTAATTTGTCACATTATTCCCCATATTCATATCCAAAAGTTGACAGATTTTTTCATAACTTCCTGAGCACTTAGATTATAAACATATCTTTGTAATGAATGAAGTATCAACATATAGTCCAAGTGGTAACACATTTGACTCTATATCAAGAGATCTTGGGTTCTATTTTATGCCAGGGAATGTAAGAACATCTGTGAGCCAGCAAGCAGAAATGAGGGTTCCTGCAGGATTTAGTACCTGTTTTAGCCACCAGGGGGCACTACTATGGGCTAGAATAGGAAAAATATGCCTAAAACTGCTATAGGCTACTTTTTTATGGACAATCCAATGATTTTTTTTATAAAACATTCTATTTTTGGGGGAAAGGGTCCATATTTGGCATTAAAAAGAATGTTTTTGGGCCAAAATAGGCATTTTTGTTGATTTCTGTTGCCATGGAAACATTATTTTCATTCTAAATAAGAAAATCGATAATCCCATTTGAAGGAACATTTCATAAGGTCCACTATGGTGTAGACAGAATGAAAATACCATTTCTACATCGAAAGTTATGGGCAAAAGAATGAAAATTTATGCTTATTTAGCTAATTAGCATAACTTATGCTAATTACAGATGTATCTCATGACCAATGGGACTTATGGCTTATTGACATTCACAAAATGGTCATACATACCCATATTTAGCAAGCCATTCCTCCAAAATCTTCTCATGCAATATATCACTGTAAAGCTAGTGATCTGAATTTTAAAGTTGACTTCTAGCATGGAGCACCCTTTCTCCTTGCCTCTACACATCTATACAAATATTTTCGGAACATTTCGATTTTCTTTTTTTTAATTTGGCTACCATAAAACGTTTTTTAATGTTTGTCAACATTTTTTCATCATCCAATTGATGTTTCTGGGACAAACCCCCTCTCTATCAAACGGTTTTTACTAACCCTGTTATTAAGCTATACTATCATAGAATGTGTTTGTCTGAAATATAGACAGATTGCAACCCCTCTTTTCCCTCGCCTGCAAAACTTGAAATATGCAGATACAACCTTGTTGCACTGAGGCAACGACATATGGATGAAAATCAATATGAAAAGCAAATGCTGTCATTCACTGTTAGTATCAATGACACACAAAAACAATCTATTATCCAATAATTTGTAATACACTAATGAGGTTTATTATATAGAAGTCATTCTACCCAATTTACAAATTGATATTCATGTAGTAGATTAATTTGTTATCATTCCATAATAAAACTGATTTAAACTAAAACTTTCCCAAAAATATTATTTAGATGACTTGTTTTAAGATAAGTGGAATTTTTATCAGTGGTCTCATGCATTGGTCATTTGAATTTGTGTAGAAAAGTAATTTTTGTTTAATTTAAATTTATTTTGAATACTTTGCAAATTTTGAGGGGCCCAGATAAACTTCCTTTATAATTGAGGCTGGTGCCCCTTTTCCTATGCCCCTGATTCATGTTCCACTTGAAATAACTACTACCCACACATTCACTTTAACTCACGGGCATGTAATTTTGTTTTCTTTATGCAGGTAGTCAATTGCAACATAGGAGCTTGATGAAATCTGCTAGATAGCACATATTAAGAGAGGTACTCCAGAGAAGAGGGCTGGCTGAAAAACAGCACAGTGGTGCCACCCATATGATATTTTTATTGCTGTCATAGATTTTCTGTCAGAAATAAGATACATTAAGTATGGCTATTTAGGGAAACCAAACTTTGAGAGGCTTGCATTGTTGATTCCTGGATTCATTATGCCTTTTTTGGTAGATTTGAATAAAAAGATTCAGACATGCAGTCTTGAATTCTAAACAAAAGAAAATGTAGTTACAATGCCCTGTCTATAAGGTGCACCCCACATTTAAGGCACACCCAGACCTTTCTAATATGATAAAAGGATATGTAAATGTTGTATATTTTATTCTAATCAATGGATCTTCAAAATTCAAGAACCAATAGCCATCCCAGTGCTTCCTTCACCCACCTTTACCACTGAATGTGGATGGGGGAATATTGCAGAGACTTTGAGGGAAAATTTACTCCCAGAGAGAAAATGTACTCCCAGTTTTGCTGCATCTAGAAGATGCACCAAAGGGCAATTCTTGCATATAAGACATGCCATATACATGGTGTATTACAGTATAATATTGCAAAGGCATTTTATGCTATGTTCCTGCCCCCTGGTGGCCAAGACTAGAACTTCAAATCCTCTATGTAAGAATGTATGCTAGTAATAGCAGTGTAGATGTAAGCGTAAATGGTTTTCCATGTTAAAAATCAATTATCAAATTGAAATCACACCTTTCAGTGTTATATTGCATAAGAAAATACTCCTGATAGTTTGAGAGAAATAGCTTGCTAGATATGAACCCATGAGTATTTATAACCATATCCCCAATCTCAATATGTTCTAGCTCTATTTGGCCTTGAAATACATCCATTTATTTCATTATAACTTCTGGTGTAAGAATGGTATGTTCTTTCTGCCTTCACCATAGTAAACCATGGAACTTTCCCACAAATGGGTTCCTTGATTTTCTTTTGCTCCTTTGTGCTCCCTTGTGGCAGAATTAGGAAATAAATCTAGCATGGGCTAGGCACCAATCCTGTTTACCTGTTCGAGACTATGTGTGTGATGAAAAACCTGAATATTTTCATTGCAGTGGAGCTAACTCTATTCAATATGCTGATGCTGACTTTTTTTAAGGTAGATGGCTCTAATGCCAATCATGTTCTCTGTGCAGGTTTCTGCACATGTGTACTTCTCTATGGCTAGTGAACGACTATACAAAATCATAGCAGGCCCATGAAGCTGAGGTGAACTCTCAATCTTCTGTGTCTACACCAGGCACACTAACTAGTTAGGCCACAAAGCCAGCTGGCTGTGTGGGGGTTTATGAGCAGTATTTAGCCTGCATGATGTAATTCTATTATTTTCAGGAGATTTTCAATGTGGAAAAACAATTCAAATGTGCATGGGACCACATGATGGTAATATATTTTCTGGGTACAGAAAGTTGATGAAAATATTCTGGGAAAGTAAGCCAAAAAATTAGCTACTCTTTAATGAGATTCCATGCAAATTATGGCAAAACACTGTATAACCCTATGGTAGATTCATAGATAAATATCTCATAAACTAGCATGGGACCCTATGCTAGTTTATAAGACTGCTTTCTTTGTACTATTAGAAAGAGAAAGTAATTACAAACATCTGGCGAAAATTTAGCTACTTTTAGCCTATGGGCGCCATCCACCTTCCCCATTTATTGCCCCCATTCTAGATGTATTTATTACCCAAATAAAGGCTCAAATCAAAATATAAGTCAATGTGTCTAGTTTTGTGTGAATCTCTATATTGCTCAGAATCTATCAATCGAAATGATGGCGTTTCAAGACTAGATCTACATCAAAGACAAATACAATGAGTAAAGTCTCATCATAGGAATACAAACTATCGATTTCAAATCTTAAATTGAGGTTAGAAGTGGGGGTTATTTGCAAAAGTATTTTCAATATTCCTGTGATATCACGTGAATTTACTGTCATTTCACGTGATCCCGTGATATCACGTGAATTTCTGCTCACAGAATCCCGTGAATTCACGTGTAAAATTCACGGGAATTCACGGGAACGACACCAGTTCAACACGTGATTTTACTGGTGAATTCACGTGAATTTGTTTCAAGGGACTGCACCATCCCATCATTTACTTCACCTAATACCCAGATATCTACATATCTCCTAGCTCCAAAATTAGCACTCTTATTGCTCCGCTCCTTCATTCCCTCTATCTGCAACCTAGTTTTCCTCATACGGAGATTTGCAACTATGCCCAGTCCCTAGTTCATATTTACCCCACCCCCTCCGCCAAATGAAAGAGGAAAATAAAACGAGAGAAAAAACAGAAAGAAAAAGCTCCCTCCCACCCTGCCTCATGTATCTAAATTCCCCTTGCCCTGTGTCTTTTTTGGCCGTTCCCACCTGCCCAGATTTCATTCTTGTAGATCCCTAGGGAATACTGCTTCCTTCTACACAGGTCCAATTTACATACTAATATCGTAATACATAAAATAACGGTGTCCCTGGGTACATGTCCCTGCTTCACCACTACCACCCAGGTCAACTGACATGTCTATAATGCCATGGGAGTACGCCCTAATAGCATAACATGCCGCTGTCTCCCACCCCTACCCAAACAAGCCAGGAATAGAAGGGAATTGAAGGGCGTCCTCTTGCACCTCCCCCACCTTGCCATAAATTCCCAAGTCATCTGCCCTGTCCATATTGGCATGAAGGTAATATATTCCGCTGACATTTTTCATATCATGGAACAATGGCCCTGCTTCTTATGGATCATAATCCCGCGCAGAGCCCTCAACAATAGATGGGAAAAGACATTCTCCCCTTGGCACCCTTAGCCTATCTGGCCTGTATCTCTGCGGCCATCTGTCTTGGTACCTGAGAAAAGACAACGGCTTCTTTTCATTCCTACCACAAGCACGGTATTCTAACATGAACAGGCAACTGAAATAAAGAAGAAAGCACCTAGAGGAAATGCTTTGCACAGCACCCTGGGTACCACTTAACCCCAACTCAGCTGGTCATCTGTCAACAGTAGTGTGCAGCTGAGCTACAGGTATTGGTACATGCATACACTATGACTGGGCCTGACTACTACCAGGTACTACCACCATCAATATTAAGGCAGCCCTACCTCACAATCAGTGTTCTCTTATGGGCAGCATCAGCAGTACTCCTGTGTCGTCCTCTCCCGTTGCTCCTCCTGTGACTATAGGAGACTGATCCCTTTTACAACTGCTATTAGTCTCAGTCTGTCTGTGCTGCTGTGCTCATGGCAGAATTGCCTGTCAGCTGCCTCTTCCTCAAGGGCTGCTGCAGCTTCCCACCTTGTGTGTGGAGGTTGACTGGCAGGGTGCCTGTGTGTGCTGTGGTGGTGGCTGTGGTGACTGGGTATTGCAGTGGGTGCAGGGTGGCTGTGGTCGGTGGGAGGCACAGAGAGAGCCACTGGCAGGCATGGAGTACAGCCAATGGTTGTTATTAATCTCTATTATAAGGTCTAGACTGCACTATTGCCATTTTTTGGAGGATTCTCTCCAGGCACCTTGGATTTAATTGTATTTCTATGGATGTATTTATACTATGGAAAGGCCTCTTGGTAGGCTAGCCAACTTGCTTGTAGTAGGCTAGCCACCCTGCGTTATTGGTTCAAATTTGGACAGGGTCAAAATGCCAGCCCCTTCAATGGAATTTCATTACTGCCAGTTATTTGCCCCAAAAGAGTGCTTGCAGTACCGTCAGGACTCTTATGGAGTTACGTTTGGGGTTTGGGAAGGATTCAAGAGGTGCAATATGTATAGTTCCCTCCAGCATTGAGGCCCAGCCTCCCTCAGACCTCACACACATCATCCACTCACACACATACAGGCAGGACCCATTTCCCTTAGTAATGCAAACACATGCACCCAGCCACCCCCACCCTTAACATCCACACAGGCAGGGCTTAGCTCCCTCAATAACTCACACATGAAGTCACCCGCTCACACCCACAGGAGCCCAAGGCACTCACACACGACATGGCATCCCTTGGGGATAAATTGACAGGCTTTGCCCAAGAGTCACCCCTATGGCCTTGGTAATACAGCTGCCTTTAGATGTCCTCAGTGGCTGCCACATTCACCACAAGTTGAACAGCTCTAAGTATGGATTCTTTAGAGCTTGTACAGGTCTTTAGATTTACATTTTCCTTTAGCAATAAATATTTAATGAAAGCACATACTGGCTATATGTGGATCAACACGGTAAAAGGTATGCCCACGCACCCCCTTGCGGGCATACCCTTTAACGTGTTCATCCACATATATTCAGATTGACTTTGACAACCTCAGTGACTAGTGTGGGATTCGGTATCAAATATTCAATAAGGCCAGAGAAGCACAGAGTTCATACTTTTCGGAAGGAAGGTTTTCTTTAATACAACAGGTTTATTAGGGCCTAGAGTAAGTGGAAGTGAATGTAAGGTTTTAACAATCATAATTGGGCACCCTTCTTTCATGAACACGCCTGCTGTCTCCCCATGCTGCGCCAACAGACAATGTGACAATGACTGTCGTTGTTAGGCCCTCAAGTTGGGGTACGATGTATTTACAAATTACTTATTTCCAATGCTGACTTAGTCTACAAGCTACATGTCCTGGATGTCAAAGGCAATGAAAGAAAATTCAACGGTGAAAACAGACCGGACATTTTCAGGCATGAACCTACCCTTTTCCTGCTTCTTATGTTAAATGTGGACAGATGAGGGGAAAGGGTCCTCCGAGGTAAAATGTGATATTTAGAATTGAAGTCATTGGCTTTAAAATGAGGTATAACACTTGCAGATAACCCCTCTGGTCTCTGAGATATTGCTTCACTAAAATGGAATGACATAACTGTACCAATACTGCCAATAAGCTTGTTTTAAATAAATCAGGCATCTAATTAGCATAATGATTTAAATAATCAATTGAAAAATGGCCAACCCTTTCCATACATTTTGGCATAACTTTGGATCTAGAAATGGTATCTCAATGCTTTTTTCAGTGTATGACTACACAAATCATTCTATCAATTGACATTAATATTTTTTTCTATTTGGAATACTATTTTGGTTGCCATGGCAACCCATATCTCTGGGAATGCTTATTTAGGCCTTGTTTTGGATTCAAAACGCTCCATTTACACTCTAAATGCACAGGAAGTGCCAGAAAATAGAACATTTTTGAGAAAACCATCTTTTTCTCTATAAGAAATTACATAATAGCAATTTTTGTTCTATTTTTCATGTTTTTAGCCTCTGTGGCTCCCCTAGTGGACAAATTTAGTACTAAAAATCCTGCAGGGAGGGCCCTTCCCCCTCATTTGCCCACAAATGTCAACGCATTCATTGTGCCTTGTCTGGGGATCATGTAACACAAGGCAGCAAGCAGCGGACAGAGAATACAGCCGGCAGGTTGTTTCTAAACAATTCACGATCTCACTAGCTGAGACTGCAGTGTGTGTTGTTAGTGATGGCTGAATAGCAGCTTACATAGTGGTCACCATCCCTTGCACTGATACGATGGCTGTGCTAAATCCTCTCGATTGATGACATCAAGGCATATCATACTATCATGTATTTTACTGACAATTTGAGTTTCTCACTGCAAGGGCTGCGGTCATCAGATTTTTCTCCCTAAGATGGTCATCATGCATGTTACTATGACTGCACACAGCCACTAGGTTTCAAAATCCTAAACATTAGAGAGGGTGATCGTAAGTTCTAAGACAGCTCTTTATAATCGGCACTTATGCAGAGCAGTCGAACTGGTGCAAGTGACCAGTTTAGTTTAAAAGTGCAATGACTATTGTGAAGGTTCTCAATACGACTTACCCTAAAAGAGAGGAATGGTCGTACATACCATGCTAAGAAATGACCTCCTGGATAAATGATTAAAATTAAATAACGATACGCTGTATAGGTCAAAGGTAAATCAAACTGCTCTAGGAATGAGAACAGGTTCTTCACTAATTGGAGAAAGCTGACAGTCAGGAAAAAGTGTAAAGTGGTTAGAAAAAAAACATAGTAAAAGTACTATCTGGGAGAAAGATACGCAACCATTGATTTATTAGAAATGAGTCTACTCCCACAAAAGTCAAAGAGTGACTGTATGCTGCAAATGTGTCTACAAATGAACATCTCCTTGCGATGGATATGCCATATATGGATTGAGATACAATTTCGATTTTCCCATTGAAAAGGATAAATATTGTATGTATGCAGAACAGATAATCAGGCACTTTATTCTGATATTTCGTTTATACCACATACTCCTGACATACCGATATGAGCTTTATCGATTTTAGAAAGCATCCAAAATATTATTTAATTTCGCCTCTTCGGTTACTTCATTTCACAACTGACAACTGCCAACACTGCCAATTATTTCCTTCATTAGCTTTCACCAGTTTAAGTTTTCTCCTAAATGGAAAAAAATTGAAAATTGAGAGGGAAGTGTTTGGTGACATTTGAGAAGCTTTTCATGGTGCAAAAGAGTGGAGCTGCAAAAGTCGTAACGTAATGAAAACAAAGCAGTTGGCTGATGATGTGAAAATTCACCAGGATGCACTCACACAAACACAAACACAAACACTTGTGTGAGTGCATCCTAGTGCACCCAGCCACCCCCACCCTTAACATTCATACAGGCAGGGCTTAGCTCCCTCAATAACTCACACATGAAGTCACCTGCTCACACCCACAGGGGCCCAAGGCACTCACACACGACATGGCATCCCTTGGGGATAAATTGGCAGGCTTTGCCCAAGAGTCACTCCTATGGCTTTGGTAATACAGCTGCCTTTAGATGTCCTCAGTGGCTGCCACATTCACCACAAGTTGAACAGTCCTAGTATGGATTCCTTAGAGCTTGTACAGGTCTATAGATTTACATTTTCCTTTAGCAATAAATATTTAATGAAAGCGCATACTGGCTATATGTGGATCAACACGGTAAAAGGTATGCCCGTGCACCCCCTTGCGGGCATACCCTTTAACGTGTTCATCCACATATATTCTGATTGACTTTGACAACCTCACTGACGAGTGTGGGATTCGGTATAAAATATTCAATAAGGCCAGAGAAGCACAGAGTTCATACTTTTCGGAAGGAAGATTTTATTTAATACAACAGGTTTGTTAGGGCCTAGAGTAAGTGGAAGTGAATGTAAGGTTTTAACGATCATAATTGGGCACCCTTCTTTCATGAACACGCCTGCTGTCTCCCCATGCTGCGCCAACAGACAATGTGACAATTACTGTCGTTGTTAGGCCCTTAAGATGGGGTACAATGTATTTACAAATTACTTATTTCCAATGCTGACTTTGTCTACAAGCTACATGTCCTGGATGTCAAAGTCAATGAAAGAAAATTCAACGGTGAAAGCAGACCAAACATTTTCAGGCATGAACCTACCCTTTTCCTGCTTCTTATGTTAAATGTGGACAGATAAGGGGAAAGGGTCCTCCGAGATAAAATGTGATATTTAGAATTGAAGTCATTGGCTTTAAAATGAGGTATAACACTTGCAGATAAACCCTCTGGTCTCTGAGATATTGCTTCACTAAAATGGAATGACATAACTGTACCAATACAGCCAATAAGCTCTACCATTCCTTGTTTTAAATAAATCAGGCATCTAATTAGCATAATGATTTAAATAATCAATTGAAAAATGGCCAACCCTTTCCATACATTTTGGCATAACTTTGGATCTAGAAATGGTATCTCAATGCTTTTTTCAGCGTATGAATCTACACTAATCATTCTATCAATTGACATTAATATTTTTTTCTATTTGGAATACTATTTTGGTTGCCATGGCAACCCAAATCTCTGGGAACGCTTATTTAGGCCTTGTTTTGGATTCAAAACGCTCCATTTACACTCTAAATACACAGGAAGTGCCAGAAAATAGAACATTTTTGAGAAAACCCTCTTTTTCTCTATAAGAAATTACATAATAGCAATTTTTGGTCTATATTTCATGTTTTTAGCCTCTGTGGCTCCCCTAGTGGCCAAATTTAGTACTAGAAATCCTGCAGGGAGGGCCCTTTCCACTCATTTGCCCACAAATGTCAACGCATTCATTGTGCCTTGTCTGGGGATCATGTAACACAAGGCAGCAAGCAGCAGACAGAGAATACAGCCAGCAGGTTGTTTCTAAACAATTCACGATTTCACTAGCTGAGACTGCAGTGTGTGTTGTTAGTGATAGCTGAATAGCAGCTTACATAGTGGTCACCATCCCTTGCACTGATACGATGGCTGTGCTAAATCCTCTCGATTGATGACATCAAGGCATATCATACTATCATGTATTTTACTGACAATTTGAGTTTCTCACTGCAAGGGCTGCGGTCATCAGATTTTTCTCCCTAAGATGGTCATCATGCATGTTACTATGACTGCACACAGCCACTAGGTTTCAAAATCCTAAACATTAGAGAGGGTGATCGTAAGTTCTAAGACAGCTCTTTATAATCGGCACTTATGCAGAGCAGTCGAACTGGTGCAAGTGACCAGTTTAGTTTAAAAGTGCAATGACTATTGTGAAGGTTCTCAATACGACTTACCCTAAAAGAGAGGAATGGTCGTACATACCATGCTAAGAAATGACCTCCTGGATAAATGATTAAAATTAAATAACGATACGCTGTATAGGTCAAAGGTAAATCAAACTGCTCTAGGAATGAGAACAGGTTCTTCACTAATTAGAGAAAGCCTACAGTCAGGAAAAAGATGCAAAGTGGTTAGAAAAAAAAGAGAAAGATACGCAGCCATTGATTTATTAGAAATGAGTCTACTCAAACAAAAGTCAAAGAGTGACTGTATGCTGCAAATGTGTCTACAAATGAACATCTCCTTGCAATGGATATGCCATATATGGATTGAGATACGATTCTGATTTTCCCATTGAAAAGGATAATTATTGTATGTATGCAGAACAGATAATCAGGCACTTTAATCTGATATTTTGTTTATACCACATACTCCTGACATACCGATATGAGCTTTATCTATTTTAGAAAGCATCCAAAATATTATTTAATTCCGCCTCTTCGGTTACTTTATTTCACCACTGACAACCACCAACACTGCCAATTATTTCCTTCATTAGCTTTCACCAGTTTAAGTTTCTCCTAAATGGGAAAAAATTGAAAATTGAGAGGGAAGTGTTTGGTGACATTTGAGAAGCTTTTCATGATGCAAAACAGTGGAGCTGCAAAAGTCATAATGTAATGAAAACAAAGCAGTTGGCTGATGATGTGAAAATTCACCAGGATGCACTCACACAAACACCACAACAATTTTTAAAGCTGGAGGGTGTTGCCTCACCTGCAGCAGTCACTTTCTTTTTCAACCTCACTTTTTTTCATGCTACACAGAAGTGCTCATATCAGTCGGGTACAAGTACCTTTCAATGAAGATGATAGCTACTCAAAACAAGAGCACCATAAAGAGAGTCACGCTGTAATTAGGTACCTGCTTGTACAAGGCAGTCTAATGAGGGTACCTACTTAGTGCTCTCTGAAGCTCATGTGCAACAGCCTCCTGCCTAATAGTAGTGGGCGATTGTATGTACTTCCTACGACTGTTTTGTACCAAATGTTTGTGCTCATTACCAGTAAAGTTCATATTAACTTTTTATAAGATATTTTAGGTTTTTCTGACATGGTAGCTCATCACATTCTGGGCTTGGGACTATTTTAATTTATCTGTTGAACTTGGGACCCCCCCAGGGAATTCTGTGTGTGATACAATTTTTTATCGGGGGATGGGGAGAAATTTAAACTTTATTCAGCCATGAATATTAATTTACAGTTTTGCTGGGCTCCAAGTGACATGTTTGTCCATTCATTTGACCTCATTTTTGACGTATTTCGGTATTGAATAATCAAAAGATAGACCTACACATTTTACACGTTCCGTATAACCGTTTTCAGAATACAGGAGTGCATTTCAAAAGCATAGCTATAGATATCATTTTGAATTGCTCTGCAGACAGAGAACACCAAATATCATCATGATCATGGCGTTATCATTGCTGTAGAAGCTTTTTTTTTTTCTTAAATGACAATTTTGGTTGGGTTATCAGTCAGTGCATAATGTTTATTTGGTGGTGCCGTTGGTGGTGTTCGAATGGGAAGTCTGCAAAAATAGGTTTCGTATAAGACTGAGTAGTATATAGAAATGGTTATTGGTTGGAGTGTTTAAAAATAAAATTTAACAAAACTCAACAAGGGAGAACACCCCTCTGCGGGGGATTTTAATTCCCCATTTGGCCAGCAGGGGACAATGGAGGGGCAAAATAACTCTAAAATGATTATGAAAGTACATTAAGCTAATTTTTCATGTAGAATTCAAAGGTCTTATTTAATACGCTCCATTTTAGGTAGAAATGTCCAATATTTGAAAGGTAAAATGGAAGGTAAACATTGTTCAAGATAAGTTGGCCTATATGCCTGTTCCTGGTTGCCATGGCAACAATTCCAATAATCTAAATTTGTAGATATATACATGCCAATTGTTGGGAATTGTCAGCAAAATGAAAGCTGATTTATTGTGTTTTAGACATTACTATGGTCTATATTGTGATTAGGGCTTGATTATTACAGATAGGAAGGGTTCTGACATAACTAGTGGGAATATATCTAAGCCAACGATGTCTGATTTTAAAGATCTTTAAATGAACTTTGTTAATGAATTCCCTGCAGAGGGGTGTTTTTTGTTTGCCTGGTCACAAATGTCGGCAATACAGGTTTTATCATTGAGGCTGCAGAGTGAGTGAGTAATGGTTTCGATAGCTAAGTTCATGTTCATGATGGGAAAACTACAGTAGACTTCACATTTAGGTGAATTATGTCTGTCTGTGCCCGTGGATATGTGCGCCAGACACAGAGGGGATAAGACACAAGATTTAGACCCTTTTAGCATGTATTGGCTAGGGAATCCCAGATATCCTTCAGGCTAAGCTATTCAATATGGCTGCTGATGACAATGCTAATGAGCAAACCCCCCAGGTAGCAAACATGGTGAGGCCCTATTCGGCCCAAACCATATTTAGTGTGACTCCCGATGTGGGCCATACTGGGCTAACTGATGGGTTGCTGACAGTCTTTGTCCTCAGTGAGTTGTTTGGGCCACACTGGGCTAGTCACTTTGATCATATGGCACAATCTTGGATAGATATTATAGAAGATATATTTATTCAAATTTTTCCAAAATTCTGAACCTTGATTTGCCACTAGCTTCCCTCTCCCTTTTTATAAAGTTCATTGTAAACACTATCATTATAGGAAGACTATGGATCAATGCAGCATGCAAGGGAAACTATCAAAAGATATTGTGGCCCAACGGGGGAGAACACACCTCTGGGGGGATTTTAGTACTGGTTTTGGCCACCAGGGGGCAGTTTATGGGTAAAACACTGACAAATATGCTAAAAAAAGGCTTTAGACCAATTTTTGATAAGGAACCCAGTGGTATGCTTAAAATCATTCCAACTCCACTGAAAATGTTCCATTTTTGGAATGTTGGTTGCCATGGAAACATGGTAATTTTTGCCACAAACCTTTTTTAAATCCCCTCAGGAACCCAGAACCGAAAACAGAGCTCAGAAATTCCCTCTAGAACCAATTTTATGACAAAAACATCACTTTTATTTGGTTATTTTCAACAATACTATTTTTTGCATTGTTAGTGTTTATGATAGGATATAATGCATTTAGAGCTTATTTCCTATTTTCAGTTGTACACACCAACCTATGTTTGACAAGCAATTACAGCAAAACTATCGGGGATATTTTAGTTCAAGATATCTCATTCTAAAGCCCATGACTTAAACCTTAAAAAGCCATTTCCCCCAGGAGGCATGTTTTCCTTCACCTGGCCAATATTATTGTTTGAGCTTTCCTGTTGTTTGACATCAAAGTAAATCAAAATGACCTTACTTCAAAAATAATTGTCGGATAAATTCCCTTACGTAGGATGTTTGCATATCTATACAAACTATGATGCAACGTACATGTACGTGACATCATTATTTTATATCTACATATGCAAAACAAAATCACTGTGATCGCTACTTTCTTGTATTTTGGTTTCAAGGAACGTCCTGGGGATTGTCTTCACCTGGAAGTAATAGAGGATAAACAGGAGCCAGACGGACAAATGCACATCCATATCATGATATGATGTACTAAGTAAGGTTAGTTTGATATAAGAGAAGATAAGTAACAGATTTCGGTGCACAAATGAGTTAAACCTAATCAACTGAGACTATTCACCATAACTCCAATACTGTTGGTATTATCCCCTACGAGCTCTGACCTTTTACTTACATTTTCTAGTTGTGATTCTATATAATGTAGATTCGCCCGACAATAAGGGCTTATGGTAAAGTTTCATTTCTTGGTCACCTCAAAGATTCGATTATGATAGCATATTGCAAGTATGTAATGAGCACAATAGACTCGTTATAACACCAGGGATATATTGAATTTTAGAACCGCCTACCAGTTAACATCCTTCACTGCTTATTGTTAGATGCCAGGAGACCCTCTAAATACCAATACATCCCTAGGTGATAGAAACGGGCTATAACCACAGGAAATAACAAGACTCTGTGGGCACATTCATGGAAATGGAGGTAGCTGTGGATGATTGCAACTGTGCAAGGGGGAATGCTTTTATTTTGGGATGCTAAAATTATGTTTTGTGGTATAATTTGGGTGCAAATGATGGCTTGCCTCCCTTGACAGACTAGAACAAGATTATTTCTATTTTAAATCAAATACCACTATTCAAATCTGCATTAGTTTAAACAAAAAGACATTTTCATGCAGAAAGAAAATGAATATTACAATTTGAATTGTAACACCTAGTAGCTGCATCTCCTCCTAAGAAATATTGTACTGCCATGCTTAAAAGTATAGTGTAAAGACCAAACCCCACAACGCGAAAAATGTCCTAATATCCTTGTGATTTAGGAATGCAGTGGTCCTTAGCCGATATTGGAAGGGTAATATCGACGCAGGAAGGCCTATAAAGGCTAAGAAGCCTTGCCAAAGTGCTGTTATTTGGGGAGTGGAATACATCAAATGTTTTTGATATTTTCTTCACAAAGGACCAGAAATCTCTGTGATAGACTGAACATCCTTGTGATTTAGAGGAAAACAACAGTTTCTAGAAAATCACAAGAGGTGTGTCTTTGATAAATCAGGAGCCAAGTTCCACATACTACAGTTAAAAGAGGGCTCTGCTTGTGATATATGTAAGCTGCATTTGTTTATGCTATGGAGGAGACCATTGCAAACTAAAGAAAATAGTCAGAGACAACTGTGATTTTGATATCAAATACTCTATCTCTGTGATTCATAATAGCAACTTGTCTGTGCAGTAATGAAAATCACAGAGATTCCTGTCCTACTATCAGCTATAGTGGGATTTGTAGTGGTTAGAAATGCAGTGAGAACACTTGTGATTTAAGAAATTGGCAAGAGTCAAAGGTTGCCGATATCCAGAATCACAGAGATTTCAGACCCATTTTTCAAGTAGTCGGATTTGGCCTTAAGAAAAATGTGTACTGGGGTCAGTTGAATATTGAAGAATCTACTTGGCCTTATCTTATTAGAATTTACTGTGCCAAAACTGTGTCTCTCTGGATGATGATGTACAACAATGTACAACGACTGACATTACATTATAACCTTACTCTTTGACCATATCCGGTGGGTTTGGGTCTGAGCGACATTTACTAGGTGCTGGGTGATACCATCGCATGATATCACCTCTTTCATAGGACAGTCAACCAACCTGACTGCCAAGTTGATCAAATGTGCATATTTACTATCAGCACCCTACTGGGAAGGATACCCTTCTTGTAGTTCTATTGCAGTACTTCTATTATCAGTATGTGCACAAAAATGTGTTTTTTCCGCTATAACAAGTGGGATATATAGGATTCAACAGGCTGATTATATTACATACAACTATACTTGTGGGACTGATGCTTGCCAATGGGACTTGAGTTTATAACTTGTCCCCATAAACATACCCCTACTGCCCTTTCCCAGTAGAAAGGTTTAAATAAAGTGTCCTTGTGATTCACAGGACACAACTATCCTCGTCCAACTAGTCAAGTCATGGAAAAAAGAAGCACCAAAACCTTTTTTCTCAATTGCAAGGGGTGAATGAATGACACTCTTTTCTATAATGCCACACAAATTATGGGGCATTTCACATTATCATCTACCCACTATGTATCAAAACTTGAAGACGATAGATCTGATTGTTGTATACACTATGAGGAACCAAGGAAATTGAATTACAGTGAATAAGTAATTAATGGACTTCGCTCCCTCGTTGCATGTTATTGTTGGATATCAGTCACGCGTCATGACATATTCATTAACTAATTATTTTATTACACGATTAATCAATAGATAATCAATAGAATATCAATAAATTCAATAAAAAAAAAAATCGTTCATCTCCATACCAGGACCGGGACTCGACATGCTACTGACTGCTCCATATCTTCTATGAAGCCAAAAAGGTGGACCAGGCCAGAATGCGAACACCTGTGCTTGAGGTTTGCAGCCTGACTCGCTGACCAATATACTATCGGTACACACACATTGGCACCCAGCAGCTGCTGGCTTGTTTTGAACACGTCCAGCAGTACCGTATATCCTTGTGTTAAGGCCTGGTCAATTTGCCACTTAGTAAGGAGGTTTAGGTAGTAGGTAGTACTAATACAAACCCAGGCTTTTACAAGGGGAAATATGTTATGTCACTGTCTAAGCTATAGTGTTCTCCTAACCAAATTCTACTGCAGCTATTCTCGTCAGTCCCTGTGGCGCAATGCATAGGGAGTTGGATTCGGGATGAGTAGGGTATGGGTTTGACCCCTGCCCTTGGCAATAGAATTATCGTAGGTTTTAACATGTAACATATGCCATGTAAGGTGTGCATGTTATCCATGGATAACTGCACTGGGTGCCTGTTATCCTTGTATAACCACACACCTTACAAAAGTCATGATGCATGCATCATGCCATGCAATATCGCCAGTTTTACTATGGTTATCATGTTCTTGAATGATTTTACAGTGCCGACAGCTGATAATGAAGTTCGAATAGTACGCACTAAATGAACTAATGTTGACACTTGGATCGAGACGACGTGACAGCAAGTTGACAGCGAACAATTTAATTCAATAATAAAAAAACTATAGCATTAGAAGCTTAACGCGTATAGAGGATGAAAGTAGCCATTATATTCTATCACCTACCTTTAATTCGCCATGATTTAAACTGTATATTCAACAGGATTGAAGAACGCCGACTTAAGTGCAGCGCGACACAATTTTTCACGTTGAAATTTGTCCTTGGTCCTTACGGGCGTATGACTATCTATTGGATTCTTACCTCCCGCACTAGAGATTTCTACACTCCTCCTGTCAAAATGGCTACCCCGAGTTGGCAATCAAACTTCAAAGAAGGGGAATTTGTGGAGCTGAATTTAAATGGAGAATGGGTGCAAGGATTAATTTCCAAAGTACAGTTGCAAGGTGCATATAATATACTCTGTAACCCTCCTTTCTGACGGGACTGTCATCAACGAAGTGACTACTATGAGCCTGCAACATAGCGATGTTTTCATACAAGAACTCATGGTAGACGACCCATTCAAAACATTCCACCTGCCCGAAGTACCGGTACCAATACAACCTCCCGTAGAGCCTACTCCAGCTGTTGCAAATGAACCCGTGTCTAAAAGATTTGGAAATCTACGAGATGAAGATGTCAATGCTATGGAGACTGCAGCTAGAGCTGGGAAAACCCTACAACAAAAAAAATGGGGTGTTAAAATCTTCCAAAGTAAGAAAGATTTGCAACTCGTGTATCATCGAACTTTGTAAACAAACAATATACACCAGTCAATGACAGCGCACAGCCGTCACATGAAACTAGTTCCGGCACGGGCTGTTCTGTGTATCATATTAGTTCAAACATGAGCCGCTAGGTGGCAGCATGTACATATAGTATTTAACTAAAATTGGAGTAGTGAACCTGTACTTGTTACATATATATACACTTCTTAATATCCCACTCCTGATGAGGAGACGACAAGAATTATTGCTTAGCTTCATGTACAAATTATCAAGAAATCCAGATTGGGTCGATGAGGAAAACAGAAGGCCAGGTATGAGGTCCGAATCAAAGATCAAGATAGTCATTCCCAGAGCACGTAACATGGGATTCAACAACTCGCCGCTATATAGAGGAGTTGAGTTATGGAACAATCTCCGAGCTGATGTCCAACACAGTGAAAGTAAACTTAAATTTAAAGCAAGAATTAGGCAGATACAAGACTTGTCCAAGATGATGTTAATGGGTGATGAGCTGAATGAGCTGGATGAGTAATATGAAAAAAGATACAGGTTAGGGAGCTGTTGAAAGACTACACCTTATCCTGATTGAGTAGAGGGAGCTGTTGTTTGCTGACTACACCCTCTACTAGAATTTATTCATGTGGAGCTGTTGAAAGACTACACTGCATGAATTTCATCCATGAGCTCACAGTGACTATACTCTCATACTGTATATCTGCTGATCATCTGTTTAAGATATGTTTTGTACCTACTGATCTGTCCATATATATCCTATTGGTATAGTGTAATACATGCTGGTATAAAACTTGTTGATAGTAACAAACTGGTGTACCATGCCTGCTGCCCTTCTTTTTGAAATTTTATTGTAAGATTATAGAGGTTGCTATTTGTGTACATAGTATATACTGTTTGTTATATAGATTTTATTTTTTCTGTTTATATTATTGTTTTCATTCATCATTGTATAAATTCCCATCTTTATTCATTGGACTATGTGCAAACAACCACTTAATGTAATAACTGAACGAGGATTCACATTATTGTCTAATTTTACCACTTTCTGTATGAATAGTGACTTGACAATAAAACATTTTCAAACCTCAAAAAAAAAAAAAAAAAATTTGGTGGCAATGTATTTACTTTAATAAAAAATATATTATTTTTTTTCCAGACTGGCTTATTGAAGAGGGTGAAAATCCTGCATTTGAGGAAATGATGCCTGTGTAATGGTTCGTATTGACTTATATGTTGGGTGGCTCTTTGGCTCGCTTACCACTAGATGTACCAACACAACACGAGTAGTTCGGGTTGGGCAAAGCCCCAGAAACCCCTACCTCTCGGGTAGGACTTTATTCAATCTCTCTGATGTCAAAGTATTAGCGTCTGGACTGGACCATGTCCAGTCCCCTTCTGCCGCTCGTCCGGCTCCTTAGTAGGAGCTGGACGCGAGGCATGGTGCTGCCCCCTCTTGTACCAACGAGGTATCGCAAAGCGACACCTAGCTAGCATAGAAGGAACAAGCACCACACGAACACGTCTCTTGGATGAACGGCACTAATATATATACAATGATGCCGGCCCCTACACCACCCCTACTAGACTTTACCTAGGGTTGTGTGTAATTAACAAGTAACTATTGTTGACTTTATACAGTGGTGTTATAAATAAATAGGTAAGTCTATATATACACAGTTCGTATTAAATATAGAACATTTAAGGGGCATTATAAGTTATATGTACACAATAAGGCATCATCGTATATAACCCGAAGTGTTTATAAATAATAACAAAAATAGGAAGTGGCCCCTTATGGACCATCGACCTATGGTGATAATATTACACATGTGTTATTATTAAACATGAGACGCGACGAAGAATATTCGATGTGTAGTAAGGTGATATTGAAAAAATTTTTACAATGTTTTTACCGACCCGAGGTGGGGTAAATAACCCGAAAAAAATTTTGACTTTTACTTACAAGAATATAATATAAGATATAAAAATAGATTTATACAAAATATGAAATATAGGTGTCCTACCAGGGTAGCAGGATCACCCTTACAATATACCGGACTTCCGGCGAACCTGGAACGACTGGTTTCTGCAGCTCCATCCGGCGACATATGTGTGGTGGCAAACCACGTTGCTGTTATGATGTGCCCTGATGAAGATGGGAAGATGGAGACCCGGTTAGATGTTGTAGTCCATTGGGTGTTCGGGTTAGCGTCCATCCTCGCTGCAGGTTACGATCCAGGTATCAGGAGTCCAGCGTAAGGAACAGTGCCTCTGGCATATTAAATGCATTTACCCTCGGGTACCAGGAGACACCAACAGATGGACACTCAAAGATCTTCAGGATCTGTGTCCATCTTCTCAGCCGGCTCCACTGAGGCAGATGGAGCCGAGCTGCTACAGCTGCTCGTAGAGAGCGCCGCTGAAGCCTCGCTGGGAGTCTCGCTCCCCAAGCTCAAGGCCCTCATCACTGCGGACGGACTGTCCATTGCCTCGGATGCTGGTGCAGCAACCGTGGCAGTTGGGACAGCCCGGTTCCAAGTGGGGGGCGGGAGCAAGAGAGCTGCCGGAATCGGCGGAGCAGCCGGGACCGGTGGAGTGGCCAGGACCGGTGGAGTAGCCGGGGCTGGCGGGGCATCCGGGGGTATCTCTGGAACGAAGATGAGAGACGACGGTAAGCCGTCCCACTCCTCCAGATGTTTCCCGAATGCCAGGAAAAACTTGAGGTCCGCCTCCTTAAATCGATGGATATATCTGGAGTTTTCAGCTTCGTGAAACTCTTTAAGCTTTTCGGCTTCCTTCTGTTTTCGCCGGCAGGACTCGAGGGCCTCCTCGACCTTCTTCCTTTCCAGCTCCCTGATTTTATCTTCCTCCCGCCTCTGGATCTCGTAGACCAGATTGACGGTGGCTTCAGTCATCACACGCCAGTAGTCAACAGACTTCTGGCGGTGCAATGCCTGCCATTCTTCCATCAGCTCATTCTGGATCTGAACCGTTCGGACATCGCGGTGGTCGACGAACGTGTTCGGATCCTGAAGACCTGACAGGGTACCGGAGATTAGTTCCATTAGGGGTACCCGAGGACCTGTTGGTGGAACTATCACTGGTGGTGGCGCTGGGGCCTCCACTGAGACAGGCGGGGTGCCTGTTGGAGGAGCAGACGGGCCCTCTACCGTGATGCCTCCTCGGCCTCGGCCACCACCCGGAGAGCCTCGGGTGGACTCCAGTCCACCGCGGCCCCTACCACGAGCTTTGGCCCGGCCCAAGGGGGTAAGGACCTGCGACTCGGGTCCAGCCGGTCCCATTGAAGGGAACTTCGCCGCGTACTCACTGTAAGTGGGGCGTTTGCCGGAGGATCCCTCTCCAGCCCACCAAGTAGAATACCCGGATGGGGGAGCGAACAGTTCGCCCCCATCATCCTGGCCGCCAGAGGCTTCGCCCGGGCGTTGTTCCGCGGGTGCAGGTGTGGAGGTGGCTGGAGTCGCCGATGCGGTCGCCTGGCTACCCGACCTGCGGGCCTGGTTGCCAGGCATCTCCAGAGCCGAGACCTGTTGTCCCGACTCGCGACGATCAGCTGGGTTGGCTGGTCTGGGCTGGTCCTTGCCACCCGAAGGGCTCACGGACCGGTCTGCTCGGGTCCTCTTGGAAGCAGTAGTCGTGACTGTGCCTCCGTTTGGACCTTTAGAGCGGGCTTTGGCCTTCTCTCGCTTGTCGTCTCCTCGCCACTTTTTCACCTTCAGGTGCACCTCGCTGGGCATCCCGAATTTTGTGGACGAGGAGTTCGTCTGGAAGTAAGTCAGCAAGTTGCCGCTCTTCCACGAGCAGAATCCGGTCTCGAATGCCTGCTCTTTCACTTCCTTGATGCTCAGCGCGGACCAATTTGCAAGGAGCTCGCTGAAGCACTTGATGGCTCGTTTCCTGGTCTTCTCCAGGCCGATGCCATGGGCCTTCTGCAAATGCAGAGCCATGTCTCGGCGCCGGTGAGTGCTGAACGAGCCATCACAATGTTTACTCGGACGGTCCCCGAGCACACACATCATCACAGGCTTGTGATGCATATGGAATTCAACGATGTGTCGAGCGAAGCGGGGCTTCGTCTCGAACATCTTCTCACCCGTGAGAGACAGCTGGCAAGACTCAAACGGGCACCTTCGGCGGTTGCCGGTTGGTCCCCATTGGGTCATTGCCCACTGGACTTTCGTCCGGGCCTCGTAGCTGTAGATCGAGCCTAATTTGGACTTGAGCTGGTCAATCCAAATCAGGTAGAACTTGCCTACTGGCGTATCCGAGGGGCCGGACTTCATCCACTCCTCGTCATCGCTGTCACCGTCCTTATTGACGGCGCTCGGACACATATAATGGACTGTGTCGTAAGCACAGTCCGCGAAGCAGCGGGGAGTCCGTTCCTTGAACCCCTCGGCTGCATTCTTCCACATCCACTTCTGATTGTCGTCCTTGGGAACATCCGTGGTCATTTCTTCCCACGTTGTCACGGACTCCAAATCAGATTTGGCAGACTCGGGCAGCTCTGGATCGCTTTCGCTTTCCTCGCTGTCCGTGTATATGTCAGCTCCCCTACGGCCGGCTCGGCTGGAGGTGGTAGTACCAGTCGGAGCCTTGGTAGGGGACTTCGTCTTTGCACCCGACGTGCTGGCTGCAGAAGATGCAGTAACCGAGGTGGCTACCGTGGTGGTTGTAGTGGTGGGAGCGGGCGTCTTCGGTTTGCCCTTACCCCTCGGCTTGGTGGGGGGCGTGGGCTCTACCGGAGACGCTTTCGCTCCATTCTTCTTCTTCCGGCGCACAACCTTAGTCGGTTGGGCCGGAACTTCGGGACTGGAATCCGACTCGCGTCGGCTCCTGTCCCCTGTCCGAGGGCTCCTCCTTCCGCTGACTGGGGAGTCAGAGTCGGAAGAGATCTCTGTTTTTCGTTGGGCCTGCTGCTTGCGATGGGCCCGGCGAGCTGCGGTGAGCTCCTTCTGCTGCTTGGCAAGCTCGATTCGCTTTGCCTCTACAGCAGCCTGCTGGCGTGAGATGTCCTCTTCAGAGATCTCGCCAGGTGCCTCTGGGATGTCGGCAGCTGGGTCGGTCTCGGTCGTGGACCTCTCGACGGCGATGCGGACATCTTCAGCCTCCAGGTCGCTCTCAGTGAGAGGACCCTTGGGTGCAGGTTTACGGGTCAATCGCTTGACCCGGTCGGTTTCCACCGACGACAAGGTTACCGTGGAGTCTGTATCCATGTCGGATTCGGACTCCCTTAACTCCGTGGCCTTCTGGATGATGCCCGCAGAGATCAAGACGGCTCGAGCTAAATTCTCGTTAGTCGCCATATTCTCCGCCAACTT
Source organism: Acholoe squamosa (assembly GCA_949317995.1). Classification (NCBI taxonomy): domain Eukaryota; kingdom Metazoa; phylum Annelida; class Polychaeta; order Phyllodocida; family Polynoidae; genus Acholoe; species Acholoe squamosa. The sequence goes on from OX439041.1 coordinate 44,388,959, forward strand.
TAGGTAGTTGCGGAGCCAAGAAACTGGCATGTTGTCAGCCAGCTCGTCACTACACGAGTCCATTACCATAGTTTTGAGTTCATCTGGTATGGGCTCGGGCACGCCCTGCTCCACCGCCATGGGCCCGCATCCGAACATGGAGGCGTGCATAGGGATGTACGTACCCCAGGAGGTATACACGATACCTTCCTGGCGATCGACGTGTGCTAGACGTCTGATCTGCGTCCTGAATCCCGGAGGATACATTGGAATGTCCAGGACATCCACTTTGCTACCCGAAGCGTCTGTTGTAGACGGGCGCTCCGGGCGTGGCGGGGGTGGAGGTGGCATCCTCTCCCGGTCGGTTGCCTCGGCCATAGCCGTGAGCGTCCGGGCGGCCTCCTCTGTCGAAGAATCCATAGATTCCTCGACCCGAGACGGGACCTTCGGGTCCTCGTCTTGTTCCAACGGAATGTTGGCTGTTTGACGCGCAGCGTCAATCGTTCCCTGTGCCATGGCACCGGGTTCGACTTCCAAAATTAATTGGCAAGTTTTGTTGGACTCCTCCCGAAGGATTCGTCCAACAGAAAGGCTTTTGGGGGGTTAGCTAGGCTAACACGACAGCTACAGGCTGTATAACCGCCGACAAATAACTAGAGCAAAAACGGGTGGCGTCTAACCACCACGAGTCCGCTCTAGTTATGACCAGTATGACGTCAGACCTCTCGTCTCGCGAGATCCCGCCATGGCTATCCGGTGACCTAGTTCCGCGCTTTCCCGCCACACCAGCAGCGCCACCTAGGGAACTAGATCCGAACCAACATTCGACTCGACATGTGAGACGCGGCCTACTACCCGAGTGCTATCGTCTGGAGCTTAGCGGTGTATACAACGCTTCAAAGCGAATGTACCGGTTAATCCGACCGCCACTCACGGGATACAGCCACCCGGGGAGGGCGCGTTCGACATCTCAGGCCGTGGAACGTATGTTGCCTGCCTATGGCGGACAACACGCAGCAGCTCGTTGTGTACTGAGTTAGGTTACAGCAGACCTCAACCGGGGGCTGCGTCTAACGCCTTCGGTTAGCATTTTATTTTTCCCGGCTTTACGTACGGCCTTTTCTGGATCTCGCTTAGTCAGAGCGGGACCCTTCCCATACGTAATGCCTTCACTCAGCGAGACTTTCTTCCATTTCTTACGATTAGGTCGTTTCCTGGCCTTCGTCTTCTTTTTTACTATAACCTCGTCTCCCGGCGTCTTTCTCGGCCGGCCTCTAGGGCGTTTCGTCGGTACTACCACGCTCGGTCCGCTAGGGACAGATACAGGTGGTTTGTAACCGAACTCCCTCTCCGCCTCTTCGCGCCCCTTCCAGGGCCGAAGTTTTCCGACATTTGTCTTCCATTTCCTACCCGTCAGGCAGTCCTCTATCATCACCGTGGACTCGGAGATGACGCGAACGATTTTAAATGGACCTTCCCAAGGCGTTACGAGCTTCAGCTTATCCAGCGGCTCGTAGTACCTTAGTACTTTGTCCCCAACATTAAAACGAATTCGTTTAGCATTGGTGTCATAGCCCACCTTCTGCCACTTCGCACTCTTCAGCAGTTCTTTCCGAACGGCCTCGTATGCCTGTTTGAACCGGTCCCTTAATGACTCTACAAACAGCACCGTGCAAGGCGCCTCCGGGTCTATTCCAACCACTCCATACACTAAGTCGGCGGGCATTATGATGTCCTCGCCGAACACTAGCATGTTTGGGGTGCAGTTAGTTGATGAATGGACAGTGTTGTTGTAGGCATGTACTACAAACTCGCACTGTTCATCCCAGTCATCCTGGTGGGTATTAACCAGGGGCTTTAGTACTTGTATGAGGGTTCTATTGAAGCGTTCTACCTGCCCATCCGACTGTGGTCGGTACGGGTTTGTTCGGGTCTTACAAATGGCTAGGTAATGGCACATTTCCTGCCAAAGTTCTGACTCGAACTCCCTTCCCTGGTCACTGTGCATCATAAGGGGAACACCCAAATGCAGCACCCAGCCTTTCACAAATGCCTCCGCGCATGTGGCGGCTTTGTGGTTGGGAAGGGGGAACACCCGAGTGTACTTAGTATAATAGTCAGTTACGACCATCATACAAGTATTGTCTCGCGGCGTCGTCTTAATCCCACTGATGATGTCTATCGCTATTCGAGCAAATCTGACACCAAACAATTCCTGTGATAAGGGTTGCTTACCCAGGCCGGGTCCCGGTTTGTTTTTACAACAATCCGGGCAAGTGGCGATCCACCGGAGCAGGTCGCCTCTCATACCGGGCCAGTAGTAACGCCTTTGTAGACGCTCTATCGACCTTCTCTTACCGAAATGGCCACTCGTTTGGTGGCCATGGCAATAATACATGATATCCCTCCTCATCGGGGCGGGTATCACTATTTGCAACAACCTACCGTTGGTGGGAGTTGTCTTCCACCTACATAGTATGTCGTCTCGGATCTCTAGCTCGGCCCATTGAGCCAGCAACCGCCTCGCTTCCCTATCCTCCAGGGAAACTAGAGGCCTTGCCGGTTTAATGCCTGACCGTAGGTATTCCATTATGCGCGCAGTGGTGGGGTCTGACTGTTGAAACTTCTTGATGGTCTCCGGGGACCAATCGAGATAGCTGCATACAGCCTCCTCCCAGGGGATACGGGGGGTGGTATAATTAAATACCAACCCGGCTACCACAGCATTGTGGGCCCCGCAGTCTTCACATGTGGCATTTTGGCACCTTCGGATAGGCCGTCTTGACAAGGCATCCGCATTGATGTGTTTAGCACCGGGTCGGTGCTCTATTTGTTTATGCTCTAATCCGAATTCGGATAGGTGAGCTAACCAACGTCCAATCATCCCCTCGGCGTCCTTGAAGTTAAGGAGCCACCTAAGAGACGAATGGTCTGTTCTTAAAGTAAAGTCACTTCCCCAAAGGAAATGCTTAAACTTCTTCGTATACACCACCACAGCGAGGAGTTCTCGCTTGGTGGTACAATAATTTCGCTGTGTCTTGCTTAACGTGTTGCTAGCAAATGCTATTGGCACTTCGACTCCCTCTTGGACCTGAGAGAGAGCTGCCCCAATCGCGTCATTGCTCGCATCGGTGTCTAGGATGAAATGTCCCTCGGGAGTGGGATATTTCAACACGGGTGTATTCCTAAATAAATCTTTTATTTTATTAAAAGACTCTTCTTGCTCGCTGGTCCATGGGAATGGGTCCCGTGCCCTACCCGGGGTCCAGTGAGCTAAGCACTGCATGGGGAAGCTGACACGAGAGTAATTCGGTATGAAATCACGATAATAGGAACAAAATCCTAAAAATGATCTCACCTCCTTAGCACTCGTGGGTCTTTCCCAATTTTCTACAGCTTCTAATTTTTCCGGATCCGCACTTACCCCGTTAGGAGTAATGATCCTTCCCAAGTATGTAATGGTTTTCTTAAACAAATTACATTTCTTGGGTTTAAGTTTAAGACCGTTTGATAGTATCCGGTCGAGGACTAATTGCAGATTTGCCAGGCATTCCTTGAATGACTTGCCGAACACGACCACATCATCCAAGTAAACCAGGCATTTCTTCCACAAAAGGTCACTCAGTAAGGATTCCATCATAGCCTCGAATGTAGCGGGGGCGTTACACAATCCGAAGGGTAGGACATTATACTCAAACAGCCCCATATGACTGGAGAATGCTGTCTTCTCCTTGTCTTTGGGGTGCATTGGTATTTGCCAATATCCGGACTGTAAATCCAAGGTACAGAACCATTGGTTTCCGCCCAAGCTATCTAAAGTCTCGTCTATCCTTGGTAAAGGATACGAGTTCTTCTTTGTTATACCGTTCAATTTCCGGTAGTCGACACAAAAGCGGATTGTACCGTCTTTCTTAGTAGTCATACAAACAGGGCTGGACCAGGGACTCGAGCTAGGCACGATTACCCCTAGGTCCAACTGTTTTTGTATTTGCTCTTCACAGATTAACTTCTTTTTAAGGGGAAGTCTACGATACGGGATTTTAAAAGGTTTCTCGCTGCCCACATCTATGGTGTGCAACACCTTATCGGATCTACCCACCGGGCCTCCTTCCCTACCAAAAGCACCTTCGTACTTTTGTAGAAGTCTCGCTAGGCAATCCTTATCGTCCGTATTCTTTAAATCTGACTGATCAATCAGCTTTTGGAATTCTTCATCCATAGGATGCTGACTAACTGGGTTTAGTGGTTTGTTAAATTTAGCCTCGGCGACATGTTCTACCGAACTCATCCTTCCAACACTGTCGCCTCGCCTCAAATAAACCACTGAACCACTTCGGTTAGTTATGGGTAATACGGACCAAGCTGCATTAGCCACTAATGTATCCACTGAGTCTAACCCGATGCTTGACAAATACACCGTGTCGGGTTCGTAGACTCCAGCTTCATTCCTCTGAGCCATGGATCCGCCACAAAGGACATCGCAAGTGGTACCCGGTGGGATCTTCACCGTATGTACCACTGCTGCGACCGAAGACACCTGTCTCAATACGCATTGGACATGCAAGCCATACGGGCTCCGTATACCCATACTACCGTCCTTCGGGTCCAAGACGGCCCCGTATAAGCTTGCAAAATCCAATCCGAGGATTCCGTCATCACTAACCTCTGCTATAGTTGGCGAAAGAACAAACTCTTTGCCTCCTATATGGATAGGCATAAACGTCCTACCAAATGTACGCATACTGCTTCCGTCGGCCGTGCAAGCATTTACCCCCGTTTTGAGGTTTTCATGGCTGCCGGCCACCGAATCGAAGAATCTTTTGGACACACATGAATGACTAGCTCCAGTATCCACCAAGAATTCCCCCACCCGGCCTTCCACAGATATGGGTACATACCACCGTCTCCCCCCTAAAGGCGAGGGGTTACTGGTAAACTGGTGAAAGTCTCCCGAATCACCAAGATTCAATCCGAGTCCTCTCAGGAATTCCAGACACGGATGACTTGGGGGAAGGCGTGTCCCACACACTCGAATCAACTCTTTGATCCATCCTTCCTCTCCCCTAGTGTGGCCACTCGCCTCCATATGATTGCTCCTGCACATATCAACACTAGGGTCCCTGGCCCCGGCCGAGGTGCAGGGGTGCGCACCCTCAGCCACCCGGCCTCCAGGTGTAATTGACTCGAAATCTTCCACCGGGATACCCCCGGTAGCATTTTGGCATTCGTTCCCACTCGGGGCCATGTCAGATGCCGTTGACACAACCCCCACTAGTTTTCCACATCTGAGGAACCTCTAGCATTCTCCCTTTCTACGTCGTCGTCTTCGGCTTCATAGAAGGCAGCCATTACCGGCTTAGTAGCGGTACATTCGGATGAGTAGTGTCCCATGCGCTGGCACCTGAAACACTTAACCGTTCGGCGATCCACCCGGGGTCTTTGCCGATTGGCTTGGATAGCATCTGTAATTTTCTTACACATGTCTTCCAGAAGTTTAGTCATGTCCGGGGACTGAGTCTTCACTTTGTCAGTGCTTACAATGGACTTGACCGCCTTATCGGCAGCCTTCGGGTCACTCTTGACCTCGGATGAAGGTCTAGAGTCCCTTTGTTTATTGAAAGATTTCCTGGGAATATACTTCCTACCTGAAGTATTCTTCCTTAATTGCATCGAACAGAAGGTGCCGTCTTCCTGTTCGATATCAATCAATTCGAAGTCGTCTGATGGAGTATCGACCTCCGACTGCTGGGTCACCGATGCCAGGGGTACCAAGCCGCTGGCATTAGGTATGTCCCCAGCTAACATAGCTCGCTTCTTCACGGCCATATCTATACCATTAAATATGCCGTGTAGTGTTATGCCCTCCTTCCAGGCATCCCTCGCTGCTATTTGTTCATCTCGGTCTCTTAGACCCTTGACGAATTGAGTGATCAAATCGTCCATATACCAGTCCTGGTTTTCAGTACCGGGTCTGGCCTTACTTAGCAGGGCATGGAGTTCCATACCGTATGCTCTGAAAGCTTCATTCGGCTTCTGTGTGCGTTTCTTAAAACGGACCATCGGGTCTTCCTTGACCATATTGCATAACAGTCCACTAGCAGTTTCTACTAACTGCTCAAAACTCCCAACGAGGCCATACCAGGTTCGCCATTGCTCTACAGCCATGCGACCCGGCCCGCCTTTCAGACATCTCACCAGATGTGGCTTGGCCTCGTATGGGGTCCATCCATTACAGTTCATCACATCGATGAAATCTTCAAACCACTCTTTCCATGGTCGAGTACCGTCATATTCTTTAGGAATAACGGCTACCCTTCGGGCAGAATTGGGAGCATACATCAATCTAGTGCATTGCTGTTTGCTCCATTCAATCGCCTTGGTTTCATTCAAGGTCCGATTGCCCCCTATACCACCGAAGCTCGAATTGCCAGGTGGAGGCGGTGGTGGAGGTTGAGTATACGTCCACTGTGCACCACCGTGGTTCGTATAACTCGCACTACCTTGGTTGGGGCCGGTACCCGAGGTACCACTATAGCTTGTGGCACCCGAAGCAGCGCCCCCCCCTTGCGCGCCTTGGTACCCGCCATCGGATGGCTGGTTTCCCGTTGACTGGCCGCCATCGTTTGATGGATTCGGTTGGGTGTTGTCATTACCAGCACCCAGCCCCGGGTCGTTACTAGGATCCACATGAATGTGGAACCCACTGGTCTCCGCACTACTGTCGGAAGCCTCTCTAGGGGTATAGTCCGGATCCAGGTTGTGGACTATGGGCACCTCACTTATCCGGACTCTACTAGTTCGGCCATGCTTATCCTGGGTTCTGATGTAAACACCCCCTTGATCTACGTTCCGCGAAGCATTATCATTTACAAAAGGATTATACTGCGGATTCTTCGGTGTAGAACAGGAGACCGGGTCGCCCTGTTTCACGAACGTCGAGTTCGGGTTTGTCACCCTACTCGCCGGAGGGGCATGTGTTTCCTCTTGCTCCTGTAAATAACTCTCCATAGCGGACTTATTTATTGTGAGGGTAGCTACGTCTGTAGTCAGGTTTCGCTGTTCCTCCCTAAGCTGTGCGTTTTCTGCCAAGATTTCGGATCGAATCTTTTCATTTTCAGCCACAGCTCGGTTTCTTTCTTCTTGGGCGATCATTGCCTCTCGCTTAAAAGTATCCTTAAGTAGGCGGTACTTTTCACCCTTCTCTTTCTGAGACCTGTTATATTCAGTAGTCTCCTTCCTGATCTCGGCTTGTTCCGAGACCATCTTGGCTTCTGTCTCAGCTTTCCGGAGTTGAAGTTTCTTAAGCTTCTCCTCCATTGCGTGCAACTCAGTTTGTAATTTATTTACATCCCGAGCCTTAGCAACCTCCTCGGCTCTAGCCTTGTCGATTGCTCTAAGTTTATTGGCTTCCTCGATTTCCAACTCAGCCAGCCTCTTTTCTTTTTCCTGTGCGTCTCTTTCCTTCCGCTCCAACCGATGGGATACGGAGGATAGACGATATTTGAGGTCGGATTCTTTTAGAATCGCCTCCTGCTCAACGGATCGTAATTTTCCGATCCGGGACTTAGCTTCCTCCTCTATTTTGGATTGGGCTAACATGAATTGTTCATGTTGCCTCTTTGCCTGTAACTCTACCTGTTCCTTGGCTTTCAAATAGGCCTGAGTATTTTTATACCCGGGACCCATCCGACGTCCGTAGATAGACTTGCGATTGCCTCCAGGGTAAAACATGGAGTCAGACAAGCCTTCGTCTAGAGATCGGCCTAGGTGATGCCTTTCCGAGCTTTTCGGTCCGGTACCACTAGGCTTATCTCTTGATTTCGCGTCTGGGACTATTGCGTCCCTTTTGGTTTTACCATCGTCGCTGTCATGATCCGACGATGTCATTAGTGGGGCTACTTCGGTTCCACCACCGGGTGCTGAACCCTGGGGGGTTGCAGTACGCTGCATAGGGCTTTGTGCAATTGGTGTACCCAAGCCGCTAGCCGAGCCTGTTGGTACCATAGGACCTAGCTGGCGTCTGCTAGTTATAACTTGGGACCAATCGCTCAAGTCTAAAGTTGGGGGTCTTAACACTCCCCTGAACAATCCGGTATCCGGTACTCCTGTCTGGGGTGTAGCCGGATACAATTTTACGATGCCATCTCTGGTGGCATTGTCCCTAAGGTCGGGTGTAGAAAAAATATTTCGTACACCCTCCTGATTAAACATTTGTTGTTGACCGGGTTTCCAGTCTAACAACAGATGCTGGGATGTATAATCATCCTCTTCGAATCCCTCTAGCCCAGGGCTGGGGGGATCCGCTTCGGGTTTCCCGAGGCTTTCGGCCAATGTGGCCGCGCACCACCCCCGAACCGACTGGTCACGGCACCAGTGTAATGGTTCGTATTGACTTATATGTTGGGTGGCTCTTTGGCTCGCTTACCACTAGATGTACCAACACAACACGAGTAGTTCGGGTTGGGCAAAGCCCCAGAAACCCCTACCTCTCGGGTAGGACTTTATTCAATCTCTCTGATGTCAAAGTATTAGCGTCTGGACTGGACCATGTCCAGTCCCCTTCTGCCGCTCGTCCGGCTCCTTAGTAGGAGCTGGACGCGAGGCATGGTGCTGCCCCCTCTTGTACCAACGAGGTATCGCAAAGCGACACCTAGCTAGCATAGAAGGAACAAGCACCACACGAACACGTCTCTCGGATGAAAGGCACTAATATATATACAATGATGCCGGCCCCTACACCTGAAATATTATCATCACTTCTCCAAAGATTCTATGCAAATTTTCGACAAAAGAATGGGCAGGAATACTCAAAGAAAAGTCTGTTGTGTGTCCGAGGAGCACTTCATTGCCATTTGACCAGCAGTCCATACAACGTAGCATTTAACATCATGGCTGATATCATCTTCAATCAAGCTAACCAAACCCTCATTGGTCACATAAAAATAAATAAACGAGCAGGTTTGGATGTTTCGACTAGTTATCCCCCCATTACACCCGATGATGAAAAGAGAATGTACACTACAAAAACTCTCTCAAATGATAATCTCACAAACCTTCAAAATAAGGTGTTCTACGAGTTAGTACTACATTTCGGGAGAAGAACCCGTGAAGGCTTAAACAATCTCAAGAAATCCCACTTCATCTTTGTGAAAGATTCCAAAGGAAAGGAATATGCCACCCTCGATCATCAACCACTCGAAAAAAATCACCAGGGGATTTCTTTTCAAGACGAGGAACATGAACAACGCATGTATGGGACTGGAGAAGAAAATTGTCCATTGGAGTCATTGAAGCTGTATCTGTCCAAGCTACATATGGAAATCGATAACTTCTTCCAGACACCAAAGAAAAAAAACTTTAGGCTCTCAACTTCTTGGTATGCTAAATCAGCCGTAGGAGTTAACACGATTGAAAAGTTCATGAGTCGTATATACATTGATGTTAAATTAAGCAAGATCTACACCAACCACTGCATCCGTGCAACTTGCATAACCAAACTTAGGGAGCAAGGGATTGCAGCAAAAGACATTAAATTGGTTACAGGACATCATGCAGAATCATCAATTGATTTTTACTCAAAATGTCCCGATAGTCTGAGAGAAAACATGTCACTTCGACTCACAGGAGCTGTCACCAATGCCACAGCAGGGAGACATGTCACTCAGGTGACAGCAGCCCAAGGTAGATCTGATGATGCTACCCTCTCGCAGACAAATGTTGTCAATGTCAACAGTTCAAGCAGTACACCAGCTTTATTCTCAAATGTAAAGTTTGACAACTGCAGTTTCACTATTACCCTTAACAAGTAAAACCTTTAAGTTGTTGTTCTAAAGCTTCTAAGATGAGGTATAGTACCTCTACACTTGTTTTGTATTGAAAGAAAAAAGGAAATCATGTTTTCCTCTGTTTACACCATTGTTGAATTATTTAAACAGCACTTCTACTTTGTTAAATAAATAAATATATTTTGTTTGTTATGTATATATCCTCTCTCTTCTTTTAGATCATTTACAATGCATTAAAATAGAGGGTGGGAATATATTTCTTCACATAAAAGTGGTTAAATGAAACCTCCACCGATGTATATAGTGCGTCCCTTGGGGAGAATGTCAACGTAACTTTTTGTATCTGTGCGCAACAGAGAGAAGCCAAGCAAGATGGCGGAGGACTTTGAACAAGACGATCGCTTGGATTTTTATTTCTTCATTTTATAAGGTATTTACTTAAAAAAATGGTGGAAACCCTGGTATAAACGCCATAGATAACAAATAGAGGTTCACTCGTTGATTCCAGTGCCTACATAAGAAGTCACTCGGCCTACGGCCTCGTGCTTCTTATCTGCCACTAGAATCAACTCGTGAACCTCTATTTGTTATTTATGCCCTTAGTATATGCATGGGAATATCCAGGGAAAGCACTCAGAATCACAGAAATCATGTAATAATGAACAAGTAATTAATGGATAATTCATGACCCATGTGTGTTAGCAAAGGATAATTACACGAGGGCACAGCCTGAGTGTAATTATCCTTTGCTAACACACACAAGTCATGAAATATCCATTAACTACTTATTTTATTACACGATTAATCAATAGATAATCAATAGAATATAAATAGATACAAGTTGAAAACAAAAATCGTTCCACTCCCCTGGACTCGAAGCCAGCCATAGTGTGTTTACACACTGCAAAAAAAAACATACGCCGGGACCAGGAATCATCCCACCAACCTGTAGAAGCTTCAGCCCTGAGCGCAATGCGTTAACCACTATACCATTGGCACACACACCTCGGCACCCGGCTGCTGTTGGTTTGGTCTAAACGCGTCCCACAGTCGTCGCGGTTATGGGAGCAGCAGCGACAAAGCTGGGGGGGTCATAACCCAGACTGCAGGGTATTTTCACACTTTGAATGTATAGTAGTTATATGTGAGTGACCTCCCCGGGGTTTGTATCATATCAATGACTTATAAAGATGTGGTTCTATTCAATTCAATTCAATTCAATTCATATTTATTTGTCTCAACAATAAATTCAAAACTATACATCAATTGTAGATTCTGTACATTTCATCAATGCTAAGTTCAATATAATATAACAAATATATTAGTGATATATCAAATTATGTTTATCACAATAATATCAAGACAAAAGGGCTGCCGCTTAATAAAATTAATTTTAGTTGGCCACCCTATATTATAAATTATATTTGTATTATGTATTTAATAAGACTCCACTAAAATAGTTTACATATAGAACACAGACAGACTGGACATAACAAGACTTCACAAATTTAGGAGAAAGTTATTCTAGTTATTTATAGTAGATCTATTAACACACATTTTAAATACAAACTATATAATTAATGTCAACCTATTTATACAATGGATGATATGACCTGAATGAGCAGTCATTGAAATAATTTTAGGATAGCTTCCGAAGTAAGATTTTCATTTAAAGCTTAATACATTCTCTGTATCACAATAAATCAAATAATGTTAATTAAGTAAATTTACAATGTATGTAAGTAAACTTGTGAAAGTTGTAAAATTTAAGTGACACCTTTTTTTGTTGGTAGCATTTCTTTTAAATCTTTTTTCAATAGCGTTTTAAAAGAATATAAATCCCCAATATTCCTTATACAGAAATTTAAGGCGTTCCATTGAATTGACGAATTATAATGAACACTTCTTTTGTACATTTCACATTTTGGAATAAAAAATTTTAACAATATCCCTTTATTATATCTCAGTTTAAATATAGTTTCTCTGATGTAATTGAGATCTTTACTTCGTTTGAAACCTTCAATAAGAACATGACTTTTTCTTCTATCTTTCAATAGATTTATACCTGACTCACAATGTATTTGCTCTGTATCTGTAAGAACATTTACCCTCATACATATTTTAATAGCTCGATTTTGCATACGCTGTAGCTTATCAATATAAGAAACACAGGTTTTATCATACAGAATATCCCCATAGTCAAATATAGGAAGTATATAAACTTTATATATTCTTAACATATTATCCACACTCAAAAATCTAGATATCTTAGCCAATTGATATGATCTATATGCCACAGTTTTCATTTGGCTTTTAATAAATAAGTTATAATTCAAGGTTGGATCCAATATAACACCTAGATATTTGTAACTAGGCACTCTCATAATTGAATGTTTTTTTATATTAAGATCCACATCTGGGAAACACTTTTTATTACCAAAACCCATGTATTTTGTTTTATCAGAATTAACAGTGAGTTTATTTTTACTACACCAATGTACAAAATTATTTATATCACTCTGCATTTCTGATATAGCAATGGGTTTACTTCTAACCAAGCATTTCTCGTCAGTCCCTGTGGCGCACTGCATAGGGACTTGGATTTGTGATCAGTAGAGTGCAGGTTCGACCCCTACCCTGGCAATGAAAATTTTGTAGGTTTTAACATGTAACATGTGACATGTAAGGTGTGCATGTTATCCATGGATAACTGCACTGGGTGCCTGTTATCCTTGGATAACGGCACACCTTTCAAAAGTCATGATGCATGCATCATGCCATGCAATATCAACAGGTATGTGCATGGGAATATCCAGGAAAAGCACTCAAAATCACAGAAATCGTGTAATAAATCCATATAAGTGTAGAGGCAAGGAGAAAGGGTGCTCCATGCTAAAAGTCAACTTTAAAATTCAGATCACTAGCTTTACAGTGATATATTGCATGAGAAGATACTCTTGTAAGTTTTGGAGGAATAGCTTGCTAAATATGGGTAGGTATGACCATTTCGTGAATGTCAATAGGCCCTACATCTCCATGGTCATCAGATACAACTAGTATTAGCATAATTTATGCTAATTAGCTGAATTAGCATAAATTTTCATTCTTTTGCCCATAACTTTTGATCTAGAAATGATATTTTCATTCTGTTTTCACCATAGTGGACCTTGTGAAACATTCCTTCAAATAGGATCATCGATTTTCTTATTTAGAATGAATATCATGTTTCCATGGCAACAGAAATAAACAAAAATGCCTATTTTGGCCAAAAAACATTCTTTTGAATGCCAAATATGGAACCTTTCCCCCCAAAATAGAACGTTTTATCAGAAATCTTTAAATTCTCCACAAAAAAAGTAGCCTATAACAGTTTTAGGCATATTTTTTCCTATTCTAGCCCATAGTGGTGGCCCCTGGTGGCTAAATTAGGTACTAAATCCCGCAGGAACCCCCATTTCTGCTTGCTGGCTCACATAACTGTGATTAGCTTATCTTTCAATATTCATTTTCTGCTGGTTTGCTGGAAGGTACTATGTGTTTATGATGTATGCTGCAAATGCTGAGTAACTCGGGGCACAGTAAAGTTTGAAACAGTAAATTATATCATTTAGAAGTATGCTATCATTATCTCCATGTGAAATAAATACTCTGAAAAGGCCCGTCTGATAGTCATCATCACCACTTGAGGACTAGGGCACAAAACGTGTTATCTGGATGTTTTGTCAGACGAGGTAATGAAAAACAAAAGAATATATGTGACAGGTCGCCCTAACAGAAAAAGGCCAACCCTGAAAATGCTCTTACAATTTGAGAGAGAATGAGGAAGTATCTTCTAGGCAATTCTGGTATATATATAGGGATGATTCTGAAGTCCATATATAAATCTGAAGTAAACATGAAATAAACACAGTCGGCTCTGAGCTGATACTAGGATTCATGATTCAGTTAAGAAATAATGTATAAATAAACCTCCACAAGAAAAAATCCCAAAACGGTGTGTCTAAATTCGAGTTCAAAGATTTTATTCTAGTAGAGTAAATCACAGTGAGATTGACATAAACACTCAACATTGACTCGGGCTTTTCATATCTCCCTATCATAAAAAAGTAGTGAGCCACCAAAATTCCCTTCTGAATAGATTTAATATACTTTCCAGATATGACAATCCTATTCAGATGCTACATTTACCTTCTGTAGGCTCCCACCAAACACATCAGACAGTCTAATTCTATTTCATATTGGGACGGTCTCACCAAGGGGGAGAACACCACAGTAATGCATTGTACACATTATAAAAAGGGATGAAACTGAGAGCTTTAAATCCGACTTTCTGTGTACTGATGCTGGTACTGTGGGTGCAGGACCTTTACTAACATTTTGGAGATGCATAGTCCCTGAGAGATCACCTGCTGATGGAAATGGTGTGAAATACGATATAGGGACCCAGTGGCCTACAACAAGGTGCACAGACCTCACACAGCTCAGCCTCTAGGGACCAATCAATAAGCACGACCTGAATGAGTGGGCGGCCAAGCTCTATTCAGTTACTCTCTCTCCAACTAGGGTAGGTTGCCTCTAACTCGACCACTTTGCTGGTTGGCACCTTTAATCTAAAACTCAGTTTAACCTCTCTCAAAAACAGGCAACCGTCGCTGGCTTTAATTATAACAGCCTGGCAATCTTAGTCAGTACAAAAAGATTTAGTGGTTTTGTTCACACACCATCCAGCTCACCACCTTCTATTCTCTGGAGTAAACGTCCCTGTCCAAGAACCTTATTCTCATCAGATTAAGTAAGACTTGGGCCCTGATGCACAGACCATATATTGATGTATCTAGCAATATCTCTTATCCACACCATACACATCAACAACCAAACTGTTTCTCAAACCACATATTCAATTGCGAGCTTCCATAGGCATTAACTAGAAGAGACCTCCAAATTTACATGATTTTCTATGCCTTCTTTCTCACATGTGTTTTCACTGTCTTCTCCTGCCTTGTCAACCCTTGGCACCATACCCTTTAGTAAATTTACAATAGTCTTTACTTTCCCTCTTACATCGATCCCCCTCTTCATTCTGTTCATGCACAACTGCATTAGATAATCAATCCAAAGTCAGGAACCAATGCATTTAGTTTGCACAACTCAAGTCCCCTCCCTGAGCCAGAAAATTCCAATCCAGTTTATTTCACTTCATAGGTTTATCCAGCCTGTTTTTCGGATCAAAACCTCTTCAGTGAATTCCTTTATTATGTTACACCTCTTTTCATTATGAGGGATTCTTTTAATGGGTTTGGAAATTGGATTAGGTGTATTCAGTGACATTCTAAAAAGGACCTGAAATTATTCACATTGATAAATAAATGGAAAGACCTGATATGGATGACAGTCTTTTTCTGTGCCTTACATTAAAGTGTTATCCTTATGTCTCACTGGCAAATTCAGATTAAGATAATTTCACTAGTTACAACACAGAAATCACAACAACTTTAATACTAGTAAGAGTGCTTTTCCTGGCTAAATCTCCTTTTCATGATTATGAATGCCAGATTTGTGAATATTAACAAATGGCATTAGGGGTTGTAGGGCTCAGTATAAGCATTGACCGTAGGTGTAGGGCTCTTTTACTTCCATAAATTATTCCCAAATGGGTGTACAATGGTACGTTCATTAATGATCAACAAACATGTCACTAAGCCATGGATGCCCTCATCCTTCAAATGCCCTATTCCCTCATTTTTCCAAACTAAATCATTATAAACCAAAGAAGTGATATGATTGTGATTGGCCAATGCATTAAGTAGGGTGCACTTGAAGGAATTTTGTCCTATTGAGTATAGAACTGTGTATAGTTGTACGACAATCACAATTGGCAATGTAGTTTTTAAAATAGCAATGTAGAACTGGTACTGGTAAGGGTGAATATTTCCCGGACCTGCACGGTCGTCATGTGTTGGGAATTCTAGCATATCTCCCTTAATAATCCATCAATCTTAAAAATTTCAAAAGAGTTAATGGTAGTGGAGGAATGTATCTATCCACAAATTGAAGTTTCAGTATCTGTGTTGAGGCTAAGTACCTATTTAGAGGGTGTAAAGTTCACACCATGGACCAGAGCCAACTGACCCCCGCCCCATTTGGCCAGTGATGATTAGGAGCCTGATGCTTTGGTCAGATCTGTATGGAACAACATTAGTGTGCTTTAGGATACATGCAGCTAGACATGGGTGTGAGAACTGGAATCATGTGGCTATTAGAAGTGAAAAAGATAAAAGTATTTTGACTTTGAAAAACTGCAGCATAACCATAAATCAGGATATGAGCTCAGTTCTCACATCTACTTATTCACAAGACAAGGGAGAGCTAGAATCTTTTTACTGATCCATTATATTGATCCATCAATTCACTCTTCTAGAGATGCATATCATAGGTCCTATGGTGAGTCTACCTGGACTAAGGAAGTATGTAGTCACACTTGGCTGCACTCAGTGGCCTACTTAGGTCCATGTGAGCTCCTGACCCCAGTGCTGTAGGTACATAGGTAGGGTGATTATTCCCTACAATTTATAATGGTATAAAGGTTGCATATTTTTCAATTTTCTCAGCTAATACTTCCAAAGGATAAATTTTTCTCCTACTATATATCCTCAACAAGAGTCAAGAAACTGGTTGTATACCCAGGTAGCAATGGTGGTGTGGCCCTACTGTGGCCCACACTTTATTTGGTGTGGCTTCCGATGTGGGCCACAATGGGCTAACCGATGGGCTGCTGACAGTTTCTGTCCTCAGTGAGGTGCGTGGGCCACACTGGGCTAACCAATATGGGCACAGACCAGTCTCAGATTGGGTTTGGGTTAAACATTGGTTTTTGGCGTGGCTGAAAGTGGGCTGCCCACTTTGATCACATGGCGCCATCTGGTCAAAATTTATCATTTTGGGGTCAACATGGGTTTTTGGTATGGCTGAAAGTGGGCTGATCACTTTGATCAGGTGGCGCCATCTGGGAGAGATATTATAGAAAATCTATTTTTTTCTCATTTTCTAAACTTTTGAACCCTGAAGATGCTCTGCTAGCCTCCAGGTGCTAGCCCCTCCCCTCGGCCTCCATAGTTGGAGGAAGACTAAACATACTGTATTACTCTCCCCATCATCATAATATGGTAGAACCATCAATTCAAACTTAGTTGACCAAGGCATGTCAACCAGACCTAGTCCAGTAATATGCTAGCCTTCAAGTTCATAGTGTCTCTTGTTGTTGTTGTTTAAATTTTATCTCACCTTGTGCCTTCCTTACGGCCGACACTCAAGGGTGAGAGGTCCCGTGGGTTGTATCCACACCGAAGTGAGATTACCCCTTTGGCGGTGTGCCCAGACCCTAGTCTAATGGGGAGGGGGGATGATGGTGACCAAATTTATGGGAACGTAGAAAGCACACCCCTACACATTTACCCAGGCAATGGTTCTTTAACATCCATCACTACATATATATAGGCATAGTGAGAGATGGACAGGCCTGTTTTAAGTCACTTGTCTGCCATGACCACCAAGAGACTTTCCAGTACAGCCTAGCCAGAGCAGGGAGTAACTAAAACGACACCTTACGACGACGTTTGGAGCCAGCACTGTGCCCCGACCGGGCTAGG
The DNA here is from genome assembly GCA_949317995.1 of Acholoe squamosa. NCBI lineage: Eukaryota > Metazoa > Annelida > Polychaeta > Phyllodocida > Polynoidae > Acholoe > Acholoe squamosa. Next base: position 44,406,369 of record OX439041.1, read on the forward strand.
AACCGAACTCACGACCTTACGGCCCCTGAGCGGATGTGCTACCGGCTGTGCCACACCTCCCGGCTATATAGTGTCTCTCAATGGATAGCATACTTCAATATAAAATGATTACCACAGGAATGGTATAGTAACATTAACCCCTTCCACCCCATAAAGCAGGATTTGCATGCAAATCCCATAGAGTAACAGAAATTCAGGAGTTTTGCCAGTAGATCCAAACTCTGAGAAAATTTGTGTACTGTTATGATTTATATGATTCATTAGCCTATTTCTGTCATATCATACTAAAGAAAATCAATACTGACATGGGGGGGAAGCTGTACATCAGACATAGTGGGGTGATCTAGTGTCAAAGTTCAGAACTCCCAGCTCAGTATGCCTCATGCAAACCCATCCTCAACCCTGTCTGGGGAATTATCTTTGGAACTGATCTATGCCTGATTCGGGGTGCCCACCTTGAAACCAATCTGTGCCCAAAGTGTTTGCCCATTTTGAAGCTGCTCTGTGCCCAAATCAGTTAGCCTTAAATGTGGCCCACACAAATTGCTGAGGACAAAAACTGTCGGGAGCCCAACAGTCTTAGTTCAGTTTGCTCTATTAGGGCAACCCAATGTGGCCCTGACTGGAAACCCACCATTTGCCCAACCTAAAACCATGAATAGTATTCTGTATTAATTAATCATGAACAAAAAATGGTTCCATATTGACTCTTTGTGCCATTTTTAGACCATAAAATATGATTGGATGTTACTCTCTGCTCAAAATCAAAAGTCCTTTCGCTCTAAACCAGATGACATCTCTGTCGTCCCTCGCATGGCGCATCCATACGGGTCTTTTCTAATCACAACAAGGACACTTCCACCTATAGTTTGATCCTCTTTCTGTCCAATTTTACTGACAATTGTTATTCCTAAAGCAAAAGAAAGGTAAGGGATCAGCCAAAAATTCACCTTTATAAGATGTACGAAGGTGTAGGGCACATGTTTATATACTTTGTTGGGGTCCAAATGCTTTTATTTTGGTCAAAACTGTTGTTGTCCGTTGGCAAGTGATGGAATTTTGCCATTATTTCTAAATGACTGGGCGTTATATGGGTTTGAAGCATGTCGCCTGCCCGAGCCCTATGTGTGTTACTCCCTGCTCAAAAATAGATTCTGCTGCTAAAACTCACTCTCCTGTCTGTCAGTTATCAAAATGTGTACTTATGATGTCCTTCTGATAGATTATACACTCCTGCATCTTGCTGCAGTATTTGGTTATGATCCTAATACTTTAAGTGTCTGTTTGAGTGTGGAAATTGCAAAAATCCGCATTGGACCTAAAGATTTATCCCACTTTTTCACATCTCATGTCCCTAATATTGTAAAGATTACTGTTTTTTGTGGCTTTTATGATAGATGTACCCCTCACTTATTCATAAAATGTGTTATATGTTACCTACATGCAGTTTAATAGCCCCAATTTTCCCAACTTAAAACCATGAATAGTATTCTGCCCACTTTGAACCAGCTTCCATCCTGATAATACTATCAAGATAATGTCTTAACTACATGTACATGTAGTGAAACGGTTTATAACCATTTGCAATTAGGGGGATGGGTTACTATACAAGTGGCTGTTTATATTATAGTAGAATTTCTGTATTAAATTTTACCCTGGCACATTTGCACACTACGTAAAAGGATAACTATTCAAAAGAAACATGATGTGGCAAATGGCAACATTGATCACCATGACTCTCTTATACAAAGGTTTGCCAGGCGTCCCATTTTACTCTCAGAAAGGATGCCATGTTAATCTGTGAGGCAGATGGTTTATTATATATGCAACTTAACATAATGCTTACATCATGACAGTGATGATTATATATTGGCAGCACAGGTATACTCTAATATTCTTTAATCACAATAGTCTATTCATCAGTTTGAGAGATGAATACCTGTAACCCTGGCTATTGTATTCATGCATAATACTGACATTACCACTGACTACTACAGAGGGGTAAGCAGAGTGCACTACGGCAGTGTCAGTGAATTATCTGCTAACTACTAGTATTATGAGCTGCAGTTTGCCAACAAATAGATATGTAGCTTTGATGCATCAACCCACCGTCACGGATTAAGGCAACATGACTAGTTAAGTCAACTTGACGAGGTGCATCTGTCACCAGGATTAGCTGTCCACAATACTTTCCTAGGAGAAATACACCGGACAAATTGGTTAGAAAATATATGCACCAATAAAATTGCCTTATATTCTAAAACTTCAGACTGCATTAGCATATACACTGTTAAAAAATTCCCTAAATCTAGTATGGAAACTTCATAAAATTTAATGGTGATTCATCATGACTTAAAAGAACTGTGATTTCCCCTAGGATAACAGTGTTTCACCCTTCTAAGGTCCACTGTACAGGGATTCTCCACAGTTTTCAACGGGAATTCGTCATAAATTTACAGTGATTCACTGGCAATGCGGGTGCCAGTGAATCACTATTTTTTAGTGAATTTTTCTTTACTGTGTAGCTTCACAGTAACTTAAGGTTCTAATCTATACTCATCATAATTGCATATCATAGACCTTGAATCAGTATGAGAAAATTGATTAGCGTATATTATAACATGGCTGGGCAAACCCATGGTGCATTATCCTAAATGTTGTGTTCTGATTGGTTGATTGACAGTGCATTATCTAGATGGACAATGCACTCCCAGCAAAGGAGGTTAACCTCATCTCACCTTTAGACTACACAGTTGATATTCATGTTTTGTCAGGTGGCTGATGGGTGATTTTTCTGTGTTATAATGGGAATAATGCACTTGGTCATGGCTGTGGTTGTGTTCTAGACTGTATTGAGACATCTAAGGCCCGTCAATGTCTTAATACAGTATAGAGCACTTCCACAGCCATGCCCCGTGCATTATTCCCTAACTATAATATGTGACCCAACAAGGTAAAACACCCCTCCGCAGTGGATTTTTAATTCCCCATTTGGCCACCAGGGGGCATTGGAGGGGCAAAATTACTCTAAAATGATTATAAAAATATGTTAAGCTAATTTCTTATGCAGATATCAATGGTCTCATTTAAATTGCACCATTTCTGTTAGAAATGGCCCATATTTGCATGGTGAAATGAACATTTCTAATGAAAATTCAACCTATATGCCTGCTCGTGGTTACCATGGTAACCATTGCAATAATCAAAATTTGCAGACTTTTATGCCAATTTTTGGGGATACTCACCAAAAACCCAAAACTGAAAACAGAAATGGAAAATTCCTTCTAAATCAAAATCTATGATAAAATTCACCATTATATTATGTATTTTTTATGAAAAAGGCTGATTTATTGTGTTTTTAGACATTATTTTGGTTTATTATATATTTAGAACTTAATCATCGATTTCAGATATGAATAACGACCTATGTTCAAGGAGGGGTTCTGACATAACTACTAGGAATATTTAAGCCAATATGACTTCATCCAGGAATATTATACAGTATGCAAGTGTCCTATGTCCTGCAGGTGTAAATGGGTGCCAATAACAGTGGTTGTACAGTGTGCTCCCTTGATGATTGGATACATAAATGAACCACTAATGGTTTACCAATCACTGCTCAACTTATCCCTACATAGTGCTAATCCTCTGGGTTTTAATACAAATGTAGCACAGAAATGATTCTTACCAGTGTAACATGCATGTGTCTTTATGACAGAAGAACTGCACAAGGCATAATGCTGTCACTTAAGGGTAAACTAATCAGAAAAAGCATTGTCTGGAGGGCGGAACCCGGCCCCCTTCTCCCATACCAATATCATTCCGCCAGGTCCTTCTATCTATATCAAAGTACTTCTCATGATCTTCCCCTATATCAGGATCTATAAAGGAACATTGAGTCGCAGTGTTATCTAGCTGTTCAGTTATGGCGGAGAGCCTGTCTCCATCCCTCAGGCATACTAGTAGATAGATTACCAGGATTCACAGAGACAGCTTTCCCCAAAGGCCTCATAAAATATATTATTAATGCCTCTCCTGGTGGTAAATGCTTATGAATTTCTCTTCATAGAATCAGACCTAAAGATATAAACTAGCAAAGGCTTTGGTATCAATGACAACATATTTTCTATTAGGGTTCACGAAAGACAAGAGAAACAGTCGGGTCATTTGCAGTGTAGATCAATGTCAAGTAAAAAAAAAATAAAATAAGAGTGTAGGATACCTGAATGCACCCGCCCTACTTTGTTTCACGCCATATACGCAAGGATTGACCCTTGCTGCACCTAATAGAATCTGTCTAAAGGTCAAATCCCACTATGTGATAAATGGGTCTGATATGTCTGTGATTCTGGCAGCCTTGGCTCTTGTCAATTTCCTAAACCACAAGGGTTCTGACCCCACTTCTACCTATTTCAAATCCTAATATAGCTGATATTAGAAGGGGAAAAGTCTATTATTTCCATTACTGTACAGAGGAGTTACTAGTTTGATTCACAGAGATAGAGTATCTGATATCAAAATCACAGTTGTCTCAATGTGCAATAGTCTCCAGCATAGGCATACACCACATGACCCTATTTCTGTAACAAACCTTAATACAAATGTAGCACACATGGTATCACAAGCAGACCCCTCTTATAACTGTAGTATGTGGAACTTGGGTCCTGATTTATCAAAGACACACCTCTTGTGTTTTTCTAGAAACTGTTGTTTTCCCCTACATCACAGGGATTTTCAGTCTATCATAGAGATTTCAAGCCCATTGCAAAAGAACTATCAAAAACTTTTGATATGTTCCACTCCCCAAATAACGGCACTTTGGCAGGACTGCTTAGACATTATAGGCCTTCCGTAGACGATATTAGACCTCCAATATTGGCTGATATTATCCCTCCAGTATAGTCTAAGGATCACTCCAACATCACAAGCATTTTAGGACCTTTTTCGCGTTGTGGGATTTGGCCTTAAGCCAGAGGTTATAAGCAAGGATTTCATACTATAAATCGGTATGAAAATGACCATAATCTGGCCCAAGGTGCGACTGATACAACTGACATAACTAATCAGAGTGAACCTTTGTCTATTTACCTCATGCCCCTACATATTGATGCTTCCAAGTTCTCTTCCCATCCAGGTAGTGGAAGTCTGTTTAGTGCTGTAGTATTGAACTGCTACCGGCATTATTTCAGAGAACACCTGTCACTAAAAAAGGGATAGCAGACTCTTGGTACCACTGGAAAGCACAGATCAAGCACATTACAGCCCTGGCCTGAGTATGAGTGGGCTTGGGGGATGAACTTGGCAAATCAGTATAATTCATGAAAAAAAGAAGTTTGAAAATGTAATTTAATCATAATAAAATAGAAATAAAATTCTGAACCAACAAATATCATTTCTGTCTATACATTTTGGCATAGAACTATGATATGGGACTTAGATGGATAATATTTCAAGTTTTTCGAGGTCATAGGTTGAAGGGCAAAGGTCAAATATCAGGGACCTGGGGCAAAGACCGATGGATGAATTTTGGGGTTAGTAAGACAGAGTACTCCTGCTGCCTCCCATAGGTTTAACATTGTGACGGGAGTCTCGGCACACCCAGGGCTCCAGTGTGCCGTGAGGGTGTAGAATCGCGGGCTCCCATAGAGCGCAGTGTTAAACAACACATTTTCAAAAGCTATTATAAATATTTATTCTCGGAATAATGAAATAATTCAACAACTGGGTGAGAGGACAGGACTCAAATATGCTTATTCTTAGGATTAGGTTTAATTTCTGTTAACCGTTTTGTCATGGGAAGCTTGGATACGCTACGAAACTTCCCAATTCTGTGCATTTTCTAGGGAAACACTCGAAAGATGAAACCATAGCACATGACCTAATCTAATGATTTACTGGGTATTATTTTCACTGACCAGTGCCTGTGCACAAGGGACATTCACTAATCATACAATAATACATGGAACAATCAGCATTGGACCAATGACCTTGACCTTCACCTTAAGCTTGACCTTGAAACTGCAATCTGTGACAACAAAAGAAATGCATTGCACACTGCATATAATTGAGGCTTCAGTGAGGGTACAACATGAGCATGGTCACAAGTATATATGCATAAACATGATTTTTGACCATTGCCCTTTGACCTCTGACATCTGACATTTCTAAAGGTCATTCATTTAGGTCTTGTGATATGATTTCATCTTGCCATGTACACCCAGAAATTACCTAATAGGTAACATATGTTGGTCATATCTATATCCCAAGTCCCTGATATTTGACCTTTGCCATTTGACCTATGACCTCAAAAAAACTTGAAATATTATCCATTTAAGTCTCATTTTATAGTTCTATGCCAAAATGTATAGACAGAAATGATAATTGTAGGTTCAGCAATTTTATTTCTATTTTATTATGATTAAATTGCATATTTAAACTTTTTTTTTCATTACTGATTTGCCAAGTTCGCCCCACCCCAGAGCCCACTTGTACTCAGGCCAGGGTTGTAATGTACTTGATCTGGGCTTTCCAGTGGTACCAAGAGTCTGCTATCCTTATTTAGTGACAGGTGGACAGGTGATATGCCCTATCTTGCTGCAGCACTAGTTGTCGTATATCTGACATCAGGGAATTTCCCAAACAAATGGCTCCAACTCACTTCAGTGGGAAACAGAATGAAGATCATCAAGATGATGTGAACCAGACAGGCTGTAACTGGAAGTGAGCTGCTCTGCCTTTAGCCAATCTTATACCATGATATTTTCACCTAACTGTTCCCCTTCCTCCCTATCCCTCTCTATACACCGGGGCTATTATTACATTCTTCATCAAGCTGGTAAATCCCCTCTAGCAACACATGACAACCTAGAAGTGGACAGGGATTGATGAAAGAGGATGCTGGCACAGGCATGGGTAGATTAGGGGGATGTTGACTGGAATGGGGAAGATACGGCTACATGTTGGAGGAAGGCAGGAGCAAATTAAAATATGGTGGGGTTGACGGTTGGAAGGAAGAGAGAAAATAGAGACAGAATTAATAAAACAGTGGGTGGGGGTGGCGGGGCTTAAGATAAGTTCCATTCTTTTGCAGAAGAAACCTACCGTTGCCTTAGGGCAAGAAGGTTGTAACTGCATTTTTCAAGTTTTACAGTAGAGGCAAAAGCAGCATACCACTTACTATAGCACAAAAATGGAAACAGCAACATTGCACTGGGGCATGTAGGTGCAAATATCATTGACAGAACTTCAGTACTTTCATAGTAGCTGGATAAGGGTCAAAACATGTTAAAACAGAAGAAAACTCATTTTTACCAAAATGCCATTTACAACCTTCTTGCACTAACCCATGTAGCAAGCCCGCTTAGGGCCAATTCAGTTTTAGCTCAGATAAGCTGGTTCTAAGCGGGCAGAATACTATTCATGGTTTTAGGTTGGGCAAATGGTAGGTTTCCAGTCAGGGCCACATTGAGTTGCCCTAATAGGGCAAACTGAACTAAGACTGTTGGGCTCCCGACAGTTTTTGTCCTCAGCAAGTTGTGTGGGCCACATACGGCTAACTGATTTGGGCACAGAGCAGTTTCAAAATGGGCAAACACTTTGGGCATAGATTGGTTTCAAGGTGGGCACCCCGAATCAGGCATAGATCAGTTGCAAAGATGATTCCCCAGACCGGGTTGAGGATGGGTTTGCACAAGGCATACTGAGCTGGGAGTTCTGAACTTTGACACTAGATGACCCCACTATGTCTGATGTACAGCTTTCCCCCCATGTCAGTATTGTTTTTCTATAGTATGATATAACAGAAATAGGCTAATCATATAAATCATAACAGTACACAAATTCTCTCAGAGTTTCCAAGGATCTACTGGCAAAATACATTTGAAATGTGCAAAGTTAGGTGATGTCAGCAGTTTTTAATGTGACTTCACCATTCCTGTGTAATCATTTTATATTGAAGTATGCTACCCATTGGGAGGCACTATGAACTTGAAGGCTAGCATGTTACTGGACTAGGTCTGGTTGACATGCCTTGGCCAACTAAGTTTGAATTGATGGTTCTACTGCATCATGATGATGGGGGGAGTAATACAGTATGTTTAGTCTCCCTCCAACTATGGAGGCCAAGGGGAGGGGCTAGCACCTGGAGGCTAGCATAGCATTTTCAGGGTTCAAAACTTTAGAAAATGAGGAAAAAATAGATTTTCTATATCTATCCCAGATGGTGCCACCTGATCAAAGTAGTCAGCCCACTTTCAGCCACACCAAAAACCCATGTTAACCCCAAAATGATAAATTTTGACCAGATGGCGCCATGTGATCAAAGTGGGCAGCTCACTTTCAGCTACATCAAAAACCCATGTTGAACCCATGAAACTGATCTGTGTCCATATTGGTTAGGCCATTGTGGCCCACACACCTCACTGAGGACAGAAACTGTCAGCAGCCCATCAGTTAGCCCATTGTGGCCCACATAGGAAGCCACACCAAATAAAGTGTGGGCCACAGTAGGGCCACACCACCTTTGCTACCTGGGAAGGGGACAGTACATACTATACAAGCTGATGAATGTGAACCCCTTTCACTTCTCCAAGGACAATAGTACCCTAATTGATAGCTCAATAGGCTGCACGATGAGCCCAAAAGAAGTTTTATTCAAATATGGGAGAAACATGCATAAAGATTGGTCTGTACCATCCCGTGTCATTCTTAAATCCATTTTAAGACATTGCAATCTTTCCAAAATGACAGTTGCTGCCAATTGCACTGGTTGAACTTATGAAGCTACATAAATCCGCCCAGCTGAGATTTAATGAGCTAGAATACCAATGAGCTTCTATAATTCAGTTACGGGTCTAATTTTATTGGTTATTAGGAGCCAAAGCCCGACTAGAGTGTTTTAACAGCAAGTCCATGCAGAAATTGGTTGTCGAATCACCAGATGGCTAAGTTTCATGTGAACAAACTTCTTTTTCTCATTCAATTTAGCAGGACTTTTGTTGATCTTCATTTACGAAGATTAATGAGGTATTTTCTGTTTGGGAAGGCTGGGTAACAGACATGTAAGAGGAAAGCCCCCTCCCTTATTCTCCACCCCCATCCTCAGCTCCATTTCCACTTTTCACCTGCCCTACTTTCTTTGTTTAATTCTCTCTGGTAAATCCCTGGGGTAAATCCAACCCCCTATTGACAAGGTAAGGGACTTGGTGACTATTGATGGCTCTATTCAACTGTTCATCCCTTTAAGTGGTCATCAAACTGCTGATTGGACTATGATGCACTTCATCTAGGAATGGAGTATTTTATGTCATGTCATCTGCCCCCTGATAATATTTCTCATGCCTACACCAGCAGCATTGTCAATCAGTGCCTATTCTTCTACCACACACCATCTAGCTGTCTGCTGCCTATTCATGCTACCTTACATTCCTTTTCCTCTTTTTTCCCTCTTTTTAACCCTTACTGTCCCACTGATTATTTCCCTACACTTCCATCGGTTTCCATTCATATTCTAATCTGCAGTGGGGGCAGAGCAGCCAAAAAGGTGTAGGGATCGGGGTGTAAATTTAGGCTATTTCCTATATGATTTATGTGGGCCATCCTGGAAAAGTGTGTGTGGGGAGCGGGAGGGGGGGGGGGGTATGCAACCCCCACATCCCCCAAAGTTCCACTAACACTGAATCTGCTAATATTCTAAACCTCCTTCTGTGACCTATTCCAAACAAGTAGCTTTATATAACTGACCTTTTTAGGTATGCTGCCTTGAGGATGTTATTTAGTGATCGGTGACTGTTACAGCTTCTAGATGCATAATATGTTTTATGCATTCATGCAAGCATGTCGTTTCTTGTACTTTTATTTTTAAAACACAAACCTCGAAATTGAACAAAATATCCTGAGGACATCCGATTCTCCCTTTATTTCCTACTCAAGATGTCATCTTTTTAACATATTCCTGCATAACTGAGGTCTGTCTTAATCAGAGCCCTACATCACAGGAAAAATACGGATTTATGTGTACAATCTGCCCATTCACAAACACAAATCTCTAATGTGTAATACAATTAGAAAGCAGTTTGAACTTTCTCAGTATTACAGCTTTTATGACATATCTAAAGCTGATGTCAGGAGTCCAGTCTCTTATGGGGCCCGGTCTTATATGCATTGACATAGAGACTGCGGTATAGGGTAGGTCACTTTTCTCTATCCATCTGATGACTATAGTAAAGGGCCACAGTGCATAGTAACTGAAGAGAACTTGGCTGCCCACCCATTCAGCCTGGTAATTGATTACCACATGGAGGATAGGCTGTAAGGTCTTTGCAACTTGATGTTGACCACCCACCCTTCCAGATTCTATTTGGCACTCTTTCAAGTCACCGCCAATGTCTCTCGCTCAAGCAGGGGCTGCTAGTTTGGGACTATTTTTTCTGAAAAGGTTGTCATTATCTCATGATAACAGCATCAATGCATAAGGAGTCTGGTAAAGAGAACTAACCTTAGCCCTTTTATGATGGGTCTGTCCTATTGTTGTCAGTGATTGTGGCGGTATGTAGCTATCTGGTTATCTGGGACTGGTTTGTGTTAGGAAGGGATGGTTGAAGTAGGAGGGTCATGGTCAGCATGTCGTGGGAATCTTAAAGCATTACTACTAAAACACCTATGCAATGTCGTATCTGAGCGCCTAGGGAATGTTTGATCTCTGAGCAGGTGGCAGCACTTACAACTGCGACTTCCTGAAGTTATCCAGTTCCATGTGGATTTATAGCCCCATAAGCTAGCATTTATGGCCACTTGTGTTTTATACTCCTCTTGTATATGGTTCGATTTTTAAAGACTGACCGCAGAGATTTTTGAGCACTAAATCACCATGTGGGCTCGGCCTATAGCAGCTACTGGAACACAGCAGATAATTTGGATTATGCATTTGTACTTAACAAGATGTTTCCCTATCACTGCATATATTTGGTAAAATCAATAATCAATCGGAATATCTAAATAGGTTATCCCCTCCTATTTCCTTTGTGTTTATTTGCATATTGAACTCTTTATAAGATGTACTAGGGCTTCTAGACAGGGTTCTATCGGGCTTTATTTGTATCTACGGTGAGACATTTTCTTTGTAATAACGTATGGTGTCTCTCCAATTCTATCACTGCAGTGTTCATCCTCATGTAATAGTCATTATGGAGTCATATATGGCAGGAGGAGAAAGTATCCAATCGTTATAGTTGTGTTTTTTTCCTATCTACATAAAAACCTATTTAAGACTCACACCCTAAAAGCATTTTCTTTTGAGTTTTTCTTGCATAGATGTTTTCTTTCCAATGCTAGATATAGAAGAGACCACCCATTTCCATAATGACTTCTATAGTCTCTATATTGAGTAAACTTATTCTGACAGACCTAGTAGCACATTAGCTATCAAAAGAGAAACCAGCAGACTTCTCTGATACAGTCCAGGAGGGTATTGCTCTTATGATGAATAGAGCTGTCAGTATGTGCCGTCCTTTCAAAAGAAGAAATGCTCTACTTCACCATTCAACTTGCACTCACCACATTAGTCTGAAAAGGTCACCTGCCTTGATTGATATAGAGGGAGCTGCACTATTAGGTGTCACACACTCTATACTATACTGACTGACTTCTGACTAGGTACCTACTCAAGTCATCCTTTTCAACCACCATACTAGCATGACCACTTGTGAGCAACACAAGTGAAAAGTTATCACTATGTGGAAAGCCAGTTCTGCAGAAGAGGCACTTCTTTGCCAGTACACAATGTACTACCTTTCCCCATAGGAGCAACACCCTCCTGGTCATTACACTAGACCAATAAATTATTGTTCCAAGATGATTGTTGGGTTCCGTTATGTCCACCCATTCCGATGTATTCACCAGATCCTTAATTCCGTTTAGTTCACCATGTTTTGTTCCGAAATGTCCACCAAAATTTACTTATTCCATTGTGTCCACCATGTTTTGTTCCAAAATATCCGCCGAAAGTGTCCACATTCCATTTTGTCCACCAGCTCTTGTTCCAAAATATCCGCAAAAATATTCAAATTCCATTGTGTTCACCAGGTTTTGTTCTGAATGTCCACAAAATGTTCCAAATTTCATTTTGTTCACCAGCTCTTGTTTGCAAATATCTGCAAAATTGTCCAAATTTTGGGCACAGATTGGTTTCAAGGTGGGCACCCCGAATCAGCAATAGATCAGTTCCAAAGATAATTCCCCAGACAGGGTTGAGGATGGGTTTGCACAAGGCATACTGAGCTGGGAGTTCTGAACTTTGACACTAGATGACCCCACTATGTCTGATTTACGGCTTCCCCCCATGTCAGTATTGATTTTCTTTAGTATGATACAACAGAAATAGGCTAATGAATCATATTAATCATATAACAGTACACAAATTTTCTCAGAGTTTGGATCTACTGGCAAAATACATTTGAAATGTGCAAAGTTAGGTGATGTCAGCAGTTTTTGGTCTAAAATCACAGAAGGTGTGCAAATGGGAATTTTGGTGAAAGTCAGCCCCCTACACTTAGGATTTTGATTTTTCCCCAATTTTTTTTGGGTCATATTTTTTGGGCTCAATGAGTTCTCGATGTTATATATGGGTTTTAGTGGATCAATATCAATATTCTGGGCTCCAGGGGGTTGAACATACCTAAAATTGACCCCTTTCAGCTTGGAAAATCAATAAAATCGACAAATTTCATCATTTTTTGTAGAATGAGGACTAGGTATGTGTCTGTCCACTTTTATTATGTAAATTATAGAGTCTTGTGGTGAAATAGAAGCAAAAATTATGTTCCTGGTCGGATTTTTTCTATTATTCTGGAGCATTTTACTTTTTGTAAAGTGGTCTGTCCGGGCGATAATTTGGTCACTTGGCCTCCCCCCATTAAATAACTAAAAGTGAAATGGGTTCAATTATGCCTTAAAAGATTTGCTACATATTGGGGGTAAAGTATGTTGAAAACAAAATTTGATTTCCTCCATAAACTTCACTGTGACGGGGCAATAAGTGATTTTCCTTGAAAATCCCCCTTTTTCCTTGTCCAGGCGAAAAATCATATTCCTTCCCCTCCTGTGTAGGATTAACACATTTAACTATCCTAACTAAGTCAGTTATTTACCCCCTACATATACCTAAGTGCCCAATATATAGGGCAATGGATTACTCTCCATCCTTTGCAGTAGCAGAGATGGGAAGTGCTATTTTGTCCGGGCGAAATCGTGTCCGGGCGAGTGACCATTGAATAACATGCCATGTTGAGGGGTTGATTTCCTACAGAAATTAAAATTTTATCTTAATGAAAATAACAGCTCTAGACCATTTAGACCTGTAGATTACAGAAATCACATTGTTATGTATGTCAGATGTGTCTTTTATATCATGAAATGAGTGTACTTATAATAAATGTTTGTAGAGATTCTTGGCATATGTCCGGGCGAATGACATTTGAGTAATAATTCATGTCGAGGGCTTGATTTTCTACAGAAACAATTGTCATATTACCATGACAATCTGAGATCTAGACCATTTTGACCTGTAGATCATGAAAATAACATGTTTCTTTATGTCAGATGTGACCTTATTATCGTAAAATGAGAATACTTTTAACGGTTTTTATCATGATTTTGCCTACATTTCTTGTCCTCACACAAAATTCAATATTCCTGCCCCTCCTCTGCACAATAGGGATATTCAAATATCCTAACTATGCCTGTTATTTACCCCCTACATATACCTTAGTACTCAATGTATGGGACAATTGATTGCTGCTAAACCTTTGCAGTATCAGGGATGGGAAGTGCTTTTTTGTCCAGGTGAAATTGTGTCCGGGCGAGTGACCATTGAGTAACATGCCATGTTGAGGGTTTGATTTCCTACAGAAATAATCATTTTATCTCATTGAAGATCACAGATCTGGACCATCTTGAGCAGTAGATGATGGAATTCACATTCTTATCTGTGTCAGCTGATTCCTTGCTATCATAAAATGAGCCTACTTTTAATGGAATTTGATCACAATTCTGAACATAATGTCCAGGCGAGTGATGAACTACAAGGTATTTTGAACAGAAATTACAGATTTTTCCCCCATCAAAACTATATACCACCTGAAAGTTCATGCCGTGGGCATTGTATTCCATATAATCAATAGTTCCTACCATAGTCTGTTCAGCTTTTATATAAAACAGAAAGAAATGAATATTTTAGAATCTGAGATTTACTTGAATTCCAGGCTAGGCCCTATAGGAAAATGACCTGAGGGAAAGGCAAAAAGCCTGTTACGTCTGACTACAATACTCCCAACCCAACTATTAGACCCAGTACTACAAGCAAAATCATAATAACAGTCGACCAGAAGCATATCATAGGTCATTTTGAATCAATAAAGGGAAAATACCCCGAATGGTCACTCGGGAGGACATGGTTTCCAGGTAGATAGGTCCTGGGCATTGCCATAGCAACGGTTTTTATATTTAACTCATAATATTTCATGTGCAGTTACCCCAAGACCTATACACTATCCACAAAAAATATTTTTGAGATACTACATAATTTTTTCTCAGACCTCTCAAAACTCCACCAAGGCCTATTTGCACACTTTCTATGATTTTTGACCTTTTAATGTGACTACACCATTCTTGTGGTAATCATTTTATATTGAAATATGCTACCCATTGGGAGGCACTATGAACTTGAAGGCTAGCATGTTACTGGGCTAGGTCTGGTTGACATGCCTTGGCCAACTAAGTTTGAATTGATGACTCTACTGTATTATGATGATGGGGAGAGTAATACAGTATGTTTAGTCTCCCTCCAACTATGGAGGCCAAGGGGAGGGACTAGCACCTTGAGGCTAGCATAGCATTTTCAGAAAATGAGGAAAAAATAGATTTTCTATAATACATATCCCAGATGGCGCCACCTGATCAAAGTGGTCAGCCTACTTTCAGCCACACCAAAAACCCATGTTGACCCCAAAATGATAAATTTTGACCAGATGGCACCATGTGATCAAAGTGGGCAGCCCACTTTCAGCCACACCAAAAACCCATGTTGAACCCAAACCCACTCTGAGACTGATCTGTGCCCATATTGGTTAGCCCAGTGTGGCCCACGCACCTGACTGGGGACAGAAACTGTCAGCAGCCCATCAGTTAGCCCATTGCGGCCCACATCAGAAGCCACACCAAATAAAGTGTGGGCTACAGCAGGGCCACACCAACTACGCTACCTGGGCGTGTTCTTAAGTCTTTTTCCTTTGAATCTCAACAATTGGTTATCTGGAGAGAAGGAAAGGGATAACATGTATGCATGCTGACTCCGACAAAATGTAACAAAAGAATATATATATATATATATATATATATATATATATAGTACACTTAGGGTATAATGGTGAGGATATGACAATGCAGCTTTTTGAACATTAAGAAGGTATTTCTCAAGATGGTATGACTAGACCCCTTCAAATATAGTGGGATCCCTCACTCAAATGCCATTACAGTCCTCCATCTAGTGGTCACTAATGGTTACACTGGTATAATATATTGCCCTACCAAAACCTATGTAATTACTTACTAAATTAAGTGCTAATCGTAATGACGAAATTCACAGATTTCTAAATTCACTCTATTTCTCCACCAATATTGAAGTAGAATGGATAAGTGTCAGAACACTGAAGCTGATCGTTCATGGAGGGTACAGTGGGCCCCTCTATGCCCCCCAATCAGAATTTAGCCCTCTGTACTGGCTATGTGTGGTTGCAGTGTGGTTTGATAAGAAATGAAATATGGTAAAGCAAAGAAACAGGCAATGGTAAAGATGGAGAACGTCATAAACTGGTGTTGACAACAGTATTGTACATTGCATGAGAAACAAAAGTGAGCCTTGTTGTGTGTGGGCCCTAAAATAGACTGTATGTAATAAATGTTGAGCTGAATGAATATGAAACTAGAATTGGCTACCCTAGCAACTATCCTTTCCAATTGGCCAGGGATGCTTAGGAAAAGGAAATTCACCACCGACCACTACTCAAACCAAATAAAGACATATGTCAGTTGGAATAAGTAGTGGCAGTGCTGCAGGCTGCGAGCTCAGTCGTTGTTTGGCAAATGAGGCTTACACATAAGCTGGTGGGTAATGTAGGTTTACAAGCCAACAGCACAACTAATCAGATTTAAATGAGAGGAATAGTCTCCAAACCAGAGAGTCCCAAACCACTCAATTTACTGTGTTTTATTGATCTTCCCTTTTTAGAACAACACTCAATTCAGTGAATTCCTTTACCATCTTTCACCCCTTTAGTTTTTAAGACCTCTCTGACTGAGAATTGGTGGACAAGTGCTCAGTGACGTTTAAATCAGACCAGCAATTATTCACATTGAAAAACTAGGTTCGGATGATAATCATTGACTATGAATAACAGTGGTTTTGTTGCTTATGTAATGCAAGTGTTATCATTATTTCTCACTGATGAGTTAAAGTCTTTTGATTGAATGTTCCAACACAAAGAGCAAGTGAATTCTATTCCTGGTTACTATCCTTTACCAAATGCCATCTTTGCTGGGCTGGCATCAGTATGATTCAGATGCCAGAATGGCAAATGTTCACAATTGAAGTCACAGATACTAGGTCCTATTTCGATGTGTTGCCCCAGTAGCAATCCCTCCAAAAATGATAAAACTGCCTATATTTCTTTAAGCAAGTGTACTGGCAATTCATGTTCACAAATGAAGTCACTGATCTCAGGACCTTGGACAATGTGCACCCCGATAGCAATAGACCGAAAAACCTCTCTCAAATTGCATAAAACAGGTAGCTGTCACTGGATTTAATTGTACCAACCTGGCATTCTTTGTCACTACAAAAAGGTCCAGTGGTTTCTTCACTCACTTTCCAGCTTACAACCTTTTATTCTCATGGGAGGGGCGCTCTGGAGTAAACGTCACTGGCTCAGAACCTAGTTCCCATCAGATTGAGGATGACTTGGTCCCTGATGTGCATATCATATACTACTGTAACCAGCAACATCCCTTACCTTATACTCATCTCTTATGCCCAAGCCTCTCATCCACACCATACACATCAACAACCCAACTGTTTCTCAAACCACATGCTCAGTCACGATCTTCCATAGACATTGACTAGGATAGACGTCCAAATTTGCATGATTTTCTATACCTTCTTTCTCACGTGTGTTCTCACTGCCTTCTCCTGCCTTGTCAAACATTGGCACCATACCCTTTGGTAAAGCCATAAGTGTTTTTACTTTCCTTTTTACACCAATCCCCTATCTTCTCCATCTCCATTCGGTTTATGCACAACTGCATTACATAAATAATCCAAAGCCAGAAACCACTGCATTTAGTTTGTTGCACAACCAACTCAAAGTCCCTTTCCTGGGCAAGAAAGTTCCAATCCAGTTTATTCCAATAGGTTTATAATCCATCCTGTTTTTCAGATCAAAACCTCTTCAGTGGATTCCTCATGTTACACCTATTTCACTTTAATGTAAGGCAGCAAAAATAAGGTCATCCCTATCAGGTCTTTCCATCTTATTTATCAATGTGAATAATTTCAGGCCCTTTTTAAAATGTCACTGAATACACCAAATCCAATTTCCAAATCCATTAAAAGAATACCTCACGATGAAAACTATCATTATTTCTCATTGACAAATTCAGATTCAGACACAAAAACCACAACAATTTTATAACTGGAAAGTATGCTTTTCTTGGCTATTTCTCCTTTCCAGTATGATGAATGCCAGATTGGTGAATATCAACAAATGGCATTAGCGGTTGCAGGGCACAGTGTAAGCATTGACCGTAGTTGCGGGGCTCTTTAACAGCGACAGCCATAAATTATTCCCCTTCCTAGGGAAGATATCACCCTTCTATTGCCCAATATATACTACGTTGTGCTCTTATATCACAATGGCCTCAGATAACAAAACCCCCATTTATTAATCCCATAATGTCATACTGCCCTGCCTTTGGGGCCATGTTTGTGGTCAAAGAATTGATATATATATATATATATATATATATATATATATATATATATATATATATATATATATATGTATGTATGTATGTATGTATGTATGTATGTATGTATGTATGTATGTATGTATGTATGTATGTATGTATGTATGTATGTATGTATGTATATATATATATATATATATCATCTGCTTGCCCTTAACCCTCAAACGGGTATCCATTTGAGGGTTTAGGGCAGTTTGGAACATAAAAGTCTACACTGAGACTAGATATGTAAGGGAGAAATGTCTTAGAGGATCGTTATCTAAAAATAGTGTCGTGTTCAGGTAACGCTACCTACCCTAATTCTTTGGCCCTATCCTAATTTTTTATGGGCCTTTCGTAGAAAAAACTGACTTTTTCGCACTTATCGAGACATAGAAGTGTTTTTACATCTCTAGGTGCGAAAATTCACAGCCAGCCTTAAAAAATTCTCCAAAAGAAAAATTCCCTACCTATCTACCCTATTTTTTTCCGGCCCCGTCACCTTAACACAGCATTTCCTTTTAGGCTTAATGAAAGCAGTTGATCCCCTGTCCTTGGTAATCCTCTTGATATCCAAATCCAAATCTGTATCTTGCATTTAACTATTAAAGGGTCACATAGTGCTTTAGTGTCACTTTGCTGCCCGCAGAAACCTATGTCAGTAGGCTCCCTCTGTCTGCAGATAATATATTTAACAATAATCCATATTTACAATTTGACTTTAATTAATAATTTTGTTCAACTGGGTTCTGTTGGAGTGTGCTAGATACCCGGGACTAGATATCATTTAAAGGTAATTGGTGTGGTGCAATGACGCAGCATGAAACATGTGCACATTTTCCAAACTAGAGAAGTCTAGATTATGATAAACCAAAGAAGCGATAATATTATGATTGTGATTGGCCAATGCATCAAGTAGGATGCACTCGAGGGAATTTCGTCTTATTGATTATTAAGCCGTTGATGTGCATAGTTGTATGACAATTGTAATTGGTAATGCAGTTCTTCGGAACTGCAGATTTTGTAGCTGCTCAGCCTGTATTTCAAATTATGAATGGGTGTTGTCTATACATGTTGGCTATATCAGTTGATGATACTTGGCCAATATCAGTTAATGATAGAGGAGGGACCTTCAATGCATCAGGAAATTAGCTGTCCATATTTAATAGTGAGCTTTATCTCCTTCATATAGGTTTAGCTAATATGATAAAACCCCACTATTATCACACAACAGCAGCGCACCGAAGCATTATGTAGCATAATATTGCAATTAAAATGAAGATTAGATCGGTAGGCTGTGGGTATTGATGATAAAGAGATGATTTAAGTTAGTTAGACCATACTCCCTTTGCTACTGACTCAATTTTCATTCTACCTAATTCAGCTGATATTTGAAGTGACCATCAGATTCAAACTGAAGATGCTGTTTTTGGGGAGTACTCTAATTCCCCATCCATAGGATATACAGGATATACACACCTCTTGCATGTATATCTGCTGTTTTTGCAGTGTGTGGGGCAGAATTTAAGTGGAATTTGTGAACTGAAGAAAGGGCTATGACACCTTATATACAACCATATTTCGAAGATTTAATTTGTGAATTTTTATTAACCCAAAAGTTGAGAATATCATTCATTTAGGGAAAAACATTAATGCTTGGACAATTGTGGCTTGGACAAGGAAAACAGGACTTATTTGTCCATGCCCAAAACCTCAGAAAATGCATGAAAACTGGTAGGAATAAATGCACCTAATATGATCACATTTTACCTCATACCTCAGGTAGTAATTACCCTATCGAGGTGATTAAAACTGCATTGGAAAGCTAAAATGTTCTATTGTCAGAAGCATGACATGGCTTTGAATTCATTTCAAGAATTCAAATCCAGATTCAAACAGACTAGATGAGATTAGTTTTTAAAACTTCATCTGAACAGGCAGATGATCATTGGTTGAAAATATGTTGAACTCTATCTCGTAAACTTTTCCACTTGGGGACATGGGAATGGGCGCAAAGTAATGATTGTTAGTTCTAAAAGGCAAGTAGATGGAGGCAGAGAGAGGGGCCGAGAATCAACAGCTGAACTACCACATTAGTCTTCTACCACAATAGCCATCTTATTGTTGCTGTTTTATCAGTTCTGACATGAAGATGGACGTGTCTTTCACCTTCAGTGCGATGGATAACATCTCTAAATGGCCAACAGTTGCATTGTATCCCTCTGTCAGGGGAACTTCCACTCACCCTTGCATGCCAAGACTGTGCCAGGTAGACATCCCTTAAGCTGCTTACACATGCCAAGACTGGGCCAGGTAGCCATCCCTTAAGTTGCTTAAACACCTGATTTGAAATTAAAACAACCCTTGGGAGCCTATTGGAAGTGGTGAATGTACTGACTGGAACAATTATAATCCTGCTGAAATCATTCACTGGTGTATGTACTGTTATATGTTTACACCGGCACTTCTTTCCTGGATGCCACTCTTCCTATGTCAAATGCACTTGGATATGGACCTAGAATGGGAACGTATAGGTCTGCCATAATTATTTTATTGTCACTTTTAATGTGTTTTTTTTTTATCTAGCTCTAGTACACACCTAGCCAATCTAAGTAAGGACCCTAAAGCGCTGGTTCCACAGGTGTAGAATCGGTCGGGAAAGCCCTAATCCGATGTTTTATAATATATCAAAAGTATAGAAAAAAATCGGTCGGATCAATGCTAATCCGACCAATTTGAGCCTGTGGAACCAGTGCTTAATAGTTGCTCAGATAAATTACACCACTTCAGTATAACTGGTACTATAGTTTTTCTTTGTATTTGTCATTATTCTCTGATGTACACTTTATAGGAAGATTATATCAGCTAAATAACACTTTCTAAAGTTACTATTGCAAAGGTAAATTAAAGTATCAAATTACTGCTTTGCATGCTAGTCAAATCTCATTCACCAGTCTTAACAAGAAGTATATCATGTACATTGACAGCTAATCTTGGTCTATGAAATTGAAATGTGATCAGGCAAGTGGAACGGGATATTTGTGGGGGGGGCAGGGATGACCCTTTCTACTTGCCTACATACCACCTTCCTTTTACACAAGTAATACATAGCTCCAGCTTAGGTATTCTCATATAATGTCTAGGTCTGTGCAATATTGGACCAATCATGTTGAATGTATTTCCTGTGAGAGCAAATGTGGGGTGGAGGTCAGACATTTAACTATCCAAGAAAAAAGCCATGGCATTCTATGGTCATACTCTTCCCTATTTGTTAGGCCTATGTACAACAAAACTAGCTTGTGTAATATTCAAATCGTCACAAATCATAGAAAGTGTGCATATGGGGCCTTAACTGTCATTCGCCCAGACATGTGCCCAGAAAAAGAATTCTTATAAGTATGCTTCTTTTACAATAGCAAGGACACATCTCACATAAATGATAATGTGATTTTCTTAATCTACAGGTCAAAATAGTCTGGACCTGAGACTGTCATGGAGGTATGAAGATTGTTTCTGTAGGAAATTAAGCCCTCAACATGGCTTGTATCTCAAATGTCATTCTCCCAGACACTATTTCGCCCAGACAATTTTGGTCATTTTGGGCACATTTTACTCCCCTGGAGCCCAAAATATGCATATGGGACCATCAAAACCCATATGTAACATGAAGATCTCATCCAGCCTGACACTTTGAGCCTAAGAAATAGAGGGGGAAACTAAAATTCGAAGAGTAGGGGCTGGAATACCTCCAAATTCGTCATATGCAAACCTTCTATGATTTCCGACCAAATGTGCAATCGATGGAACCATACAGGATATACCTATACATACTCCCAGATCCTCATTTCCCATCTACTGATCAATATGTCTTAGGTCATATATTAAAGAAAACTGTGGCACACGATTCACAGTGAGAAGACCTTTCTAACAATGCTTGTTGCAAGTCTCTATCATTATTAGAACCAGAGTTAGAGTCTAGGGAAGTTCATCTTGTTCTAATTTCCATTTTACAAAAAAAACTTTATTGCACATCCAAGATGCCTAGTTCAAAAGTATACATAGTTGGGCACTTTTGGAAAGTCTCGTCGCCCTGGGTTTCTGCTAGATGGAGCCACTAGTGAGTCAAACATTGTCAGCTGAGGCAGAATCTTTGTTCTGAGAACTGTGAACTCTTTATGATTAAATGATAGTTTCATCTGACAGAGCCCATTATCTGACAGGGCCTCATGACATTTAACAGCCTTTTCTGGTAGAGTGATATAGGCAAAACTATATTTTTTTCGGAATCCCCAGACTCTGCCCGTGACGCTGAGCTATCTAGTTTAAGAGTGTGAGCAATATTTAAAGTAGAGGCAGCGTTGTTTATCTGAACCAAATCATGTTTCAGCAAAGACAAAGAGGGGCCTCCCAGGCCTCTAAGAAAGTCTCTGCTAAGGAAAAGGATGATCAAGATCTCCATGATATTAACACAGAGACAGTAACTAATACACTGAGTGAAGTCCTCCCAAAGGTTGAGAGGTCACCCATACAATGAGTAAGACCTTAGATATGTGTAAAGGGAGGAAAGGCCTCCATATATCTCATAAGGTAATTTTACTATAGCATATGCTGAGTTCTCAAATATTAATATTGACATAGCCACTTTCTCAGAAACATGGTTAACTAAATATGATGCTGACACCAGCTTTAACCTACCAGGTTCTGTCAGATACAGAGTTGACAGGGAATGGAATGATGACCCTACTAGAAATAAACCTAAAGTAGGTGGTAGATTGTGTGTATACCTTAAGAGTAATATAGGCCATGATGCCTTCATTTATCAGGAGTGTAATCTAAGTTGTTTTGATGCAGAAGCCCAATGTATTCAGGTGAGGAAAGGTAAGAGTAAGGTCCTGCTACTTATTAATGTATATAGACCACCTCAGGGCAATGCTACTAATTTCATCGATGCCATATGTGTAGAGGCAAGGAGAAAGGGGGCTCCGTGCTAAAAGTCAACATTAAAATTCAGATCACTGGCTTTTCAGTGATATATTGCAAGAGAAGATACTCCTGTTAGTTTTAGAGGAATGGCTTGCTAAACTTAGGTAGGTGTGACCATTTCCTGAATGGCAATAAGCTCTATGCCTTATTGATCATGAGATACATCTATAATTAGCATAATTTATGCTAATTAGCTAAATTAGCATAGTTTTTTATTCTTTTGCCTATAACTTTTGATCTAGAAATGGCAATTTCGTTCTGTTTTCACCATAGTAAACCTAGTGAAAGATTCTTTCAAATGGGATAATTGATTTTCCTATTTAAAATGAAAATCATGTTTCCATGGCAACAGACATCAACAAAAATGCCTATTTAGGCCCAAAAATGTTCTTTTTGCATGACTTATTTGGAACCTTTCTACCCGAAATAGAATGTTTTATCTAAAATCATTGAATTCTCCATAAAAAAGTACCCTTTAATAGTTTTAGGCCTATTTTTCCTATTCTAGCCTATAGTGGTGCCCCCTGGTGGCTAAAACAGGTACTAAATCCCGCAGGAACCCCCATTTCTGCTTGCTGGCTCACATATCATCCAGACTTGGTAACATTCCTAGTGCCACTAAAATGAATATTGTATTGCTTGGGGACATGAATATTAATGTTGCAAATGATACCAACATGGTTGAAAATCTACTCAACACCCTCAAACCATTCAGATTAAGGCAGGTAATAGAACATCACACTTGAGTCACACCCAAGTCATAAACCTAGATTGATCTCATATTTGCCAATATCAAACATGTCTGTATGTCTGGAGTTATAGACCTCAATGTATCTGATCATCAAGCAGCTGTGACCAGGCAAGCGAAAACACCCCTCTGCAGGGAAATTCATTATCAAAGTCCATCTCAGGCTTGAATATTCCTAGTAGTTATGTCAGAACCCCTCCTTGAACATAGGTCGTTATTCAAATCTGAAATCGATGATTAAGGGCTAAATACATTATAACCCATAAGAATGTCTAAAAACACAATAAATCAGCCTTTTCCATAAAAAAATACATAACAATATGGTGATTTTTATCATAGATTTTGATCTAGAAGGCATAAAGGTTGATTTCTTATGAAAAATGTGCATTTTACCATCCGAATATGGGCCATTTCTAACGAAAATGGTGCATTTTAAATGAGACCATTGAATTCTACATAAAAGATTAGCTCTATGTATTTTTATAATGATTTTAGAGTAATTTTTCCCCTCCAATGTCCCCTGGTTGCCAAATGGGGAATTAAAAATCCCCCGCGGAGGGGTGTTCTTCCTTGATGGGTAACAGCTGCTGTTTACCTGACTAAAAAGAAAATCAAGGTTAACCCTTTCACCCCTGGATTTTACTCTATTGGATTTGCGTGCAAATCCTGCTTTATCCTGTTGAAGGGGTTAATAGAAAAAGACTTTTGTTGGTCGCTCATACTTTAAATATAATGTTGATACCCTAAAATCTAATTTAGATGGTTACAACTGGGAAATATTTGATGCATCTAATGACCCAAATATCCTCTGGGATGATTTTGAAAATGCTATTGTTAAGTCGCTAGACAAAAATTGCAAATTTAAAACCTATCACATTCCCATTAATAATGACCAATGTTTAACAAAAGATCTCATTGAGGTCCTAAAAGACAAAAAAAAAACTTGCTAGCAAAAGCTAAAAAGTCTCCCTCTCTGAAGCTGATTGGGATATTGCTGTTGATGCAAGAAGGGAAAGTAATAGTTTGGCAAAGTCTGCCAGACAAAGGAATGTTCTGGACACAGTAAAAGCAAATGAAACAGACCACAAATGGTTTTGGTGTATTATAAACAATATACTTCCTTGCTGCAAGAGTACAAAGAAGGAAATAGACCTGGGTGACACCTCCACAAACATAAAGATTGATGATGAGAAGGTGCCTGACTATATCAATGATTTTTACAGTGAAATTGGGCCAAACTTGGCACAGGACATGACTGTCCCTTGGAAGTTCTATGGTAATAAGATAAAAGGTGAAATTGCTGATATTCAAACTAATTAAGGAGAGGTTAAAAAGCTTATCAAGATATTGACACCAAAAAAGGTTCTGCCATTGAGGGTATTTCAACAAAGGTTTTAAAGGATGCATTTTTGCATATGCCTGAAAGTGTAGTCAAAATGTTTACTAGCTCGTTGGTGGAATACTTAGTACCTAACAAATGGAAAGCTGCTATTATCACCCCACTCCCCAAGTCGGGTGACCCAAAGATAGTATCCAACTATAGACCGGTATCTCAAACCCCATTACCTTGTAAGATGATTGTCCATAAAAGAATCACAGACTTCTTAGATAAGAATGATGTAATCAATCCACTTCAGGGGGGGGGCTTTAGGAAAAAACATTCAACTATTGATTCTCTTACCCTTTTCACTGATAACATACTCAGGGAAAGGAACCTGGAGAACATGACTATTGCTACATTCATTGATCTAAGCAAGGCATTTGACACAGTAGACCACTCACTGCTCCTAAAGAAAATAAGGTACTTTGGAATTAAGGGAAAGACCCATAGTTGGTTACGAAACTATTTGACTGATCGTTTGCAAAAGACAGTTGTGAATAACCATCAATCCAAGAGTAGAAGGGTGGTCTGCGGTCTCCCTCAAGGGTCAGTCCTTGGACCACTGTTATTCTTGTTGTATTTGAATGATATTACCTATATGCAGATGATACTGTTATTTATAGAGCTCACAGAGATTGGAAGATTGCTGAGAATGATCTCCAAGATTCACTGAATTTGTTTTCTCTATGGTGTCTGCAGAATAAGTTGTCTGTCAATGCAAGCAAAACAAAAGTAATGGTGTTTACCTCTACAAAAGAGAAATTAGGTAATACTAAATGTCAATCTGTATATAAATGACAAAGTTCTTGAGACTGTTATGTCCTACAAGTACCTTGGGGTAACACTAGATCCTTACTTGAAATATGATGTTCACTTGAATAATGTTTGCAAAACTGTTAAATTTAGGATGTACCAACTGTCCTGTATGAGAACCTTTCTAACACAGAGTGCAGCACCAAAGGTGCTAAGGTCCATATTTTGATTATGGTGATATCTTGTTTATCAACAGTGCAGATAAATATGTAAATCCTCTACAAACTGCCCAGAACCGATGTATCAAGATATGTTTACGGGTCCATCACATGACAGACACCAATTATATTTATACTCTAGCAGCAATGCCCCTGCTGAAAGATAGGAGAACATGTAACTTAATGAACTATATGTACATTAGGTCTCTGAAAGCAGAATATAGGCATAATAGGCAAGAAGCTTCAATAGATAGGAGGTGAAACTCAGAGCTTTACCTATGGACACAGTGTAACAGCCCCCCCCTCTACCCCCCCTTCAAAGTAGGCTCCCTTTTGTGTTCAGTATTGAGTCCTATGCAGGATAAGGGGGTTTATAGAGATGTCAGGAATCTTTATCAGAGTGATATCAAATGGAAACAAGGGGCCACCTATACCAGAAAATCCTGCTGAATCCAGAATTTGTGATCTTTATTCTCAAAATTTGACCAAAAGTACCTAAAAAGGAGGTTTGATGATGAGAATATTTTAAAAATGTACAAAAGTTATATTGAAAATGATTGGAACTATTTATAAATGCAACATGCTAATCAAAGTCAATACCTGAATCTACATATCCTAATGTTTGCCTATCTCAACCTGACAAGTACTCTACCTGTGTATGGCTCTGCCTCTCCCACATACTGCCTATCCCTTAGTCTACCTATCACTCATACTACGTATCCCTTGAAACATCTAGAGTTTAATTAGGTTTTCTCTCAAATGGCTTAAAGGATTAAAGTTTACCCTTCACCTTTGTACCTAATTTTCTCTGTACATTCTTACCATTAGTCTACCTATCCTCAATCTGCCTATCATTCACTTTACCTATCCCTCATGGTGACTATCCCCCAACTCTTCACATCCCTCATGTTTGACTGGCACATCTGTGATATTACCTAGCACCAATATATCTTTTGAATATGCTCACCTTACAAGGTACCCTCTGCACCTATCTCTTAAACTGTTTATTACCTATCCTCCTTGCTACCCATCCTCTTCAATACCTATCCCTCAAGCTCACTTTATAGCTTTCCTACCTATCACAGCTTGATCAGCTGGGATAGCCCACGACCAACCTTCATTTTGATCTCTTAGTCAACCTATCCCCTAAGGAACAAATTTAACAGTCTACCTCACACATACATCTACCTATCTTTCATGCTATATATCATTGAGGTTACCTATCCTTCAGGCTGCCTATCCTTCATGGTATATAGCCCTCAGTTTTTTAACTTGTCAAGTGGGATAGCATGAACGATATGCAGCATGAAGGGTAGGAAGAGGGGAATAAACAACATACATGTAGGATAGGAAGTAAGCTAGTCTAATGATAGCCATGGTGAGGCATTTTAGAAAAGCATGATAATTCAATGGGCTGAGGGATATGTAAGGTAAACATGAGTGATATGCAGACTTGAGGATAGGTACAATGAGCGATAGGTATATTTCACAAGGCATAGACTATAAGAGCTACTATAAAGGTAGAAAGAATAGCATACAAGGTGAGAGATACATAGATAGCTGGTTAGGTAGGCAAAGGGCTATATACCATGAAGGATAGGCAGCATGAAGGATAGGTAACCTCAAGGATATATAGCATGAGTGATCAGTAGATGTATGCTTGAGGTAGACTGTTGGATTTGTTCTTTAGGGGATAGGTTGACTAAGAGATCATACAAAGGTTGGATTTGAGCTATCCCAGCTGTTCAAGCTGTGATAGGCAGGAAAGCTATAAATTGAGCTTGAGGGATAGGCATGAAGAGGATGGGTAGCAAGGAGGATAGGTAATAAACAGTTTAAGAGATAGGTACAGAGGGTACCTTGTAAGGTGAGCATATTCAAAAGATACATTGGTGCTAGGTAATATTACAGATGTGCCAGTCAAATATGAGGGATGTGCTGATTTGGGGGATAGTCACCATGAGGGATAGGTAAAGTGAATGATAGGCAGATTGAGGATAGGTAGACTAATGGTAAGAATGTACAGAGAAAATTAGGTACAAAGGTGAGGGGTAAACTTTAATCCTTTAAGCCATGTGAGGGAAAACCTAATTAAACTCTAGATGTTTCAGGGGATAGGTAGTATGAGTGATAGGGCAGACTAAGGGATAGGCAGTATGTGGGAGAGGTAGAGCCATACGCAAGCAGAGTACTTGTCAGGTTCGGATAGGCAAACATTGGGATATGTAGATTGAGGTACTGACTTTTATTAGCATGTTGCATCTATAAAAAGTTCCAATCATTTTCAATATAACTTTTTTACATTTTTAAAATATTCTCATCATCAAACCTCATTTTTAGGTACCTTTGGCCAAATTTTGAGAATCAAGACCACAAATTTTGGATTCAGCAGGATTTTCTGGTATAGGTGGCCCCTTGTTTCCATTTGATATCACTCCGATAAAGATTCCTGACATCTCCATAAACCCCCTTATCTTACATAGGACTCAGTACTGAACACAAAAGGTAGCCTACTTTGAAGGGGGGGTAGAGGGGGGTGGCTTGCACTATAGGACTCTATGGAGTAACATATCCTAGGGAACCTATACTATTCTTGTAATAGGGGCATATCTACGAGAGCCTTTGATGGTCCAATATTGGCAGTTCCACAAGCAAACTGTATGGCATACAGGAAAAGTGTTGAATATTGTGGGGCAATATGTTGGAATGAAGTATCAGCTGAAAGGTGACTAGCAGACTCACATTATCAATTCAAATTAAGCACTAAATCCTTAATGAAGTCTTTAGTTCCTGTGGCTACCTAGTGTTCCACAGGGTTTGATTACGTTTGATTCGACGTTTTGTCTTTTCTGTTTCTTTTCCCTTATTTACTCTCATAGATATAGATAAATTAGTTAGCTGATCTTTTAACAGGAAGGTCTAGAATTATCTACCACTACACCTTAGGGTGGGTAGAAGGCTTACCTTTCTTTATTGCCAGGAGTATATGACTTCTGACACTGTCAGTGCTGTATACATGTGGTGTTTATGTAATCTCAGTTAACTCACAATTATCGTTTCAAGTATACTTCACATATAATATTATATTCATTTATATTGAAAAAAGAATTACCCAGTCTGTTCTAGTTCGAGCCATTCTCCCAGCTTTAGACCAACAGAGTAATAATCCCCAACAAAGGCTGAATATTAAGTAAATAATGTGCACAACATCCTTATGTATAAAAACCTAATAAGGCAATTTAGGGCTCAAATATCTCTGCGATTTTGTCTGTTGCATTCTATGGCCCTTACTGGGGCCATGAAACACAAGGATTGTTATTAACTTATTGTGAATCTGACAGTGGGTTATCGTCCAGTTTGCAGTAATCCTTGCATGTCTGCCCTCAGCAAGGGCCATAGAACACAACAGACATAACCACAGAGGCGTTTGAACCCCAAATCGCCATGTGGGATTTGGCCCTAATAGGTTTTCAGTGTACATACAGTCCTCTGTGCAGAGGACCTAGGCTCATCAATTCTGAAAGAGGACCCAAGTTCCTCACAGGTACAGAGGACTTTTATATAGGACTTTTATATAGGATAATCCAGTGGGCTATTTAGTGTGAATAATCAAAAGACATCTGCAAGCATTGCAAAAACACATCTTTTGGCCAGTTAGGCCTAGCAGCATTTATGTACAAATTGACAGTGCTGTTATCATCTGGGAGCAATTTGTCTAGTGTAATGACTTGGACTGTATCGGAGAAGTCTGCTGCTTTCCCTTTTGATTGCTAATGTGCTACTAGGTCTGTCAGAATAAGTTCACTCAATATATATAAACTATAGAAGTCATTATGGAAATGGGTGGTCTCTTCTTCTATATCTAGCATTGGAAAGAAAACATCTATGCAAGAAAAACTTAAAAGAAAATGCTTTTATGGTGTGAGTCTAATAAGGTATGCTTAAATAGATTTTATTTAAAGAGGAAAAAAACACAACTATAATTATTTGATTCTTTCTCTTCCTGCCATATATGACTCCATAATGACTATTACATGAGGATGAACACCGCAGTGATAAAATTGGAGAGACACCATGCGTTATCACAAACAAAATGTCTGACTGTAGATACAAATGTGGATCAACACGGTAAATGGTATGCCCACGCATCCCCTACCGGGCGTACCCTTAACCATGTTGATCCACAAATAAAGCCCGATAAAACCCTGTCTGGAAGCCCTAGTACATCTTATGAAGAGTCTAATATGGCAAATAGCACAAAGGAAATAGGAGGGGATAATGCCTTTTTAGATATTCTGATTGATTATCGATTTTACAAAATAAATTAGGTGATAAAGAAACACCTTGTTAAGTACAAAAGCATAATCCAAATTATCTGTTGTGTTCCAGTGGCTGCTATGTTTATAAAAAAAGAGAACATCTTGAGTAGGAAATAAAAGGACAGTTGCATGTCATCAGGAGAGGTTTGTGTTCCAAAAACAAAATTACAATAAACCACATGCATAAAACATATCATGCATATCTATTTCCACCATACGCAATAAAGTAGACACAGACCTTTAAAGAACATATAGATTCCTATCGAATAAATTAAATCAAAGGTCAAACATCTATATGCATTCATAATATACCTTTCTTGAAACTGTAACTGTACCCGATCACTAAATAGCAGCCTCAAGGCAGCATACCTATAAAGGTCAATTATATAAAGCTGCTTATTTGGAATAGGTCACAGAAGGAGGTTTAGAATATTAGCAGATTCAGTGTCGGTGGAACCATGGGGGATGTGGGGGATGCACCCCCCTCCCCACACACACTGGACTGCCCCCATAAATTATATAGAAAATAGCCTAAATTTACACCCCCATCCCACACCTTTTTAGCTGCTCCATCCCCACTGCAGATTAGAATATGAATGTAAACCAATGGAAGTGTAGCTAAATAATCAGTGAGAAAGAAAAGGTAAAATAGAGGAAAAAAGAGGGAAAGAAATGTAAGGTAGCATGAAAAGGCAGCAGACAGCTAGATGGCGTGTGGTAGAAGAATGGACAATGATTGACAATGCTGCTGGTGTAGGGATGAGGAAAATTATTAGGGGGGCAGGTGACATGACATGAAATACTCTATTCCTAGATGAAGTGCATCATGGTCCAATCAGGAGTTTGATGACCATGTAAAAGGGGCAAACAGTTGGATAGGGCCATTAATATCAATGATCACTAAATACCAAGTTCCTTGCATTGCCCAAAGAGGTTTGTATTTAACAGAAAGAATTAAACACACACACACACACACACATATATATATATATATATATATATATATATATATATATATATATATATATATATATATATATATATATATATATAGAAAGCAGTGGCAGGTGAAAAGTGGTAATGGAGCTGACAATGGGGATGGAGAATCAGGGAGGGGCTTCCCAAACAGAAAAAAACCTCACCAAACTTCAAGATCAACAAAAGTCCTGCTAAATTGAATTAGAAAAAGAAGTTTGTTCACAACTTAGACATCTGGTGATTCGACAACCAGTTTCTGCATGGACTTGTTGTTAAAACACTCTAGTCAGGCTTTGGCCCCTAATAATCCATGAAATTAGACCCGTAACTGAATTATTTCATAGAGGTTTGTTGGTTTTCTAATTCATTAAATCTCAACTGGGTGGATTTATGTGGCTTCTGTGCAATTGGCAGTACCTATCTTTTCAGAAAGTTTGAGTATGGTGATGGTACACATTTTAAGAATGACACACGGTGGTACAGACCTATTGATCTACATCTATGTTTCTCTCTCAGTTGAAAAAAAAAATGCTATCAGAAATAAACATAACCAAGAATTCGTAGTCATATTTTGTTTCATACCGCAACAGTTTTATACTGCATTCACTGAACATGTCATCCTTCAACTTATTCTGGGCTCATCGTGCAGCCTATTGAGCTATCAATTTGGGTACTATTGTCCTTGGAGAAGTCAAAGGGGATCACATTCATTAGCTTGTATTTTACGTACTGTTGCCTTGGTGCAAGGAGGTTGTAACTGACATTTTGGCAAAATTGAGTTTTCTTCTGTTTTAACATTTATTGACCCTTATCCAGCTATGAATCTACTGAAATGATATGTGTGCCTACAGGCTCCAGTGCAATGTTGCTATTTCCACTTCGTGCTATAGTAAGTGGTACACTTCTTTTGCCTCTCATGTAAAATCTGAAAAATGCTGTTACAGCCTTCTTGCACTAAGGCAACAGTATGTTCATTCTGCAAAAGAATGGAACTTATTTTAACCCCTGCCACCCCCACCCACTGTTTTATGGATTCCGTTTCCATTTTCTCCCTTCCGTCAGCCCACCATTTAATTTCTTCCTTCCTTCCTCCAACATGTAGCCATATCTTCCCTATATTCCAGTCAACATCCCCCTAATCTAAGCATACCTGAGCAAGTGTCCTCTTTCATCAATCCCTGTCCACTTCTAGGTTGACATTGCTAGTGGGGATTTACCAGCTTGATGAAGAATGTAACAATGGCCCCGGTGTGTAGAGAGGGGAGTAGGTAGGATGGGGAACAGTTGGGTGAAAATATCAAGATTGGCTGAAGGCAGAGCAGCTCACTTCCAGTTACAGCCTGTCCGGTTCATATCATACTGACGATCTTCATTCTGTTCCCCACTGAAGCGAGTTGGAGCTATTTGTTTGGGGGATTTCTGATGTCAGATATACGACAACAGACTTCCGCTACCTAGCTGGGAAGAGAGCTTGGAAGCATTGATAAGTAGGGGCATGAGATAAATAGACAAAGGTTAACTCCGATTGGTTATGTCAGTTGTATATATATGTCGCACCTTGGGCCAGATTCTGGTCACGTTCATACTGATTTATAATATGAATTCCTTGCCTATATCGTTTTGCTTAGACAGATTCTATTAGGTGCAGCAAGGGTCTATCCTTGGGTATATGGCGAGGCTCATAATACGAGAAATCATATACAGTAATCAAATCATATTATTCATGACAATGATTAATGATAATATGTGTGAAACTTTAATTTTTTTTACTTGACATTGATCTAAAAAACACTGCAAATGACCCGATTCTTTCTCTTGTCTTTCACGAACCCTAATAGAAAATGTGTTGTTATTCATACCAAAGTCTCTGTTAGTTTATATCTTTAGTTCCGATTCTATGAAGAGAAATTCATAAGAATTTACCACCAGGAGGGGCATTGATAATATCTTTTATGGGGCCTTTGTGAGAAGCTCTCTCAGACTCTGTGAATCCTGGTAATCTACTTTTTTGTCTGAGGGATGGAGGCTTTCTACCATAACTCAACAGCTAGATAACACTGCAACTTAATGTTCCTTTATATAGATCCTGATATAGGGGGAAATCATGAAAAGTACCTTGATAGAACGAGCTGGCGGAATGATATTGGTATAGGAGAAGGGGACGGGTTCCACCCTCCAGACAATGCTTTTTGTGATTAGTTAACCCTTAGGCAACAGCATTATGCCTTGTACAGTTCTTCTGTCACTAAGACGCATGCATGTAACACTGGTAAGAATCATTTCTGTGCTACATTTGTATTAAACCCCAGAGAGTTAGCACTATGTACGAACTAGTTGAGCAGTGATGGGTAAACCATAGTGCTTCATTTATGTATTCAATCATCAAGAAAGCTAACTGTACAACAATGTTATTGGCACCAATCTACACCTGCAGGACATAGGACACTTGCATACTTTATCATATCCCCAGATGAAATCATATAACTGCACTACATATGTGTTCATATTATAGTAAACGCCAGGTCTTGGATATAAAATTATGATGAGCATAGATTAGAAGCTTAATTTACTGTGATGCTATATGCCTATGCTATATGTCTGATGTTCTAGAATATAAGGCAATATTATTGATGCATTTATTTTCTAAACAATTTGAGTTACCCTTCTGTATTAGTCAGTGGTAATGTCAGTATTATGCATGAAAAAAATAAACAGGGTTGCATGTATTCATCTCTCAAACTGATGAATAGACTATTGTGATAAAAGAATGTCAGAGTATACTTAAGCTGCCAATATTATAATCATCACTGTTATGATGCAAGCATCATGGAAAGTTGCATATATAATAAACCATCTGCCACACCGTGACATTGATCATCATCACTTTTTATTAAAACGGCATCCTTTCTCAGAGTAACATAGGAAGCCTGGCAGTCCTTTGGAAAAATAAAGAGTGATCAATGCTGCCATTTGCCACATCATGTTTCTTTTGAATAGTTGTCCTTTTATGTAGTGTGCAAATGTGCTAGGGTAAATACAGGAATTCTACTTAGATCTATAGTATACACAGCCACCTTTATACTATCCCATCCACCCTTATTGGTTATCTGGAGAGAAGGAAAGGGATAACATGTATAAATGCTGACTCCAACAGAATGTAACAAAAGATTTTATATGTTATTCACTTAGGGTATAATGGTGAGGATATGACAATGCAGCTTTTTGAACATTAGGAAGGCATTTCTCAAGATGGTATGACTAGACCCCTTCAAATTGTAGTGGGATCCCTCACTCAAATAACATTTCAGTGCTGCATCTAGTGGTCACTAATGATTGCACTGGTATAATATATTTGCCCAACCAAACCATATGTAATTACTTACTACATTAAGTGCTAATCACACAGAGCAGTCATAGGGCATCACCTACAATCAACCACTCGGGTATTTCATGTCATAGTGGCTGTGTCTAGTCATACCATCTTGACAGATGCCTTCCAGACCCCTTCAAATTACCAGAGGAAGTGGGTCTTAAAAAGTCTGGGACACCTAAAATTTGCTAAAACCCATGATGAAATTCACAGATTTCTGATTTAACCCTATTTCTTCACCAATATATGATAGAAGTAGAATGGATAAATGTCAGAACACTGAGGCTGATCATTCATGGAGGATACAGTGGGCCCCTCTAGCCCCCCCCCCAATCACAATTTAGCCCCTACACCTGTGTACTGGCTATGTGTGGTTGCAATGTGGTTTGATAAGAAATAGAATATGGCAAAGCAAAGAAACAGGCAATGGTTCAATGGTAAAGATGGAGAAAATCATAAACAGTAGTGAACATTTCAAACAAAAGTGAGCCTTGCTGTGTGTGGGCCTTAAAATATACTGTATGTAATAAAACGTTGAACTGAATGAATATGAAACTACCCTAGCAACTATTCTTTCAATTGGCCAGGGACAGTAAGGAAAAGAAAAGTCACCACTGACCACTACTGGAGCAAAAAAAGTCAGTTGGAATAAGTAGTGGCAGTGCTGCAGACTGCCAGCACAGGAGGGCATTTCAAAACCATAGCAAGAGATATCATTTTGAAATGCCCTGCAGTTGTTGTTTGGCAAATGAGGCTTACACATAAGCTGGTGGGTATTATAGGTTTACAAGCCAACAGCACACTTCAGCAGATTTAAATGAGAGGAATAGTCCCCAAACCAGAGAGACCCAAACTACTTAATTTCCCTCCATTTACTGTGTCTTATTGATCTTCCCTTTTTAGAATAACATCTCATTCAGTGAATTCCTTCATCATTTTTCACCCCTTTAGTATTTAAGACTTCTCTGACTGATTTGGGGGATGGTTAACAAGTGCTCAGTGACGTTTAAAATCAGATCAACAATTATTCACATTGGATCTAAAATTTAATCACTAAATTACTTAAGTCCCTTCTCACTTTAACATAAATGGCAAGTTTTTAATCAACTCAAGTACCTCTAAGTGTCGGGTTCATCCCAGGGATGCATGTATAGCACAATAAACTTTAAAGCCGCCCTCGTGAATAGTAAATTTATATGAAACACACCTATGCATATTCCAATTTGATATTGTTTATGAACTGCATAGATAACTGTTAAGGGTTGTGTATACATATTCCATCTTGCTTCAGGATTTACTGGTAATAGCAGCTTTGTAGGCTGTGTATATTGTTCTTCCTCGTCACCTAAAAGGCGCTAAAAGGTCAGTCAGAGACGGGAGCATCGATTTGCCATGTTTGTGGGGAGAAAATGTTCTTGAAGGAGCCGTAACGAGATCGGTAATCATCACGACGATACAATCATCACGACGATACCACATGGGAACGACGTGGGAGAAAGACAGGCATGTCGGAGCAGGACTGTGCCGCAAAAACACATTTGGTGCCTGATTGACACAGCAAAGTGAACGACGCCAAGGCACTGGGAGTGACCAAGGGAGAGCGTCGAAGGAAGTGAAAGGAGCTGCAGGATTGTCTAATATCTTCACGGGAGAAATGAGTATTTTTGTGTCACGGGTCAAATGGAGAAAACAGCCCAGGAGGGTGCCTCTGGTGACACAGAAAAGGGGAGAAATGTCCGTGAATGAGATGGATAGACGACGGACAGAAGACCACGTGTGAGCAACGTGGGAGAATGGGAAATCATTAATGTCCGTTATAAGAACCGCAATGAGATGGAAAACATGACGAACCGGAGGCCCCGCAGGAACGACGTGGGAGAAAACTGAATTGAAATGAGCCGTATGACAATGGAGATCATCATGTCAGTGCAGATCAGACCATGTGAGTGGAGATGCTGCAAGGATTTGCGTAATGTAGTGAAGTGCAGGTAGATGAAAATCATCAGATTGTGGATCTCAGTGATCGTAAGTATACTATTTCTGCTGTCTCAACTGGTTGAATGTAGAAATACAGCCGTTGGTGGTGCCAGGTTGATGCAGTAATTTGCATATTGGGAAAAGAAGAAAACCATGTGAGTGACATGGGTGAATGACGTTGGAGTTATATCTCATGTAGGGGAGACCGGGGCACAGTGGGACACTTTTGATCAGCTCTGCTCTCCTGTGGAGATACTTAGCAGAAACAAACACGTTATGGTCTCAAAAGATACCCTTGAATAGTGGCTACAATCATCGAATAGTAATCAATTTCTAACTAAAATAGATTTCATGGAATTGAATTCTTCTTGAAAAAAATAAAAAATAATATGTCCCACTCTGCCCCAGTTCCGGGGCACAGTGGGATATATCAAATATCATTATCTAGGCACGTGAAATGTACATTTATACAGAAATGAATTACTTTCCAATGGGTATCCTCTGGAGGGTGTTGCTCCTATAGTAAAAGGAAGAGCTGGCTAAAAATGCCCTTGTTTCCAGTCCTTTCTTTTCATGTAGCTATAACTTGTCCCTTTTGTTGCTCACAGTGGACATTCAAGTACGGTGCTCAAAAAGGGGATTTGAGTATAGGTACCTAGTCGGGAGAAGTCAGTCAGTATAATATACTATAGAGTGTGTGACATGAGTAGGTACCTGATAGTGCAGCTCTCTCTGTTTTAAACAAGGCAGGTGACTTTTCAGACTAATGTGGTGAGTGCAAGTTGAATGGTGAAGCAGAGCGTGACTTCTTTTGAAAAGAGGGTACCTACTGACAGCTCTTTTTACCATAGGAGCAACACGCTCCTGTATAGATATGTTTACCTAATCTGCTTATTAAGAGCACATTAGTGAATATCCATATTTGTGAGAGCACTCGGGCACAGTGGGACACTCCTCGCCAGATTTGATTAAAAAATGGAATACATTTATCTATGTATATTACTTCATCAAATTCCTTATCAATCTCATATTATTTAAAGCTTAATTCTTAGGAATAAGGTTGTTTTGGGCACATTTTGACACCCAGGACTCAAATGAATGTGTCCCACTGTGCCCCGAAATAGACTGTTGTCCCACTGTGCCCCAGGTATACTTTCTTCAGACTTAAAGATATAACTTATGGCACACATAACTTGGTGTTGCGACATTCAGTCAAAAGTTAACATTTTTAGTTGCAATTACATGAATACAAACATAAACTTCATATCTTTAAAATTCTACAGAGGAGAAGATAGACAGGTCATTGGTAAAATCTTACTTTGAAGCCCAAAAAGGTGACATAAAGCCACCCAAGTAAAGTGAACCAGAGTGTTAACAAAAGTCTGGTATAGCGAGAAGGGGTCTTCCATATGACTGTCTTTGGTAAGGAGACTTAAAGATTTCCTTTCTTTTCTTAGACACAGGATCCACTGTCCAACTGTGCCCCATATCCCACTGTGCCCCGGTCTCCCCTAGATGAATTAAATGGGGTGAATATGGCCTAAATTAGTGCCACCAGGCCACCACAGACACTGTGGGATTGTCCCCACGATAATTGCACCACAGTTAGTGATATGACAGAGTAACTGGATCTGCATTATTTCTGTGAGTGCTTTAAGTATTCAAGTAAAATTACGAGAAATCTACGATGGAAATTGTGCTGGTGTTTGAGGCACTAGGGATGTGTATGTTTGTTGGTCCCGCTAAAACCATTTGGAGAGTACTATTTCAGTGAAGTACAATGTGGATTGAATGTGTATTCACACACTGACAAAGTGATTGACCTTATGCTGATGGCCTAGCTTTATTTGGATTAGTGACTGTCACAGGATTACGTTATATTGACACAGATAGGCTTATTGTGAGTATTTTGTAATGATTCTGCAGTAACTCTGTGGCCAAAGTGAAATTTAGAGATTATGGCCGAATTTGGCAAAAATATCCGACGCTGCAGTGAACATAGTTGGCAACCCTGTGCATAGAGTTGTGAAGTTTACAGGAATAGATGTAAAGGAGATAATTATTTTACTGTTTGGTGAAACTGTCATCTGTTGTGAAAGTGGTGCCAATATGACAGCAGCAAGTTCAAGTGAAACTAGCATTGGTTTATGACCTGGCACTGATACTGCAGCCTTCATGTATTTAGGTTTATTACATGGAAAATGTTAATTTAAGATATTTGGACACAGGCTGAGACACCTGGGAGATCTACAGGAGAGTGATCATTTTGATATCAAATATAGACAACAATGCATGACATGTACATTTACACTGCTAAGTGTGTGATTTGATCTACAGGCAAACTGCCAGGTGGATGCACCAAGTAAGAACTTTGAATAGTAAAGTCCCGGGGGGGCAGTTCAATTTTTTTTTATACGGTTGTGTGGCTGAACCCCGACTAACCTTACCCTTGCTAGGGCCCTCAATCATGGGTTTTTTCTTCAAAGCCCTACCCTTGCTAGGGAACTTCTGACATAACAGTCTTAGATTTTGCTCAAAATATCTTAAATTGACCTTGTTTGGGAGAAGATTTGAATTCTGTTCATGCTATTTTCATGAAAACTGGGAAAATATTCATGAAAATTTCTGAATTTTCCACTTGAATCGGGGTATTTTGCTGAAAGTTGACCCTTGCTAGGGCCATTTTTTATGATCATCACTAGGTATTGAACCTGTGTTAAGTTTCGCAAGTGTTAAAGTTAAACTAGTTTGTCATACAAAGTATGTCGTCTTACTTTGGTATAATCAACGCGGGAAAAGATTCGAGACTACTGCGCATGCGCGCGTCGAACGCCGACTTCCGGTAGCTAGTATCTAAATGTAAGATTATTGTTTGAATTGAGACTTTGTTGAGTGAATATGATCGTTTAGGAATGAGAGAGGAGTGAGAGACATCAATGTTTGAAAAGATAGCTGCTGGAACCTGAATTGGACAACCGCTGAGTGAATTTGACAACCTCTGTGTGAGTGAAAACATTGTGAATCTGTGATCAGTGAGTGACCAATTATAGTCCAAAAAGTGATATTTTTCAAATTGGCAGTTAAGGTTGAATCCCACATGGCGATTTATGCCTCCAACATCTCAGCAATTTTGTCTGTTGTGTTGTATAGCCCTTACTGAGCCCATAAAATGCAAAGATTACTGTAAATTTGACCATTATCTACTGTTGGATTCAGCATAAGTTGAGCAATCCTTGTGTTTTATGGCCTCAGCAAGGGTCATAGAACACCACAGACAAAATCACAGAGATATTGGAGGTCAAAATCGCCATGTCGGATTCGAACTTTATTGGAAATATTGTTCACTATGATGAAACTTCTGAATATTTTGAGGATTATATGGACAGAATGTATGCATTCATGGATGCTAATCAATTCCCAGAGGAAAGGAAAGTAAACATATTGATTTTATGTATTGGACCAAATGCATATAGGGTCTTATGTAAAGAGTGCTTTCCAGAGAAGCCAAGCTCTCAGACATTTGCTGATTATTGCACTGTGGCCTGTAGGTACATATATCACAGATGGTACTTTCATAGAAGGTAGATAAGGGACAGTATCAAGGTAAAACACCCCTCCGCGGGGTTTTTTAATTCCCCATTTGGCCACCATGCGGGGGGCATGGAGGGGCAAAATTACTCTAAAATCATTATAAAAATATGTTAAGCTAATTTTTGATGCAGAATTCAATGGTCTCATTAAAAATGCACCATATTTGGATGGCCCATATTTGGATGGCAAAATGAACATTTTTTCATGAAAAATCAACCTATATGCCTGTTCCTGGTTGCCATGGCAACCATTCCAATACTCAAAATTTGCAGACTTTTACCCCAATTTTCGGGGATATTCACCAAAACCCAAAACTGAAAACAGAAATGGAAAATTCCTTCTAGAAAATTCCTTCTAGATCAAAATCTATGATAAAAATCACCATAATTATTATCAAGAGCTTAATCCTCGATTTCAAATATGAATAATGACCTATGTTCAAGGAGAGGTTCTGACATAACTACTGTGAATATCTAAGCCAATGATGTCTCATTTTAAAGATCGATTTTGAAAACCGATTCAACGTGCTATGCCCATTGGGCAGAAAGCAACATGGTGTGATGTACCAATGACTCCAGGAGGCTGTTGCGAAAAGAATTGGACTCAAATTCTCTATGTAGCTATCTGATCTTCCAATTCTCTGCTTTTCCCCACCCTGAGAATCGACTTCCCCAGATAATTGGTTCCTACACCCTGCTTCTGGACCACTTCTATACCACTCCTCTGACCAATTCTCTCTTTAAAACACATGAGTGAATAAATTCCCTGAGGTGAGTGAGTTCCATTTTGGGAATAACACCTCTGACAAAAGTTAACCAATCCAAATCTTTTCGCAACGTCCTCCAGTACCTCATTGGCTCACCATGCTGACCATTGAGCACTGTGTGCCGGCCTTCAAATGGTTAGATTTAAATTTTGTAGACAATAATTTGATAACATACTCATTTTCTATCATTCTATGATGTGGACTTAACATAGAGAGCAAATTGAATTAGGAGTGCCATATAAATGTTACTGTTGCAATGACAAGTTGAAGTGTCGGGTTACTGCTAGGCTATTAAGCTCCCACTCATAGGTTTTAACAAGGAGGACATCATAGAAATGTAACGTGATCCTTAGTACCGCGTATTCTAAAGCATTCTGATAATATAGAAGGACAGTTTGACCATATGCCTAGTTTGTGTCCAGCAGAAGGACGATAATGATGATTGAAATTTTCAACAAGAGTCCGAGTGAAATTTATGCATTCAGACAGATTAACTTCATGCAATATACAACTTACGAAAAACAGCCAATGGTTTGATTTTTTTGCAAAAACCGACCTGAATGTATTAGATTGAGGCAACAAGCCCACATTTTGATTTAAATGCTATGCTCTATAATCTGAACAGGGATTGGGGGGGTGGGGGTGTGCAGAATGAAGCAGAATGGCATGCTCTCGGTTGAATCGGGCGAGAATGAGGTGATTGTCTGACTTCAGTTTGAGTTTGAAAGAAATAGCCCCATTTTTTTACCCATACCTTATCTCGGTCACCCAGCCTTTTCAAAGAATAATCTCTTGCTACTTGTTGTTGAGGGAGCTAATTCAGGAGCAAAACTGCATTATGGCAATGTATTAATTACTCAAAACTGATTGGTCCTCTTTTTCATATTTTTGTAAATTATATTATGTAAGGGAAATCCCACTTGGCGAAAAATGCTTTAAATATCTCTGTGGTTTTGATTCTGTTGCATTTGTGGGACCCACTCCACCCTACTGCTGCCTAAAGAGAACCAGATTTTTCGCCATGTGGGATTCAACACTGAAAGCCCCAAGGTCGTCAGACTGACGATACCCAAATCTACAACCTTAGGTCATCAGATTGAGCACCCAGGGTAGTTAACCTGATGGATTTAGGTCAACACACTCATCCAAGGTAGTCAAACTGATTACATAAGGTTGTTAGTGTGACAACCTTGGTGCTGACTACCTTGGGTCCTCAATCTGACTACTCAAAGCTGTAGATTTGGGTATTGTCAACTTGAGCACCTAAAGTCCTCAGCGCTGAAGACCTTTAGTTGAAAATAGAAGGCCTGACCATCAAACATGAGTGGCACATACCTGCCACCTTGTGAGTTTGTTATATATTGTCAACAGAATGCCATAGACTCATACTTGGGAGAGGTAGACTGAGGGATTTCACTCCTTGTAAGGTGCTGCCCCCTGTATGTGCCTCTTCTGATGACTATGTAGGTCCTCAATCTGACGAGTTTAAATATCTGGAGGGTTTTCAGTGAACCTATTGTTTACCTCTGCCAAAGGGCACTGTCATGCTGAACTTAGCAGTCTGTAGACTACAAAATTTAATAAAGGCTAAATCCCACTACACAAAAGTAGTTCTGAAATGTCTGGGATTGTGGATATCAGCAACCTTGAACTCTTGCCATTATCCTAAATCACAAGAGTTGTCACCCCACTTCTTCTTACTCCAAATCCCACTATAGCTGATATTAGGGGGGGGGGATCTCTGTGATTTTCATAACTGTACAGACGAGTTGCTAGTTTGATTCACATGCAGACATAGGGTATTTGATTTTATGATCACAGTTTCTTTAATGGTCTCCTGCATGGACATACACCACTTGACTGTAGTATGTGGAACATGGCTCCTGGTTTATCAAAGATTCACCTCTTGTGATTTTCTAGAAACTGTTCTCTACGCGCCATACAAAAGGTTTATGTGGGTATCAATAAGGTTTTCACCAGTGATTTCTGTTCAGACTCTGTCTGCTCTTCCTTTAGTTCCTATTCTCACCACTCAGGGCTCCACCTGCACTTGAGTTCCCTGCTGTTGGCAGCAATTTGTTGACATTTAAAATTGCTTTTGTGTTTGGTTTATTTGTTCAAAAAAAAAAGGTTTTGAATAAACAGGCAAGGCCTTTTGCCAATTGTGTGGATGGACAATTCCACACTAACTGCCAATTACGTGTTCCCATCAATTGTTTGTATGTATTGATGTTTATCATAAATATAAGCTATGTTCATTCTAATAGTTATTCAATAACTAAAAGTGACTGCCTGGTTATAGATCTCTATAATTATGTCACAGCGAATTCTGGCCCTTTGTGAAGAAAATATCAAAAACCTGATGTATTCCACACCCCATATACCAGCACATTAGCAAGGATTCTTAGCCGTTTTAGGCCTTCCTTTGACGATATTACCAACCCAATATCGGCTAAGCAATGACTTATCCTATATCACAATGATTTTCTCACCATTTTCGCATTGTGGGATTTGGCCTTAATGGTTAACTAATACAAGGCTGGAGACAAAGACACTGGGTCTCATTTGTTGTCTGTAGA
The DNA here is from genome assembly GCA_949317995.1 of Acholoe squamosa. Lineage (NCBI taxonomy): Eukaryota > Metazoa > Annelida > Polychaeta > Phyllodocida > Polynoidae > Acholoe > Acholoe squamosa. The sequence continues at coordinate 44,450,086 of OX439041.1, forward strand.
ACTAAACCTGGAGTTTGACTGTAGCTGTGACAGCCACTCTAAATTACCACATGTAAGAGTCATGCTCTGTATAAATGAAGGATAGGCTATAATTATTTCCCTTATCATTTATATAAATATCTCAGTTCTCTATAAAGGCCAAATCTCACAACGCAAAAATGGTCCGGAAATCGTTGTGAAATAGGATATGTGGGTGCTTAGCCAATATTGGGGTGGTAATATCGTCTAGGGAAGACCTATAAAGGCTAAGAATCCTTGTCAAAGTGCTAGTATTTAGGGAGTATAGTACATCAAAAGTTTTATAATATTTTCTTCACAAAGGGCTTGAAATCTCTGCGATAGACTCAAATCCCTGTGATTTAGAGGAAAACAGTTTCTAGGAAATCAGAAGACGTGTGTCTTTGATAAATGAGGAGCCAAGTTCCACATACTATAGTCATAATGGGGTTCTGCTTGTGATTTATGCAAGCTACCTTTGTTTATGCTATGCAGGAGACCATTGCAAACCACAGAAAATAGTCAGAAACAACTGTGATTTTAATATCAAATACTCTATCTCTGTGAATCATTCTAGCAACTCATCTGTGCAGTTATGAAAATCACAGAGATTCCCCTGCTACTATCAGCTATAGTCGGATTTGGAGTGGTAAGAAGTGCAGTGAGTACCCTTGTGATTCAGGAAATTGGGAAGAGTCCAATGTTGCCGATATCCAGAATCACAGACATTTCAGACACATTTTTCATGTAGTGGGATTTGGCCTTAAGAGCAGATGTTCATTTTATCACCACGAATATTAAATATAAATGATTACATACCAATTCTAGGGGAAACCTAACCGCTAGATATCTTCACTATAGATAGATGATTTACAATAGAAAAAATACATGACTATGATTTAGTTGTAGCCCAGTTTATTGTCAATCAGTCGGCTGTGTTTTTGGTCAATAAACAGATTGACAACAAGAATTTGTCTTAAGCTGATGTAGAAAAGGGGAAATTCATGTAATCTACTGGTCTACAAACTGTTTTAATAGTATGGTTCAAACATTCAGGGTTTACATCATATGGATTTCCCCCCTCCTTTACTTACCTATATAATGTCTTTCTTCTTTCTTTCTAGCACCCACACTCCCTCTGAACTCCCCTGCTCACAAATTTGAATAATCCCTCTCTCTTCTTCCTTCTTATCCCAATCCTCCATTCCATTCCATTGCTGTCCTAGCCCCACACCCTACACCCCCCTTCATTGGCCCTCTGGGGTAGTCAGCTTATCTATCTATGACCTCTCCCAATCGATCTTGCTATGAGGGATTTAGACACTTGATGAAGCATGTAATAATATCTATGGAGGAGAATTAGGAGGTTGGGGAGGCACTCACTTTGATTAGAGCAACGAATGTGAAGGGGTTTAGGATTTACCCCATGAAAGGCAAGGTGCCAAGTGCCTCAGTATAGTATTATTATTCCCTTCTAGTAGGCTTATCTGTGTGTAAGGGGGGTACACTGTATCCCCAAGAGGAAATATTGGAGAAGGGTGGATATAATATTGTGTGTGGAATTCAAATACAGACTTTCATTTAGGTGGTGCCTCTTATCAAGGTACTTGATGAGCTCAATATATAAATCATGATATCAGCTAAGAAGTGAGAATGAGAGTGTTAGTTTGGTATGAAGATTTTCTGTATCGAAGGGGAAAGGTGGAGGAATTTCAGAATCCATTGGGGCCCATCATTATTGCATACGGTTGAATCCCACATGGTGATCTAGGGCTCCAATATCTCTGTGAACGCAAATGTTGTTCAACTCAGCTTGAATCCGATAGTAAAAATACCACCAATCTCAATGTAATTTAGGCACGGGTAAGGCTACTAGAAAAACAATTAGCTAGATCACAAAGAGATTGGAGCCCTGAATAGCCATGTGAGATTCGACCTTTAGGATTGATTGAGATTGAGCTTTGCAATTTGAAGTTGTGTCTTGAACTCAAGAAATAAGACCCATAGGAGATCAGGCCAAATCCAACTACATGGAAAATGGGTCTAAACGGCTGTGATTCTGGCTATCGGCAGCCTTGGAGTCTTGTCAAAAACAAAATTCACAAGGGTTCCCATGCCACTCCTACCTTTATCAAACCCCACTACTAGCCAATATTGGAAGGGAAATGTCTGTGAAATTCATCACTGTACTAATTAGTTGTTACTTTTAGTCACAAGTACAACATTCTTATGACTATAGTGTGTGGAACTTGGGTCCTGATTTATGAAATGATAACACACCTCTTGTGATTTACTAGAGATTTTTGTTTTCCTCTAAATCACAGGGAATTTCCATATATTACAGAGATTTCTGGCCTCTTGTGAGGAAAATATCAAAAGCTGTTGATGTATTCCACTCCTGAAATAACAACACTTTGGCAAGGATTCTTAGCCATTATAGGACTTCCTTAGATGATACTACTGGCTATTTTTGCGTTGTGGGATTTGGCCTATCGAGAAAATGGTTAAAGAGGTTTGCCTTAAGTAAATCAAATCATCCCCAGAAAAGGTAAATGATGGTGTATACATAGCAACCTGAGTGTCTACTAGTCATAATCTAACTAGTCAGGATACACTCTGTACCAAAGAGAAAAATATGTTGAAGGTTGAAATTGGCTGGTGCATTAGTGAGCTAACTATAGACACATTTCACTCTAGACATCAATCAGAACAGCTGACTATAGCTAGGTTTTTTCGGCCACTTACAGCAGTACTAGAGATAATGTTCTTAGTCATTAACATTGTCCCTGCTGTTAACAAGATGCTTATTGATTTAGAAAGCAGGGAAATTCTCTTTCAAAGAGTATGTTAGCAATGAGTGGAGAGTGCCCAAAACATAAATGAATTAGTTTATGTGCAATGTGTTCTTGGATGAATAAAGTGCAATAACAAAATCAAAAGCAGAAACAAGCACAAATACAATCAGGCCCCCGAAGACTTTAGAACTTGGACAAAAATAAACAACTGTCACTAATTTGAGACAGGTACTTTGTTTGTTGTTGATGTAAAGCTCCACAGTTGTTGTGTAGACCATCATTAGAGGCATATTACCTTGTGGGAGTAAGACGAGGCTTTGAAACATAAGGAGATTAGCTGTACTAATTCGTTTTCATATCAAGTAGTGATTTCTGGCAGTCGTTCATTCCTGTAGATAGCTGTTTGCATACACTACAGACCAAGCTTTCGAAAATAAATAATATTACGCAAATTAATAATGATAATATCGAGGCATACACTTTAGTGTTCACCATTGATGCTCATGTTTGTAGCAAAGGAGTTAAATATTGAACCTCCATCCTGTTTATGTGGGTGAGAAGCATATTCACAAAATAACCTCAGAATTCGAGACTACAATCTCTCTATATACGGCTCTCTATCCATTGAATGTGGGTCAAGTACACTTAACTCCCCAAGGTCGTCACACTGGTGATTACCAAATCTACAACCTTGGTCATCAGATTTAGTACCCAGGGTAGTCAACCTGATGGGTTTAGGGCAACACACTCACCCAAGATAGTCAAACTGGTTACATAATGTTGACGACCTTGGTGGTGACTTTATCTTGGGTCCCTCAATCTGACTACCCACAGCTGTAGATTTGGTTATCCTGCACTTGAGCACATAAAGCCCTCAGCGGTAAAGACTTTCAGTTCAAAACTAAAAGCCTTATCATCAAACATGAGTGGTACATACCTGCCACATTGTGAGCATCTTAGGTATTCAACGAATTTAAAGAATTGGAGGGTTTTCAGTGTAATGATTCCCTATCTTCCCTACACTATTAGATTGGGGCAAGGGTTTTATAGTAGATTGCTTCTATTTTTGGAAGACAGTAGTAGTTGCTGTCAGTACAAATCCAATGCCCCGACCTGGATTGCCCTGTACCCAGTACATTTCCATTTGCAATTGGGGCTGAGAGTGTAGGATATAATCTTTTATCTAGGGGGCCTATGAGCCAAATTAAGGTATCTTCCGACAAGTTAGCCATTTTAGTTTTGACATGGGGTCCAAATCACAAAGATGCAGGCTCAAGTGCTCTCAGAAGTGGGATTTCAGACATAGAAAGATGTTGATCTTAATTAACAACAGTGATTTGGAGTATAACCAAGGCCTCTAATCTTGGAATTTACAGTTCAAATTGCAGTCTTTACTTTACAATCACAGCCAGTGTAGGGGTAGTAGGTGGGGTGGGGGTGGGGTCCCTCTCTCATTACACCTTTATGACTACGATTTTTGATAATATATCTTATAATCATTAGAGGCTTAAGCAAGTCTAAAAGAGAAATAGACATAACACTATTCTGGAAATGAAATACTAAATGTTTGTCAACTTCTGTGCTTGTTTTATCCCTTAAATATGACCTAAATCTATTGCATAAATATCATCTCATCCAAAGAAATCTATTTAGGTCATTCTCTCAGTTCTGTTTAGAATTCTAAATCCCAACTATGTTAAAAATTTGTATTACTCTTCAGACATTATATTTATAAGGGAAGACAGCTCAGATAGATATGAGTAGAAACAGGCTGTGAGTTCCCAGTAAGTAGAGTTTTCTTAAGGTAAAGGTGAAGTCTCATTTTACACTCTGATCAAGGTAAAGTAAAATAGACTAAGCATCATATTCCCCACAGAGTAGTTCAGAGGGAAACCGAGCAAGTTTGTCAGGAAGAGAACATGTGCTCCAATAAGCAGCAACAGCTCATACACATTCAAGCTCAGCACAGAGGAAACTATGTTTTTGGGTGTTTTTTTTTCCTGTGTATACTCGTGGCACAGTGTTTTGCTCAAGAAAATAGTTTTATATTCAGATTCATATCTCTTAAGACTGCTGAGATCATAACGCCAGAAAGAGAGAGATCAGTACATTGGAGAATTACAATAGGATCAATTCCAATGTCACCAGGTTCTGGCATGAGGAGGAAATGCACAATGATCAATTGTGAATCAATCCACTTCACCTACAACACATCATCCAAACTGTTTTAATACAAAGCATGGTTTAGTGCAGCAACAATTCTTTTAGTTATACAACTCTGGGTCATGTAACTCAATGATGCATATGGAGCTTCATTCGATGATGCTAGTTCATATTTAGTTTCATCCTCTCTTAAATGGAGCTGACTCTGTTACAAAGTTCAGATAAAATTCGATACAAATTTAAGTCTGAGAAAGTGTGTGCCTACATTTACTACTGCTATGACAGTGTGTTGCTACGACAGTAAGCTCTATTAGAGTAAAGGTATCTGATAAATATATATATTGGGATGTAGCCAACATAATATAATCTAAAGTAATTGATTTAGCTGAATTCAGAACCACCCCATCCCCCTGGCCCTGCTCCATCGACCCCTACAGGTTTGTCGCTGACAGTACACTCATTTTGGTTTCTGTTCTTTTCCTTTGTCTATACTGTAGGCTAGATGATACTTGAATTCACCCATTGGGACAATACATGTAACACCCTTTTGTACTTAATCTTCTTCCCCTCTCTCCTAGTTATGTGCCACAACGTTATCAATTTTTCAGGTCTCCCTTATTCAGTATTCATGCCACAACAGGTCACAGATTGGGAGGACATCGAATCAGGATTCTCCCTCATCCTACAATTCCTCTCTTGCATTGACTCCTTTCCATTCAATATCCAACCCTCCTCTGCCTCCAAACTCACCGATCTACGCCTATGATGAAGTCAATTTGTAATAATGGGTACCTTGTCTTTGTATTATACCAACTTTGAAGGACAAGCTAGTTCCCATCTTGTCAGCTCTTACCGGTGCATGTGGTCAGCTGCAATCTTCTCCCATGGTGGAACCATCTGTATCAGCAATGATGTCATATTGGTATCAATTACTATTTAATATTGAAAGTTAAAAATTGTAATGATACTTGACCTGTAATATTGTTATTAGAATATTGGCTGAGGTATCTATCCCCTTAATTTTGTTAAATAACTCTCCTGCAGCAGATCATCATTGTTTCCTCACTTTATTCATCATTGAAATGTCTATCCCAATACCCCATCATCTGATCCCCAATATCTCTGTTATAAGCGTTATTCCTTACCCAGCTTCCTCCTTCACAATCCTTGCTGTCCTCTACCCAGTTATGTATTTCTATGGTTTGAGGGAATCAAATCTACTTGATGAAGCATGTAATGCCACCTGGGAGGGGACACTAGGAGAAATCTGGGGGGTAAAACCCACATAGATAATAAGGATGAGTCTCATGTTTCATTGCAAACTGCAATTAAACCTCAAGTGGGTATCATTTTACTTTACGCTTCACTGCTAGTGGGAGTCATAGTCAAAATTGACGAATACGGTCTTGAAATCAGAGACATTGTGACAAATGGATTTAGTAAAAACTAAATGTATGTTTGCTGAAGCAGAGATGTTCAGGTCTCTGCTTATCAGTGCCTATTACATTTCTTTAAGTCCTCTAACATTTCATTTAAACATGTAATGGATAAAATCGGAAAAAGACAAACATGGATATCGTTATTTATTAAATTTGTTTTATGAATTATGACCAATCCTCTAACAATTCATTTCAACATGTAATGAATGAAATTGGAAAAAAAGAAAACCAAAATATGTTGGCTATACTTGTAGCCCTTGCAAATTTGGGTTAGGATTTGACCTACTGCAGCCTAAAAAGGAGCAGATTTTTCACCATGTTGGATTCAGCCTATTGCTTAAGTTCTAATCCCACATGGCGAAAAATGTCTCAAATATCTCTGCAATTTCAAATCCCTCATGATTTTGGGACCTACCCCAAATTCGCAAGGATACACTGTCAGACTGTGAAGAATTTTTTACAGTAGATTGCTTCTATTTTTGGAAAAGAGTGGTAGTTGCTGCTAGTACAAATACAATGATCCGATGTGGGTTGTACTGTACCTACTACAGTGGTCTTTGTAGCCCATTTACAATTGGAGCTGAGAGTGTATAGCTACAGTACACTGTCAGCCCCACCATGTAGATATATAGTAGACTGCTTTTTATTACAAGGACACGGAGACACTGTTGTGTTTTTTCATGTACTCCTTGGGGTATTTTGCCTTTGATGATTATTATATCTCTGTGCATTATGTATTCCCTGGACTAAAATCGCAAAATGTGCTTGTTTTCTATACACCCTGATGTAGTTACATCCTTGCGAATTTAGGGTAGGTCCAAAACAGAGATTCAAAATCACAGAGATATTTTAACCATTTTTCGCCAAGTGGGGTTATACCTTTACCTCTGCCGAAGGGCACTGTTATGCTCAACTTAGCAGTCTGTAGACTACAAACAATGGTCAATTAATCATACAAGAGAAGTCTGGAGACGAAGACACTGGGTCTCATTGTTATCTGTAGAACTAAACTGGAGTTTGACTCTGTGACAGCCAGTCTAAATTACGACATGTAAGATTTATGCTCTGTATAAAGGAAGGATAGGCTATATTTCCCCTACCATCAGGTCTGAGCAACAGTTGTGTAATGGTTCATATTGACTTAAATGTTGGGTGGCTCGTTGGCTCGCTTATCACTAAAGGTACCAACACAACACGAGTGATTCGGGTTGGGCAAAGCCCCAGATGACCCCTACCACTCGGGTAGGCCTTTATTCAAGTACTCCCTATTCTTGACATACGTCTTGACTGGACCTAGTCCAGTCCCCTTCTGCGGATCGTCCGGCTTCTTAGTAGAAGCTGGACGCGAGGCATGGTGCTGCCCCCTCTTGTACCAAATGGGTATCGCGAAGCGACACCTGGTTGGCATAGAAGGAACGAGTACCACACGAGCACGTCTCTCTGATGAACCGCACTAATATATATACAACGATGCCGGCCCCTACAGTTGGAAAGACAGGACGCCCTCTCTCCAAAAGTGCGTCCTCACTGCCGGGGATGGCATCCTCACTGCTGGGGATGCCCACACTCCCTCCCACACCCCTACTACCTCCCCCTGCCCTATTCAACCTGGGGATAAGCTTTAACACCCTCTGTTCCCATGTAAGCTGAGCTAGCTAAGACGGGCAGGGGGGTAGGGGGAGGACACTCTAAACTCACGTTTCTATTGATAGCCTTATAAAAATAATGGGGGCATGCACAAATCAATTTTTAGGTGCACAAAATGCAAGAAATCTTTATGTAGCATTAGTGTTTGATGTCAGCACAGGCTGAAGGGCAAGGGCAACCAACAGCATAAAAATAAAAGCCAGGGGTGGCATCCTCCCCAGGGCTGTCATACTACCAGTACTTTCCAAACATGAGTATCTAAACTCAATATATCTCTCTTATTCAAGTTAGGGTACCTTAGATCTTGCAGATTTGAATAGATGAGATCTGTCTAGCAGTGCATATATAGGTAAAATATTGCTAAACCTAAACATAAAAATCACATTTCAGTTATGGTTTTACTAGTTTTGTGACAGTGGCAGTGAAATATGAGGACGCTGTCATAGCCCAGTTCTCAGGGAGTCCTCAGTCTTGAGGACGCCCCAGACACTAGCCATGCCCTATGAGGCCGGTGTTGATGGGACCTGACCATTTGTATAAGCACGTTATAAAATCCTAGTTTCCTATAAGAGCAGATGTGTGCATATTAAATATAAATGATTACCTACCAATTTTAGGGGAAACCTAACCACTAGATATCTTCACTATAGGGAACAGAGCCATTCCTGTATGGAGGTTGCCATCTTGAATTCAGTTATGTAACTGCCCCCCAGTGGCCATCTTGGATTTAGCATAGACCTGTGGGTAATCTCTTATCTTCCCCTCTATCCAGCAGAAATCAATGGGGAATGATAAGACTGTTAAGAGTGATAGGCTAGCCCCTGCCTCTATCTTAATCACCTTAAGTACCTCTCCATTGTTGTAGGTGTGAAGGGAGGGGATTAGCCTGATAGTGAGACAATGGCTTGGTTTTACTCAGCCTGGATTATATGTGCACTTTGACAAAACATTTTAAGTTTGATTTCCTTTGTGTTTAAAGAAAAAAAACTACATGAACCTTATCCTGTTAAAGTTTCAGGTATTTGCTATCTATAGGTATAAATTTTAGAATAGATAGTCAATTAAATAGATTCCCAAAAAGTAAACTATACAAAGAGGCCAAATGCTGACTGTTACTGATCTAGCCCCCGACTACATGAGCCACCTGACTGATTCTCAGTACTAGCAATATGCTAGTCCCATATAGATAGATGTTTTACAATAAAAACATGAATACAATTTAGTCTTAGCACAGATTGTTGTCAATCAATCAGCTGCGTTTGTGGCCAATAAACAGTTTCATAACAAGAAATTGTCCTAAGCTGATGTACAAAAGGTGAAGTCCATGTAATCTAATGATCTACAAAACTGTTTTAATAGTATGGTGCAAACCTTCAGGGTTTAAATCATATGCATTTCCCCCCTCCTTTACTTACCTATATAATTTCTTTCCTCTTTCCTTCTAGCATCCACACTCCCTCCCAACTCCCCTGTTTGCAAAATATAAATAATCCCTCTCCCTTCTTCCTTCTTATCCGAATCCTCCATTCAATTCCATTGCCGTCCTAGCCCCACACCCTACACCCCCTCCATTGGACCTCTGGTTTAGTCAGCTTATCTATCTATGAACCCAACCCTCTCCCAATCGATCTTGCTATGAGGGATTTAGGCACTTGATGAAGCATGTAATAATATCTAGGGAGAAGTAGGAGGTAGGGTAGCACTTTGATTACAGCAACAAATGTAGGGGGGCTTAGGATTTACCCAATGAAAGGCAAGGTGCTAAGTCCCTAAGTGTAGTATATATTCCCTTCTAGTAGGCTTATATGTGTTTGTGGGGGGGGGGGAGACATTGTATCCCCTAAGGGAAATATTGGAGAAAGGCTGGAAATGTTTGTGTGTTTGTGTGAATTAAGTGAAATTGAGTTTATGAAAGGCCGTCTGTATCGAAAAGGGGGGGGGGTGGAGGAATATATTTCAGATTCAATTGGGGTCCATCATTATTACTCAGCTTTATTGCATAGGTATGTTTGAGATTGAGATTTGTAATTTGTAGTTCTGTCTTGAACTCAGGAAATGACAATATTAATCCATAGGAATACAAGAAAACCATTTAAGAGGTTTGCCTTACATCAAATCATCCCAAGAAAAGGTAAATGATATCAAGATCTTTTCACATGTACATAGCAACCTGGGTGTCTACTAGTCATAATCTAACTAGTTGTGATCGGGGTACACTCTGTACCAAAGGGAAAATCCATTGAAGTGGCAGGTGCATTATTGAACAAGCTACAGACACATTTCACTCTAAACTTTCATTACAACAGCTGACTATAACTAGGATTTTCAGCCACTTACAGTACTACTAGAGAAATGTTCTTTATTAATTAATATTGGTCTTGTTGTTATCAAGATGCTTATTGATGTAGTAAGATCAAAGCAGTGAAACTATCTTTCAAAGAGGATGTTAGCAATGAGTGGAGAGTGCCCAAAACATAAATGAATTAGTCTGTACACAGCACATGACACAGACAATGTGCAATGCGTTTTTGGAAGAATAAAATTAATGCAATAACAAAATCAAAAGCAGAAACAAGCTAAATACAATCAGGCCCCTGCAAACTACACCCCATCTTGAGAACTTGGACAAAAACAAACAACTGTCACTAATTTGAGACGGGTACTCTAATAACTTTGTTTGTCATTGATCATCATGTTCATATGATAAGAAATTGTTTGATGCATATTACCTTGTAGGCGGTAGAGGAGGCTTTGAAACATAAGGAGATTAGCTGTACTAATTCATTTTCATATCAAGTAGTGATTTCTGGCAGTCGTTTATTCTGGTAGATAGATGTTTGCATACGCTACAGAGCAAGCTTTTGAAAATACATATTATTACTAAAATATTGAACCTCAATTCAATTTCTGTGGGTGAGAAGCATATTCACAAAATAAACTCATGAAATTTGAGACTACAATCTCTCTATATTCAGGCTTTCAATGCCATTGAATTTGGCTCAAGTACACTGAACCCCCCATGGTCGTCAAGCTGGTGATACCCAAACCTTAGGACATCAGATTGAGTGCCCAGGAGGGTATTGCCAAAAAAGAAACATGAACCTAAATGGAAGAAGTGCACGTTTTTGTATTGCTAAAAGATTGTCTTGATAATCGTTTTGATAAAATCTGCACTTTTTTTCCACCTGAAAAATAGTTTTCCATGCTGTAATTTCTTTGTCAATACTATGAAAACGAATTAGGCCTTACACATTTTCCTCACTACTCTCTGCGAAAATTTACAGAGGTTCTTCCTCATTAAACTTGTCAAACTTACAGAGGGACCACCTTGGTTTTTAGAGGGACGACCTTGGTGGTGACTATACCTTGGGTCCTCAATCTGACTACCCAAAGCTGTAGATTTGGTTATCCTTAACTTTAGCACCTAAAGTACTCAGCGGTAAAGACTTTCAATTCAAAACCTACACTATTAGACTGGGGCAAGGTTTTACAGTAGATTGCTACTATTTTTGAAAAACAGTAGTAGTTGCTGTCAGTACAATACAATGTGAGTTGCCCTGTACCCAGTACAGTGGTATTTACATCCCATATTCCATTGGGGCTGAGAGTGTAGGATTACAATCTTTTATCTAGGGGACCTATAAGCCTAGGTATCTTCCAACAGATAGGCCATTTTACTTTTGATGTGGGGTCCAAATCACAAAGATGCAGGCTCAAGTGCTCTCAGAAGTGGGATTTCAGACATAGAAAGGTATTGATCTTAATTAACAACAGTGATTTGGAGTCAAGGCCTCTAATCTAGGAATTTACAGTTCAAATTGCAGTCTTTACTTTACAATCACAGCCAGTGTAGGGGTAGTAGGTGGGGTGGGGGTGGGGTCCCTCCCTCATTACACCTTTATGAATACCATTTTTGACAATATATTTTATAATCATTAGAGGCTTAAGCAAGTATAAAAGAGAAATAGACATAACACTATTCTGGAAATAAAATACTAGATGTTCGTCAACTTCTGTGCTTGTTATGTTCCTTAAATATGATCTAAATCTATTGCATGAACATTTATCATATCATCCAAAGAAATCTATGTACAACATTCTATCAGTTTTCTTAAGTTAAAGGTGAAGTCTCATTTTACAAAATTATGTATCATGATAATGTAAAATAGACTACGCATCATATTCCCCATAGAGTAGTTCAGAGAGAAACCAAGCAAGTCTGTGGGGAAGAAAACATGTGCTCCAATAAGCAGCAACAGCTCATACACATCCTAGCTCAGCACAGGGGAAACTATGTTTTATTGTTGTTGTTGTTTTTCTGCTGTGTAAACTTGTGGCACAGTGTTTTGCTCAAGAAAATAGTTTTATGTATTCAGATTCATGTCTTTTAAGTCTGCTGAGATAATAATTCCGGAAAGAGAGAGATCAGTACATTGGAGAATTACAATAGGATCAATCTGAATGCCACCAGGTGCTGGCAGGAGAAGGAAATGCACAATGATCAATTGTGAGTCAATACACTTCACCTACAACACATCATCCAAACTGTTTTGATACAAAGCACAGTTTAGAGCAGCAACCATTCTTTTAGTTATACAACTCTGGGTGATGTAACTCAACAATGCAGTATATGGAGCTTCATTCGATGACGATAGTTTGTATTTAATTTCATAAATGCAGCACCTTTCTTAAATGGAGTTGACTCTGGTACAAAGTTCAGATAAAATTCGATACAAATCTAAGTCTGAGAAAGTGTGTGCATACATTTACCACTGCTATGACAGTGTGTTGCTATGCTAGTAAGCTCTATTGGCGCAGTTGTAAATGAGCTATGAATACCCCTGCTTTGTTTACAGTACACTCCACTTCGGGTCATTGGTTTTATACCTACAGCAGGTACAACTGTATTTCAGAATAACAAGTACTCTACTGTATAATCCATGAGGCAGACAGTGCACATAACACCCCTTCATACTTTCTCACCATACTTTCTCCTCCTCCCCTCTGTCCTAGTTATATGCTATAATGTTATCAATTTTTCAGGTCTCCCTTATTCAGTATTCGTCCCACTACAGGTCACAGATTGGGAGGACATCAAATCAGGATTCTCCCTCATCCTACAATTTCCTCTCTTACATTCATCCCTTTCCACTCAATATCCAGCCCTCCTCTGCCTCCAATCTCACCGTTCTATGCCTATGATGAAATCAATATGTCTGTGATTACATAATGGGTACCTTGTCCCTGTATTACACCCACGTTGAAGGACAAGCTAGTTCCCATCTTGTCAGCTCTTACTGGTGCATGTGGTCAGCTGCCATCTTCTCCCATGGCGGAACCATCTGTATCAGCATCAACGTCGTATTTGTACCAATTACTATTTAATATTGAAAGTAAAAAATTGCAATAATACTTGATCTGTAATATTGTTATTTGAATATTGCCTGAAGTATATATCCCTTTAAGTTTGTCAAATAACTCTCCTGAGGTATATCATCATTGTTTCCTCCCTTTATTCATCATTGAAATGTCTATCCCATTACCCCGTCAACCCGTCCACGATATCCCTGTTATAAGCCTTATTCCATACCCAGCATACTCCTTCACAATCCTTGCTGTCATCTACCCAGTTATGTATTTCTATGGTATGAGGAAATTATATCTACTTTATGGAGCATGTAATGCCACCTGGAAGGGGACACTAGGAGAAATCTAGGGAGTAAAGCCCACTTAGATAATAAGGATGAGTCTCACGTTTCATTGTAACCTGCAATTGAGCCTCAAGTGGGTATCATATTGTTTATTGCTTCCCTGCTAGTGGGAGTCATGGTCAAATTGACTAATACATTCTTGAAATCAGAGACATTGTGAAACATGAATCTAGTGAAATCTAAATGTATGTTTGCTGTTCAAACAGAAAAGTTCAGGTATCTGCTTATTACATTTCTTTAAGTCCTCTAACATTTCATTTCAATATGAAATGGATAGAATTGGAACAAGAAAAACATAGAAATCATTATTTATTAAATTTGTTTTATGAATTGTGACCAGTCGTCTAACAATTCAATGAATGTAATTAGAAACAAGAAAATCATGGATCAGGTATAGATTATTTTTCCCTGGGAACAGACATAATATCAAGTTCCCCTTTTCGTGTTTACTGTAGCTACCTGGAAAACGACCAGCAAATTCAGAAGTGTATTAGCTAAACAAATGTCGCTTCACTTCCCCATAATCATACTCCATATTTTTTTTCCAACCAAATGCAGCATTAAGACCACGCCATTAACAGTACAGCATCGAGATAATAGCTTTGAGAACCTGGCTCCTGATTACAAAGCGGAGGATCAATAGCTTGGTTTTACCTTGGTGAGTAAAGAACTATAGACTCTAATGGAGGTCGGGTGAAAGGACAAGGTGTAATGTCTGATGCATTAGTGAGATGCAGGCTAATATAAGTTTAAATAACAAGTTATAAAACAACTGATGTTGTGTTGTGTTGATAGTAGTGTTGCAATCAGTAGGTGTGGCGCAATTAGTGTGGCGAATTTAGAACACAGGATTAAGGATGAGCATTAGCATATATGGCGGAGGCTGTCAAATGCATTGAGGAATTTGTCTATACAGAGACATTTACGGTGCAAATACAACCACATGTTCCAGATGACTCTGTGTATATTGACAAACAGCAGACTGGTTCCCGGTTCATTACCTTAAATTATCATTACATCTCTTTGCACAGACAGGAATCCTGAAGATTAACATGTAAATCTAGAAAATCTTTCCAGGGGCACTTTAGACACCTCATTCCTTCCTTGATAAAACCAGACAGCAGAGACAGACAATAGGCCTAGCTACACTGCAAAAATGGTGTTTAGATCCTAAACACAATTCTAAACATATTCTTGCAACGTTTTTGTAATCACATTAATTTCCTACACATGTTTAGCCAAACAATGTGCTTAGCTCAAGTGTTTAGAAATCTAGGTGTTTAGGTTTAAACTTAGTGTTTAGATATCTATGAATTTTTGCGTTTAGATGTTTATGAATTTTTGTGTTTAGATGTCTAAATGCTTTGATTAAGAGATAGGGTGTGCAGACATGTATACATTTTAAAAAAAGATGTCTTTTGTTTGTTTTCTCATTTACTGGGGGGGGGGTATTTAAATTTCAAAGTCTTTAAAGATGTCAGCCACACCTATTTATGTGTGCATGTATGTACACACTGCATCAGAATGAGAGACTTGAGAAAGTACAACAGCTTGGCAGAAAGGAAATTGCTTTGTCTATTCAAGAATGACATGGAATAGGTGTCAGTCATTGAGCTTATTGATTATTTCATGCTAATGATGGTGGTGAAAGGTGAATCTGGTCAACTTTATATTGCCCTTTTTATTCTCATGACATTCAATGAATAGAAACTATAATAAACATGGGGTTTGGGTACATTTGTCACAAAAATTGATTATAATTGTGTAAAGATAGTCCATTCAAAGGTAGTGCTGCTACCTGGTGTGGATTCAACATCCAAGTATCTAAACATAATGATGTTTAAATCTAAACACCTATTATTCAACTGTTTAAATTCTAAACATCTAAACATGTTTAGCAAAAATGTTTATGTAGTTAGAGTAAAAGTGTTCATTTCCTAAATGTGTAGTCGATGAGACACCTAACTGACCTATATGTTTAGGTTTTAAACGTGTTTAGACCTAAACATGTTTAAAATCTAAACACCATTTTTGCAGTGTAGTCTCTTTTGTCTCATCCTGCAAATATAGAAAGTCTTAATTATTCACATACTTCCACCCAATAGAGATATTTAAAAGACAATAGAAGCATTGCTTTATCAAAATAGTTATTCGTGTTTGTATCTCAAACTATTCATGATTATACGGAAAGCGATATTCTCACGGGTATCTCGTGCAAATAAGATTCTTATTCTCACGAGATTTTCTGGTACACGGGAAATGGTAAATCTTGGAAACAGGACTGTACACGAGAACATTTTGGAAACAGGACTAGACAAGAAAGTTTTGGAAACAGGACTACATGAGGAAATTTGGGAAATAGGGCATCTCGTAAACGGGACCCCACCATCAAATTTAGTAAACGGGACACAAATATTTCAGACAAAGGACATTCTCCCCTCTATAACCCTATCCCTCCCTCATCCAGAAATCTTGGAAAGGGGACCCATGAGGAAATCACGGGATATATCAGTACATCTTGGAAATAGGACTGGACAAGATATATGCCTTTATGTCCCATGTACTAGAAAATCTAGTGCTGTCCCATTTCCTAGATTTTCCTTTGTCGTCCTGTTTCCTGGATGTCCCGTTTACCAAAGAATCTCATGCAGTCCTGTTTTCTAGATTTCTATGTACTATAAAATCTCGTGCCAATAAGCATCTTATTTGCACGAGATCCTCGTGAGAGTATCATCGGCCTGAGGCCAAATAAAAAAAAAGTTTGTTTCCAGTTACCCGACCGACCCTAGCAAAACAGGGGCAAAAAAAACTTTTTTTGTGATTTTGAGGAATTTTGTCTCAGTTTTTTATATTTTAAAGAAATCTTTCTCTACTTTTTGAGGATATTTCCTGTATCCTTTTCGTGTTCTTTCCCTCTCTCACATTGTCATTTTCCCATAATTATTTTACAATGAAATCAAAGAATTTGATATGTGAATTAGATATTTGATATGTGCCCTAACATTTCCTATATAAATGTAAAAAAAAAAAATTTAAAAGAAAATCCGACCTACTGACCCTAGCTCTTTGAGCTATGTTACTGGAAACACACCTTTTATTTTTCTTGGTCTGATCATACCTCAATGCTAATTCAATAGCACTAGAGCCAATATATCATACTTCAATATTAACGCCCCAGCTGTATTGTAATTATACCTTGTTTTTGTCTCAGGTGAATTATTACTCTATGATAAGCTTTGATAATAGTCCAGACGGCTACAGCCATCAACCATATTAAGTCTTAGGAGTATTTGAGGTAATGCTGACAATGCCTCAATCAAGGGACTGCCATTCATTCCGTAAAAGCCTTTGCAATGGGATAATTTTGGGTAATTTAATACTTTATTAGACTGACCCCCATCTAAATGACCCAAGTGCTTTATTATTTTTTATACCTTTTTTTTTGCATTAGAACAGCTATTGTAACTGGACATTTTATTTCACATGTTCATTAAGAAGTGCTTTAAGAAATTATTCACATGTTGTAGTTCATGGTACACACTCACAGTGTGTTGTCTTGGCGGGTTTGCATGAGAAGTCTGGCTTTTTCTTATTGCACTATCAGATGAGGGAGCTACAACAGTCCATAATAGGAGAGGAGTAGTGTATAGTATCCTTGTCCATAAGTTGCCTTAATCTCCTAAGTCTGAAGAGCTTATTACCAACTGATTTCTCGTTCGCCATAAGCTGAAAGTTCAGTGTTAGCTTGTAATCTGGTCCGCATACAGTTTGTTTTCTTCATCAAAAAAACAAACATGTCAATAAATAATCAGTACATGTCCGTAGCATCAATGACGCCAAGACACCTAATTTCTAAAATTTTGGAAATTGGCCTATTTTTTTTATCAAATAGTTTTGTATGGCCAATTCTTTTTCTGTCAGACAAAGAAAATTGAACATTGTAGCTTTCCAGGTGTATAGAGCAACCTCTCTAACCTACCCTGATTCTGATAGGCCTACTTTTCCGTGTTTCTAAAATCACATCTAATCATGTAAATGTATAAGCAGTCTATTTGGATCAGGTATTATATGTATATGGTCAGAGATACTATCATGTTTCATTTCCATGCTTAGAGCCTTGATAGTCCAGTTCATGGTCATTCATTTTAATAAGTTAATAAGTAGTATTTATACTGAGATGATTAGATATCAACTTAATACTGGAAATCAGAAAGTCTGGAGAGATAGGAGATAGAGCGTGAGAGAGAGAGAGAGAGAGAGAGAGAGAGAGAGAGAGAGAGAGAGAGAGAGAGAGAATCCTTTGTTTGGTTGTAGTGAAGCTTTACCCAGATCCCTTCATTTCATAAGGTTTCGGTACAAATAGGTAGAGAAGGCGACATTTTCACTTTTGACTAAATCAGAAGAAGCTAAGGTGAATTTCTTCCAATATAAAAACTCTGAACTCTGAGTATCAGACCTGATGGGCCTCAGGTTGGCTAGGTAGCTAAAGGCCTCCATGTGGCCAGAAGACTGATAGGCAATTCCCAGTTACTGATTGTCCATCCTGTACAAATGAGAAGTCATTGCTCGCTCTGACCATGTAATAAGGGAGAGTGGGAGATGCCTTTGATTACACTCACTCTCAATTTGTATGCCTGATTCCTATGCGTAGACACCATGCCCTGATCCCAATTAATGCAACCACAATCAATAGAACTCGATTCACTACACTATCAGACTGCGCCAGGCTATTAACAGTACATTACTTTTAGTTTTTGGAGAACAGTAAGGGCTGCTGT
This sequence comes from Acholoe squamosa, assembly GCA_949317995.1. NCBI lineage: Eukaryota > Metazoa > Annelida > Polychaeta > Phyllodocida > Polynoidae > Acholoe > Acholoe squamosa. The sequence continues at coordinate 44,468,616 of OX439041.1, forward strand.
TAGTACAAATCCAACAACCCTACAGTAGCTTGGTGTGTATGCAGTACCGTGACCTTTACTGCCTATTTACAATTTGGGCTGAGAGTGTAGATGTTGGGGCGTACACATATAACTTTGGGGTTTTGTGCACTCGTCGAATTAAAGTCCTGAGGTGAGTGCATTTGATGTAGGTGATTTGGCCAGGTGGTCACTAAAATTCACAATGATTTAGTATACATCTGTAGGGTTCTCAGCCCTCAATCTCTATCAAATCATATGAAAGACAATGTTCAAATGAACACAAAACAGGTTCAAGTTAAAACCTTATTGTCAACGCACTTGACACCAGTTGTATCTACACACAAATTACTCAAATCATTCGAATACATTCAACAATAGTCGAAATTAGTCAACTAAAGTATATTTCAATAACTGCATAACCACCCTCTAGGCCTTAGCAGCAGCAACTCTAGCACATGTTTGGGGCAGGCCTGATCCACCTGCTCAGGTCTGGACCCTGAGGAAGGCATACAGGGCCTGTGGTCTATTTCTCTATTCCAGAACGATCAACAATTTGGGCTCTATTGTAGATTTAAAAAAACATTGAATTCAGAAAATCGGGCTAGCGTCGACTATAGTTGACACCATGGTAGGCCTAGCGTTGACTATAGTCGACACCATGGTAGGTCTAGCGTCGACTATAGTCAACGCCCATTATATAGGATTTGTATAGGAATTGAAAATAGGCTCGTCCTCTAGGGTTTTGGCCGTCCTGCTGTTTTATAGTACCGGTAGTTCCCCCTCCTGCTGCTAGGTGGAGTCTGGTCTCTGTGTGTACACTGACTCCCTGGTTGTCTGTGGTAACAACTACATGGGTTAAGTATACAGTGGGTCTCCAGCCCCCTACACATAAGGTGTTTAAGATAGAGACTGCTCCATTCCAAAGTAAATTAACAATTATATGCATTATTTATAATCTATATTCAGTATTTGGAGGAAGTTTGTATGCAGCTCTTTTGGGCTTCTGATATATCAAAGCTTCATTAGTCATGTCTTAAAGACCGAACACACTATTGATGGTGTCCTTGTCTTAGCTTCTAAATACAACAGAAAGGCATTTCACAACTTGGTATGACTGATCACAGCCACTATCGTTTGAAACTCTCAAACTTATTGGCCACTAGCTGGTATGGAGCTGGTTCCAGTGACATGCACTGATAAGAACTGATAAGGTGGGACTAGCATGTCCCTAAAAGTGGGTGTTAACCAGGGACAAGGGACCCATTATAGTATGTCTTATCAGTGGGTTTTAGCTCAACCAGCAAAATTCAAGATGGTAGCTCCACTAGGCCTCCATACTGAGTCCTATAGTGGGTGATTGTAGGTAATGCCCTATTACTACTCTGTATACAATCAGCACTTAATGTACAAATTACATAGGGTTTGGTAGCACAGTCGTACCAGTGCAATTATAAGTGACCACTAGATGCAGGGCTGTAATAGAATTGGAGTGAGGGATCCCACTATGATTTGAAGGGTACCTGTCGAACCATCTTGAGAAATGCCTTGCAGTTCACGCAAGTTGCTATCTCTGCTGCCTGGTAGCTTCTACCTGTAGTATGACATGCAAGTTGTTATCAGCTGTCTATTACTATACTAAGTATTACAATCATGTAGCATCTACAGGTCACAAGATGACAAGCTGTTATCTTTTGTCTATTAGATCCTTTAGAACTCCATAGTTTAAATCAAGAAAGTAAGAATCCTTTATCAAACTTTAGTCTGGAGGCAACATTTGCATTGACTATAGCCAGAGCTCACATTTTCAAACCCTCTTAAACGTCATATTGAGAGTGTCAAGCTCATTATATACAGTAGGTTTATGCATGTTCCATACACATTTATGAAATAGAAATGCTACTTGTAAAATGAGTGATCTATTGCAAGCCAAGGGGGTGGGGTCACTCTTGTAGACACCTAGACCTTAGAACCAGGGTCTAACTCATAGACACAAGTACTAGTAAGTAGAATCCCCTAACGTGTTTCTATTCTATTTAGAATTACTATGAGACAACTTGAGTTGTTCACACATTATAATGAAATCCTCTGGTCCCTAAGATATTTTCAAATACTGCTATACTAAGACAGAGTCTATGATGACCATAGCAGTACTTACTCTGAGTATTGATCCAATTTCAGTCAACCCTAAAATCATCCCAACATCTGATGAAATACCTCTCAATATGAGTACAGCAGTGATGGTGTCCTGTACCATAGAGCGTATGTATCCAGAGTTAGGTCCAAATGACTATTTGACAGATGAGATGGGGGACACAAACTATCATGTCCATGGGATCTCAGAATACAGACAAATCTTACAGATATACTGTACAGCATACACAAACAGTGACAGATGAAGATCGTGGGACAGTAGTATAATGTTTTGTAAAGACAAGGAGAGAACAATCAGGCTCCATATCAAAAACAATAGTTGTCGGTGATCAAGGTAAGGCATATGTTTTGTTGTGCCAACTTCTGATCAAAGTCAAACATTGGCACAAAAGAAAACAGCTGACACCGCATGTCATTATTCCTACTTACAACCCAGAAATCTCCCTTTTAAGCACTGCATATATCTCTTCCAGAACCCTCCCCTCTCACAGGCAATTATGGCCATACTCACAGACAGGAGCCCTCTACTCTGACAGCCAATTATTATGAGTAAACACTAGAACCTTTCCCTATCACTGCCAATTATTGATCCTACTCACAGACCAGGGGTCATTTTCTGAATGATCAATGATTTGGGCCTTATTTCAGCTTTATACAATCACGGAAAGCATGATTTTGTAAATGACACTTCTTTATTTCAATAATTATTGGTCATGCTCACAGACAAGAACCCTTCCTTTCACTGCCAAATATTGGTCATACGAAAATCTCCCCTCTCACTGCCAATTATCAATCCTACTTACAGACCAGAACCCCCCTTATTCTCTGCCAATTATTGAACCTATTCACAGGCCAGAACCACCATTCCCTCTGCAAATTATTGATCCTACTTATTACCCACAACAATCACCATTCACTGCCTATTATTGTTCCTACTCACAGACCATAAATCTCCCCTCTCACTCCCAATTACTGATCCATATAACAGACCAGAGATCTCCCCTGTCACTACCAATTATTGATCCTACTTAAAGGCCAGAACCTCCAGCTCTCTGTGCCAATTATTAAAAAGAATATTCTAGTCAATGTTAGACTAAAATGAAGATCAATTAGGGACATAGTTATGTGCCAGATTATGACTTGATATCTCTTCACATCTCCGTGCTAGATGCATTCCCCTGCCAAAATCTAAAGTAGTTTTTTTTTAGGTGAGTGACCTCCGTTACCATGATTAAGCATGTACAATTAAGACGGAAACAAAAATAACCAATACTAGTCCTAAGGTAATGAAAAAAGGAAACTGAATACCAAAATTCAGATTGATTGATGGTATATCTAATTTTCTACAGAGGAAATAGTGTTAAAAAGTGACCTCCATTACCAGTGACCTCTGTTAGCGCCCACCCCCATTTTCAGTGACCTCCATTTCCATAGCCTGCCCACCCACCTGAATCAAGCCACAATGTCAGCTTTAATATCCTAAGTTGGTTAACTCATTTTTGACACACCTTGAAATCCAAAAATCAACTACTCCTAGGGTACAAGGTCATGACCCATTTGACCTTGGCCAAGGTCAAGGTCACCCTTTTCAAGGTCAAAACCTAAATTTGGCAGAAACTAGCAAGGAAACCATATTTATGGCTATGAAATTGGCTTTAATTAACATACTAAAATGGCCACATCTTTGAGTCCTCTTTCATGGTTACAACAATGTTGACCGTAGACTAGGTCAAGATCATCCTTTTCAAGGTCAAAAATGAGCTGGAAAATTAAATTTATGACCATAAAATTGGTTTAAATTCACTTTATGCCATGCTTTGAAATACTAAAGTGGTCTACTTGTTGAGTGCCTTTTCAAGGTCATAACATGGTTGACCTTGGCCAAGATCAAGGCCATCCTTTGGAAGGTCAAACACCCTTAATTCAACTGAAATTAGCAAAAGAATCATGTTTATGGCCATAAATCTGGCTCAAATTAACACCCATCTGAAAACCTAAACGGTTTTCTCTTTGAATACTTTTCCAAGGTTCCAACATTATTTACCTTAGTGTAGGGCAAGCTCATCCTTTTCAAGTTCAAACACCTAAATCTGGTTGAAATCAGGCAGGGAACTAAACGTTGAGTGCCTTTTCAAGGTCATGATATATGGTTGACCTTTGCCTAGGTCAAGGCCATTCTTTTCATGGTCAAACACCTGAAATTGGCTGAATTTCACAAGGGAATCATCTTTATGGCTATGAAACTTTCCATCTCTGGGTTTCCCAAATACAGTGCTATAGTGCTGCATTTTTGCAGTACAGGCAGTTTAAGGGTTTTGACATTCTTTCAAAAATTAAAGTGGTCTGTCCGACTGATTTTCTCCCCTATCTTTTGTATTTTCCTGGCGTTCCGGGTAAGCGTAGGAAAAAAATCCCTTGAGTCCCCACCTGTTCAGTTATCTGACCAATAATGTCTACCTTTAACCCAAATTAAGGTGTTTGACCTTTCAAAGGAGGATCTTGACCATGTCAAACACTAAGGTCTTTTAGTCATTAAGGGAATCGTATTTACAACTACAAAGCTGGTTTATATACACTTTTTAACATGCTTGGAATTCAAAAGTTGACATGGTTGACCTAGGTAAATAGGTCAAAGTCATGTTCCACAAGGTCAAGGACACTTAAATTTGAATGACTATAGTATGGTGGTGAAAGATGGATTTTTAGCCAGTTCTCTGTAACAATATCAACTATGAATGAAATTGAGATAATCATGATGGCTGCCAGAATTTGATCAAAATTTTTGAACAATAGGGGGTTGATCAAATACCGTGCTAAAAGTTTTTTGTTCCCCTTTTCTTCTCAAAAACAGGCGAAAAAATCTTTTGTCACCCTCTTTAGGGGAGCTTGGAATTTTTTTGCCTCCACAAAATCCACCAACCAGCCTCCCCCTGTTATCAAAAAATGACTACTCGATCCCTAATCAAAGTAGAAAGACAAAAAAAAAATTAGTACTAAAAGTACATTACTGAAGTCCAGGAATCTATTCATGACATTTAGAACCATGTATATGGCAGCCATTTTGAACTTTTAATGAGTGTCACTCTGCATATTGTTAAAGATATACTAAAGAATTACCATTTCTGCTTTGAACAAATATAAAGGCACAAATCACAGGTTAAAAATACAGAGGTGTTATCAAAGGTGTTCGCAAAGGATGATTTTGACCTAGGCTAAGGTCAACAATGTTAGAACTTTGAAAAAGTATCAATTTAACAAAAAGAAGAACATTTTGACCCATCCTTAGAAACTAAGGGATAGGTCACAGAGAAAAGAGTATTTAAAAAAAGGACATCAAGAGCTTTCAGTTCATATAATACAGATGAATAAGAGCATGGGAAGTATATTGAAACCATTGTTGAAAGATATCATGCCAAATACCTTAAACTGAGAAAATGCCTCATAAAGGCCCTGGTCCCATATTCACAAAACTAATCAATTTAAGAAAATTAATCAGTTACTATACTGTAATCACACTGATATACTTTGTGTTATCTCTGAACATGCTGTTTTGATAGTTCACATGACATCTTCTAAAAGCTGGTGGGGTGGCATTTTCAATACGAATCTAAAGAAAATTCTAAATTTGGTTACCATGTCAACCTAAAGAAACTCTGTTTGTTGTCATAAGTCAATATCCCCCGCTTATATCAGCATACTAGTCCCATCCAGCAGGATATATGATGACCATACACTATTCAGACTGAGAATCTACCTAATCCATTCTAACAAAATTATCATTTTTGGACAAAACAGCATTTTTACCTTCAAATGGCCTGGTTCTGTGTTCTCAAAAATGTAACTTTTCCCCCAATTTTTTAAAGATGAGCTGCTAATAACCAGCCAATTTGAGGTGTTTAACCTTGAAAAGGATGGCCTTGACCTTGGCCAAGGTCAACTCTGTTATGGCCTTGAAAATGCACTCAACAAGTAGACCAAGTATTTCAAAGCATGGCATAAAGTGAATTCAAACCAAGGTCATAAATTTAATATCCCAGCTGATTTCAATGATATTTGACCTTGAAAAGGATGAACTTGACCTTGTCTAAGGTCAACATTGTTGGAACTATGAAAAGAGACTCAAGGATGTGGCCATTTTAGTATTTTACAGGATGCCAAAAAGTTAATTAAAGCCAATTTTATAGCCATAAACATGATATCCTTGCTAATTTCTGCCAAATTAATGTGTTTGACCTTGAAAAGTGTGACCTTGACCTTGGCCAAGGTTAAATGTGTCATGACTTTGTGCTAAAGGAGTAGCTAATTTTTGGATTTCAAGGTGTGTCAAAAATGAGTTGACCAACTTGGGATTTTAAAGCTAGACATTTGGCTTGACTCATAAAGGAGGTCATCAGTAACAGAGGTCACCTTTTTACAGTACTTCCTCTCTAGAAATTTAGATATACCATCAATCAATCTGATTTTTGGTATACAGTTTCCCTTTTTTCATTATCTTTAGACTAGTATTGGTTATTCTTTTTCCACCTTAATTATACATGCTTAATCATGGTAACAGAGGTCACTGACCTTAAAAAAAACTACTTCAGATTTTGGCAGGGAAATGCACCTAGCAATGAGATGTGAAGAGATATCAAGTCATAATCTAGCACATTACTATGTTCCTAATTGATCTTCATTTTAGTCTGACATTGACCAGAATATTCTTTTTATTTTCTGCCCAGGGCCACTAAAGGCTGATGGTAACTGAGGTCACCCTAAAATACTGGACACTAGTGTAAATAGGTCAAGTCCGTCAGCTTTTCCTTGCCAATATCTGCCAAATTTAGGCGTTTGGCCTTTAGGCGTTTGACCTGGGCCAAGGTTAAATGTGTCATGACCTTGTACTCAAGGAGTAGCAAATTTTGGGATTTCAAGGTGTGTCAAAAAATAAGCTGATCAACTTAGATGTGACCATTTTTAGTAAAAAGTAACTTAAGGAGTGGACTATCTTATTATCTTAAAGCATGTCAAATAGTGAATTTAAACCAAATTTATGTCCAAGGATTTAACTCCCATGTTAATTTCAATCAGATTTAGAGGTCTGACCTTAAGAAGGATGACCTTGACCTAAACTAAGGTCAATGATGTTGGAACCTTGAAAAAGGATTCAAAGACTTGACCATTTTAGCATTTTAAAACATGTCAAAGAGTGAATTTCATCCAATTTTATGGCCCTAAATATGATGTCCTTGCTAATTTCTGCCGGATTTTAGTGTTTGACCTTGGTCAACATGTTATAACCTTGAAAATGTACTCAAGGAGTAGATAATTTTTTTAAAATTTCAAAATGTGTTAAAAAATGAATTTAAACCAATGTTATGGCTCATTATGCGATATCCTGGATTTCTCATTTTGTTTTTCCAAAAGAAAAGTATGTCAATTTATAAGTTGGGTCCCATTTTGCACAAATAGTCAAGAAACAACCTAGGGACTGTTGACAGATGCAATTTTTCTTATTCTAAAAATGGATTTTTTGATAAAAAGGGAGAAAAAAAATGTAAAGGAAAAATGTCCAATCTCCACGCTAGTTGCCTGGGGGGGGGGTCTGAAATTGGATTGCGCAACCTGTATTGAGGGCTAATATTTTGATAACCAGGAAACATTTATGTTCACTTCTTTTTTTGGAAGTATCAGGATGACTTCAAGTTTTTGTTAGTACCTCACACTTACCTCTGTGAATATATTATACAATTTTAGACATTTTCTCTCCCTATTTGCAAGACTTAACTTGGGATGTGCCGGATACACTGCTGGCACATATCACAAACTCAAATACAAGATGTCCTTGAAGATCCACTTTCTTAATTTGACCTCGCATTCTTCCCAAATAAAAACTTTGGCTCTGTAAGTAATATACATGGGGAGAGATTCCAACAGGACCTCTCTGAGATGGAAAAGTGCTACCAAAGATAGTAGTTATACAATCTCCTCTAGGCTAGTAACGGGGCCTGACTTGGGATGGGCCCAACATTGTGTACAAGAAACAGGGAAGACAGTCCTGAACAAGTGTTGATTGGCTAACATTTTCAGCTTATTTACTACTTTTGTTGCATATTAGAGTCAAATGATGGGCACTTCATTAGATATGAGTTTGGAAATGGTAATCACAGATAAATAAATCATGTTTGATGTAAAATCTGGTGTTTGTATAGTTTACACTTACATGAATCTGGCTACCGAGTATGAAAATTGGTAATTGCAGGGTGGTATGGGAATCTCAAAAGCTACCAGCAAAAAACAGAATGTTATTTTTGAATTCCCAAGGTCAAAATACATAGGAATTAGAGGGTTTCAGCTCCATTTTTATCCGAAAGAATAAATCTGTTGTACAGTGTAATTACCTTCCAATGTCGATATAGTGGGGCGGACTTTTCCTTGCCTAATAGAAGCCAATGTTACATTATAAAAGAAAAAATCACTCTGTTGACATATTTGTGATTCAATGGCACCACTGGGTGCCAGACTTTCACTGTAATAAGTAGGGTGAGAACGTCAGTCATCGATACATTGAAGTCATCATTAAGACAACGGTAAAAGTCTGGCACCCAGGGAATTACAATTATTTTAGTGGAATACTGAAACCACTGATATTCTGACATGGCACCAAACGATAGATCATTATGGTATTCATATGATTAATAATGTTTAGAGTGTCCCTGTCCATAGTGCTTTGAAAGCATCAAAGAATGCTTTACTACACTTTGTAATAAAAACCTATGAGCTGAAAGAACACAACAATAGCAATAAATGTAGACCAATATAGCTCTACTGACATCTAATTCTCTTGTTATCACAGAATAGGTGCTAAGCTTTATATAAAAGTAGATCACCATCATTAACCATAATTATCTGTCAGCCCCATACTTCGCTATCAGTATTGATACGGCATTGGATGCTGTATGCCTACCTGTGATGTTATTACCCGGTTCTAAAGCTCAGTAGTAAAAGCACTGGACTATTGATCAGAAGGTTGATGGATGTAATCTGAACACGTAATCACCATTTTTTCAGCTGGAGACCCATGCCCACTTTATAAAGAATAGAACAACATGATTGTTCTTGTTTATTGTGTTTCTTTTATTTTCAAGTATAATGGGATTGATAGACTTATTTGTAATAAGGAATATTGGTATGACAGGATGGGAATAGTAGCCATCACATGCTTGGACTAGATCCATTAACAGTGAAATGAGGTTTCTGGGCTAGCCCGCGTGGGCCCCAGCTGGCTGCCCTGACATTAAGGTGTCACGGTACTAATAGGGCCAAGGACGTTCTGATTCCCCCCCCCCCATCTTCCACCATAAAACTGGCGTCAATCGGGTTCTAATTTGATGGCGTTCATAAATAAAGGCTTAAATTAAAGCTGAAGTCATTCTTGATTTTTTTAGCATGGTCAACCATAACGGAGTCAGATCCGTTTTTGCACCAGTTGCCATGGAAACCACCATGTTGAATAAATTAAATGATACAGGCGCTCCTGACAAGTCATAAATGTGACCTTGGACCCCTCTCTGACAAAATAGGTTTCCATGGTGACCAAAAGTTTTTTGCAACTTTTTCCCCCCAAATCGTTACCTTTCTTCTGGTACCAAAATTAGTAATCTGCGATAAAAATAAGGTCCCCTGGCACTGATTATACCAAGCAAAACACTGTTTTTAGTTGGGACTATTTAGCTGTCCTAGGCTTACCAGGGCGGATTACTATCATGACACCTTAACTAGGTTTAACCCATCTGGGCCAGCCCAGAAAGGGCAGAGGAATCCCATCTGGGTCACATGTGGTCATGCTGGCTGGGTGGTGTAATAAAACTGAAAACCTATGAAAACACAGCTTCCCTGTAAATTAATAATCAATGTTTCAATGTAGTGGATTACGGATATTCAATATACAGTTGATAGATTTTACATTCCTCCACACATTTTAGAGAAAAGTTAGTTTTAAGGTATAGGAGGTGTGGACGATCATAACAAGGATCAAGTAGGTTTCCATATAGCTCTCAATATATATGGAGTTCCCATTACTTTCTAACACTGACTTTGAAAGTAATGGAAAGTCCAGATATAGTCAGATGGAGGTAAGTCTGAAATGAAAGCATACCCAGCAAATTGTCGTTATCTGTTGCCATGATTGGTCATCAATGGTGACTCCTTTCTGAGTGATAACTCACTGCGTCATCTTTCGCCACTGTGTGTCAGTCTCACATGGCATGGCGATTTATCACAACAGTCGCCAACATGATCTCACTCACTGCGTGAGTATGTGCCACCCCTTGTCATCCCTCACAAAGCATGGTGACTTATCACCACCATCCCCAACATGGATCTAACTCACTGCGTGAGTATGTGCCACTGCCTGTCAACTCTCAGTCAGAATGGCAACATTTCACCTGCATTGCCACATGGCTCTCACTCACTGCGTGAGTGTGTCTCACTCCTAGTTAATCTTCTCTCAAAATGGCAACTTATCACCACCATTGCCAACATTGGTCTCACTCAATACGTGAATTTGTGTCACTCCAAGTCAATGCTCTCTGAGGATTGCATCATCTGTCACTCACTCTCACTCACAGTGGCAACTTATCACCACCATTGCCAAAGTTGTTGAGACAGCACCACTGTTCAACATGTAGCCTATCTAGGAAGTGTGGGCATGAAGTATAAGTCCCATACGTATCAAATGTGCTTTGTTTCACACTGATTTCCATGTAATACTTCAGAGTTGAATCAAACAAGATTATATAGAAAGAATATCAATTGAATTTAGATAGAGGTATCTCTAAAATGAAAGCAACTATCCATAAACACCTTTTCTCTGGTTACAGGAAAAATACATAGGGAAATATCAACATGAACACCTTGTCTGTGGTTAGAGGGAAGATACATATGGCAATACCTTCTCTGGCAAAACATACTTTGATCTGGCAGATGTGAGGCTGCATGATTACCAATGTCGATGATCATGAGCTTTTCATCTAACAAGGTGAGTGATCACCAGCGTCGCCATCACTGGTGAGTCTGAGTGATCACCACTCTCGCCATCCATGTTGAACCTGCGCTATGACGTGGTGCGCGTTTCATCTAGCGAGGTGAGTGATCACTCGTGTCGCCATCCCTGGTGAGTGTGGGTGATCACGATCCTCACCCTCTGTGTTGAACCTGTGCTATCACGAGGTACGTGTTTTATCTAGCGAGGTGACTGATTACAATCCTTGCCATCCGTGGTGAATGTGTATTATGACGTGGTGTGCGTCTCATCTAGCGAAGTGAGTGATCACTCATGTCGCCATCCCTGGTGAGGATGAGTGATCACGATCCTTGCCATCCCTGGTGAACATGTGCTATGACGAGGTGCGTGTTTCATCTAGCGAGGTGAGTGATCACCCGCATCGCCATCCCTGGTGAGTCTGAGTGATCACCATCCTCACCATCTGAGGTGAGGCCATGTGATCACCACCATTGCTATTCCTGGTGATCTTGTGCTATAGCGACATCGTGTTCCATCTAGCGACATGTGTGAGCCACTTCACACAGGTTGATGAGGAGTCACGACAATTTGCTGGGTATGTATTGAATTGAATATATATATATATATATATATATATATATATATACATATATATATATAGGCCATGCAGAATGCTTCACTGCATCCATTACCAATGTAATATGACTCAACCTAAAATCATACAGTGACGAGGAAGTAGAGACATTTCTACCACAGAAAGTTAACATGGCTGGAACACACCTACTCCTCTGCCTCATCCTCTCTATGATCACTCCTGTATTTCATCAACAGGAGTTATTGAGTAAGTATAATTATAATTATCAATAAGGTCATTCGCTGGTCATCAACCTTAAGTACGGAATTCATCACATTAGATGGATAAGGAATATATACAAATTAATTAGGGGTTCAGACCCAAAGCTCAGGTCGTACAATATGTTAAAGAGAAGGTCCAACTGCAGTCCCCTCTTCTTCTCCTCTCCCACATATTTCTGTTGTATTCCAGCTGACATATGTTGAAGAACTTAACTACAGCCTCCTTTTTTTCAAAACAGACCAGCAGGGCATTTCTCAGCAGTGATGTTAGCATGAATGAGAAATTCCCTCTAGGTCACTAGGGTCTATTCACCTAGAAGATGCTTACCTGATGACCCATACAGCCTCCCTCCCAATGACACAATGTCATGTTCCTACTAAGTTCTGCTGCTCTATTCCTATTCAGGAAATAATTTTGTGTCTGAGGAGGGTCGATCTATAACTGTGCTATGCCCTCCGTATAGCGGTTCATACACGCCAAAAACATACACTAAAAGAGAGTGGGTATGGGGTGAAAATCTACCTAGACCAACTACTACTATCTACAGCCAGGAAAGTGGAGGTCCCGTGGAGGATCCAGGAGCAAGACCTGGTATGCAACTTAACCTGACAGACTGGAGCCTCACCATAGACAGTCTGCAGGTGGAGGACACTGGTCAGATTTACTGCTGGGTCTATACAAAGGTAGAGGGTCTGGCTGTATACACATACCTGACTGTTTACAGTGAGTAGCTCTATAGTTGATGATGTTCTTTGTCTGCCATTTTGAATATTAAGTAGAATAGCATACATATGATGTTTGTTTTCATGGGCCATTTTTGCAGGATATCTTGATAGTGTAGATATGAACCTGCACAAAGTAAACAAAGTGTCGATTGATATAAATGTGTGATTCCAGATAGGTGGGTGGATGTCAGATTCAATACCAGCCTCACACTAGAATGCCCAGTGGCTACTGCAGAGTACACCTACAGAGAATGGTCCAACTGGCTCTCAACAGGCAACCTATTCTACAGCCAGAACACCTCTGCTGTTACTGAGGGCCCTCTAGCACATGATGGCATGCTTCTGAACAAAGATACATTTCAGTTAACCATTGAACGAGTCAGGCAGGAAATTTACATATTCACATGCAGGGTTGTATCACAAAGAACTACTAATGTTGGCACTATCTTCGCTGCCATTTACAGTGAGTCCTTGAAATCCATATTTTGTATCAGTATAAGATTACATCAACGATAACGAGTTCATATAGCATTAAAATTATCCTCCCCATGCATGGTGCCTCATTTTATAGCAGTTAGCAGTACAAATTGCTATTTAATTGTAGTCTTGTTACAAATTCTACAGACCACAGTTTAGCACACACGTTGCAATAGGTTGTGTCAGTTGGGTGTTGGTCCAATCTCTGAACATCTTATGGCCCATTGACATTTCACAAGTGGACGGATGTCTTAAGCTATTAAACTGCATGAAAGTCTGAAAATAAATGAAGCTCTGAGGGTCTGACATCTGTGCAGACCACAGTTTATGTGAACTGCTTATTGCCAATTTCAGATGTCGTAATGGAAGCTGAGGAGAGAACATCAGTAACACTGCCATGCAATGAAGTGAATGAACGGACCAACCAACGTAGGGAACATTACACCAGGACATGGCAACGTGTGAACGGAGATGTCCTTTATCGCCAGTATTTCTATGTTGATGTCTTCTATGACCGAGATGCTAAAGCTCGAGCTGACATTTCACTTAACAATGCAACATTTGCACTGACCATTGCCAGAGCTCAGCTAGAAGACAACACAATGTTTGTCTGCACATTTGAAAGTCAAGTTGCTTCCTATGTTGGGAGTGTCAAGCTCATTATATACAGTAGGGTTATGTTTGTTCTCTTATAAATATTCTTTTAAAATTGGTAAAAATGGGCCATAATTGCAAGGGATAGGGGGGGGAAGTGGAAAGATATAGGATCACATCCTAATGTAACTCTGGCCTCCTTTACCAAGAAGTCTAAATAATGTAGAAACAAGTTTCTCTTTATCCAGGAGATTTTTTTTCAGATTATGATTAAACCTATTTTCTCAAATGGTCTTCAATTATTTTCAAAGTAAAACAGATTTTCAAGACCGTATGATATGTGACAAATATCAATCAAATTTCAGTCAACCCTGAAATCATCCTAACATTCGAAGAAAGTCCTCTCAATGGGAGTACAGTAATGACGGTGTCCTGTACCATAGAACGTGTGTACCCAGAACTAGGTCCAAATGACTTCCAGATGAGATGGGGGACACAAACCATTACGTCTACAGGATCTCAGAATAAAGACAAATCATACAGATATACTGTGGAGTACATGCAAACAGTAACAGATGAAGATCGTGGGACAGTAGTGGAATGTTTTGTGAATCCAAAGAAAGGGCGATCAGACTCCATATCAACAACAATAGTTGTCAGTGATCAAGGTAAAGCAACCTGCTTAATATTTTTTTAAAAAAGAAAACGTGTTAAGAAGTCTAACGTTTGTTGCAACAACCTATGATCAGAGTCAAACATTTGTGCAAAAGAAATTGTCTCTAACTGCATTTTGTTATTACTTACAAACCCCTCTCACTGACTAATAATAGTGTTATTCATCCCACCTATGCCTATAGACCCTTAGCAGGTTGTCCCATGGGCGCCGCCATTGCTGGAGCTTATTACCAGCGAGTTCTACTGATAACACCTATCAGATGGCTACCAGTTGGCCCCCGACAGGGCTGCAGTGAATAGTTGGGATTATCTCATTGGCTAATAATTAAACCTGCTAAGTCCGTATATAACCCCCCCTACTGCTATTGATCCTACTAACAGGCCTGGAGGGTGTTTCTCCTATTGTAAAAAGAGATGTATGTCCCTCTTTTCTAAACAAGTTGTGCACTGCTTCACCAAAGTACTTGCACACACCACATCAGTCTGAAAAGTCACCTGCCTTGTTTAAAACAGAGAGAGCTGCACTATCAGGTACCTACTCATGTCACACTCTCTATAGTATATTATACTGACTGACTTCTCCCAACTAGGTACCTACTCAAATCCCCCTTTTTTAGCACCATACTTGAATGACCACTTGTGAGCAACAAAAGGGACAAGTTATAGCTACATGAAAAGAAAGGACTAGAAAAAAAGGGCATTTTTAGCCAGCTCTTCCTTTTACTATAGGAGCAACACCCTCCAGGAACTTCCCCTCTGACTGCATATTATTGGTCCTGCTTGCAGGCTGCCACCCTCCCCTTTTACAGCCAATTGTCAATCCTACCTACAGGCCACAGCCCTGCCCTCTCACTGCCAATTATCTATCCTACCTACAGGCCAGAACCATCCCCTTTCACTGCCTGCTATTGTACCTACTTAAGCTGCCCCTTTCAGACTTTGTTATTGTTATTTATAGTCACACCAAAACCCACTTCACACTCTCTGTCATCATTCCTACTTACCCCTACTTCCACTTCCTACTTACCCCTACTTCCACTGCCCATTATCTACCTATCAAGCTTTCCCTTTAAATGCTTATTGTTCCTACTGACAGACCAGAGCCCTCCCTTCTCTTTGGCTCTCCTCTGTGGAGCGGCAGCTGCAGCAGTGGTCATCATCGTGATTATGATTGTTATCAGTGCATGTGTCTGCCGAAGAAGGAAAGCCCGAGACAAAAAGCAAGATGGTGAGCTTACACTTAAATTGCACACCAACTACAATTGGAGCTTATGATCTATTGCTCATCCATTTTAGATGTGTATATTCACATAATGGGTAGACAAGGAATAACTTAAGCTTTTCAAAGAGTGTGGATTTCTACAGTTACCATTCTACACTTTATTTGATTTAGTTATGATGGTAAGGGAATAGTAGATCTAGTATTTGCTGATGCCTCTTTGAGAAGGTCAAGAAGTCCAAACTTCTTCATGTTATTTTTTAACTATTGGAGCTCATTATGTGAAATTCGTATATGTTATTACGTTATTATACCTTTTTAGTTCAAATATAATTTGATTTGTCACTTAAAGCATCTGTAATATTGTAATCCTAGATCAAACAACAGAAATTAGCCGAGCAGGTCAAGGACATGAATTGGGTGTTACTGATGCCACTAGCCTTCCAGAGGCAGACCACCATGATTACCAGGATGTAGCTTTAGGTATAGTGATATGATTCCTTCTTCATTAATACCTTTAATGATGGTTTATAGCGAGGGATTCTGGTGGATGCTTTATAATTCTGTACATTCACACTCTACCACAATACCTTGTAGTCACTGTACACAATATCCACGTGGTTTACATATCATTTTGTTTCTGTAGGCGCGGATCCAGGGGGGCGCACTTTTCCGGCTCTGAATGTATCAGATAGAAATTTTTCTGGGCTTTCTAACAGGGAAAGAATTTTTCAAATATTCCTACTAGAACCAGAGTTATGAAGTAATTCCCAGAGGTCACCAGAATACATGTTTTGACCTTGGAATTTTCAAAATTTTCTGTAGTTAAGAGTCATACTAATGTCCCCTTTCCTCTGGTCTATGGGGAGGGGCGGTATTGCCCCTAGGCCCCCTGGATCCACTGCACATGATATGTAGGCTTTATATATCAGCACATAATACATTTATTGCCTCTAAATGGCTAGTTGGGACCATATAATCAATGATTGGGAGGAATGGGCAGGGAGTTTAGGGGTCTGGGCTGAATGGAAGGGCTAAGTTTTGGAAGGGGCAAAGGTGGATCACTGGGGAAGTGAGGTGTCTTCTCTTCTTTTTCTAATTTTCTCCACTATTCCTTACGATCTCACCATCCCACCACCCTTAGTCTAACCCTAGCCTCACCCCCAGCCCCACCATCCCAACCACTACCTTCAGTCTCGCCCTGCCCTCACCCTCACTCTCATCATTCCACCATCGTAAGTCAATATGTTAGATGTCTAGGGTGATTATTGCTCTTATAAATCATTATGCCACGATTTCTGGGTTTCTCAGTGCTTTTTGCTGGATATTCCCATGCACATACCTGTCGATATTGAACACCCTGAAGGCTGTAACATCACTTTTGAGAGGCGTGCGGTTATCCATGGATAACCTGAACACCATGCGGTTATCCATGAATAACCTGCACGCCTCTCATGTCCTTCCATGTCATATGTTACATGTTAAAACCTACGGAATTTTTCATTGCCAGGTCTGGATATGATACAAAGCCGGGAGAGGTCACTCACATATAACTTCTATACGTTTAAAGTGTAAAAATCCCCAGCATTCTGGGTTGTGAACCCCCTAGCAAGCCTAGCCGGGTGCCAAGGTGTGTGTACCGACCGTGTATACATAACCGCGGGACACATTCAAACAAAGCCAAGCCGAGACAGGCGCTGAGGGAGGAGATGCGGTGGTCTAGTGGTTAGCGCATTGCGCTCAGCCGTTAGAGGTACGCGGGTCAATTCCCGGTCCGGGCGCATCTTTTTTCGCCGTGTGCGCTGTAGCTGTCCACTGCCGGGCAATGAGGTGTATTATACACAAACATAACAGCAAGACGCGTCTTTTTTTGGCCGTGTGCGCTGTAGCTGTCCACTGCCGGGCGACGAGGTGTATTATGCACAAACATAACCGCGAGATGCATTCAAAGCAAGCCAAGCCGAGACGGGCGCTGTCGCTGTCCGCTGCCGGGCGCCGAGGTGTATGTACCTGTACACACTATCATGACTATGGCTGGCTTCGAGTCTCAGGGAAGGGAACAAATTTTTGTTTTCAACTTGAATTTATTGATCTTCTATTGATTATCTATTGGTATCATAGAATACAATAAGTAGTCAATGGATAATTCATGACTTGTGTGTGTTAACAAAGGCTAATTACACTCGGGCTACACCCTCTTGTAATTATCCTTCACTAACACACACGCGTCATGAAATATCCATTGATTACTTGTTCACTATTTAGACCTGCCCCTTTGACCTAACGGAATGTTCACCTCTGATATGCAGAACACTTGCTAGGCCTTGCCTAGTTTCTTAATGTTAGTGAAAGCAGGGGTTTGCCACAATCACAGGTAGGCCTAGACCTAGCTCAATGAGTTGATGGAATTGTGAGCAACTTTTGTAAGGGGTCATGGGGCATGGATTTAGGAGGGCATATAGTGCTTTCTGATGCATCTTGAGTGGTAATCTGACTTGTAATTGGGGTTTTGTTTGTTCCTTTGACAAGGACAAAAGTGTCCCCTTTGATACCCCCTTTTTGAAATTTAGACATTCTAGACTACAATTACCAAAATGTGCATTCCCCTTGCTCTGCCCCTGAAATGTTGTAACAAATTATTTAGGGTAGCCTCTGAATTGGGGTCTACAAATGCACCAGAATGCACCAAATTCCCTCTAGAATTAAAATTTTTCCTGAGGGGGCCATGCCCATAGACCCCCATACCATGTCACTGCACTTCGCTTGCAAAATCACTGCGCTTCGCTTGTGACAGATTATGTATCTGCCCAAAGATGCAGGGTTGTAATGACATAAGAGTGAGGGATCCCACTGTGATTTAAAGGGTCTAGTCATACCATCTTGAGAAATGCCTTCAAGGAAGGCATTCTGAAGATGGTACAATGTACTAGACCTCATTTAATACTATAGTGAGTTCCCTCACTGTAATGCCATTACAGCCCTGCATCTAGTGGTCATTATAGAGATTAAACCAGTTAGACTGCCCTACTAAACACATGTTATTACTACATTAACTTCTGATCGTAAGGCTCAGTCGTAGTGCATTACCTACGATCACAAACTCTAGTTGATACAGTGTGACTAAGTACATCAACAGGAAAAAAGACATAAAGGTTTGGAATTGAAATACATGTTAACAAGAACAACATGATAATACGAGATAATATGTATACATGTGTATTGGAACACACACGTGAGAAAATTAACACCTGAGTTCATGATATTAGAAATGTGATCATAGTTTATAGTGGCCAAACAGTTGTGAGAATTTTTGTGGCACCGACTTTGAGCCAAGAGGTGGTACAAATTATGCTGATAGACCGCTGTCTGGAGCGTGTTGCTCCTATGGTAAAAAGAGCTGTCGGTAGGTACCCTCTTTTCAAAAGAAGTCACGCTCTGCTTCACCATTCAACTTGCACTCACCACATTAGTCTGAAAAGTCACCTGCCTTGTTTAAAACAGAGAGAGCTGCACTATCAGGTACCTACTTATGTCACACACTCTATAGTATATTATACTGACTGACTTCTCCCAACTAGGTACATACTCAAATCCCCCTGTTTTAGTACTATACTTGAATGACAACTTGTGAGCAAGAGGGACAAGTTATAGCTACATGAAAAGAAAGGACTGGAAATGAGGGCATTTTTAGCCAGCTCTTCCTTTTACTATAGGAGCAACACCCTCCTGAGGCCCAAGCATTTTGAGGGTTTCAAATCGTAGTGTTGTGTGCAGTCAGAATATCCTTCAGGCTTCTACACTTTTAAGTACCATGGAGCGGTGTCTGTTACAGAATGTAATTTGCATTAATGTGTGACAGACATCGGATCTATACCTTGTTTACACATATTCCTTCATGCACAATCAATTTACAGGCATGTACGTCAATGTGTCAGATGATGGGCTATATGAAGAACCTATTGATGGTATGTCTGATTGCAACATAAATGCATTCATTTAGAAAGGGTTTGAGTCAAGAATTTTAATTTTGTTAAAAGTATTAGTTATTCTTATATCGCAAACTGTGTTGAACGACCTCTGACTTTTGAAAAACATTCAGAAAAAATGTTCCTTAATTAATCAATGGAAACTTGCAGTGTGACCCATGTGTTTTGCATGGGCTTCTGTGATTCATTCAATTCGCCTTTGGTAATGGAGTTGGTATGTTCAGAGGCCATATATATATATATATATATATATATATATATATATATATATATATATATATATATATATATATATATATTTATAATGATGACACAAATCTAAAAAAATTCCTTATCTTAATTGGAGATTGGCAATTCAAATGATCAATTACCCAAAAAAGCCCTGAGAAAAAAATGGTTGAACAAGCAGTCTTTTTTTTTCTCTTTTTTATATCACTTTTTCACAATTTCAGCTCCGGTCACCCTTTCACATGAAAAAAATGCGTATGAAAAACTAAAGGTTGACGTAAGTTTCTAATACATTTTATATTTTTCACTGGAAGATATCACCATGGTAAAGGTGTTATGATACATATCATTAACAGATTAAAAATAGGGTCCATGCTCTATTTGGCCCTTACATTTAATGAGCATACACATATTTCATATTTCCTGTTCCATTCATTTGGTTTCAATCTCCGAATGAAAAAAAAAATAATTTGATCAATTTTACTCAAGGAGATATGAAATCGCACAAAATTGTTTAAGGGTAAGTGACATATTATGAGTCATATCCATGCACATTCTATAATATTCAGATTAGGAAATTATTGGCCCAGGGTATCCCCTGGGCTATTGGA
Source organism: Acholoe squamosa (assembly GCA_949317995.1). Taxonomy (NCBI): domain Eukaryota; kingdom Metazoa; phylum Annelida; class Polychaeta; order Phyllodocida; family Polynoidae; genus Acholoe; species Acholoe squamosa. Next base: position 44,489,142 of record OX439041.1, read on the forward strand.
GCCAGGTTTTCAGCCAGATCCACAAATTTGTAATCACCAACTTTAGGGTGTAATCATTCAGTGATATACTGTTAGTTTACACATTTTTCAAAAGCCAAAGGAAAGTTTCAAATCTCATCTATCAGACAACATTTTGTCCTTTATGGTGAGTGATGTCTTTCTCTACGAAAAAATCTGCTGTACTTATGTTATGTTTTTGGGAGCTATACTGACTACAAGTCCTTTAACCATTGGGTCTATGGGTCAGATAGATTTTGGCGATGAAATTAGCACATGGAGTCCTATGAGTAATCACCAAATGAGACACTTTTTTTCAGCAGGCAATGTTTACAGTGTCCAAGCTATACACATAACACATTGGGGACTGAGCGATAAACTAAGCATGCTAAGGATAAAGTTTTCTGTACAACGCCTAACTCCTGGTGAATTGACATTTGACTTGCTCAAGTGAATAGATTTATGAAGGGAGGAATTTGGGAGCGAGGGGGCTAGGTGTCCAGGGGGCCAGGTTTGCAGGGGCCAGGTTTGCAGGGGCTAGGTGTCCAGGGGGCCAGGTGTGTGGGGGGCCACCACACCAGGGGGCCAGCGGTCCAAGGGGTTTTGTAAGAGAAGATTATGCCAGACTGGTGTCAGTACATGTATTGATAATAGTCTCTATTTGTAAGTAATTAGTCAATATTTCGCAAGTGCTGATTCCTGTGACCCTACAGGGTTGATAGAGGGTTTTATGGTACCTACCCTGAGCCTTCTGTGCTTCAATGCACAATGCCCAATTTTTATATTGGGGGGGTAGTAGACCCTGGGCCATATGTGATATATATCACACGTTAAATTTTTTCTAATTTATGACGGGCAGGGTGTTTTACACAAGTCACTCACCAGCCTATAGAATATGGCGTATTATGATTAAACCACGATCCTGTCATGTTCTGTAATCTAGGCCAATACCCGAATTGACAAGTGGTTCAAGGACAGAGACATCCCAAAGGCAACAGCAAAGAAGCTGAAGCGTCAAGATATTGTCATCCTACGACACCTACAGAGCATGTCCCGAGAGGATATGGTGGAAGCTGGACTCAGTGTTGGGGAAAGAAACAGGATTACAAGTGCACTAAATGAGATTGGTACATTCAGGTTTTAATTCTTTTCAACAAAACAATGGAAGAAGTAGGAGTGGATTACAAAACCAAAAAAGGCAGACAACCACATGTCTTCAGAACTCTATACATTGGCACCTGCAGGTTGTCTCTGGAGGGTATCTAAAAAAAGATTAGGAATTGATCCTGTCGGAGGTGCTAATTTCAAAATTGAACTCACAGACCTTCTGGAGTGGATTCCCTCTTGTATTGTAAAAAGGGAGTCAGTGATAGGAGTGGGATAGGAGGGGTCCAGTCTCTTATTTTGCAACTGGACCTATTTCCGTGCAGTTCACTTGTAGCAGAGGCCAAGCAGGGAAGTCTGTTCTTTGGGTGAGAAATGTAGGAGAACTGCAGGATCAAATAGGTACGGTGAGAACTGGTTTCCCAATCTTTTTGAGATACCCTCCTGGTCTCCCTTTCCTTTAAGTCTTGTCAATGCAGCGATCAAAGTAGGGCGTTTCAATATCCAGAATCGTCCATGACCTGGCATTAATGACAGTCTGTGGCGGCGGAGACTTGGGGGTGTGGGTGTTGCAACCCCTAGACTTTTTCAAGCGTGGGGGTTGGAATATGTTTCAACCCCCACACTTTTTAAAGGGGCACATTGTTTCAGTTTCGGAAATAACAATTTAGTCCTTTCATCCTTACACACATAAACATTGGACTACACCTTTGAGACAATGAGATTGAAAACAAATCCCATATGGGCTTCTTGACCAAGGGGGGAGGGATTTAACAACCTACAGAATGTCCAAATGTATCAACTCTCCTCAAAATGCACCTGAATGGACCTTTTTCACAAATTTCCTGGGGGATGCCCCTGGGCCCCCATGTTTCAGCCGCATAACCATATGATCCCAAACTATTTCTCAATATTTTCTTTTTTTTTTATTATTGTGAACGGGGGGGGGGGGCATGAACCAATATATTGGGACCTTTCTCCCTGCCCCTTCCCCACTCAGTTGATCCGCCCAAACCCCCACACTTTTCTGACTGCTCTGCCCCCTATGTAATCTTCAATTCATGATGATTTTGCAAGATCAATCCAAGGGAGCATTGAAAATCTCTAGAAGAGAGAGAACAGTCTAATGTGTTGAAGACAAATTCACCCTGCCGTGTGCAGCCTATATGCCATTAGCCCTTACCATGAAAAATGCCATGTAACTCTCAATTTGAGGGAGAGCTGTCCCCCATAATTTCTTGATAGCTAAGTATCAGGGTAATCAGAAAATATGTGGTGGCCATGCACAATAAGTAGCTTAAGGTCAGGGCAAGGCCCACATTTCAGGAATTTCATAGAAAAAGATAACATCTTGATTTCATGTAAATGGCAAGATATTTTTGGTTCAAAATGAGATATCCACACAATTTAAATATCTATTACATACTACTCCATGAGGGAAATCGAAACAACTCGTTAGATTTGAGTCAAGGTCATTTAGCTCAATGGCTAAAAAGGTTAGTTTTATATCAAATTGGTCACTTTCCAATTGTCATCATGTCCTTGGATATCCTCAGATATGCATCCCTTTACATTCATATATGGGCCCATAGGTTTGATAAGGAAAATAGAAGGTGGACTACCAAATGATATGTCTAAAGGTCAGGGCACCACTCTTTTTTTGCATTGTGATGCTGTGAAAGCAGTGTGCGTAGGACATACACATGTTTGCCTATAGTACCACCATCATAAAAGCTCTTTTTATTCACTTCAAAGTGCTAGAACGAAGGATTCCACTAGGGGAACCAGAAAGAACATTTGCACTAGACCTTTCTCGAGGTCATTGCCTTTTATTGAGAATAAGTCAACAAATCAGAGATGTATGGCTGCAAAGTAGTGCATGATGTCCTGGTGATATTTTTCCATAGAAGTCATATCGTTAAGCATGTCAGTATCTATATAATATTATTGTAGGCCTATGATAATGGTAACCATTACAAAATTTCACTATTTGTGCTATACCTTCACAGTGGATGATGGTAGACAGTCATTTGAAGTGACTATGCCCATATTTTCATGGTCTAGCTATGACCATCTAAGAACCTATGTCGATTTTAAGAAAGCATCTGTCATTTGTATGTAATTGTTTGCCTCATGTCACTCAGGCCCACTTCACATGTCAATTTTAAACTATGGCCATGTTACCATGTCAAAGTGGTGCAAACCCATTTGCTGTGAGTGAAGTGATTATCACATTTGCAGTAAGACCCGGGAACTAGCCAAGCCACAAGTGCTCTTTTAGTTCCCAAACCTTTATAAGTACAGTGGCACCATCTATGGAAGGACATGCACACTGATATGTACCATTTCTCTCACTGGAAACGGTAAACTATTGAGCATTGTACTTTTGCTATTGTTGATGAACAACTCATCCCTAATGGGCTAGGAGTTGGGGACATATTGATTGATCTTTTTATTACGTGAAATCGTTCCGTAAGGACGTTTTTCCATGCACATCCAACTTAGGATTGACAACTCCTGTGTTCCCGGATTGGGTGCCTTAAAAATAACATGCAATTGCAATATTGGCTTATCTGTGTAGTTATGATTACTTCAGCATGTTATATAGCAACAATAATTTGAGTGTTCAACATCAAGAGATTGATTTTGCAACCCTTTTTGGTTGTGTGATTAGGCTTGAGTGCATGAAATCTAACATGACATCCCAGTGGCCATTGTTACAGCAAGAAATAGAGATAGTATATAATCAATCAAGTCAATACATTTTGAACATATCAAAACGTGAACATGGCACATGCAACATATATACAGTTGATTATTGTTCTGCTAGCAAGTCAATTTTGCTTATTGCAGTTTTAAATCGACAGAGTGTAGGGAGCTTTTGTAGTTCTTTACTCAATTTATCCCAGAGGGTGACCCCTCTGTGATATGCGGACCTGTGATAGAAGGAGGTTTTTGCATGTCGCTTGGCAAATTTGAGTTTCAGGTCTCCCCGGGTACGCACATTATCTTGCTCAATACATTCACCTTGTCGTGATTTCTTCCACATAATCACTAATAGCTGTATGATCCTGCACTTACCTAGCTCATCTACTTTGCATGTTCTATGCAGTTCTGTGATACTTATTCCCTGAACTCTGACCTGACAACACACACGCAGAGCATGGTTCTGCATTCTCTGCAGCTTGTTTAACTCATTTACCAACCCACCACCAATGTAGAAAGCACAATAGTCAATCACTGGTATCATCATGACCTTATAAATTCTAAGGCTGATATCCTTATTTAGCTTATCTCGTAATTTACTTAACTTGTAGATTTTATTACCAAGTCTCTTTTTCACCTTATTGATATGTGGGGTCACAATCAGGTAACTGTCTAGTTCAACACCCAGGTAGTAAGTTGTAGGTGCTACACATTGGTAAAAACTACCTCCCAAAGACAGTTTAGGATCGGCAAGACTGTTTACTTTATTTGGTCTTGGTGGTGTTTATGGTCATGAAATTGGTGCTGCACCATCAATGTAGGTGGTCAAGATCAGTCTGCAGTTTTGCAGCTGCTGATGCAATATCAGTGTCTGATACGTACATTACAATGTCATCTGCGTCCATTACATATAGTTTTCAAAGTATTCGCCAATGTCATTTATGAATAAAACGAATAGCAACGGTCCCAAAATCGAGCCTTGTGGCACACCAAACATAACCGGAGCAGAGCATGAACGCGCATTGTTAGGCACTGTTTGATGTGACCTATGAGACAGGTAGTTCATCAGCCACTTCTTGAGCTTACCATGTATATTCAGACGGAAAATTTTGTTCAGCAAGGTAGCATGATGAACACTGTCAAACGCCTTGCAGAAGTCGATGTAACATGCTATGGTGATTTTACCATCATCACGGGCATCATAGAGATCTTTAGTGAAAGCGAAGACTGCATCGCTAGTGCCTTTCCCTGTCCTGAAGCCAAACTGTGTGGGGCATAACCGATTTTCATGCTCTAGGTGTTCAGATAGAACCTTGTGGATGAGTTTTTCCAGCAATTTACCAGGCTGGGGCAACAGTGTAATGGGCTGCTAGTTTTTGATGTTTTTTAGATTCCCTTTTTTTGGAATCGGGACAAGCAGCCCATTCGACTAGGATGCAGGGAAAGTGCCACTTATCACTGCGTTTTTAAATATTGCAACTAGTTTGTCAGTTAGCAGTAATAGGGCATCTATTAAAACCATACTGTTCACACCTTCAATACCACTAGATTTGTATATGTTTATTTTCTTGATAAGGCAGAGGACAAGGTCATGGTTAAGGAAGGCCCCAAGATCAATTGGGGCATGGTTTATAGGTTTTCACATCTTTTTACCTCATTCTGATACATAGAAAGGCCGGAAATTCTTATGCACAAGATGGTTCCCATAATTGCCACTGGTGGTGTGACCGAACCACTAGCAGAAATCACCCATAGGGATAACAGTGTGTAATACCGGCTGGTTTGGAGGAGCCCTTAGGTTGAATTAAGAAATTTAATTTGAATTGTTGTCATCTGTTCCTGCTAGTGTTCCAGTGGTCTGAACCTTATAAGTCACGAGTCACATTTAAAAAAAACGAGAACACAACGAGAAGTAACGCTACATTTTATGGTTCTGTTTTCATCTATTTAAAAGTGTCGGAAAGGTTTTAAATGCACTATGAATTCAGGAGCTAACTCTACCGACTTTTGCACTGTTCCTTTAAAATTTACATACACAGTTATAGGCTCATAATGGGCATGGGTACATAAAAACTGAAATTTGATCAATATTAGCTACTATCCCAACTTTAATCTAAAATAGGGATATCCATAGGTATTACTCAGCTACTTAATACATTATACAAATGACTCACAAATGCAGAGTAAGCTGTGTAACATTCTTTTTTTTTTAATTTCAAATATATAAATGTAACATCAATCGGCTATATACAATTTAACCATGGACCTGTATGTAGTGGATGTGGTTACAGTCTAAACCAGTGAGACCACTGACTTCCAGTCAGGGTGTTTTGCAGGGGTGTTCCAATGCTACATGTGTTGGACGGACCAGGGAACAGTCCATATCCTTTTGAGTCTTTTTTCTTTCCTCTCCTTTTTTTAAGTTTTTTTTCCCCCCCTGGTGGTATTTCAATCCGCCATGACATCTAGACCCACAGTTTTGGGTCTTCCCCTGCAGGCTACTTTCATTTTCAGTTACTCCTTACAGTAGGTCACCTTTATAAAAGTTGTGCCATGGCAGATTTGACAGTAACACCCCCTTGTCGCCCTAGTACATAACAACCCCTGGGAAACTCTTCAAAGTGGAATTGGCAGTTTTTGGGCTTCCAAAATATAAAAAATGGCAGTTTACACGCGGTGGACAAGTTACTTGTGTAATACAAAGTATTTGTGCCACACACATTAGAATCTATGGAAATTTGGTCCTTCCTGATAACAAGGAAACGTTGTGCTTGGGAAACATGGGAACTATCACTGATCTCTACTTTGGGTGTTCCATCTTTGTATAAAATAGCTATTCAAGATCCTTTAAGTCTCCTCAAACATACCTTCTCTTAATACTATTCGGCAAATAAAGAGATACCGACATGTCGGTTACCAAAAGGAGCCATTCATTAATTACATCTGTAATAAACTAAAGTACACTGCCAAAAATGGGGAAATTAATCAATAACTAGATCACTTCGCATAATAAGCGGCAACACTATTAACAATCAACTTTTCACTCAGAATCAACGAGAAACCGTAACGTTGTCCAAAGCAGTATGTTTGAACTAATAATACATCACAACAGAGACACATCAGTCCCTAAATAAATGAAGAGATGCAAATCAGCAAGGATAATCCACACAATAACACATGGATTTAGAAATGAGACAGTAATAACAATTAGACATTAAGATTGTTAATATGGTAAATTGATTCTACTCTGATTATTAAAGCAAAAATGCTTCGATAATATCAATAGTCTAGGTGCTGTACTAAAATCTGACATAGCAGTGTTTTAAGGTTAAATAATCATCATAGAAGTATAATTATAATCAAAGAATTATATAGAGGAGTGCTGGTACACTGAGACATAATCCACTATGGATGTTTTACAGAATCTAGGAGTTCCTCTCAAAGTAGTGTTGCATATATAAAACACAGTTCCACAGTTGGAGTGCATTCTGAAAGATTATTATTATATGCTAAGACAGTGATACGTGAAACCCTAATAATTACATAACAACAAAGGCAGATGATGATATTGTTCTGCCCACCAATATCTGAGCCCATATTGCTGGGCCCATCAATACAAGCATTGTCGGCTGCACCAATCAGGGCAGAGCACTTTCTTTCATAACAAAGTGAAATCTACATATTACCAATCATAGTGTTGATTACCCAATCAAGAGCAGACAACATCCAATCTATCTACCAGACACCATGTCTAGCTACCCAGAAACAATGTCTAGCCTTAGTAGTTAGCATATAATAATAAGTACTGGATTGACAGGAATTGTTACAATACAGGTAACATTCCTCTCTACTATTCCTGGCCCACAATCATCTCAGCCATATAATAATGGCTTCGATGATTATGGGCCTGGAATAGTCTCGAGGAATATTACCCATATTGTATCATTGCCGCCAATCCTGTGTATCTATTGGTCACACTTGTAAGGTTTACACCAAATTGTGTTGAACTCACAATGTGGAAATGCTATAATGTTTTCTACAGTGTAGTGCTACACTAGGTGGATCTTAAGTGTAGACATGTGTTTTACCTTAACCATATGATTTTATACGGTATATTACACTGTGAAAATACTCCGTGTATATTTCCTGTTGTAACACTATGCAAGCACTAGTGTTTTACAGCTTACAATGATTGTGATTTACAGCAGAGAAGGGCTGTTTTACAGGTAATAGGCATTTTTTTCCAATAATGTGGAGGCACCACAAGTTTTCCATGAACAAAGTTACCAAGTTTTCTCCAGTGTAATAACAGTATACATACTTTATAATATAGAGGTTCTATGCGTATGCAGTGTAGTGCAGTGTGAAATACTATATTCATTCTACATTGTGAAACTACTTCATGTCTGATTGTGTAAAAATACTTTGGGCTTTAAAGTGTAGAAGTACTATGTCTTTTACAATGAGGTGCCTTTAGGCAGCCTTATAGCCTTATTGAGTCTATGCTCCTATAGCAGTCTGAACCAATACTTCCAACTATAAATGACACACAGGGTCATTTCATGTGCAGTTTGTGAACAGCTTATAGTAACAACCTTTAAAATGATAAACCATAGACTTGAAGAATGAACTTAAAGTGTTCATGAAAGTGTACAATGATCAATAATAACTTCTATCAATCTTAATGATAGTTTAATGAAAATAATCATTTTAACAGTCAGGACTCCTGAATCCCATAGTCATAATCAACAGCACTTCATTCTGAATTATTCTGATACTAACAATCATAATCATTAACATAATCATGGACTTGATACAGCTGAGTACGCCCATAGCTGGAGAGAGTTTGCCGCATGGTATGTACACTATGACAATGTTGGACGGGGATGGACTACGCAGCATATAATACATAAATCACGACTTCCCTGCTCAGCAGTTTATCATATTAGTCTATTGTGAAGGAAAGATGATCTTCCCATACACACAGCACCCCAGTGGTCTATTTCACAATAATATGAACCAAAATTGTACTGAAACAGACCCCTTGGGTCGTGTAGCCCCGTACATGCTAATTATGATTCTGCAACTGCTTTTGGTTTCGGGGCGCCTTCCTCGTCCCTGAACTTTCGGTAAAAGCTTTGTACATAGGTGAATACACACTTCCAGTCAGGGTTCTTCATGCGCACCATATCGTCTACGTCCAGTAGAGGAGCAATGTCTGCAAACTTCCTGAAATGCCAAAATAAAAGCAGTGAGTTCCTGTAGCATTTTATACATCTTATACATAATGATACACAGGTATGTTTATGTTAGGAAGTCAATGGTCAGAGAAAAATTATGACATAAAAATCATGTGTTTATTTCTATGTTCTGCAACCCCCACCATATACTGGTACATCAATTTTTTTCCCCAATGGCCACTTAAATATTCCATTAACATTAATATTCTCCTCACATCTACTGTGCAAAACATCTAACATTTGTGAATGTATCTGACGTTGCCATCTCTTACACATAACTCAATATGAAATCCCTTGATCAATCAATATCAAAATGGTCATCTTAAAATGAATCAATTCAAGTAATTTCTGTGAGTACATACTCTGCTACATCAAAGGCCAGCTTGAAGTTACCACGGCGACATTTGGGGTTGAGTTTCTTGTAGTCAAACACCGGACGGAAGTGGTGGATGAGAGCGGCGAATGCCATGCCGTTATTCCAAGAACTAGAGAAGTTTGTAATTTCCACATTCTGAAATATTCAGAAGGTCAGCATAAGAATAGGGCAAGTGTGTCCATATATTATAGAACATGAAATAATTGCATAATAGGGTTTAGCAAGAATCCTAACAGATTCTTTCCTTGACGATCCTTCATGCTTTTCATATTTTTGTTTACTACCAATACTCAGTCCTTAGTTCAGATATTTACCCAGTCCCAAAACTTATAGCATAGTCGTTAGTGCACTGCATTGCCTGGTACCAATTTTTACATTATAGTCCTTAGTGCAGATATTTACCCAGGGCCAATACTTACACCATAGTCCTTGGTGCACATCATTACCCAGGGCCAATACTTACACCATAGTCCTTGGTGCACATCGTTACCCAGGGCCAATACTTACACCATAGTCCTTGGTGCACATCGTTACCCAGGGCCAGTACTTACACCATAGTCCTTGGTGCACATCGTTACCCAGGGCCAGTACTTACACCATAGTCCTTGGTGCACATTGTTACCCAGTACCATTACTTACACCATAGTCCTTGGTGCACATCGTTACCCAGGGCCAATACTTACACCATAGTCCTTGGTGCACATCGTTACCCAGGGCCAATACTTACACCATAGTTCCTGGTGCACATCGTTACCCAGGGCCAATACTTACACCATAGTTCCTGGTGCACATCGTTACCGCGGGCCAATACTTACACACACCATAGTCCTTGGTGCACATCGTTACCGCGGGCCAATACTTACATCATAGTCCTTGGTGCACATAATTACCCAGTACCAATACTTACATCATAGTCCTTGGTGCACATCATTACCCAGGGCCAGTACTTACACCATAGTCCTTGGTGCACATCGTTACCCAGTACCATTACTTACACCATAGTCCTTGGTGCACATCGTTACCCAGGGCCAGTACTTACACCATAGTCCTTGGTGCACATCGTTACCCAGGACCAGTACTTACACCATAGTCCTTGGTGCACATCGTTACCCAGTACCATTACTTACATCATAGTCCTTGGTGCACATCGTTACCCAGGGCCAATACTTACACCATAGTCCTTGGTGCACATCGTTACCGAGTACCAACACTTACAGTATAGCCCTTACCGGGCAGTACAGATCTTTACCCAGTACCAATACTTACTTCATACTCCTTAGTGCAGATTTTGCACCACTGCAGAAGCATATCTTTGATGGCACTGGGACTGCGTTGGATGGCCACTTTACCTTCCCCACCTGGTGTCAACCTGACAAACAAAAATATTTAATCTCCACTGCATTACAGGTGTTACCTTTGTAACATTCTCAGTGTTTCAACAAAATCAAGGTTGTCTATATAATACTACTAGCGGAAATTTATAAGGAAACACGTAAGACACACAAGGAGTGTATATAAGCATACAAATAGATTCTAGATCTAAAGCTAAGCGGACCAAACAGGAAGTTTAATGAACATGTAGAAGCTGAACAATGTAATTGTGAAATTGAGACCAAGTAAGGAATTGTGTTATATGACATAATATAATCATAATCTCTACAAGTTTTCACAAACGGAGAGGAAATCGAAAGCAACAATACACCAATAAGTTACTTGCTAATTGTAAAACTAAGAGTCATTCTTAGAGGATTTAAATCTAGCATTATAACATGAACTATGGGATATCATGAGTTAGAAACATGTGGTTTCCGCTAATGAAAGCCATGTTAGAGCCATATGCAAGGTTACTTTGAAGCACCCTGAAATCATTTGAGGTACTATAGTAGTATTTTCTAAATGTCAATGGTTAGTGAACTACCATAGGATTAGCCCAAGCCAAGTCTTTGACTTAAGTCTAGTGTGGTTAAAAGGACAGATACACATATGGAGGATGCTCACATAGATCTACATGAGCATCCTCTCTAGATGTTTCTATGTAAGCATCCTCTTTGGATAAGCCGTATTCGATAAAATAAGCATACACAATCTTGTCTATTTCAAATGTACATCACTATTTCTGGTCGAATTCTTGACAGGAGATAACACTCATACTTTGGCACTTTTTAAACTTTTGATTGATAGAATTGAGCATGTGATATATTTGTCTGGGGAAGTGTGTTCTTATTTCTTCGAATACGGTAAGGTGTATGACGGTATGAGAAGTGCCCCAATTTAAGTACATGTGTTGACTAAAGACTACAGCCTAGCTACTAATTAGCTCCTATACCAGCAAGCGAATCACCATTAAAACATAAAGAACTTTTATGAACTATCAATGAATATGTAAATTCAAGATAGTGTATCACACGATATTCTTGTATTTATGGAACACTTTATGAGGTAAACTTATACTATAATTATTTCTGATTGACAGGGTCTCAGGTAAGCTAATATAAGCTTTATGTCCAATATGCCCATCACCGGTGTACTATGGTTTGTACAGGTATAAATAATGGTCTTCCTTCCCTTACTTTAAGCAAAGAAAATGGTGATCAGACTACATTATGTTACAGACATGTTTTCCATGTAGCAATTTTGTTGGCCATGTAGCATTTACGTTGGATGTTGCTGGATTATGGAGAATCCGCTAATTTTTCAGGTACTATTTTCAAAGAGTTTTTGAGTTGAAATGGATACATGCATATACATGGCTATAGGTAACATACTTGCTACACGGTCATTATACATGTATATTCATAAGCATTTTGTTATTAGGCTGGCTGATACCCATTCCAAGCTTCCCTGAGTTTCAGACCAAACATTGAAAACTCAAACTGTACCCAAAGTGTCTCTTGATTCGTTTCCAGCTGTATATATATAAAGCATGTACAGAATCACAATGAGAGGGGCGTGCAAGCACTCACACTCAACACAACCAATAATGCAGTCTAATAAGGTATTAAAGGGAATGGTCATTATATATATCAAATTAGCCGGGGGGGGGGGCAAAAAAAGAGCTTGCTGGATATTACAGGTCGGGTTGGCCTCTTTCAGCCCACACAGCTTAGGAGGTCATACTTTATATTGACAAAAATTAAACAATAGAATATGATATGAAAAATTAGATGACATTATTTTTCGGTATCAAAAGTGGAGTACTGGGTGCATAACCCGAGATGTCAAACCAATTTAATTTAGATATTTTTAATATGTGGGCACACCAAGACGTATCAATAAAACAAACTGATACATACTCGTCCCTACAGTAATTTAAACGCAAAATTAAATAAAACGATTAATCTCTAAAACCTGTTATGTTTTTTTTTTCGTGACAAACTGAATTCTTTACAATAAATACAACCTTACAATTCAGAAATTTACCTCCCCTTCTTTACTCTATTATTGCAAGTTTTAAATAGTGTCTTTCATATGAGTTACATAAGGGTATAGTTTTACGATAAGGTCGGTCTTTGGTCGTACAGGCTATTAGCTTTTGAAACCTCAAAATAAAGAAAAGATTTTTTTTAAAAAGCGGAAAGGGGGGTGAGGGCTGACCAATTTCCAGTCCATACCACTTCCATGGTATAATAATGACCAGCTCAAGACCCTAAATATGGACGCTATTACATTGTTCACACTGAAATAGAATTTACAGTAAATATTCATGGATAAGCCTAAGCAGAGACCTGGATTCCTTGGTGCCGAGTTGAGGCCGTTTTATACATGGTATTTTTAGATCATTTATAAGTTAAGGCTTAAAATATGAGGCAAGGCTAAACGGACGAGCCCATTTAATTCAATATAAACATTCACCTGCCCAAAATCCCTTGCAATGAGATCTGATAATATTTAGCTACCTGAATCAATTTTTGTTTGACCAAAGAACGAATAGTATCCACAGTTGCAAGGATGCGATTCATGATAGTACATTGTCATAACCCAAGAATCTACATGAGAATGAATCTTGAATGATTAAAGCCCCACCTATGAAAAGTCTGCGTGGTTAAAAGATAATTTTCTGAATTTAAATTAGGCTTATTAGGGCCCCAGTAGATAGAATGGTGTTCATATTCTTACCCAGGTTTGTCACCGGTCGACGATGAAGATGACGTCACTGCAAACATAAAAATAAAACCTGTTAGTATTCTGCAATATTACACTGAGGTCTTCTTGTGGCTTAAGCGAAGTACCAATCTGGTACATAGTGTCAGAAAGTTGCAAGGTGGTGTCACATTCATGCCTGTTTTTTGTTTTGTTGTTGTCGTTGTTGTTGTTTTTTCATTTGGTTTATGCCTTACAATATTGGAAACCGAATTCCAAATGTTACAGATCGATCGTGTTGCATAACAGGCTTCGAGCTGATTAAAATGTTATCAAAACATAATATATTGGAGGAGGACACTATTTGTAGTTCTGTCTCTGCCATACGTACGTTTGATAATTAAAGGTACTGAAATATGAGACATCATGATTGAGCTATAACAATAGGGACATTATCGAGCCATATAGAAACACGTCAAAATAGTAACCCCTACACTCATCCACACAGACAAAGACATCTACAACACACGGACGCTGCACACAACTGTTTACTTGAAGGTCCACCTTACAACCACTTCATTAAAGTTTACCACAATCTCTTAAATGCAATAGGAGCATTGTTCTGGAAAATGATAAACTTGAAGCATCCGTAAAGATGGTAGTTGTAATGTTTATGTTAATGTTAAAACCAAGTGAGCATTTTACAACTTAAGGAATTATTTATTACCCGGTAAAGCACTACTCAATAAGAAAAGTTAATATCTCTCACAGAGGAGCCAAATCAATCAAAATCAAACCTTAAAGTTGTATTGACAAAAAAAGTAACAGAGTTAATCAACATTACACTTCAATTAAGTAAATGAACGTTAAAGGAATCGACATAAATGGGGATGAGCCGGGCTCTAGTGATCCCTGTGATTCATCAAAACATGCATTTTTAGAAGAAGAAAAAATATCTAAAAAAGTAAAGATTTAATGGCACAGCTTTGGGGGAACTGCAGTATTTCCACAGCATTTGTTATATGTTTCCATGAACAAAGTTAATTTCCTATTGTTTAAATCATCCTGATGACAAAAGTTGTAAGGTATTCGATGTTACCTTAATATCCCTGGCATAAGGCATGGTTTATACACAAGGGTGGATTCCTACAGTCGGCCTACTGCGCTTGATAGGGCAAAAGTTGGGGGTGCGTCTTATAGACAATCAATTTACACTGAAGACAGAAATAAAATGTCCATCACATGACTGAAAAATGTACCTTATAGATCGTTCGTGAAGCCAGGTTGTCTCTTATATGCAAGATATTAAGGTGGGCTGACCCATTCTGTATTAGTGACACACGGGTAGTAGCTTAGCCTTAGGGAGCGCCAGAAGCTATCATGAAACACAGATTTCTGTGCATGAAGCGTACATGCTCTTTTTTCTAGACCAGGGTCAGAATAGTCTAGCTTGACCTAGGTTCAGCCAAATGGTCAATTTCTCGGAGTGTATAGTAAATTGTTTTAGGTCTGGCACAAAGGTAAAGATGCAGAGGTGAATGGCAAATTCGTCCAGCCTTTAAATTTTGTCATAAATTACTGGCCGCTTTGTAGCAATAACTGAGCAAAGAAAGCAGCACCAACTCCACGTTGGAGTTATTATTATTGTACAAAATTACATGCAGCCAAATAATCTGTGAGAGCAGAACACCATGCACTGTGGTAGTGAATGTCCATCAGAGGGGACAGTGCGAGACGGCTACCTCCCCACATCTGTGTCTTCTCTGAGTTGTCTGTCGTGCCATCCCGGCTGTTCCAACTTTCTGACCGCACGCTGATCACGCCGCATGTGCCTGGCAGACTACGTCTCTCCATGGTTGAAACCAGTTTGTCCGCTGTGGTCTCTACCACCAGGCACACCCAGGGCACAAAAGACACAAGCAGTGTCATCAAATATCATCAAGGTGGCCATCACTTGTTCAATTTGCTGCTTATTGCTTCTAGCTGGTGTTGTTTCTTGATAACAGGATTCCACCAAAACGTCATGAGTACAGGCGCAGGGTCATCAAAAATAAAATTTCACCTTGCACATGCTTGGCAACCTGAAGCTGGTGTTGCCATGGCGATACTTTCAGTCATGCTGGATGCTTACATACACATATACTCTGGATTCAGACTTGCACAAGCATATATAAATTGGTTTGCTAAGAAAATGGAGTTGTCAAAGTTGATGTAACAAGAGGTAGACAATAGGGAGAAGGGGAATGACAAAACTGTGATCAAATCGAGATCCATAGTGAAGAGCTTTTCTGTAGATGATTTTTTTTAAGTATAGAACCTGGAAATTGAAAAAAACCATTTCAATGATGAGATGATTAGCAACATTAAGTCCAGAGAATAATGGGTTTTGATATAATCAACAGCTCCCATATCAAGGCAAGGAGCAAATAGAGGTTTCGAACCACTCCGTTAAAGGTTAGTCTTTTTTGTTGGTTAATTTTCATACTTTATTACTCCATGACACAGTGTTCCCTTAATAAATATTTTGTCTGAATCCAATTTATATGTTTCCTTTTATTCCATTTTAAGATTTCCATAAGAAACTATGATCTACGGTACAAGTTGTACTTGAATTCTATATGAAAATTTGTTTTCATTTTACCCTGCGTGTGTACGCCACGTCTGTTTTGATAGAAACCTGAATTTCCTAGTACTACTACAAAGGTAAAATGCATTTGAAAAGGGCCTACAGTTTTGTCATTGAAACAGGTCTCATAGAGTAAAGATTGAGATATATCATAGATTGAATACTAACAACTATTTCTAAACAGTATGAAGATCAGGGGTATAGTGCGTGCATGCATGAACTGGAGCAAATTCTTTATCAATTTTATATCAGGGACATACTTTCAGGAGGGAACATGTGTCATGAGGAACAAAATTAGCTTGGACCAAAGTCTCTGCTAAAAGTCAATCTATTTGGAATCCAGTTAGAGAAAGGGTCCCTATATTACGGTAGTTCTAGTTTGACTAAAGTTAGGACCACTCGGTTTCCCTACCATTGTAGGGGTGGCGAAAACGTTTAAGGGAAACCGGGAGTCGAACCCGGGACCCTCCAACTTGCAAGCGGAAGCTCTACCACTGAGCTACTTCCACATACAACGTTTTCTACCTTCCACCCACGCCTAGACAGGGTGATACCGATAGGGGACATGTGACTACCCGGTAGTCACTGCGGTTCGGCCAACCGGGCACGGTGACTCACATAGTCACGTTCCCCTACAGGGGTAAGGGTGGATTTGAAGTGTAAGATTTATTCATGGTTTAACCTTCTCCCACCATAGACCCCTATAGGGAACTCTGGTGGGAGAAGGGTTAAGTAGGGTAGGGAGGGTTAGGTTGTGGGTGGGTTTGACCTGTAAGATTAGTTCTACTGTTTAGGTAGGGTTGGGGTAGGGAGGGTAAGGGTGAAGGTGAATTTGAACTGTAAGATTAGTTCTATGGTTCAAATAGGGCTATAGGGTAGGGAGGGTTCAGGGTGAGGGTGAATGGGTTTGAACCGTGAGCTTAGTTCTATTCTATTAATGGTTGAAGTAGGGTTGGGCGGATTTGAAGGGCTGCACATCTTCAGGGTAGGAGCACACGGGGCTCACCTGCAGATGTCTTTTTGATGGTGTAGTTGGTGGAGCCAGGAGAGCCCTTCTGCGTCACCTGTTTGGTCTGTGTCACAGTGGTAGTACCACCATCTGCAGGGCACCACACAACATTAACTTAACATTCCGCCTCAATTTAACTGAACCCCTGGGGCGAGAGTACTCGCAGAAAGGGGTGACTGTGTGAAGAAGATTGTTGCATTCACTAAAATGTCCTGCTGATGAAACAAATGCAGTGCTAGCTGTTTATTTAGGGGTAAATACTGAGTGTCCACCATAATGTATTAGGAAATAAAGTGTTTACTAACACTCCCTCGTCTGGATACAGTGTGTGTATATAAATCCTATCATCACACTGATTGGTAGCGAAAAAGAAAGTTCCCTATGTACCTTACAGTGAATGATCTGTTACAAGAGAGATTCATGATGTCCTGATAATGTGAAGTACAGAGGTCCAGGATGGGCAGATATCCAAAAGCAGAGCTAAAGATCTTCAAATATTGAATGTTGACTATTCATCTCTGAAGTTAATATGTGCAGCCATAACACTCATACCAGTTCGCCATGTACAAGAAATTAAAGAAGATACAAGCATTTACAGCAGGAATGCACAGATCTAGTCACTGATCAGCCTGTATGATCTGTACCTCATTTTAGAAGTCTTCCTCAACATCACCCATACTGCCTTAGTACACATCATTATATACAGACTACAATATATATATATATATATATATATATATATATATATATATATATATATATATATATATATATATATATATACATATATATAGCATACAGCCCATCATAGACTTTTCTCAACCCACCTTTAGTAGTTTTCCTTGTTGTCGTCACATTTGTGGTGACCGTGGAACCATCACTCAGCTTGTCGGTCTTTGATGTTTGCGTGGTACTTTCCCCTCCGCTTAAACCTGAGTGTTTTTCCTTCAGCTCCTTTGCCTTAGCTTGGTCCAGTTTAACAGTGGCATCTGAACCTGCAAATGTTCATCAAGACTTGTATATGTGTCTAGACAATCAATAGGCAGTGGTTAAAGAATCAGGTCATAGACAGAATATATGCAAAATGAGAAAATACTCAATAACCACAAATATGAAATTATTAATGTAAATCATATTTGTGACGGGTACACACTGGGAGGTGGTAAAGTACTATTAAATCCATTACTGAAATAATCATTGAATTGTGGATGCTATGAATGGACACATTACAAAAGTGTGCTTGCTGGCATTCTGTAGGATTTAACCAGAGATAGTGTTTGATACAAAGGTGACAAATCAGAAACACAAAAACACTCTTAGGAAATCACTAGAGCTGGATATCAGTATGCAGAAAGGTCCACACAAGTATACAAAGTGATCCACTGCCATGCATTGCAGCTAATCTACGCGTCAAATAGAGACATCAAAGAGCAGTCGCAATATGAAAGCGATTCAATTCCTGCGATTTCAGTCAGACACTACATTCCATTGTAGCATCATTGTTGCCAGCTAACACACCAGTAGATGTCAGTCCAATGCTGAGAAGATTACTTTCTTTTTTGATATGGGAAAACTCAGCAGTGGATCACTCTTTATGGCAGGCAGCAATGGCCATGCTCTCTGAACACAAAGGAGGCATTAGATATGCACAAAATGAATATCGCTGAATATGAGCAAATAGCACATCTGGATAGTATTCCATCTATGTTGGCATGCATCTTGGAGCTTGACGACATCACTGTTCATGTCCTGAACATGTAGTAGTGTATGCAAAGATACACAATCCGATGTGTTGATCATGCTGTTAATCCTTCCTACCGGTAGATAAAAAAAAAACCTCAGCATACTTTTAGCATGCATTTGCTTATCAAGATTTCCTTTCGCTAGATTTCCAAGCACACACTTCCACGAAAAACAATTTTGCTTCTCTATATTATTGTAAAACCATGCACAGTGGTGAATCCTGAAGCACAAACATAAATATTTTATCTAACTGTGACCGTATTAACAACAGTTATTCTATCACGTTGACAGCAAGAACATCATAACAATATAGCACATGCTCTCTAGCTGTATCTTGGCGAGGTGTCCTATTCCATCATGCAGTGGTATCGATAATATACTATTAGTCGCTGATGAGTCAATGCTGATCCTTGCGCTGTGTGATGACTGTAGTAGACTATGCTATGAACTACGCAACACAGAAGCTTCTACAGCAAGAATGCAGGACATAAAGACCTGGGCGGGTGCTGCAACAGTTGCCGACGCGTCGGAATAGTTGGTCTACTGCACTATGACTGAGCTGATCATGAGGCGCAATGCGAAGTGAATTCAAGTCGATCTGCCTTTAATCATAATGCAGGCACCTATTCCCAATGACTGGCTTTTACAAACTCTTTATCCGAAATGTATCATGAAGAGGTACTGGGGCGAGTGATAAATAATTTAAATGACCCTCATTCTGTAGCCAATATCAGATATATTTTCTTTCTTATCTATCGCTTTGCAAAGAAAAGCTGCATGAAAATAACCTGTATTGCATATACTTAAGTCTATTAATACTTAGATGCTAAATCACCATTTTGAAATTGTAAAAGCCAATCATCTAAGCCACTCTTCTATCATAGATACTGTTTCTAGATGTCCAGTGGCACGGTATTGACTGGACAAGGTAGAGTGACACATTGAGAGGACTTCTGCTCTGGTGGTGCATACAAGTGTATTGGGTGTAAGCGAGAGTAGAGCTGGTACTGGCAACTTGCACTGATAAGCTGATAAGGTAGGGACCAGCATGTCCCTGGAAGTGGTTGTTATCCAGGGACAAGGTACCCATCATGACGATGCCTTATCAGTGTTTTGCCAACTTTGGCATAACCAGCGAAATTCAACATGGTGGATCCACTGGATATGGGTCCAGGCTCCTATTGATGTCTATGGAGGGGACTGAGGTTGGGGATTTTGTCAAAATTAGTTATACAGTTTAGGTGTATGTGTTCATGTCTTGGTGATATGTAGAAATGGTCATACACATAAAAGCCACTCTTGGACACAACAGAGGGGGGGGGGGGGCAAACACATCTCGCAAATCGTTCATTGGATGCAAATTCCATTTGCTGGTTGGTCAATTTTGGATCAATATGGGACTGGTGAGGTATGACTTTGCAATCCCAAGTGCTCGTCAGTCACTCAACATATGGCAAAACACTCGATTATTCACAGTAAATGACTGTTATAGGTCGTTTTGAGGTGAAACATCATTTGGATGAATGGGTTTAAGTAGCAAGGAACATGTACCATTCAAACATAACACATGATGGGAACTGCATGGGATAAAGGTCATGAAGTGGCTATGAGGATCAAAAGGATGATTTTATAGGACCCTTCATACTAAGGATGCCAATGGTCATGATTATGATGTGGGTGTTCATGACCAGAAGGAACATGAAAAACTGACTGCAAATATGTAGATCAGCTAGTTGGTAACTAAGGACTTTTCGATGATACCGAAAAAGTTGGATGATGAAATCTCATTGGCATTTCCCAAGCAGGCCAGCTAATTGGGGCAAACTGATCTGTGGTGGACAAAAGCAGTGAGGAAGGTTGAGATGTGGAAGGCACCAGCAATGTAGAGTATACCAAACCTGCCTGTAGCAGAAAGCGGCATGCACCAGGCGGGGCAGGTCTGGTAGACAGAGGGTGACACATGCACAATCATGCAGAACGGTGAACAGTGTAAGGCAGTGTAGTGTCAGTCTACGTTGTCCAGTCTTCAAAAATCTGCAACCGCAAGAGACTCTAGGCAAAAGAACTTCAGAAATAGAGATATCCAGCAAGATGGCTGCCAGTAACCATGGATACTGCCTCAGGAGTACGGTCCAGGTACATAAGTGCAGGCAGTGCCAACCATTCACCTGCGTGGTAGATCTGCGACATCACTCTGCCCATTTCCTTAAAACCCTCCAGTTTCTTCTGTCGGTCCTCTTCGGCCTGCACGTGCTTCTCCCGCAAGTAGCGCTCGTGCTCTCCAATGCCTTGATTCTCTTTTTGCTTTTTGTTGAGATTGTCCATTTCCTTAAGTCTGCGGTTCTTGTCGGCGTCGGCCATGCGCTGTCGCATCTTGACAGAGTCTTCCTGCGGCCCTATCTCCTGCTGTTTTTTCTTATACTCCTCTGTAAGGTGAACACGGCACGCTGAGGGTTATAAAAGGACAGGGGACAAAGGGACAGGGACAGGCAGCATCCGGGACAAGGAGTCTTTCCATTCAAGAGTCATCAATACTTCAGTGCAGGACAGACTGGGAACACCATGGTGCTTATGGAGACATTGATGAAAATATGAAAGAGTCATGACTCATATTTTAGAAAAAAATGTCTCAGGACACCCAAATATTGTGCAGAGAAAAATCACCCAAGGGGAACCTTGCAGATCTTACAAAATTATTATAAACGTCCACAAAATGTGGCCGAAATTATTCAACTCCTTTAAGAAACACTCAGTCATCTCTATGGTGGCGAAATGATTCATTTTGACATTTGAATGTAGGGATATTGGGCAAGTCTGGAAGGAAGATCAAGCGCAGTTTTTATACTCTTCATACCTGCTTTCTTTTCCCGGACTTCCTTCATTCTGTTTCTGAGTTTCTTTCTTTCCTCAAAGTCTTGAGTGGCTGTCATCTGAAATAAAAGAATTATCTAGAAATTGTTCTTTCTAAATTCACATGCAGCCAGGTAAGTTGGTACTGTATGCAGTCTAAGAACATCACAAAAGTGAATAAAGACGAAAGATGTATAAACACTACAGAAAACTCTTGAAATCGATGAGCCATGAAGTTTTAGTGTAACAACTGTAGAGGGATGATCATTCCCAAGCATCATGTCGACTATCGGAGACCAAATTACTCTCGCGCTCACAAGCAACCAGCCTTTTTGGCAATAGTAATAAAGCCTTTCATTGAAAATGAGTGACCCCACTCCCCCTCCACCCACTTTGACTATTATTAGAAATTGAGCACCCCATGACCATGGTTATCACCTTTTCTCCCTGCTTCTGCAACTGCACTAGCTGCACTTAATCCATCTTATTAAGAAATCCCTAAAGCAAACCTAGCTTTTTTTTTAGAATTGGTCTTCACATGGCTACTCATCAGGCTAATTAGAATATTTAGATAATACACCTGTCCCGCAATTCATAAGATCTCACCAGCGAGACAGGGATCATGTGTGTGAGGGCAGGGGGTGAGGGTACTGGATATAAGTGCTCTCCATTGGCACAGGTAATTTACTCTATTTTCTTATCTTCAATTTTCAGGCACACAAGGGAACCAAACATTTTGGATACATATAATATGGATAGTGTCTACTAGATGACATGTACTTACCATCTTATGAAGTTCATCTTCATCATCGATACTGTTGATATCTACCTTGTCGTCCGGCATTTTGGAAGTGTAGTCTGTCACACTAGGAGCTATCTGTAAATAATAATCATTTACAACTTGGTAGGGGACTTTCTTGAAATCAGTTTTCTTAAATTCTAAAAGGCGACCATATAATTTGATTGCATTAAAGTGGAAACATACTAAAGGTACATATTGTAGTAATATGCATGGCTATTCCTCCACTGTACAATACTGGCAATGGCAAGGACGAGTTGGAGAGGTCTATCCCATAATATTATCAATAGTTGTACCTGCCTTTTATTATGGCAGAGCTGGCATACATTGGGTTTCTAACAATTATTTTGTTAAAATAAGCATAAAGATGTTAATTACTCTGTATACTATTGCCGCCGCTTATAAGTTTCTAATTACATAAAATGTTATTATATTGACGACCTGTATGTTCTGCAGGAATGTTATCAAGTGCATACCCGATGCAACAGTTTACTGAAAGGGTATAGCACTTTACCTTTACCTTAGGAGTTACATTGTCGCTGTCAATTTATGTTACGCTACATGTCAAACTTGTATTTTTCACCTAAGAAATAAAGGTTTCTTCAGTTTAAAAAAAAAAACAATACTGAAAAACCCACATGCCCCAATAAAGTTGGACACTATGCTATATCGTCAATTTCTTCAGGAATGCTAACAAAATTACACCACAGAGGTAATAAATAGAGATCAAAGGGTCTGTTGATAATGTTGCACAGAGTTCATAGTGTATATGGGTCAAACACATTGGTTGCTTGGTATGGAGGTAAGGTCTTGAGGTACCTAGGCTGGTAGAAGAAGATAGGTTAGCCTGATGATTTACCATGCTGTTATATCCCACCTTTACCCATTCAGGCACCATGCCCAATGGTCATCCTGATGCATGAATGCAGCCTTGGCAAATTAGTCACCCGGGCTCAGTGGGTACCGATGCGAGCCCAATAGCGATAACATGATACAATGACGCATGAAACCATTAGTGCTCTATGCGGACCATAAAGAGTTAACAGTATAAGCCGGGTCCTCATGATGTATGCCTACGTCCAGCTGTTAAAAGGAGGCATATCCTGGTCCAAGCCCCAGGTGTGAGCAGGTATAAGACGAGAAATGTCAGCCCTTACAACATGCTAGCATATGACCCCAATATCAGAACTGCTCCACACTTACTACAAGCCTGCACTATACATAAGAAGCTATCCTAGCGCTAATGCTAGACTGGAAGTGAGGGGGAATAGCAGGAGGTAAACCAAAAGTAGGTCCAGCCTGTTTGAGGCAGGTGTAGACGGAGTGGAAAAACTCAGGGAGTAAACCGACTGAGCACCAAAAATAAGAAGCCAAAGAATGCAGGTATTGTACAGTAATGTATAGGCCTTTGGAACTATGAAATCCCTAAAATCAGAAAGAATACTTCTATCCCTGAAGTGAACCTCAAAAGTAATGTCACACTAATAGAGGCAGTGATGGGAGAAGGAGGGAATCCCAAATACAATGTTTGACCAAGAGGCATGAAAATGAAGGGGAAGGGAAACTCTGAGGGCAATTTTAGATAGATGCAGTTGTGAAGAGAAAATTGATGTCAGACTGTTAGAGGTCCAATAGTACCTCGTACATACGGCATAGCTTACAATTGATCACAAAGAAAATGTCAGACTGCTGTAGGAAGATATAGAGGGAGGGCGGTCTAAAGATAATATCAGAATGCTAGAAGCATGTGAAGGGGGAGCAACAACTCCACAGGTAATGTCAAATTGTTAGAGGTAGATCTAGGTGTAAGGGGAAGAGCAACTCCAAATGTAATGTCATATTGTTAGAGGCTTCTGTATAGGGAGGATCAATTCCAAATTGTTAGAGGTAGATCTAGGTGTAAGGGAGGAGCAACTCCAAATGTAATGTCATATTGTTAGAGGCTTCTGTATAGGGAGGATCAATTCCAAATTGTTAGAGGTAGATCTAGGTGTAAGGGAGGAGCAACTCCAAATGTAATGTCATATTGTTAGAGGCTTCTGTATAGGGAGGAACAATTCCAAATTGTTAGAGGTAGATCTAGGTGTAAGGGAGGAGCAACTCCAAATGTAATGTCATATTGTTAGAGGCTTCTGTATAGGGAGGAACAATTCCAAATTGTTAGAGGTAGATCTAGGTGTAAGGGGAGGAGCAACTCTGAATGTAATGTCATATTGCCAGAGGCTTCTGTATGGGGAGGAGCAATTCCAAATTGTTAGAGGTAGATCTAGGTGTAAGGGGAGGAGCAACTCCAAATGTAATGTCATATTGTTAGAGGTTTCTGTATAGGGAGGAACAATTCCAAATTGTTAGAGGTAGATCTAGGTGTAAGGGGAGGAGCAACTCCAAATGTAATGTCATATTGTCAGAGGCTTCTGTATGGGGAGGAGCAATTCCAAATTGTTAGAGGTAGATCTAGGTGTAGGGGAGGAGCAACTCCATATGTAATCTCATATTGTTAGAGGCTCATGTAAGGGGAGGAGCAATTCCAAATTCTTAGAGGCAGTCATATAGGGAGCAGCAACTCCAAAGTTGTGGCGCACCATTCGATGATGTAATAGGAAGGGGAGGGAAGCACAAGACTATTTGAGGAAGGTGTAGAGGCCCTTGGTCCCCCTTTCCTTCATTTTAAAGAAATAGAAATGTCCTAATTAATCTATATGGGCGAACCTGTACTATAACTATATACAGCGCTACACTAGTACGATTTTGCTACAGATGACAAGTCCAATGACAAAATTCTATCAAGTTTGATCATTTTTTGAGCTGCCATATTATTTGTAGGTACTACTCCAAAAAGTACTCCTGATTTCGATCACTACAAGTTGCAACTATAGGAAGATATACAGAGCTCTGAGTTCGAACAGCATTCGATGCTAATCTAATTACCTAAATATTTACTTCCCATGTGGCAGATCTAGTCTCAAAGTTACATATATTACAGCATCACATCAGAACACCAAACTGTAAAGTAAACTAAAGCATATGTCAGGGGTTGTGGGCTATATCAGAAGGTGTAATCCAGGGCCTGTATCTAGGTGAGGCTAAGTAGGGGGCTGTTGTAGATATAGCCCTAGTCCTCCTTCACATTCACCAGCAGCTTTGCCTAAATGAAGTCTATAACAGTGTACCGAGCGCCAACTTAGAATGACAGGACCTTCTCTCCAATCTGGTACCAACCTGTTTGTATCATACATCTCCATAGAGATTGACATAATGGTGCTACACCAATAGGTCTAATGTTAACTGTGAGGCTACAGAGGGAGTGGGCTTCTCCAGTGGGTACAGAGATGCCCTGGCGCTGCATGCTTGCCATGTGGCACACACACAGTAGTGTTATGGCAGGTACTTTGGGCAGGAGTACCGCCCAGGGTCGGTTACTGCTCCTTTACCCAGGCCTGCTCACCCTCTCTCTACCAGCTGCTCACCTCTCCAACACCTACATTGTAAAGTGAACTTGTTCAAAGCTGATAGTACGATCTCCCGCAAACTTTAGGATGCACTGTATACTTGAGTGTACCTGATATCTCCTATTCCTCTATAGTGAACTTGTCAATGCTTTATCTCCTACCCCTAAGTTTTCATTATTTTACTACATCGAAGCTGCAAATTGTTCTAAACAATTTAACACAGTGTTCTTCTATGTATAATCTTGCATAATTATATATGTGTATCTCCTTTATGTAAGCTGCAGAGTTAACTTAAATTGCTACTGTAACTCCTCTACCAAAAGGTGGCGATCCGTCCAATGTATCAAACCACAGACCAATTAGTGTACTACCTGTTCCAGGCAAGGTACTAGAGAGACTTATTCATAATAAATTAAGCTATCACCTAGACAGATACAATATTTTATCAAAAAATCAAGGTGGCTATCAGAAATGCAAGTCTACACTCGACTCTATATCGGTATTGGTTGATGATGTATTAAAGAATAGAAATAATGGTAACATAACAATGGCTGCCTTTATAGATATAAAAAAGGCATTTGATTCAGTAAACCATTTAATATTATTATATAAACTTGAACAATATGGAATTAGAGATAGAAATCTGACTTTAATCGAAAAGATTATTTGTCCAGGAGACAACAATGTACTATTGCTAACCACATTCGTTCTGAAAAGGCTAATTTGATATGTGGGGTACCTCAGGGTTCAATTTTGGGTCCTTTGTTCTTCTTATTATATATTAATGACTGCATTTCTGAAAATGATGTACATAAAACTTTGCTATATGCGGACGACTCAGTCCTATATGTATCAGGAAAAAACATAGACTTATTATCAAATGAACTTACAACCGCCCTAAATACCTTCTCTCTTTGGTCCTCGGGAAACAAATTAACAATGAATGAATCGAAAACTAAAATCATGACCTTTGCTTCTTCAACTAAATTAAAAAGAATACAGAAACCAAAAATTGTCCTGAATGGAAAAACACTTATGAATGTTTCATCATACAAATATCTGGGGGTGACTTTGGACCAAGAATTGAATTTTAATATGTACTTAAGAAATGTTATAAAAAGTGCTCGCTTCAAATCATTAATCTTGTATAAAACCAGGAAATATTTGTCAACTACTGCAAGAATAAGAATGTATAAGATGCATATTATTCCTATCATAGAGTATTGTGATATATTGTATAATGGAGCTAAAGCTGACCTACTATTAGAACTACAACGATTACAAAACAAATGTTTAAAAACTTGCTTAGATGTTCACCTACTGACTCCAACCAATTTTGTCCATAGGGAAACAGGTACTCCCATGTTAGAGCCTAGCAGATTTCATCATATTAAAATGCAAAGATCTACAATGGATAAGTATATCAAACCTAATGTAAGAATCACTAGATTTTCTAATGCACCTGTGTTAAAATATGAAAAGATCAATTGTACATCATATGCTAAGTCACCGGAATATCTATGCGCTCAAACCTGGAATAATCTCGATACCAACACTAGAAATGTGAGGGACATAGATAGATTTAAGGCTGTATCCAAGAAAGTCTTAACCGACTCTATTGATATATAATCATATCAGTCTTTGCCAGACTTGCTGTATTAATTTTGTTATGTATATAGTCAGGGTGGGGATATAATTATTATTGTAGTTAAAGTACACAAAGTGTCCCAGTTTGTTCCAAAAAATTGTTATTATAGTCATATTTCTATGAGAAATGGTAGGTGTTTATATGGCCAGATCACAACAACATTATTTAAATGACGATCTGGTCATTAGCTGTTTGGTCACGTTATTATTATTACTATTACCCAATAAATGGGTAATTTACAATGTATTACCGTATGTACATAGGCTGATGAACTCATGGAAATTATAATCAAATATGTATGACCGTATGGAGACTTATAGACTGCGCCTATGTAAACATGATGAAATACTTTCAGACCAAATAAAGTTTAAAGTTGTTCAAAAAAAGACTTGTGTGTACACAGCTAATGGCAAATCCTGCCTATACTCTGAAATGTGCATTTGTATGTTGGTTATCATCTCCCTTCTACCTGTACTTTGAAATGTGCATTTGTATGTTGGTTATCATCTCCCTTCTACCTGTACTTTGAAATGTGCATTTGTATGTTAGTGATTATATTATCTCCCTTCTTAATGTGCATTACCTGTTTGTTGATGAATAGACATTATACCTTCAACTTTAAGCTGTAAAGCCAATTTGTATGTACCTGCTGTTATGTCCTGCAAATCTGATGCTACGACCAACATAGAAATGAAGGTACATTCCATGTACCACCATAATGACTTCTGCCTGGGGGTGATTATAGCTGCCAAGTACGCCATGTCTGGGTGGCAGGAAAGGTTATGACTGTCTGTAAGTTAATGTGCATATCTGCCAATGTAAATGTTATCTGAGGGCTCTGGTCTAGGCAGAGAGTGGGTCAGGCATGAGGAGCTGCTCTGCTAGGTCTTGGAGTCACTACCAATATTAGCTCTAGTATACCTATATATCTATAGCCCACTGTTCATGGTGACTTACTCGCCGTTGCAGCATTAAGCATTATCATCGCACAGCATTGGTAGGTTATCTGCCGATGCAGCGTTCATGAATACATTATACAAGGAAAAGTGCCTTATGGCACTGAGTGAATTATGACACTTGGTTTCTGTTTAATTTCTCCCCTCTCCCCTCAAGAGGACTCAAATCATCTCTCTTCTTTTTCTTTGCCTCTCCAACTTTAAACCCACCGATCCATCTTATTTAAAAGAAAAGAACACTCCCTTTATACCCATGATTTCCGCGAGATTCGCTTCCACCAGTGCTTTGACATTATTTGAAGGAATGCAATATTCAACAACAAAAAATAGTTTAGAAACATCTAACAACACATTGTAGTTTTAAGTTCAATTTCGAATCCCACAACCCGCTTAAAGTGGGTGGCAGCCTCCACAACCTGTTTCATTGCATAGATTTCTGCACAAGTGTTAAGGAACAGGGCATACAAGAAGCCTGGTACCATCGAACTAAGTTGGAAGGGCTGGGAGTTGAACACCCAACCTTCTGTGTGAGAGACAAACAGCTTACATGGTAGCCACGGAATCTGCTTAGTGCTGGTATAAGAGGCACATGAACTTATTCACAATCTGTTACTACCGGTTGCATGTGTTGACACAGATATATTTTGATTACTTTGGTGGCTCAAAACATAAGAAGTATGCATGGAACCAAACATGTTGAAAATGCATTTACTGCAAAGAGATCACTGTCGTCTATATTCTGTGGAAGTCATAATAAAACCGTAGTGTTGTAGATTTTAATAGAATAGTAGAGAATAGACCTGTGAGACATAGCGCGGCAACTTGTAATCTTGTGTCTAGTGATAGAATAATAGGAAAGCTGACTTCAAAGGCAATTAAAGGTTGTACCATCTGGCTCACCCTGTAACTCTTGTGCTGCCTTGTACTACTAGGTATACTACCGAGAAGTTCTGCCAGCCCATAGATGACCACTACAAATGGTAGAGGTGGGCATGTTCAATGACCCAGAACCATATGCACCAAGGATCCCAGAATGACTAGGGTTGTGTGTGGCAGTCCTACCAACCCCAACAGCATACAGCTGGTCACAACCCCTCCCCACCAAACTGGTAACCCCCTCCCCTCTGTAGACAGGGTACACCAAGTTTAGCATTTGTCTCTCCATAGAGATTTATAGAGATTCTAAACAGTAAATATCTTCTTCAAATACAGAATATATGATCCAAATGTACCATAACCCCGTGAGATGAAACCTTTAGTACATATATACAGCAATTTCAGACCACAGAATTATCAGATAAAGCCTACAGAGATGTATTGGTGAATCTTAATTTTGTCTTATGCTAATCTTCTATAGAGCTCCAGGAGCTGAAATGTCTAATCTAATCATAAAACCCAAACTAAACATATATCATAAAAACAAGTTATCTACCATTAGTACATACATATGCTGATAACAATGCCTCAATATTGTGCCAAAATAGTCCATAGGAGAAAAACAGTGAACGAAAATAGAAATCAGGGCTCCCCTATCCCTTACACCGTGGCGACTCTGAACCATTGACTAGTCTACAAGTCTCACTAGTAGGACTTAGAGTCGCCGCGCTAAAAATTACAGCATTGTCTTTCAAAAGCCCTACATCTTTATTACATTTCATGGATCAACATGTTGGTGTTCTAGAAAAAAAAAATATGCTGAAAGTCCAAACATTTTTACCCAATCCCCTCTAGCCACTTTAATTTGAGGACAGAATATTGTACAGCCAACTAGATATGGTGTTGTGCTTGAAATTCTGATGTTTGGCTTCAGTTTATTATCCTCTGTTATTACACAACCTCTGTGATTTTTCTGGATATTCCCATTCTGATACCTGTCGATATTGCAGGTCTTAGTAGTGCTAATATCCATGGATATCGGCACTTCTAGGAGTGCTGATATCCATGGATATCAGCACTCCTTACATGTCCTAACATGTCGTATGTTACATGTTAAAACCCAAAAAATTTTCATTGCCAGGGTAGGGGTAGAACCTGCAGTCTCCTGGTCCCAAATCCAACTCCCTATGCAGTGTGCCTCAGGGACTGACGAGAAACGCCTGATTAGAACCAGGTCTGTATAAGTCATTGATATATAGGCAAATGTTCACGAGTGGGGAGAATTTTCGAGGGTTATCTCACGCGCCGATCAGGTGCCGTATCGCACGACGCCCGCAGGGCGGAGTGCGATGCGGCACCTGATCGGCAAGTGAGATAACCCTCGAAAATTCTCCCCACGAGTGTTCATTTGCATTTATTTCATGTTATTTTGATCTAAAACTGCTGAATTACAATAGAATTTACCAGAATGACTCCCCGTGCGCATTGTTTACATCGCCATCTTGGAGCTATGACGTCATCAAATGGTCATGTGACCTCGGCGTGTGATATTTTCGCGGGTTATCGCACGGGGGGGGGGGTGGGGTGAGATACGGCCCTCGAGTGCTAGATCTATGGGCTGTCAGTATCTCGGGCATATCAACATGCAATAAGGTTGTGTCCCCCCACAACAACTCTCACATGTGCAAGGTTAGAATAGCATTATAATTATAGAGGACTGCTGGATGCGTTCAAACCAAGCCAAGCCAGGCGCCGAGGTGTGTGTACTGATGGTCTATTGGTTAGAATGCCACCAGAAGCTGTCCGCATTCTTGCCAACCCTTCCCCAGCACTACTGCTGATTAAAGACGACTGCTGGACACCTTCAAACCAAGCCAAGCCGGGCGCCGAGGTGTGAGACCAGGTAGTCTAGTGGTTAGCGCATTGCGCTCAGCTTCTACAGGTAGCGGGACGAGTCCCAGTCCCGGTGAACTTTTTTTTTCACGTTCAGACCAAACCAACGGCTGCCGGGCGCCGAGGTGTGTGTACCGATCATGTACACACACTATGGCAGGCACGAGTCCCGGGGAGGGGGAACAATTTTTGTTTTCAACTTTATCTATTAATATTCTATTGATTATTTATTGATTTTTTATTGATTAATTGAGTAAGGAATGGGCTAATGGGCACCTCATTCAGTGTATCGTAGGATATCGTAACTTGTGGCCTATGGCCACTCATTAGGAAATCCTATGATACACTGAATTTGGTGCCCGTTAGCCCATTCATTACTCTCTTACTGTATGTGTTATTGAAGTCTGTAAGTTATCTATATCAGTGCTCTTTGGTGTCCTATTAACCAACCCTGATGCTTAATCCTTAAAGAACGACATGGTACCTCACACTCATTTCCTTCCTTGGTGCACCAATGAAGTGCCAATAGGTGATTTACCAATCTTTCTGTGTGCCTTAGGGCCAGACCGGTCCACCCATAGGCCCCGGTCCACTGTGTTGGTAGGATAATGAATGCATTCACAATTCATTCACCTGTGCTCCAGTCAACAAAATGGCAAACCAGTAATCCCTAAATGTGATAGGCCACTCATGAAGGGTTTTACTTTGCCCAACCTAAAACATACACCTCAACATTTTGCGTTGCCCGACTTTTCAACTTAACTTGGCCTGGAGTTTCAGATTTTAACATCTCTGAAGTGGGACTATTCGACCTTGAAGAACAGTTAATGTCTTGTATTCTGCTGTAAAGGTCAGCAATAGCCTCACAGCTGGGGTACCTCTGCTATTCCGAGTTAGCAGGTTGTCCTATAGGCCCCGCCATTACTGGAGCTTGCTATCAGCAACTTCTACTGATAACACCTATTAGATTGGTAACGACGGTACCGTCGGTACCAGTTGGCCCCCGAGAGGACCGCAGTGAATAGTTGGTGTCATTTCATTGACCGATAATCAAACCAGCTAAGGCCGTATAGGGCTCAGTACTGAGGCCTAGTGGGTCCGCCATTACTTGATCCTGCATTGGGTGAGATAAGCACTGATAACAACCAGCATGATTCGTACCAGGTATTACATAATGTACCCAAAAAATTCTGCAGTAAATACAGGGACTAATGTGATTGGTCAATAATGCAATCCGAGTAAACCCTATAGGGTAGGGGTGAAGAAGGGGTAGGAGGGAGGGGTAGGATACCTAAACACAACAACTTCTAGGAGCACAGATGTAAACACCATCCCCACATACAGTATACACCTATAATACCTGCTGAGCACCTTCTGGTCTTACACTGCAACAGGAATTACTTGGATTTGCTCCAAGCTATAGAACTCTGCTGGAAGGGAGGTTACATGAATTGATTCTCTTTGTGGGAGTTTCTCTCCATCCTAAATAGTTCACTGATTTATTTCAAGGGGTGGTTCAATGAAGTTTACTTGATTGCCTGTTTGATTGATATCAGCCTAAAGACGTTTGATGGATTACAGAGTCACTGTCATCCAGTTTTGTGTCGGTGTTTCATGTTCAGATCTGACTTCTGTGCACTCTTCTAGTCCAGAAAGTTCATCCTTTCTTGCCGAGTCTACAGACTATGGGAAAGGCATGGATTTCCCCCTCTCTTTTGCTTTTCTTTCCTTCTTTCTTTTCCTTTTTTTTTTGGGCATTGGCACCAGTGCTGTGTTTTCCTAGCTGGCCTCCAGTACAAGCTATATCGCCGTTATCTGTGTGCCAGATACATGACTGCTGTGTCACTTTACTGTATTGCAGGATCTAAGTAGTGCTGGATGTTAGTGATACATTGCACCTGGCACCTATAAATACAAGATATCTGCACCCCCACCCACCTATCTCCACCATTCCCTGGGCCTTCTTCAGTACAGTCAGTGCAAACCAGTCAAGAACACTACAGCACATGGTATTATTCAGGCTAAGGCTTTTCTTCTGGGGAATTTGAGGTATCCCCCACAAGCCCTAGGCAGAACTAAAGACTCCTCTGTGTGTATGTCAAAGACTGCTGTGTGGAGGCAGGAGTCCAAACACCCTCAGCTGATGCTATATACCTATATACCTGCAGGCTGAGGAGGCTACGCATAACCAATTTATAACTCTCTAATAAGCAGCTTCTGCTCATTGAATACCGGCCCCCCCCCCGTTCCAGGTCACTGACCACACCTGCCTGCTGGCTGACTGACCTTAGAGTGACCTCTGCTGGTCGGTGTGACCTTGTGTTGACCTTGTGGTATCTCCGGCAGGTATCCCCTGGTGTAGGTATATCCTCCTGTGTGTTGGGCTGGGCGGCCAGTGGCTGGGTGAGCTGCTCCTGTACTGAGTTAAGGAGCTACAGAGCTATGGGATGCTCCTCTTGCTGGAGGAGGCGGGGTAGGAGAGGGGGTTAGAAGTGGTACACCACAAAGTCTCTGATAGTGTTTGTGTACAGAGAGCTGCAGCCTACTGCTGAGTCGGAGGTGTTAGATATGAGCAGCTCCCTCATCTTCCTTCTTTACGTTGCCTGAACAATGTTGGTGTAGCTGATGTATCTCTCCATGTCTAACCTGTCCCTGAAAGCCTACCACATTACCTGTCCTTGCTCTGCTAGCCCATATATTACATGTTCCGCTCCTACAAACCCCTAAATAGTACCTGTCCTACCTGTCCATGGCCTATGGGTCTCCATGCATTAGGAGTTCCTGACCTACGTGTCCCTGTCACACAGGCTCCTACATAACAATGTCATGTTCTATCTCTTCCTGTGCTACAAGCCCCTGCAGCACCTCCCCCTGTTCTACCTGTCCTGGGCAACCCACATTACCTGTCACTGTCCATCAAGCCACATTACCTCCCCTGTCCACCAAGCCACTACATTACCTGCCCCTGTCCACCAAGCCCCTTCATTACCTGCCCCTGTCCACCAAGCCCCTATGGTACCTGTCCCTATCCACCAAGCCCCTGCATTACCTTCCCTGTCCGCTAAGCCCCAACACTGCCCGCCAAAGTCCTACAAGACCCTACATTACCTTCCCTGTCCACCAAGCCCTAAATTGCATGTTCCTTGAAAACAAGTCCCTACAATGCCTGACCCTGCTTTGGATGTATTTGGGTAGATGATGCTAGGCTAACAATCAGCCTGGCAAAAACGTGCAGGAAAAACAACTTGTCTTAACGTAGCAGGACTCTATCAGAAGTATTTGTCGGTCTGTTTGACATCTTGATTTTACAAACTATTTCATGGAAATATACAGGCCTATTTAGTAAATGACTATCTGACTAGAATAAACTTATCTAAGAGACAATAAAAACGAATAGATATAAAATAGGACTGCTTATAGAAAAGGCTTTGTGGTAGGTTAAGAACTAATCCTATCAGGGGTTGCTAAGCAACAGCCTTAGTGACATTCTGATCTGTATATCTTTGTTGGTACTGGGTTGGTGAACAGAAAACACACATAGTGATACTGATTACAAGTACAGCAACGACCAGCTGGTGAGTGAGTAAGTAATAGATGTTTAACGCCATTTTGACAACTAAGGTCATATTCATGGCGAGAACTACATGACACAATTTCACAGGGGAATGTGTCGTGCCCACGCATATGTGCACCACATTGCACACATCCTGAGTGGATAGGAAAGAGGAGAAATAGACCCTTTTAAGTGGGCTAGGGAAGCCCTACGACCAGCTGGTAAGGAGCTGTTCAGCTATCATCTTTGTGTAGATTAGCTGGTACCGGGTCACTTCAACGACAAGGTAAGGGTATTAAAGGAGGACCGTCACTTATATAAACAATGAGGGTCGGTCCCCAATGCTAGATACACAATAAAGTGACTTACATGTTAAGCAAAAATGATAATTTAATGTCAGGCTGGTATATCACTGTTCAAAACAGAAAATAGATTGTATGCAATTGATGTATAAATACATGCTGACGAAATATAAAATTGAATGAAATGAGAAATCAATAAGAAACAACGGTGGTGCAGGGGCAGAGCCCCCGATTTCTGCAGGCCCTCATGAAACATGAAATAGTTTTTAAAAAGAGAAGGGAAAGGGGGGGGGGGTGTGAGGGCAGAGCCCCCGAATTCTTTAGAAAACCCCTACTCAAACATTTTAAACTTGTAAATAGAAGAAACCTTGTAAAAATGCTACTTGTATAAGTTGTAGGTTTGGGAGACCTTAATGGCTATACACACATAATCCGACCAGCTCTAATTTTAATCCTAATTAGTAGAGTGTATATGCAAGACTTGGTCGTCGAAGTGATCCCGAACCGATTAGCTAGCAGCACATAAAGCTAGGAACCAGCAATTCCATTTGGAATTTTCAATGGCTTTATCTAGGTGACCCTACCTTTTTTCTTCTACATTTTTGATTAGTTTCCTTTAATTGTCGAAGGCAAGAGCAAGCAATCAAAATAATATTGAGCTGTTTACAACATAACCTACCCCGCTGTAGCGAGTTGGTCCGAGTAGGACCAGAATAGGGTATGGGCGGGTTACAGACATACCATAGTGGCCTGTTAAGCACCCGTGTGCTTATAAATTTCACTACCACCTGTACTCCCAGCATTTATTTGGCACTTTTTGAATATGGTTTTCAGTGCTTAAGATTGGCTGCAATACCCCCTTACCTAGGCACCTATTCAAGACCAGCGCTTATTTGAAGCACCAGCGCATATACGAGCCACTATGGTATATACATTGTAGATTGAAGTCATCCGTATCTCATTGTTATCACATCCACAGCATGGGGCAGACTACCACACTAACTCCCAGCCTGCCAGAACAGACTCCTGTGTTTGTGTTACCATGGCAACTGTTAACTGGTGCCGCAGGTGAACTGCTACCGTCTGGTTGCCTAGAAACGCTGCATTTATACTAGGTCTATAAACTCAAGGCAGAATATTCTACCAGTACTGTATTACAATTTTTCTCCTATTGTCTCTTAACTGGATTTATATAGACATGATTAAAATGCCCAAACACACTAAATGCCTATGGATATTAATGTCCTTCTTGTTGAAATATTTGAAGAAAGTTGTTTTTTAGAGCTAGAATTTTACCGATTACACTGTGCATGAATCAATATTTATTCTTTATAATATGCAACATGTAGCCAACCCTCTTCAACTTGCTCTTTCTTTGTCTAAGTTCTACCATGCATCCCTGTGTTATCAAATATAACCACACTCTAAACTAATGTGAGATACTATGAGGGTGTGGGTGTGCACCAGCTGAGGGAGGTTTATCAGGCTAGGTCACTTGACAAGTGGGCACTTAGAGGCAGACAGAAATCACACCCCGGGATCACACCCCGTGTACTGTATACCCCATTACGTACCTATACACAAGGTCCTACTACAGACTAATATCCTGCTTGTAGGATGTAGGCTAGATTAGCATAGTTCACCCTAGGGTCAGTACCTGGCACATTACAAAGGTTATGGAGAACAAATAGGCCTGCTACAACCAAGAATGCCTGGACCCCACCCTGCCAAAAATAATGATATAAGAAATTAATATGTATAGCCGCTTTCCTTTAAATACCCCCCCCCCCTCAATGTTTTCTTATCGTGTGCACAATTTTACCCTTTTTTTCTCCCTAGCTACGCGGTATACAGCTTAAGCTGCTTCCTGTCCCCAGCTACAGCCTCTTGTTGTGCAATGAGTCATTCCTGTCCACAGCTGTCCTACCAACAGCCACAGCTACAGCTGCTACCTGTCTACAGCCACAGTAGCTCCCTGTCCATGTCCGTGCTACCCTATCAACCGCTACGGCTGCTACCCAGAGTGAAAGCCACTCCCTGTTCACAGCCACCCTACCACCAGCTACTCCAATCATTCCCTGTCCACAGCTACAGTTGCTGCCTGCCATCAATGACTGAGAGCCACTCCCTGTCCACAACTACCCTACCAAAAGCTCCAGCTGCTCTTTATCTATAGCTCCAGCTGCTCCCACAGCTACAGTAGCTCCCTGCTTTCATCTCCAGCTACTCCTTTCCCACAGCTCCAGCTGTTCCCTGCCAATAGCTACAGCCGTTGCTCCTTGTGTATGGCTTTTGCCGCTCAACTGCTCAGGGGTAGCAGTATTAACTACCACATTTACAGTTACTCCCTGCCCATGGCTACAGCTGCTCTCTACCAAAGGCTACAGATGCCCCCTGCCAACAGCTACAGCTATTCCTCCCTGTACGTCCCTTTTGATGCCCAATTGCCTCAGAATCAACTTGGTGTGTCTGTTTCATTCTCCATATCTAATCTTACAACTCAATTTGTTACCTACTGGGTCACCTAACAAATGGCTATCACGTAGTTGAGGAGATACCCCTATGTTGCCATGGCAACGTTGTCACGGAAGTCCCTGATCTATTTATAGAAGGTGTATGTGTTGGGAGGTCGCCCTCCCCAGGGGTGGGGTGGGGGTATTTTTAGCAGTCTGTGAGCAGATCCTGTTTCTGCAGAGCAGCTCATTGGTGGAGTCTGGCACCAACAGACGTGCGTATGTCTGTGCTTTCTTGTATAATGAGTAGCAGGAGCAAAACCAGGTATTTTCAAATGGGAAAGATCTAGTAAATCTATTCCAAACTTGTACAGAAAAGCGTCGCACCGCAGTAAAAAAAAAAAAGAGAAGAAAAACTGAACTTTTTTGTCCCGCAGACAGGAGTTTGTAAATCCCCTCCCCCCTCCCGTGTATTTTCATAAACAAGTAACAGGGTTCCAACAAAATCCCCAGACTCAAATTCCATGACATTTCCATGACAAAAATATAAATTTTCTATGACATTTTAAAATATAGTTGGACATTATCAGGGTTGACCTCCCGGAAAAATTCCTGCCATCGAGGTGGAAAGAGTCCACTCCAATTGATTTTTGCAATAAATATTCAGTTTTCCCATTTTCCTTGACTTTCCATGACTCAAGACGAAATTTTCAGAAATTCCATAAAATTCCATGACTGTCCTAGACAGCTTTTAATTCCATGATATTCCATGACTTTCCATGACGTGTGTGAACCCTGAGTAAGCAAACTCCAACCCTGAGGAAATCAGACCCCTGCTTGTAAAATAATGTAACTAGGGGCTGGTTGAAAACTAGTCTACACCCAACCATATCCACCCCTCCTCACTTTGAATGCTGCTCGTTTGCGGGGGTGGGTGGGGGTACACGCTCATACTGTTGCTGAGGCAGCAAAGTTGGAAGTCTCTTAACCACAGTTGCTAATCCACTCAAACAATGCAAATGAAACTAATACAATCCTGGTGGGCCAACCAAAGAAATCTACCAGTCATTGTGGTTTTCTTTCCAGTCATACCCAATCAACATCATTTAAAGTTTAGCTCTTCAAAGATTGCATGCATAAATAATTCTTCATGTTACATTGTACGTCTACACCAATGCCAGACTAAAGTTATGTTTCAAGTTCTATAGGTCTCCACAAAGAAGACCACATTGCCCTTCATATTGACCGTAGGGTTAGTTATGTAGGACATTGGCCATTTCTGCTGACACGGCGAAATATGGACCATAACATTTCTTGAACAGAAAAAAAAAATCAGAGGGAACTCGAAGATTTCGCCCAGAAAGCGTATGTAGAATTGGAGATGTCACTTGTCGAGAAATAGGAATTCTATGATACATATAATCCAGTGGAAACTCAGGAACCTCCACACAAAAAATGGAAAAAGATAGAAGTAGGTTCCAGTGAGTTCCCCTTCTCTGTACTAAGAATGCCTACTCATTGTATACCCCATGTTTCTGGTTACTACAACTATCCTACTCTGTAGCCTTTGTACCTAACTCTTCCTCCCTAACTACCCCAACACTGACACTCTGCTATACATACTCTTCTTA
Source organism: Acholoe squamosa (assembly GCA_949317995.1). Taxonomy (NCBI): domain Eukaryota; kingdom Metazoa; phylum Annelida; class Polychaeta; order Phyllodocida; family Polynoidae; genus Acholoe; species Acholoe squamosa. The sequence continues at coordinate 44,528,433 of OX439041.1, forward strand.
GTTTGCTGGTGAGAACTTAAATACTGTAACATCATGACGATAGAAATGAACCCCTCTTTTGGCTTAACTTAAGATTTTTGATTTATTCAATGTGGAAGTTTAAGTGCAAAATGCAGATGGAGTCTAATAGATGCTTGCACGTTTGGATTTCTTAGTAGGCCTACATAATTAATGATTTTTGTTGCATCGTCAAACACATAAGCTTAATTACTGTTATAACGGTAGTGAACATTATTCTCTACAATATCACAAACCTGAATGGCTTATCCATTATCACCCTGACCGACATCTTCATCTCCATACGCTTTGATAAATTAAAGAGCTATACTAACTAGAACTAGCAACAGTCTTAACGTCCATATCCACAAACACTACGACCTAGCCACTCAAATAGTTGTCCTGACTGCAGCCAACTAAAGACTAACTAGCTAAAATAGACCAATAAGGAGATAGAAGACACTAACCTGATGTTACAGGATGTGGACGCACAGGCAGTTATCTCCTACTGAAAGGTCATAGGCTACAGTCCGCAGAGACCACCCCCCCCCCCACCTCCATCCTATACAACACAGAGGCAATGCCTTTAATTGTTAAGGAGTGGTCAATACCTTCCTGCAAGGGTTGTTGGACGTTGTTGGGATAGGGATAGAATTAAAAAGGAGCTTGGCCTCTAGGCAGTGAGGGGGGGGGGTGGCAGGCAAGAATGTCGAAAAAAATGATAACAGGTCATGGAGTTGGGTAGAGATCAGAAATAAAACACTTAATTGGACCACTCATAATTTAAGTTACACATTTTTTTTAAAAAAATCCTCCCCAGGTGTTCATTTTTATTTATGGAAGGAGGTACACAGTTCGTCTCCCGAGGTGTTGATAAATGACCGCTCCCTCTCAGGGCCATCAGTAATCACCTGAGCTTGTAGAGGTGAGTAGGTAAGGGAGGGGGGTAGTGTGGACGTGGATATCAGAGTACAGTTATATACTGTGCCTTATGTTAACGGAAAGAGAGTGAGTATATCTATATCAATGTAATATTCAGTATGATTACATTAATGGAAAACCAGTGAGTTCACCAATGTTAAAGTTATGAATTATGAGGATGAGACATTGTGTACAAAACCGTTCAAGTGTGAGGTAATAGTCTAAGAGTGGCATCATGCCCCTTGTTCAGCATGATGTATTGGTGCACCATGCTGCTTCTTGTAAAAGGTCAATGGATTATGCTGCCCATTTGGCTTAGGTTTATCATTTACTCGGGTAATAATAATGGGAAGCCTGGTTACCTTTCTGAATATAACCATTGTTGTTTTTGCCATGTGACATTTAATGACTGAGTTAAACACACTAAGGAGCAATCTAGTGACCTTATTTAAGCATTGACTGTCTAACGATGAGGCACAGCATTCATAGGACGAGTGAGTAAGTAATAGATGTTTAATGCCATTTCGACAGCTAAGGTCATATTCATGGCAAGAACTACATTACACAATTTCACAGAGGAATGTGTCAGTGCCCGCGCATATGTGCACCACACACATCCTGAGGGGATAGGAAAGAGGAGAAATAGACCCTTTTAAGTAGGCTAGGGAAGCCCATTCATAGGACGAGAATTATTCGTGGTCACCGAGTGGGGAACTAAATGATAAGGACAGAGCTGGATGGAACCCCATCTTTCAGGTATTAAGGACCTACTCCCATGATTGCTAGTATTTAAACAACTCTGGAACGATTAGAAGCGTTAGCTTCTGGATAAAAAAAAAATCATTGCTAGTTTTACTCGTATGGTATTTCATGCAGAACAAAGCTCTTGCAAACCTCACGTGATGCGTCTTAATTTTGTCCTATTATTTAATAAAAATCGGTACTCTGAATAGACATCTTCTAGATGTTACTCCTCGGTACTCTCTAATTCAACCCTAGGTGACACAGGACCTAGAGCAGGTCAGAAATTATCCATCCACACTGAAAATGCCACAGCTTTTATGTGAAATGTTGATGCAATATAAATCGTTTCTGATTACTACAAATATACTCTAAATATTGTTTAAGTCGTATTTAAAAGTGTTGGCATGGCCAGTCTGAATATACCATTAACCCTTGCTTTTCTGTCTGGCACATTGCCTCTATTTCAACCACCCTGACTGACCACCCCCCAACAGACACACATACCACACAGAGTGAGGATAAGTAAGACACTAACCTGTCACACCCTGTACTATGTACTGACTGTATTATCCAGTTCTGGCTGTCTCGTCCTTGTCCCTCTTACTAGTCAAATTAAATGCTGAGAAACCCCCATCTAGGGATTTCCTGGGGATTCCTAGGAGCATCAAGTACTGCCACGTAGTGCCCATATCAGACACTAATACAGAGGCCTGAAGCGCCTACCTGTGGACTACTCGTGAAGCACGTTGAATGAACAGACACTGATGGCTGTTTGAAGGCATTGAGGAAGGGTGGCAGGGATGGAAGAAGGGATATAGACAATGGGGGGAATGAGAAAAGGAAGGGGTGAGGAAGGGAGAGAGGTAAGGAGGGAGAACCTCTGAAAAGCAGGGAGATATGGGGCAGAAGGATGGGAGAGAAATATAGAGCTTGCAAGAGACAACAAAAAAGAGTTAGGGGAGCAGCCACAAAGAAATCTTACCTTTTTGCTGGTATTGGTGTCCAGTTTGGCCTGTAGTTCCTTGATCCGGCTCTGTGCGCTGCCATTCACTGGTTCATTCGAAAACCGATTCTTCATACCTTCTAACCTTGCTTTGAGCGCCTGTAGGTCTCGACCTTCTGATGTCAGAGCACTTAGAGACCGGAACCCACTCTTCCCCGTTATCACATCTATGGCACAATGAAACAGCCAAGTTCTTAGAACAACATCTTTACAATACAACTTCCAAGATTTATCTGTTTTATGCATCAAGTATATGGGTGAAATAAACAAAGCTGAATGATCTATTGGGATATTTCACCCCGGCACTGAGGTCTTGGATAGAATATTGAGGCCATGATTGCTCTGGTTTGGTTGATTTTACCTACACTAATAGTATTTTAAAGTTAGCAGGGTTACTGTGTTTCATCAGACACTCAGTGCTTTCTTTCTCTTTCTTCACAGGTATTTAAAAGCTGCTTGTCCAAACAGCTAGACAGGTATTTATATGCTGATTGCCTGACACAGCAGTGACCGCATCTATGGATGGCCGGAGTGAGTGAGTGAGTAATAGATGTTTAACGCCATTTCGACAGCTAAGGTCATATTCATGGCAAGAACATTACACAATTTCACAATGTGTCAGTGCCCACGCATATGTGCTCCACACACATCCTGAGTCTATGAAGAGGGGTGAGGGAAAAAGCCGCTACCAGGGTTTCATTTCCCTACTCTTCTTGAAGGATAGCAAGTGTTCTTTTATTTGCCTGGTCCCATAGGCAGGGCCAGACAAACTGCGGCCTTTGATCACTCAGACGTGGTTTGAGATTATGAGGAAGCCATTTAAATGTAGGGGAGGGCATTCATACACTGAGGTACAGAGGGTATTCAAACAGTGAAGTGATGGCGTGGACATTTATACAATGGGGTAAAAAGGATATCCTGACATGTAAGGGGGCGGGAGGAGGGGGATTCATATAACTGAGGTAAAGAGGATATTTAGATGTAGGATGGGACATTTATACACTGGGGTACAGAGAATATTCAGACATTGAGGTGTAGGAAAAGACATTCATGCACCTGGACACAGAGTTCATTCAGACATGGAGGTGTAGGGTGGGAGGTTTATACACTGGTGTCCAAAGGATGTTCAGGAATTGAGATGCAGGGGAGGACATTCATACACAGTGGTAACAAAGTATGTTGAGACATTGAGATGTAGGGGAGGACATGCATACACTGTGGTAACAAAGTATATTGAGACATTGAGATGTAGGGGAGGACATTCATACACTGTGGTAACAAAGTATGTTGAGACATTGAGATGTAGGGGAGGACATGCATACACTGTGGTAACAAAGTATATTGAGACATTGAGATGTAGGGGAGGACATTCATACACAGTCGAAAATCATAGAAGGTTTGCATATGACGAATTATGAGGTATTCCAGCCCCTACTCTTCAAATTTTAGTTTCCCCCTTTATTTCTTTGGCTCAAAGTGTCAGGCTGGATGAGATCCTCATGTTACATATGGGTTTTGATGGTCCCATATGCATATTTTGGGCTCCAGGGGTAAAATGTGCCCAAAAATGACCAAAATTGTCTGGGCAAAATTGTGTCTGGGAGAATGACATTTGAGTTACAAGCCATGTTGAGGGCTTAATTTCCTACAGAAACAATCTTCATATCTCCATTAAAATCTCAGGTCCAAACTATTTTGACCTGTAGATTAAGAAAATCTCATTATCATTTATGTCAGATGTGCCCTTGCTATTGTAAAAGAAGCATACTTATAAGAATTCTTTTTCTGGGCACATGTCTGGGCGAATGACATGTAAGGCCCCATATGCACACTTTCTATGATTTGTGACCACTGTACAGTGGTAACAAAGTATATTGAGACATTGAGATGTAGGGGAGGACATCCATACACGGAAGTACAGAGGATATTCAGACAATGAAATAGACAGTACATATATTGTCCAGAGGGGAAGCAGGCACCAACCATTAACCTGTAGAGTACATGCACAGCGTGCATCTCCTCGGTCATTGCGCGCCACACATTCATATTTCCCACCGTCTTCCCGTCTGACTCGCGGAAGTTCCATGCAGGCTGAGTCACCGTCATAAGATTGGCGAGCAATAGAGTGTCTAAGGAGGTTGCCGTTGTGGTACCAAGACACACGAGGTCGGGGCGTTGCCCGTACACAGCATGTCAGGGTGGCTGTACTACCCACTGTTACCTCTACATCCTCAAGGCGAGTTGTGAAGGTGGGGACTGTGATGGGTGGAGACACAGCCCGACTAGAGGGCCGACCAGGTTTGGCTGCAACATGGAAGGGACATAGGACATGCAAGGGTCACCAATGTATCTTGAAAACAGGCAAGGATTCATGCATTAGTCATCCATGGCATGGATGAAAGGTAGGATTTGCACATACTGCAGTCTATATCTAAAACCCCAATACACCAAGGGGATCCTCATGCTGTTCTAGCTCAAAGACCATGATCAGGTCCAATAATTTCTGCCAACACATTCATGCATTAATGGTGTCATCCAAAGTAATGGGTATCTTTACTGAATGGGAACTACTTTATCTATATTGAATGAAAATGTCTACCTCTGACATCCAGTAGGGCTGCTATTGAGACCTCTCCAGCTACATTCTTGGCAACCACCTTGTATTCGCCAGTGTCATCCTCGAATACTTCATCAATGATAAGCCGCGCACTGCGGCCATCATAACTCTGCTCAAAGTCAGTGCAGTTGGGAAGAAGCTTGTCATCCTTGTACCAGGTTATGATAGGTTTCGGCTTCCCCGAAATACCGCAGGTCATGGTCACCTGGTCGCCATCCAGTACCTCCTGGTTCTGTAGCGCCTTGACAATGTCCGGTGCTTCATGCTCTTCCAATGCCTCCTCTACACATGACATACAAGATAGAGGTAAGTAAATCCAGCTATGATCCATGCATATTGCAGAGTATAGTAAGTGCTTTAATATCAATAAACCTTTGATAGACTGTTCCCTTATATCAAGCATCACAATAAAATATTGGTAGGAGACCAGGAATCAGAAATCAATGATATTTTTGTTTTTATCCAGTGAGTGAGTAATAGATGTTTAACACCATTTCGACAGCTAAGGTCATATTCATGGCGAGAACGACATTACACAATTTCACAGAGGAATGTGTCAGTGCCCGCGCATATGTGCACCACACACATCCTGAGGGGATAGGAAAGATGAGAAGTAGACCCTTTTAAGTGGGCTAGGGAAGCCCAGTTTTTATCCAGAATTTAAAATTGAAGATTGTGAAACAAAGCGAAGGCAGTGCCTACAAATACAATTTCTATTTGTTATTCCTTTGAAACGTTAAGCAATGTCATCTGCTCTGATCGTTAATGATAAATTCAGCTAATATGGATAAGAATAATTTCAACAATAATTACATAAACACTAAATACTGCCTTGTCATAAAAAAGGTTCCACATTCCCTGCAAGAGATTCTACCATGAAAATACATGTATTTTTATGAGACATCTTTCAATTAGATCTTTTCAATTCAGTAGACCTAGGCCTAAAATGTTACTTAGTTACAAAGTGCTGAGGTTACTGAGTTGTTAGTAGCAGGAGAGTACAGCCGGGTTCAGTGCAACCTTGTATTAGCAGAGGTGCAACTTATATTTATGAAAACCTTACTGAAGGAAAGTGCAATTGGCAATGTAAAGCTAAGGAAAAGACAAAATGGACCCTAGCTTGATTTAAATCTAGGAAATGAGGACAGGGGTTTAATGCTGCCTGTCCACAACAGTCTGACTACAACTGGACAAAAACACAATAATACCATGGGCTGACCAAGGGCAATAGCCTAGTATGTTGCCTGCCACCATCCACTTTGCAGTCTGATTATGCTTTAGTTTAGCCGAATTCCCAATCCCTTTATGACCACACCTTTGACAACTAGGGTGCAGGCAGTGCGTGCCTGTCCAGCCTTGTTGGTCGCTACACACACATAGTCGCCATTGTCATCAGGAAACACGTCCTCCAGCGTCAGACGTGCCACACCACCCTCCAGTTTCTGACGGAAGTCTGGACTGTCCTTGAGCAGACGCTCCCCCTTGTACCATGTGATCTTAGGGGGCGGTGTCCCGGTCACTCGACACTCAAATGTTACATTGTCTCCATCCTCAACCTTCAAGTCGGTTAGGGAGAAGTTCACAGAGGGCGCTACTGGCCGCTCCATCTCTGCAAACAACATGTCCAAGTCGTACTGCTTGCTGTCTTTGTATAAAAGGCTCTTATCATATCATGGTATACTACACTACATTATGTCTTTCTTGGGGTACTCACCAAGACAACATGAGCAACAGACTTGGGGATGCATTGCACTGGTTATCACCATGATAACACATACTACACAAACGTGTTAGGGTCCTTACAAAGAAACACTTGAATCTAGTTAAGTTTAGATTAGGAAAAATATTCATTGATAAAATCACCAGTTTGAAGAAGGCCAGTTCTTAGATGGACTGATACAAAATTTCTAGATGAAGGCAGCAACCACAAAAAGACTAAATGTCTGTAGGTTTGAATCTCAGATATTTCATCATTTCCATTACAAAATGTATCAGTGTTCACCTAAAGAACTACACCTCCTTGTCCTCAGCTAACTATTTACAAGGTTATTGAGGACAGATAAGAAATTTTCACTGTACATGCTGACAGTGATATTCTAAACTAGGAAAGTCCTTAAGTACAAATCCACACTTCACAGAGAATTAGGGTCCCATGACCAGGAATCTTATCTAACTATACACTTAAGATTTGATAAAATAGTTGGTGCAGAAAATTACATACCTAACACAGTCATGTAGGCTATGGTCTCTGCTTGTCCATCAGCAGTGCTAACAACACATTTGTACTCTCCGGTATCATCAGGGAAGATTTCTGTGATGACTAGGGTGGCAGTTGTTCCATCAAATTCCTGTTTGAAATCTGCAGAATTCTTTAACAGTTTGGAGTCTTTGTACCAGGTGACCTTCGCCTTTGACCCTGCCATGACCTTGCATGTCAAGGACACAGTCTCTCCATCATTATGTGTCACATCAGAAAGAGGTTCAGTGATTCTGGGGGCTGAATAGCAAATAAGATCAAACATGACAATGGTGCTCACAAAAAGAATTTAGATTGTAATTGTTATTGAATATCACTTGCCTATATATATTTATGTAATGCATATGGCCTTTGCATTTGACTAGCTTTACATTCATTTGAAAAAAGAAACATACCTTAATCAAGAATTCAATACCTCTTCTTAAAGTAGCTTGGATATATAGGAGTACAATTCTAAAGCAGGTCTCAGAATTTATAATGGTATTTCAAATTCATAAGCATAGTGACAGCTACCATGCAAATTGTCAAATTTGGTTTTGCATTTTGCATGTATAGAATTGCCAAGCACCCTATAAATGTAATGAATATGTTCAAGGGACTGGTCCCTCACCGGCATCTTCCTCCTTGTCTTCATCGGATCCGGACACACTACCATAACCACTACTGGCTTTTGACATATTCAGTGTCCGGCCTTCCAAGCTGAGGAACCGACGCTTGTTGTCACTGTTTCTGCCATTACGAGACAATCCCTCAGTCCGAGAGCCACCTGCAAAACTGCTAGTTCTGCTGACGGGTGCGCTGCCTGTATGATTGGTTGACACATTACTGCTGCTGCGGCTGACTGGTGCACTGTCTATTGTTGGACGGGGTGCTGTGCTTGCATCATGCCGCGAATACTGCCGGCTGATTGGGGCTGCACAGAACACTGGTTCATCAGGGTCTACAACTGAAGTCTCCTCCTTCACAGGACTGGCTGTCGCTTTTGTAGAATTTGAGCGGCCAAGTTGGCATTTAAGTTTACGTGCCAAGAAGTTCCTACCCTGAGTTTTGCTGGAGAAGGAGCGTGTGAGCTTGAGGGGTTTCCCTGGTCTGGGAGGCTCCTGAGTAGACATGGTCTTGGTGAGAACAGCTTTGCCTTTTGTTGGCTGTTGAGACAATTTCAAAGTCTCCTCTGAAAGTGACAGATTTATCACTAAAGACATGCACATTCCAGGTAATAAACTTACAGATACAGAAAGGAGACGTTAACATGCCTGTACATGTAAAAGTTTTGAACTTATGTACATATCTACATGATTCTGACTCATGATGCCAGAATCCTAAAGTTAAAGGATCCTTGAAAACAAAAGATGCAGAGAGGAGTTTTAAGCAAATGTACATTCAGGACTTCAGATGATACAGCTAACACTTCTTTCAATTCATCTTAATGAAGCACTAATTATCACCGGTAGTTGAGTCTTAGCCATTCCAGAGCGCGTTTGAGATTTCATGATCACAGGTTTTCAGTTCTGCTGCATGCATCTTTCATATAGAATTGACTATTTAGCACACGTTCCAGAACTTTTGATCAACAAGTGTTGGATCAGATATATAGTCACTTCTAAGCTTACATCAGTCATTTTCAATATAGTCATGTACAACAATATATTTCAGTATGGATGCAACTTACCCCGGATTTGTGCCCGTACCTCCCGGATGGAAGCACGAATTTCACGCCGCTCATCAAAATTTTCACATGAGTCAAGCTGAAATTGTTTTAGGGTCACTTTGATATCAGCACATAAATCAATGATGCAGTAGTTAAATTATCAATTGGATAAGCTACAATTGAACAACTCAGAAGTATCAACCAATACAATATCACCAATATATTACTACTGACTCAAGATAAAGACAATTATCTGGTGCGGCTTTTTTCTCTTACATGATTACATCACATAAATAATCAGTACTATATCCTATTATATTTCATTCTAAATGAATCTAAACTCACCTCATCTTCTAGATAGGTGAGTCTTCCTCTCTGTAATAGAATATGGACAGTTGTTTTCTTTTTTTTACAAATTCTCCAAAGCTCGATGAAGACAGAAATACAGGTATATTGTAAATGAAAGGATAACCCTGCATCCCCAGACAGTATGGACTTGTAAAAAGGGATTGCAAGAATAAGGAAAATCCTACTTCTCCAGACGCTATAGTCATGACCCCTTATTACTCCTAATTTGCATTTAGACATGGACATGGAAAGCTTGAAGGTAACACTATGGGGTAGAAATAATATTATAGTCAAATTTGATGAATTTGACTATAAAAGTAGTTAGTATAGAAGAGCTGGTTTAGACTTGTCCGGCGGGCGCTGACTCTTACCTAACGGGAGAGTCAGGCTACCTGCATAGGGCTAATTTGTCAGGTGGCTGGAATTGTAGGACATAATTTTTTTGTGTCAATTTCCTCTTAAGGATGGCTTCCGAAGACATGTTTGTTGCCATTTTGTGACAAACCTTTCACACGGGGGCCCAGATTATTTGGTTCTTGCAAATCTGTTAGCCTTCACATCAAGTTTAGCTGCCACGGTCGGCCATGATGGAAGTGGTTTCAGGTCTCACAACAGAGGTGTTATTCATGAAATAATGTTATTCATGAGAATCTGCTTGGAGTGTGGAGATTGACTTTCTGTCTGGCAGAAAATGCACCTGCTGATAGCTACCTGTTGCAACCCACACAGCATGTGCCAAATCTAGGAAAAAGGTGCGATCTAAAGGTTTCCAACAAAAGACACTCTTCCCACTCACAGACAGCAAAACTAAGGTGGTACTCTTGTCAATATTATAAGCTGATTGTTGGGGATTTGTTTCTGTCAAATGTTATTCTTAGAAACTTGCTGTTTCTAGAGCACCTGCAAGTTTTAGATAGGGCAGTCCCAGTGACTCAGTCCTTAACTGAGTCACGCACTGTGACTAGTTTAGACAAAACAAGAAGACTACTTACCAGAACTTCCATGGCATCTGCTATCGATGTCACTAAGGGTTTCTCAGACCCACTCTGATGCTGCTTTTGAGCAGTGGGCTGTGCTGCAACTCTGTCCGCACTATCCGACTGCATGGGAAGGGACTCGGTCTGCTCATCCGACCCGGTAGGGGACACCACAGAAGACTTCTCAGCTACACCAGATGGGGCCACCACTGAGGATTGCTCAAGCAAACCAGTAGGGGGCACCTCTGAGGAATGCTCAGGCAGACCAGTAGGGGGCACCTCTGAGTGTTTATCACAGTCCTTTGTAGATTTGACAGGCAGTGTGTGGGGAGGTTCAACATCTACTTCCCCACCATCCTGTGTTGGTGGTGAGATACTGGTTGAATCACTATGAGTATTATCACTACTGTTATTAGAGGTAGCATCACTAAATGTTGCGTCTGAGGAAGCTTTCTCTTCCAATATGTCCTCTTTATCCAATACAGTGGGTTCAATGATGTCATTAGTCTGAGCATCATGGTTGGACTCGATGATGTCACAGGGTTCATTAACAGCACAGGGTTTGCTGACATCATTGTATTCAGTGACATCACAGGGCTTGTTGAGGTCAGAGTCTGTATTGTCCCCAGTTATGACATGCCCTGTGACTGGACTATCTGCTACTGCTACATCAGCAGGTAGTGAGTGGTGCACATCCACTGTTTGCAACTCCTCAGTAGAAGAGTCCTCTTCTGTTTCATTGGGGCTATCTTGAACATGACTGCTCCCATCATTTGTGCTCCCAGCATCCTCCATACTGCTGTCATCCCCTGCACTATCACCTGTCTCTATGGAGGGCGAAGCATCTGTTGATAAACTATTCGAGTCACTCTTTGGGGCTACTTCTGTTGCAGTAGATACAGCCCGCCCATTGACTCTGAGGTTAACTTTCGTTGATGTCCAAGGGTATGCCCTGCGGTTGGCAGTTAGGGAGGAGGTGCGTACAGGTACATATGGTGGTTCAGCAGAGTCATCCCTACTAGAGTTCCCCTCCATGTTCCGTAGGTTCTTCTCCAGTACGCGACTCTCCTGCAGCTCAATGTCCTCCGGGGTGGGGCTCTCTCTATTGTCATGGCTACCCTCACCAGACGACACCTGTGGAGGTGGTGGGGGGCTGGTCGGTAGTGCCGGAGCATCATTTATTTCCTCTTTGGCTTCTGAATGAGTCAAGTTTTCGCTAGCAGGATTATTCAAAGTCACCACCAGGCGGCTTTGTACAGTCTCCCTGTCAACAGGATTAAGGGATGGATCTAAGGCTGACATGGTATTGTCAGATTGTTCTGATGAATTAGTTGTGGCAGTCACACCATCAGAACTCACATTGTCAGAATCTACCATATCCGAAGTCACTGTGTCCGGGGAGTTGTTCCGCGAGTACTTGATGGCAACTGCAGAAACAGATAAAATATAATATCTAAATTTATAATGATTCTATGGGGAAAAAATTCCAATCAAAAGATTATTCTGGAATACCGTACATTGAGAAAATCAAGACCTGTTCACTACAAATTCATAAGTTTTCAGTCCAGAAAATTTGAAACTCTTTTCAGTAAATGACATGCATAGTTTTATATGAAATTCACTGTCCAGTTTACTCTACATCGCTTTAGGATATTCCTATATAATGATCACCTAAAAAAGGTGTGCACCCTTTTTTCACAACGTCCATTCAAGTTAAACCCTTGCCCATTGAAGAACTGTTGATTAACCTTGGTCATCCCCCATCATTGAGATATAGATTAATTGTGTACCCATTGTACAATAATTACCATACTTCCTGTTGGACCTACCTGCAGCAAGCTGCTGTTTCCGCAAGCGCTGAATGGCACCCCGAATCTTCTTCCTCTCATCGTAGTCAACGACATCAGAAAGCTGCAACAAGGAAACCACTTGTGTTACACAACTTCTTCAAGTGAAGGATTCTGCAACATGTCATTTTGGCTCCATGAATGCAGTGATGGTGAGTAACTTGGCGGTGTTACTGGCGATTCATATTACGCGAAGTCAATAGGGTTCACAGACATCTTCACAAGGCGCTGGCATTAAGATCCATCAAAGGCCTGTCATTCAGTTGGCTGAATGACAGGCCTTTTTATGTGAGTTGGGGAGGGGTGACCACCTGTAGAGGACCAGGTCCCATGATGCCAGAAATCTGGGCAGCTATTGTCAGCGTCTCCCATCATGTATTGTCACAGGCATCCATGTGCAGATCAAGCTGCGCAGTGAACAAAGTCCCTGGGTGGATTGTCTGCCCAGTTGGCAATACCCCCTACCCTACCCCCATACCTGAGGGCATCACAGCACCCACTCCCCCCACCACCACCACCCTTCCACATCTGAGCACATCCCATGACCAATTCCAGACACATACTCCTGCCAACAGTGTGGCCTTTAGTACAATGTGCTATAAACGCTGCCAGAATGCTACAATTACAAATACCTGCTGTAACTTTACACCCTAATGCTGCATAACAGTATGTTCAAACATGGTGTTATTACTTGCATGTATGACGCAATCTTAATCTATCCCCAGTATTTCTTTTATTCATATCCCTTGACCATTCTATGTGTGGGTTGTACGGAATGCCCTTTGACATTTCAACTATTCCGCCCTAGACCATTGGGTACCAATTGGCAGTTTGTGCCGGTAGTTAGCAAAGAGTTGGTGGCCTAAAAAGGGTCCATAGACAGCTACTATGGCCAGTATGGGTGATGTAAGATATTGTATAGGGATCAGAATGGACTCTCAGTGGGACAACCATTGCGTGATCTGGTACCTGGAGGAATAAGCACTGATAACAGCCAGCATGTTGGGGACCAGTTGCTATGTAATGGACCTAAAAAGTGAATTGTCTGATTTGATGATAATACAGCCCACTTGATTCCTACAGTGTATGAATCAGTACAAATGTACTGGGCATTTGTTCTAATATTCCATCTGATAGCCATTATGACCCCTGGAAAATACCCTTCATTCTTGCCCATAGCTACCTCAGGGAATAATCCAATACGATCATCCTGTGAGGGATCCTTTATTTCATCTATTCTTCGAAAATTGAATAATAACCATAGGTGATATTGCATACATGTGAATAGCGTTTATGGCTATTGTTTTCGTGAGAAGTGGCTGCATATGCCAACTTGCCTCTGCTCCCTTTGCTGATTTCCAAGTCCACACTAGGCAATTTCTTCCCCACATTTGTTTATATTATATGTATTACTCTCCATAGCCCCCTACCTCTCTGTACCTACCATTATTATTACCGGCATCTGTTAAGCGCCAGATGTAAAATATTAAATACCTTTGTCAAATCGGTGCCATGGTAAAAGTGACCTTGAAACAACTCTTATGCGCTTAATCTTAATAACAAGTAATCTACTATAGGTGGTAGGTGCATTTAGGATCCTAAATGTAAAAGATGTGTCACACTTAACCGCGACAGTACGGCATTTATTTGCCTTAGGCCATGTTAGACAGTGCATAATGTATATATCTGTAAGTGGTTTTCCCATTTCACACCTGGTAGTTTTTATACTTTGAGGAAAGTGTAGGGGTATGGTATTTTACACTTTAACGTTCATGCACCCGTGAGACTCAGACCTAGGTCCTTCGGGTGTGGTGGGGGAATCCGGATGGCAGGTGGCAGCACCTGCCTCTGGGTTCGTATCCACTACACCAGGGGGCCTACCACTCGTCCGCCACACGTCACGTGGCCGGTCTGAGTTTCGCGGGCTTTTCCCCTATATAAGGCTGGTCCTAGCCCTAGGTTCCTCAGTAGTGGTTTACCCACTGCTCAACCAGGTTGTTACCCGAAAGGGTAACCGAATGCACTAGCAGCATGTAGTCCTCTGAGGCTGTGATCGTATGTAACGCAAGCTCTGAAATAAAAGCTCGGTTGCCTACCCGGAAACTTTTCTCTCTCTTCGTTATGATTTAATCTAACTTAACGAGACGAACCACTACACTGGTGCCGTGACCAGTTGGTCTTCGGGTAAGCGCAGTCAGAAATGACTGAGCTGAGCCCAGTTAGGGGAAATGGCTCAAATCGTGAGCTAGACTCCCCGATGGAGGATGGTGAAATCAAGTCACCACCCCAAGGTACGGAGTGGAGGGATCCACTAGAACACTACCCTGATGGGTTAGAAGATGTAAGAAGAAACTTACATCATGAACTGGATGAATTTGGAGACTTCTTATTCATGCCAGGAGGTACTTCGAAACCTGCACCAATGCATAAAAGTACTGCTCAATTTGGTAAATTACCATTTGAGGTACCAAAGCCTAGTGCAGGTATGTTTGAAACTCCATACAGTTCTCGAATTAAACACCAAAAATGTGGATTCGAAAAGAACAAAATGGACGAGCTTGAAGACATGAGAGCTGAATACGAGAAGATCCAGAAGGATCTTATTACACTGACCGGAACCCGAGACAAGATTCTGACTGAAAACAAACAGTTGATATCGGAACGTCTCGATTACGATCAGAGTTGTAGACGCCAACAACAATTGTTGTTGGATCAGATGGAGAAAGAAAAGCAAGATTTTCAACTCCAGCACGAACAGTATCGTGATGCACTATATACGGCGGATCTGGAATACAGAGCCTCGTATGATGAGTTGAATAGAACTAAACAAGAGTTAAATTCAACTCAATCGGCCTACGGCAAGTATCAAGAAGAGCTGAAGAAAATAGAATCAGCCTTCAAAGATGCTCGGGAAACGTACCAAAAACAGACCGATGAGCATGAAAAACTCAAAGATCAATTGATACGCGAATCCACAGATTTGGCTGTTAAACAGACTAAAATGATGGATGATTATTCCGAACTGGAGGCTAAAGCTATCCAGATGTCAAAGTATCTAGAAGATACTGGTCGTGCAGTAGGCACTCTTGAATCAGACTTCACTGTTTCAGGAATTGCCCTAAACACGACAAGTAACCAGATGTTCTCTTTGAGGGGCAATGACGGGGTAACAGAGACAACTGTACCTCGTTATGAAGGAGTAAAGAGTCATCAGGTTAGATTTACAGATAATACCTCTATACCTCTTGGTCTAGGTACGGGAAATAAAGGGGATAATTCTGCGAGTGGAGCTAAACAAAGCCGCTCGGCAGGAAGCTCCACCTTTGACGGCGGATGGCCACAACAGTCACCTTTAGGGGGACCAAATGGCCCGTATGCCCAGTATGGATGGAATCAGTCCCAAACAGGAACGAATCCGTCCAATGGTAACACCCGGAACACGTCCGGAGGAACAACCGGACGAGCACCCGGAGGTTCCAGTACAGCTGGGGGGCAATCCGGATGTGATCAAGGATCCGGACCCTCAAGCGATCGTTCCAGGAGCAGACCCTCTGCCAGTGGGACTGGTTTCAATAATGGAAATCAGTCGTATGGAACAGGAGGAAACACTAATCCCAATAGTGGTTTCTTTAGCTTTGGTGGAAATACACAACCCACCAATGGTCCAGGGCCGGCTCCCCAAACCAGTGGATACACCTTTTCACAGGTGCCTCCATACGGAGCAGGGGGATCAGGAGGTGGAGGAGGACCACCATCCGGAGGCTTTGGAAGTACTTATGGTACGAATCCTCCAAGGAAAAAGAGACTCAGTCGCCGAGTATCTCTTTCTCCAGGGTTACAAGCGCTGCATGATTCTAATGCAGCGATTGCTAACTTAGGTGTTGATTGTTACAATCAAGGTCTGGACGATACGGAGATCATGGAATGGAGTAAGGGTTTAACCCTTACTGGATCCACGAATCCGGCTCGTAGAGTAGCTAAGATACCTACCCCCTTTAATGCCAAGAACCCTTGGAAGGAGGAGTATCAAGGCTGCGCGGATGTCTTTAACTGCAATGGATGGGGTAAAGCGGAAGCTCTGCCTTATTTAGTATGCTGGTTAAAGGAAGGCGACGGAAAAGGAGCCGTGGAACAATGGAGAGATTCTCAAATAACAGGACTCTCAGCCCATATGAAGTATGATGAACTCATAGAGATTGCTTCATATTTATATGGGAATATAGTTGGAGAAGACCCTTGGCTGACGTTCACTAAAAGAACACAGAAGCCCAAGGAGTCTGCCAAAGTGTTCGGCTTAGAATGTCAACGACTGTTGCATAAAGCCAGACCTCAATGGAGACTAGATGATGAATGCTTCCTAGATGAGATGTTTAAACAATTCATTGAAGGATTGCGGAATCAAGAACACAGGACAGTAGCCTGTGAAGCTTGGAAGAATGATGCCTCTTTGACAGATTTGTTCCAGTCCCTAGATCATTATGATCGAAAGGCCCGTATCTTTGCCGGGAAGGTACCCCAACGGATGTCAGCAATGATAATCCCGGAGGGAATACCCGAAACCGATTCATCCGAATCAGGGGAACCTGACGAAGATGAAAACGTTGGGGCCATTGGCCAAGGGAACCCCCGGTACAACCGGAACTGGGGAAAGAAACCGGGTTACGTCAAGGAGAAAGTGATCACTTCTAAACCTCCTGTGACTCAACCCGATACCAAACCCACGACGGGTCCTTCTTTATCAGAGGACCTGGTTAACAATTTGGTAAAGAAGATTACTGAAAATCTTAGGAGGCCTAAGCCTGATAGGACTGTTGTGACATGCTTCCGATGTCAGGAAACTGGGCATTATGCTGCCGAGTGTGAGGCAGATAAGCCAGTTTATAGAAACACTCGTTACCGGAGCAATCCGGGTAAGGAGGACTCAGTGAAGAAGGAAAACTGAGAGGGGGTGTCCACAATGGCAACCGGATTACCCCCAGAGTGAGTGATTGCCATGACTGCCAGCCTATCGCAGCTTGCGGTACTGGCAAGAATCCTCTAGCGATTTCGCCCAGCAGTGAAGCTAAGGAGCCTGATCAGTTCCTTACTCATGAGGCTGGGGAGACTGATAGTACACCAGGTGTCAAGAACCGGCAGAAGAACACAGAGGGGAAACCCGATATCAGTCCAGAGGGAGCGGCCAATGAGTTGGCCAGGGTGGGGTGTGCCCAGTTCCCCCCGGGTCATCCTTGTCTCGAATTCTTAAAGGGATGTGGATTTGACCTCGGCGCTAAGACGGAACTTGCTAAGTATGCAAGTAGTCCTACCTACTTGAAAGGTAGGAGGTGGTACGCAGTTGTATCTGTGAGTGGTAGATCCGCTGAGTTTCTTGTCGATACGGGTGCTAGCCACTCCTGTATTGCTAAGAGATTCTACGATCTTTTGCCTACGAATCATGAAACTTTCACAACGGAAGGAAATGCTCGTACGGCCGACGGTAGCATGATACAAACGTTCGGTAGAACATGTATGAGGTTCAGTCTACAGGAAGATAAGGACTTCATCCTTACCCCTACTGTGGCGAACATCGCGGATGATGGTATACTCGGTCTGGATTTTGCTGCATTATATGGAGCAAGGTTAGATTCCCAGAGGGGAATATTGGAAGTGAGAGACCCGTACCATCTCGAAGTACAATGTGTACTTAGGCAAGTAAGCAGTGTAGCCAGTGTAGCCCAGACTGTTAAGATACCACCAGGCACAGCCTGTGATGTCTTATGTCGAGCGGACAGACAGTTTTCAGGAAAAACTGGAGTTGTAGAGCCAGACATGGCCATGTTGTCAAGTATCGGATTGGAATCCGCTGATGTTCTAGTAGCTAACGCTGCTTGGACGGTGGTTCCTATATCCAATACCGGTAACAAGACTGTCTATGTACAGAAGGATACGATCCTTGGATCGGTTGTCTTATCCGAATTGATAGAAGACTGTAAACATGTTTCGGCACCCGGAGCCCCTTCCTCACCCGAAAGGAGCCCGGAACTAGACACTCTAGTAGCCGAAAGCCATGTAGAAAGTGATGAACAACGTGAAGCTCTAACTGACTTGTTGTACAAGTACCGTAAAGCTTTTGCAGCACCGAGTGAACATTTGGGGCGTACCGATAAAGTACTGCATACGATTGACACTGGTGAGAATGAACCTTTTAAGATTCCTTATAGAAGACTCCCACTAGCCAAAAAAAAGGTAGCTGAGGAGGAGATAGCTAAAATGCTTGAACAGGATGTAATAATTCCATCAACCAGTCCTTGGTCTAGCCCTGTGTGCATGGTGACCAAGAAAGATGGTAGCATCCGTTTCTGCATAGATTACCGGAAATTGAATGGTATGACCAAGAAGAATTCATATCCCTTACCACGGATCGATGAGACTATAGACTCCCTTGGAGGTAAGCAATGGTATTGCTCTCTAGACTTACAATCCGGGTACTGGCAAGTGGGTATGCATCCGAAAGATATGGAGAAGACGGCCTTTTCCAGTCATATTGGATTATTCCAGTATAATGTGATGCCGTTTGGATTGTGCAATGCACCGGCGACATTTGAAGCCATGATGGAAACTTTATTAAGTGACCTTTTATGGAAGAAATGTCTCGTCTATCTAGACGATGTGATTGTCTTTGGAAAGACATACGAAGAATGCTTGGAAAATTTAGGTATGGTCCTGGAAAGGATCATAACTAATGGTTTGAAGCTGAAACCCAAGAAGTGCGATCTTTTCAAAAGATCTATTAATTACTTGGGGCGAATAATCTCGAATGAAGGGATTAAAGCCGATCCGGAGAAACTGGATGCCGTGTCAAATTGGCAAGCACCCACGAATGCGAAAGAAGTTAGGTCCTTCCTCGGATTCTGTTCCTACTACCGGGACTTTATCCCAGGATATTCAAGGGTTGCCTTTCCTATCCAGAGTTTGTCCCACTGGACACCCGGGATCAGAAAGGAACGATTCCCTTGGGGACCCGAGCAAGACGAGGCCTTTATGAAAATAAAGGATTTGTTTGCTATCACACCTGTGTTGAGATACCCCACGGAGAATGATCATTTCATTCTAGATACTGATGCTAGTAATGAAAGCATAGGAGCCGCCCTTTCTCAGGTCCAGGATGGGGTCGAAGTTCCTATAGCCTTCGCTAGTAACACGTTGAGTAAATCTCAAAGAAACTATTGTACCACTAAACGTGAGTTGTTGGCTGTGGTGGTCTATACGAAGAAGTTCAAGCACTTTTTGTGGGGGAGTGATTTCACTCTACGGACTGATCACTCTTCCCTCAGATGGTTATTGAACTTCAAAGATGCAGAGGGGATGATAGGTCGCTGGTTAGCGCACCTATCCGAATTCGGTCTAAATCACAGCCAGATTGAACACCGAGCCGGGGCAAAGCATTTGAATGCAGATGCTTTGTCTAGAATCCCAGTGAGGAAATGTGCAAATGCTGAGTGCACTGATTGTGGAGCACACAATGCTGTGTTGGCAGGGGTTCGAGTTCCATTCGAAACCCATCCGGAACATGTCTTGAATTGGTCCTTGGAGACCATCAGGCAGTTCCAGAAGTCTGATGCAGTCACATCACGTTTGATTAAATTCCTTAATCAGGGTATCTGTCCCCCAAGACCCGTAGTGTCATTGGAGAACAGAGAGATGAGACGATTCTTAGCTCAATGGGCCGAGCTAAAAGTCCGGGATGGTATTCTGTTTCGATGGAAGAACCATTCTAATAGGAACAAAACCTTGCAAGTTGTCATACCTAGTGCTATGCGACGAGATATTATGTATTTCTGTCATGGACATAGAACTAGTGGGCACTTTGGAAAGAAAAGGTCTCTAGAACGTCTGACCAGACGATACTATTGGCCCGGCATGAGTACAGATCTCACCCGATGGGTGGAGACCTGTCCCGAGTGCTGTAAGAACAAACCAGGACCCGGGTTAGGCAAGCTGCCATTATCCCAGGAACTGTTTGGTGTAAGGTTTGCTAGAATAGCTGTTGACATTATTAGTGGGATTCCCCCCACTCCTAGTGGCAACACGTGTATGATGGTCGTGTCTGATTATTATACCAAGTACACCCGAGTGTTCCCTTTACCGGATCATAAGGCTGTTACTTGTGCTATGGCCTTTGTAAAAGGGTGGGTGCTGCACCTAGGTGTCCCACTCATGTTACATAGTGACCAAGGCAGAGAATTTGAGTCTAGTCTGTGGCAGGAGATGTGTAATTGTCTGGCGATCTGCAAGACAAGAACTAATCCCTATAGACCACAGAGCGATGGACAAGTAGAGAGATTCAATAGGACTTTGATCCAAGTATTGAAGTCTCTGGTAAATGAGCAGATGGATGATTGGGATGAACAATGTGAATTCGTGGTACATGCCTATAATGGCACTGTGCATTCGAGCACAAACTGTTCTCCTAATCTCCTCGTTTTTGGAGAGGATTTGATTATGCCAGCCGATTTGGTGTTCGGCGTAATAAGAATGAATCCGGAAGCCCCTTGCCAGGTGATGTTTGTAGAATCCCTACGGGATAATTTCAAACAAGCCTATGAGAGGGTTAGAGACGAGTTGCAGAAAACTGCGCGTTGGCAGAAAGTTGGCTATGACACAGGTCTAAAAGCTAGATTTTTTAATCTAGGGGATAGAGTACTGCGTCTACACCAACCTCTAGCTAACCTGAAATTAGCCAGTAATTGGGATGGACCTTTCACTATAACTCAGGTTATTAGTGATTGCACAGTGATTATTAAATCACAGCTTGGTAAATGTTACAAGTCAAATGTAGCGAGACTACGCCCATGGAGGGGGAGGGATACCTCCACCGAAATGTACGGCGATGGTCTATTGGAAGTAATGGAACAGAGTCGTGTTAAGCAACTCGAAGTGGTACCGACCCGAAAGCGAGGACCCGGGCGGCCACGGAAGGTTGCAGACCCGAAGAGGGTGGTGCCCCCTGTCGTAACATCCGGAAAGCAGGGGAAGATACAAAAAGTCTCGGCAGGCGCAGGTAAAAATAAGAGGAAAGGTCCCTCTAAGGCTAAGAAGACCTTGGAAAAGGCTCTTATGGATACCAGGTCAATAAAAGAGGCCTCAAAACCTCTTAGACGCAGTCCAAGGTTGCTACAGACTGCCGTAACCTAGCCTGTTAACACAACGAGTGTGTTGTCCTGTACTGTGTACTGTTATATGTTGTAACCTAGTTCAATGTATATTTGAGCCGGTCAAGAGTCTCTGGAAAAGGTCCTATGACAATGAACCCATGGTTTTGGACGGATAATCCGGTGGATATGCTTATGCTATCCATAAACTCCAGAATACCTAGCGAATTGTCATAGTCGAACCCTGAGTACGGACGGACGACCGATCGGGTATTGTATTGTTTTTATGTAAGGGCGCGTGACCTAATTAAGGGCACGCGGGAAAGTTGTTGACCCATTTTCGAATGGTCACGTGAGGCGCCGGTTTGATCATGCGCAGCGATTCAAGTTCGAGTATCCCGCCATATTGTCTTATTCCTGCGAAGGAAGAAGACGTGGCCGAGGGTGGTCTTGCTCTTGTTGGAGTCTGATAGCCCGTGACAGCCATATTCCGAGGTGTGCCCTCGTTAAAAGGCACCCGCCTTTCACTGGGTAAGCAGTACTCACTGCTTATCCGGTGGATTGGGATATTTTATCCCCGAACAGCCACTTCTGTCGATGGCAGAAGAGGCCGTCCGTCTTGGCGGCGGTGCCGGTGCCAGCACCCCGCCAGAGTATGGAAGTGGTTCTCCCAAGAGTCCCACTTATACATACGACGATCAGCAATACGATGCTGATTGTGATCAAATGGATCAACAAATGAATGTTGATCAGTACTTCTCTGGAGTAGACGATAGCGACGTAGAATCGTTCTACGACGCATCCGACAACTCCAGACAAGTTAGTCCTGAACGCCGAGGCGTTCAACAACAAATTGATGTAGGTGAGCCTTATGTAGCCCCTCCATCCGAAGGTTTGAGTGGAGAACCGGCAGGAGCCCAGTCTCTTGACAGGGCTCTGATGCCACCTCCCCCTCAACTGCCGCCCCGTCTTGGTGGGAGTACCTCATTCGGTGCTTTGGGACCTGCTTCTCCGGTTGACAGGCCAATGCACCTAGAGCTGCCCTTCCCAGACAGTCCCGAATGGCATGATGTAGCCGGTCCATATGACGGACGGATGTTAGCAATTTCCGAGGAAATGCTGATACCCACCTGTTATGGGACGCCCAGAGAGGTTGACGAGCGTGTTGTCAACGCAATCTGGGAATGTGCTCATCCGCAGTGGGCTAATACCTTTCCGGAGTCCTGGTTGATGGATTACCATCAGATGGCCAAAGGATTGGTAGTCCACTTATGGTTTCGTAAAGCCGTCTGGGACGCAGAAATGGCTTTCCGAAGGAATACCTCTTATAGGCCTTCCTATGTGTCTGACAAAACGGGTTACACCGGTGTCAAGGCAGATGAGGTCTCTAGATACATAGACAGAGACCAGATCCTACTGTTAAGCACAGCGGATGAGTATGAAGCAGCAGGTAACGCTGTTGTGGATTACTGTCCAGGGGTCCCTATTACGTCTCAAACCATTGAGGCAGAAGAGGCCCGTATTGGTGTGTCTCCACTAGACAGACTCGGGGTAATACAAGACCTCGTAGTACGTCTATTGGAGAGACAGTATGCACTGGCGCATCCGGAGTTAGTACCCGGACCCGCACCCGTGCAAGTAACAGCCAAGATGGCCGATCGAATGGACCGTCTCATGTCTCCTGCTGAAGCTCCCACCTTGGGAGGCGCAGCAGTAGTACCTGAGAAGGCCCTACCTGATGCAGATGTTTCCCTTAAAACTGCTCAGTCTACCCCTACGAAGACTGAGCAAGTAAAGGAGAAAGCAGCTGGTGGAAAGGGTAAAACAACCCCCACCAAAGGTAAGGGTAAAGGGAAGCGGTCAGGAACCGAACCCTCTACCAGCACGAGTGTGGACGACAGTACCCGAACCCGTCGGGTGTCTCCACGCTCGGCCAATAAGAAGGGCGCTAAGGCTTCGGATGTCTCCGGCAACGAGACGGACGCATCCGAGCCTGGCACTTCTACTAACGGCAGATCCCGCAGGAGGAATAAGAAGAAGGTTGACCAACGCAAACCTGAACCTATCGAGGTAGACGTTAAAGCTGATAATACAGAAGCTGAACCGGCTGTCCCAACCGTAAAAGTTGAGCTCGGTGTGCCAATCGTCAAGCTACACGACGTAATGGCCGATTTGAGTGGAGACGCTCAAGATGCTGCAGCCCAGGTCCTCGCGGGTCAACAACCCGTTGTGCAACCTGTGGATGTACCATCCGACCCGGAGGGAGAGGAGCCGGTTGACCCAGTTGTGGATGTCACTCCGACTGACGAGCAAGAGGCTGCTATCTGGGCTAACGCCAATAGCAACTTTGCCGACTTCATTCCTCTACACAGGGGACACCTGAAGGGGAGTAAATCCGTATGGAGACTGCCCCCTCGGATCACCTGTGAGAGGCATGAAGATATGGAGGAGTGGCTTCGCAAGAAGCTCTCTGATAGAAAGCCGGCCAATATGTACTGGATCTATTGGGAATTCGTTAAGAATTCGCCCAATGGTCTGTACAATTATGACCAGAAGGGCAAGCTCAAGTTTGCTCTAGATGAGTACTACGGGGAGGATCGTAAGGATTGTCCCTTCCAACGTTGTACTCAAAGTGAGGGTGAGGTTGAATTCTTCATCGAGAAAGACGCGTTCCTTCGTCATCTCGTGGAGGTTCATATGCACCAGAGGCCGGAATATGTCTGCGACCGAGAGGTTGGCAAGAAATGTGCTAAATGCACAGGATGTGTCACCCCCCGACGCGGAGACATGGTCCGGCACTATGTGACTTCGCATGGAGAGGGCCTGGAGGCAGCCATAGATCGGGTGATGAAAATTCACTCCGAACTCTATGGCAACCTTAGGGGCCTCAATGCAGAGAAGTTGGCTTCCCTCACACCGAGTACGAAGCAGTTTGCGCCTACGGTTCCTGGTACTAACCAGAAACTAAAGGCTCGGTTTGCCCAGACTCCCGGGTCCGGCAAACTAGAGTACGCTCAGGAGGAGTACGATCTGTTAAACGAATGGAGAAGCAACAAGGCCCGCCGTCGTGGTGGGGCTTATGTAACTCCATCCGGAGAACAGGTCCGAAGCCGCAGGGATTACCGCCAGGGACCCTCTATAGCAGATAGGAAGAGACAGGCGTCTGAATCTCCAAGCCGAGCCAGGTCACCACTGGAGGCGCTGGAGAGACAGACAAATGGGGGAAGGAAGAAGCCACATCTTCCATCTCCTACTGGAACTCCTTCCCATTATGGGCGAGCACCAACTCCACGAGGTGCACAGAACCCGACATTCTTTGGTGTCAGTGGACCGAGTGGCCAGTCCGCCCGGAAACACGCGCCTTTGAATGTCAAAGACCCGAAGCAGTACCCTGCTATAGGCCCACCCGGACCAGAGATGCAAATCTTTGATCAGTACGGGAGGGTCAAGCAGGAACTGCCGACAGTAGGAGGTCAAGCTCCCCGACCTACAATGAGTGCTGTGGTGAGACAACGTCCACCCGCACCATTGTTGACGGCCAAAGACCTTAGAAGGGAATTGTCACGGTTGCCCCTGGTTCAGGGATTACCAACTCAAGGCCCTTCTTCGACCACTGCTAGTGCGGTTACTACTGCGGTTGCTTCTTCGCACACGCAGGTAGCTGTCACTGCGAGTGGGTCTGGAGCACAGCCGAAGCCTCAGGGTCAGGTACCCCCACCTGGTGCTGTGGTTCATCGGCCTAAGCTGATCCAGACAGTGGAGACCTTCTTCAAGAAGGAGGACAAATTGTCTTGCAATATCCAGAGCAAACAATTTGAGACGCTACAGCACCATCTGGAAAACCTCCACCTGGACATGTATCGTCGGACCGTGTCGAGCACTCTCCAGTGTATTGACGCGATCCAGAAGTCAGAGATCAACCGAATCTCGACTCAGATCAAAGCGGATGTTGCCAAAGATAAGCAGGAAGCTGCTAATCTGCGGCAGGAGGCCCTATCCGAGAAGGAAACAGCTTCTCAGATGCTCGACCTAGAACGAGCAACGAACATGAAGAACCAGCAAAAGTTCTTCAAGGTCTTCGGAGTTATCATGGATAACTGGGACGGTACACCTGAGCATGCTTTGAAGCTGTTCGAAGCACGCCAAAAGGTGAAACTTACACCTGCTGTCCCCGCATTGGCACCTACGGATGGAACTGGTATGAACCCCCCTGTTCAGCCACTGGCTCAACAACCGGGTCCAAACCAGCCACCCGAGGAGAACATGGAACAGTAAAAAACTGTTGCATGAAGATCGGACATAATTGTGTGTCCCGGGGTTCTATTACCCATGCATTGTTGGATAAGAAACCATTTTTTTATCCAACCCGTATTGATTCGGGTACCAAACTGTACCCTAATCCGGAAACTGAAAACAGAAGGAGAAAACAAACAAGTCACTCTGGAGGAGGAGTACGAATGCTGTAAACACCATAATTGTACTGTGCCACAATGTAATGACTGTGCCTATTATAAAATCATGGACAATTTACACTAATATGGACTTTTGAACTACAAACCGGATTTACTACTACACCACTACTATTTGTGAGCTAGCACTACAGGCATCAGGGTTTAGCTACGCCCATAGAGTCCATCAACAGTCTACAACTGGATCTACTATAACCTCCAGTTAGCTAGCACTACAGGCATCAGGGTTTAGCTACACCCACCAACAAGTTTTACTATAGCACTTCAGGCATCAGGGTTCAGCTCGCCCATACCAAGCCATCAGCAGCATCCGACTCCTGTTACATCCTCCAATCATGAAAACAAGTAACTTTGTTGATATTATTATATTGTATGTAAAATTGTATTTATAACTATATAATATCTTTTATAAAGATATATTATTATATAAGGGTACCTATAAATATACTGGATCTGCGAATCCTAAAAGTTATTTAAGGTAATCCTAGACCTATAACTGTCTATATAGGTCATTCCTGGTCTCAATATATTAAGAGACTATAATTCTTCTGTAACTTGTAAATATAAAACACTAAGGTATAAACTGAGCTGCGTCTCAAAAGTATAAATATTTTTCTATAAAATAAGAGAAGGTCCAACGGATTTCTCTAAACTTAGTATTGTATTACTCAGGTTAATACCTAATTGTGTTCATATAGTATCAGATTAATTGTCCATATCTGATCATTAATATTTAATTCACTCTGTAAAGTAGACAGAGCTGTTAATTTAAAAAGTCGAAAATTTTTTTTCCGGGTTCAATAACCATAATACGATCATTGTTAACAACCACCGGTCCTTTTCAGGACCCTACTGTTGTCAAAACGTTACTATAAATCTGTGATAATTGTATATTTATCATTTATGGTTGTTATAAGCTAGTGATGGAAATAACATGAACGACACTCGATGCTATTATTGTATAATTTTTCAGAAATAGGATAGTCTTATACTATAGCCTATTTCACATCGAGCAAGTGTAATTAATACCCCTTTTTAGTATTGTAAACAATCACTTACTAGGTTATTAATACACTGCGGTTTAATTACCCCCAAGTTATTGTCTAAGGGGGGCAGTGTAGGGGTATGGTATTTTACACTTTAACGTTCATGCACCCGTGAGACTCAGACCTAGGTCCTTCGGGTGTGGTGGGGGAATCCGGATGGCAGGTGGCAGCACCTGCCTCTGGGTTCGTATCCACTACACCAGGGGGCCTACCACTCGTCCGCCACACGTCACGTGGCCGGTCTGAGTTTCGCGGGCTTTTCCCCTATATAAGGCTGGTCCTAGCCCTAGGTTCCTCAGTAGTGGTTTACCCACTGCTCAACCAGGTTGTTACCCGAAAGGGTAACCGAATGCACTAGCAGCATGTAGTCCTCTGAGGCTGTGATCGTATGTAACGCAAGCTCTGAAATAAAAGCTCGGTTGCCTACCCGGAAACTTTTCTCTCTCTTCGTTATGATTTAATCTAACTTAACGAGACGAACCACTACAAAAACATACACCACTGCGTAAAAGGTTTCATAGCACCTGAACCACATCCAATCCATTATGATATTATACAATGTATCAGCTACATATGTGACACGATCTGCAAAAAGGGACCTTATTTCAGGGGGAATAAGGTCCCCTTTCCCATTAGAGGTCACATATATAGGCAGTTTTCTCACACCAAACTGGAATTATGTACCATAAATTCTTGCATATATACAATGGCTACACAACTTAGATTGCCAGTGTCTCCCAGAGTAAGGTGCTGCTTATATGCGAGTAATTTCATATATTGAATCTGCTAATGAAAGCAATATTGGCCAACATTCAAACCCTAGGTGTAATTTATCGAATCAGCCATGAGTCAGGTTTAGCTTGTATGTGTGATTTAGCTTGTACCTGATAATTTACAGTAAACTATACTATCATTTTTGTAGTTCTTACGGTCATAGCCCTGAGAACTTCCCATGCCTCCAATATCACAAGTTCATTTTCAGATATAATGTAAGTCATCTTAGATTTATCTTCATGTTCACGATTCTTTGTTCTGGAACATCTTTATTCATCTCCATATACCCCAGTAGATGACGCCATTGATTTTTTCCGATGGTGTCTTCTAAGGAATATCATTGGAGTTAACCTTCTTTTATAACCTTGATAACTGAGATTCATACACTATCTAAACTGAAATACTCTACCCAATTAACCAACAACAAAAAACTTCTATTTCTTTTCTTTTATGAATAAAAACATATCTCTTCATTCTGCTATATTTTCCCGTTGGCTATACGTGACCTTCCACCTCATCTTCAGTTAATCTTTCCTAAAGACAATATCATTTCATATGACTTCTTTTGATACCAAGCATTCCAAAGAAAAGTACACTGTAGGAGAAATGTTCTCTTTCCCTGAATGAATACATACAGAAATATTCCTACTGAATGTGAAATGCCTTTCGTAGAAGGAGGAAAGTTTACTACGTTGCACACAAAGTGGGTGAAGTTATTCATGCCTGTGATGTTGTTTTTATTTGTGTCTTTGATGTAGGGTAAACGCACCATAAGGCGAGCATGGATACCTGGAGTCAAGCAATATATATTATTTCAAATGGAATATTTGTAATTTGATATACACTACACGTGTTTTTACCAGAAAGGAGGTTAAGAATAAGGCTTTAGGATGCATACATCAAATTCAAATATTTGGCTTCAGTTACGTGTCCATCGCACAGTGCATCTACCCTGGTGAGACATATATATATAGTGAAACTGTGTATACAGACGAGAGAGGAATAACTTGACCAACATCGTTGGCTATAGGGGCCCATATATACGCCGCCTCATGTTAACATGGACTAAGATCTGTGTATGGACGCATCATCAGTGTTTTTGGGATGGAAAGAGAGTGAAATAATGAGAGAACACGCTGTCAAAACTTCTGTGCCCAATCGAATATATTCTACATGTATCATAATTCTACGCTTGAACCAAAATGGGCTGAAGCTTTTGATAGCCTGTGGCCTCATTTCCGACTCACTCCCTCCACGCTTCATTTTGAACAGACCACAAATATGTCAAAATAATTGCACAACCTGCCATGCCTTTGTGTCTAAGCACCTAATAATTCCTTCTTCTTTTTTTTATTTTTTTTTATCAAAGATGATAAATAGATAGGTATTTTATACAAGATATATATATATATATATATATATATATATATATATATATATATATATATATATATATATATATATATATATATATATATACATTCTGAACCATGTTTTATTTAACCTCTACATTCCAGTCTTCAACCAACAACATGAGTTTTCATATTTTATCTTTATTTTTGGTGAGTGAAGTTAGTGTGGCCCCTTCTGAACTAAATATCGACGTTCAGTCCCGATCAACCCCACTAATGTAGCCGTGCTGTGTGAATAGGGCGCTGCGTGAATGAAAGAGCTATATGGATGTATCCTCATGGACGAATGGCATAGGGTACAGAGATTCATGAGTGAGTGAGTAATAGACGTTTAACGCCTTTTCAATAGCTTAGGACATATTCATGGCGAGAACTACATTACACAATTTTGCTGAGGAATGTGTCTGTGCCCGCCCATATGTGCACCACACACATCCAAGAGGATAGAAAGGAAGAGATATAGACCCTTTTGATGGGCTGGGGAAGCCAGCAGAGATTATGAAAGACTCACTAAACGTCTCACTGGATATAGGTTTTGTACAGCAGAGTATATGTCTTTGGTACTTGACAATCCCTGAAATCAGGAAAATCCCTTCCATCCCTGTATCCCGACCTTATAAAACCGAAACACTCACAATGCACCGATGTATGGCTGACGAAGACACATACCAGACAGCATCGGAGTGTGGTGAAGACTTCAATACAGATATAAAGCAGTCATCACCTACCATGTTCTCCAAGACGTGTACATCGTCTATGTGACTGTAACATGGTGCCTTCTTGCCGTTCTCTTCTACTGCTGTCTTATGACTGCTTCCATTGCTGATCTTCTTTACTGAGCGAGGCGAACCTTGCGAAAGAGTATCTGAAAAAAATATAATAAAATGAGTACAAATCGGTTTTATAACAGGCACCCAGGATAGGCCCTAGATGTAAAAGGGCGCTATAGTTATGGCTAAGACGACTCTACTGAAGCCCACTGAAGGGACCTGCCTCAGGTCGCCGATATCAGTGGATTTGGTAGGTCCAATACATTACACATGAGGCGGTGAGCCCTTTTAGGGTTGTATAAAGATTTGTGGATCAACATAGTAAAAGGTATGCCTGTGAGGGGGTGCAGAGGCGTACCTTTTACCGTGTTGATCCACATTTGATGCCTCATATGCCCTGTGTTATTTGTGATGCGTGCTTCATTCACCTTGCATCATTTCCCAAAGGAATGCAGTGCTAGCGAGTTACTCACCAGCCCTGCATTGAGGCATCAGGATGACAAAGTCTTATGAATCTACAAGCATTATGCGGCCCTTATATATCAGTGTTGTCACTGGGGTAGACGGTAACAGGGTCATAGAGGTTATACTATGCTAACAGTGGGGGCGTACAGGCTATGATTATGGAGCATGTCATTATTTTATGGTGGCAGGTTAATATAAGTAAATGTAAAAGTCCCCACACGCCATCCCTCTTAACTCTCTCTCCTCCAGACCTTATCGACCCCAGCCACACACAAACATACCTTAAATAGTTAATGCAGAATTAATTCTAACATTACTAAGGGGTTTGTATTAATATACTACAATGCAGTATGTTGACCCTGTATGATATATTTATGTGTTTGGGAGATATCTGAACACATTTTTTTCACAATTCTCTGATATATCGTAAATTTGCAAAGGAGGAAATGAGAAAAAAAAACACATGAATAACCAGGGTACAAACGTTTTGTTATATATGAATATCTCCCATGCATGCCCCTTTCTTACTCCAACGACCCTGTAATAAGACATGATGCCAATGTAGCAACCCGGGGGTAGCACAGGTCATGGAGGCACTCTTTTTCCTTTTGCACATATTTATGGTATAATATTCATAATCATAATCCTCCAGCGACTTTCATCTTTGTCCAAATTGGATGCACACCAAGTCTTCCAATATGGAAAAAGATTCCCCAATTAACATAGCATGGGGTCTTTTATCCAGTTTTATTAGAAATACATAAACTGTGGTGTTATTGTTCAGAGGTACAGTCACGACCCTGATAACAAACACCCAAGCCCCAACAAGATAACATAGAGGCAGTAATTGTAGTATCAGTAGTATCTAAGTGTCTCGGTAACATGACAACTACCGTCAGGGGGCACCCCAGGTCAAGGTCATGTTCAAGGTTACCCCCACCAGGAGACGCTGCCAACACCGGAAGTAGTCTTATTGTTTCCTACTTTTTTGTGCTTTTTATTCTTTTTCTTTTTACATTTTACTATGCTTAGTAGCTTCGCTATCGGATCTAACTATACATTCTAACGCGATGGAAGTACATATATGTATAGGTGTACATTCTAAACACGATATTCTTCACAATTCTATAGTACCTGGTATAGACAGGTAGTGTACTTAACTCCTGATTAAATGCCGATGGTCTTACATAGAATGTATGAATGATGTTAATGAAGCAGAAAAGCTAGATGCTACTCACTGCCAGACAAATACCAGGAAACCTTATAATTTTGGACACATTTTCACATAAAAATGATAACATTCAATACAGAAATCTCTGACGAAAACTAGGAACTCCTATACAAAAGGGCAATTGGCATCTCAGCAATGAAGCCATTATAATGTTTCTGATACTCACCATTGTTTGTAGTTTCTTCCCGAAGTTTTCTTAAAGCTGCCCGGATTTTTACTCGGTCATCTAACTCTGTGGACTTTTTAAGCTGCAAAAGTACAATATCAAATGCTAACGGAAACCATGGTAAATCTCCTTCTGCAAATCTGAAATTTATGCTTCATGGCAAGATGTGAAAAATAACTCAAAAGCTCAATGATACAAAGACCTGCACAATATAAGAACCACGACCCTGTTACCTCTAAGCAGCATATTGCTTGGATAAACTTGTTGCGAATACCTCGGACAGTGGCGGATTTAGACAAGGGGCGCGGGGACTCGCGCCCCCTCTCTTTTCCCTGTATTAAAGAGTTTATTTACTTCTTTTTACCCTAGAATTTTAGCCAAAAGTAGGAATAAATGAGGGGCGGGCCCCCTCCTTTTCAAAATCCTGGATCCGACCCTGCCTCGCATATAATGCTAGGCTTGTATGCAAGAACCGACCCTTGGTGTGCCTTATGGACCCAAGGCATCATACTGTATTTAGTCTCCGCCACCTAAAGACCTGTGTTACATCACTCTAAATAAAATGTTATACCGGGTACTATGAAATTAGGTGCAATAATAAGGAGTAAAGAGTTGTCAAAAAGGAATTGCCAAAGTCATAATGATGGACTGTACATAAGAAAGTGTGAGAGGCAGAGTAGTGTAGACTATTGCTGCTTCAATCCATCATAATCCGATAAAGTGCCGGTTGGAAAATTATACCGTAATCTCCCGCGTATAAGGCGCGTCTTATACGGGGGGTTTTAGTTCTAATTGGATCCACAAGGGGGACACCAAGACCTTTCTTTTGATATGTTACACTACCATATAAGCTCATCTGCTGTATTTGGGGTCCAGGAGGGTCACTGGGGTCCAAACAGCACATAGCTTTTTGAATTTTGAAAATCCATTCATTAGAACAAAAGTTATGATTTTTTGATTTTTTTGACTATATATTCTGAAACTCTGGGTGCGCCTTATACGCGGGAGATTACGGTAAGTACTGTTCTGGTGCATCGATCATGCCTAAATTTAATAATTGAAGATCGAAGTTTCAGAATGCATCAATCCCATTTGGGTCGGCATGATGCGTGAATGCAGCACTAGCACTTTACTTCTCTGGGCTGCGTTTAATACATTATGTCGAAAAAAGGGTCATAATTTCTTGATCAAACCGCTGTGTGGCCCATAACCCATATGGGCCGCTAATACACGAGAGCACCATGCCAACTAGTTGGCATCAATGATGATAAGCTATTGAAGCATGACGGTTAACGTCTAGTATCCCTGACTGAATTGCTGGCGAGTCACTGAAAATATCCAAACTTTCTGGATTCCTAATAGGAAATGACTTTAATGAAGCCAAAGATTCGAAATTCATAGTAGAAAGGTGGCATCTAGCTGTACTGTACTGAGCACATGATACATGAATGAAGCACTGGTGTTCAGTAGCTCGCATCATAATGGCCAAGGGGCATGATGCACTAATGGTCTTTAGAGGGTTAAAGGGGTCAATGAGATATGGTAAAAAAAGGGTGTAATATATACTTGAAATTTGAATTATTTTTATTGATCTGCAGCTGAGATACTCGAGTGGCCATGTCCCGGGTAAGCGTGAGAATAAAATCCCACGACATCCGATGATAATAGGATTGCCTATGACTTTCTACCATCGTGGGAACTCTGTTTTCCCATTCACACCAGGGCTCCATGTCTTATCGTGTAGATATGAGACCACTTCTGCTATCACGTCCCACTCACGACTGTCGTGACATGGGACTCTATCTGGGTATAACATGCTGTAATACCCTATCAGTATAAGCTAACCAGGTTCCCAATAGTCTCCCCCCACTTACCCTCTATCACTCCACTCTACTATGATGGAGCCACTATTGGCCAAGGAGGGCACATAGCATACGATTGTCTGTATTATGTTTTAAGGTGCCTAATACTAGAGTTTGAAATGTGAATGAGCCTATAAAAAAGGACCAGTGAATACCACCTGTACAGGTTCACTTCTTGCCATAGCTTACTCTGACCAGTCAATACCAGCTGTACAGATTCCCCCCATGTCATACCTTACTCTGACCAGTCAATACCACCTGTACATGTTTATCTCATGTCATAGCTTACTCTGACCACTGAATACCACCTGTACAGGTTCACCTCATGTCATAGCTTACTCTGACCCCTGAATACCACCTGTACAGGTTCACCTCATGTCATAGCTTACTCTGACCCCTGAATACCACCTGTACAGGTTCACCTCATGTCATAGCTTACTCTGACCCCTGAATACCACCTGTACAGGTTCACCTCATGTCATAGCTTACTCTGACCCCTGAATACCACCTGTACAGGTTCACCTCATGTCATAGCTTACTCTGACAGATGAATACCACCTGTACAGGTTCACCTCATGTCATAGTGAACAAGTAATCAATGGATAACTCATGACGCGTGTGTGTTAGTGAAGGATAATGACACGAGGCCGTAGGCCGAGTGTTATTAGCCTTTGCTAACACACACAAGTCATGAGTTATCAATTGACTACTTATTTTATACCACGAAACCAATAAATAATCAATATTATACCAATAAATTCAAGTTGAAAACAAAAATTATTCCCCCTCCCCGGGACTCGATGCCAGCCATTGTGTGTACACGATCGGTACATATACCCTCCTCTCCCGGCAGCGGACAGCGGCAGCGCACACGGTGAAAAAAGACGCGTCTCGCTGTTATGTTTTGTGTATAAAATACACCTCGTCGCCCGGCAGCGGACAGCGACAGCGCACACAGCGAAAAAAGATGCTTCTCCCGGTTATGTTTGTGTATAAAATACACCTCCTCGCCCGGCATCGAACAGCGACAGCGCACACGGCGAAAAAATATGCGCCCGAACCGGGGCTCGATCCATGTACCTCTGACGGCTGAGCGCAAAGCGCTAACCGCTAGACCATCGCGCCTTCTCCGTTCACTGCGTCTCGCGGTTATGTTTGTGTATAATACACCTCGTCGCCTGGCAGCGGACAGCGACAGCGCACACGGCTTCGTATCATAGCAAGACCTGGTTCAAACTGAGCGTATCTCGTCAGTCCCTGTGGCGCAATGCATAGGGAGTTGGATTAGGGATCTGAGACTGTAGGTTCGAGCCCTGCCCTGGCCTGTAAAATTTCGTGGGTTTTAACATGTAACATATGACATGGAAGGACATGAGAGGCGTGCGGTTATCCTGGATAACAGCACGCCTTACATGGATAACAGCACGCCTTACATGGATAACAGCACGCCTTCCAAAATTGATGTTACAGCCTACAGGGTGTGCAATATCGACAGATATGTGGATTGGAATAGACCCCAAAAAGCACTGTGTAAGCCAGAAATCGTGGTATAACTTACTCTAACCAGTGAATACCACCTGTCCAGGTTCACCTCTTGTCAGTGCTTACTCTGACCACTGAATACCACCTGTACAGGTTCACCTGATGTCATAGCTTAGTCTGACAGATGAATACCACCTGTACAGGTTCACCTGATGTCATAGCTTAGTCTGACCAGTGAATACCACCTGTACAGGTTCACCTGATGTCATAGCCTACTCTAACCAGTGAATACCACCTGTACAGGTTCACCTAATGTCATAGCTTAGTCTGACCAGTGAATACCACCTGTACATGTTCACCTCATGTCATAGCTTACTCTGACCCCTGAATACCACCTGTACAGGTTCACCTGATGTCATAGCCTACTCTGACCAGTGAATACCACCTGTGCAGGTTTACCTGATGTCATAGCTTAGTCTGACCAGTGAATACCACCTGTACAGGTTCACCTAATGTCATAGCTTAGTCTGACCAGTGAATACCACCTGGACAGGTTCACCTCAGTCATGACTTACACTAATCAGTGAAAACCACCTCACGGCCCACCTCATGGCATATATAATATAGCTTACTTTAATCAGTGAATACCACCCGTACAGGTTCATCTCATGTCAGTGCTTATTCTGACCAATGAATACTACCTGTACAGGCTCACCTCATGGCAAAGCTAACTCTGACCAGTGAATACCACCGTGGGTGGGCCATGTCCTCTAGCTACATGAGGGACATGGTGATCTTAATCCTGGCCCCCACAATGCCCAGCCTCAATAGGTCCTGCTTCTATGCACACCATCTCCAGCACTGAGACATCTGTACCCCCACTTACTGCAGATGAAGATTAAGTTACCATGTCTTAAAACTTTAAGGATGACATAACCCCCTAACGCTTTTCAGAATAAATTTGTGAGTCGCCTGCACTGCATCCATACATCAAGCTGACTGTATATATACGGAACAGAGTATCAACCCCACAGGGTAGGCATGTTGCATGATTGAAGCTAAATGGGTAGTGTTAATAGCTAGTTATTCCCTGTAGCTTTCCATACATTCAAACAACAAAAGGGTATAGAGAGCATTAATGTATTATATCATTGGAGGGTTAAGGGCTTAAAGTAGTCTATGGGAGGCTGTTGTACAATAGAGAACTTGTGTAGCATATAAGGCTGTCATTGTCAATGTCTGCATCCGAGCTAAAAGCCAAGAGGTTCTCAAACTCGACTTCCACAGAAATCACCTGTTAATACTAAGATCCTAAGCCCCCGTTCTTGAATCACACAGGGAACAAGGAGTGCATATAAAAAAATTGTGGTTTGGCCTATTCCTTCTATATACAAATAATATTTCTATCTTAATGTGATTTATGATATTTACCAATGAGTTCAATAATCTTTTTATATTCATTGTCTTTTAACTTTTTTTATATTTAAGTCTTAAAACATCTACCTAGATCTGTACAATGTATAATAAGGGTTGTTATCAGGTCAAGTGGCCCTGCCCCCATTGTTTTGTTTTTGTTATATTCTTCTTTTTTCGTTGAAGGTGATTGGGTGGAGGGGCGGGGAGTCAGTGTATCCTGCAGGACCGCTGTGAGTGTATTAGCCAAGCCTGAATGCACAAATTATGTCTTTCAGACATTTATTTCAAGCTTGATAATGTCGGCAACTAGCCCAACGAGGCTTTGCACACCAGATGTTGACATGTTGAATGGGTAAATATCCACAAACACAGGTAACTATGGACATAGGCGACAAGGATCCAACATGTCCCTCCCAATGCCTCCCTGTTACCATAACAACCCATCAACAAGTCTAAAGAACAAACACTACAGGTAAACCATGGTTATTGTTCAATACAGCAGCGCGGCTCCTCATTTTGTGCAATGTTTTCAGGTAAAGGCACTGGAACAACGACAGAATACTGCCTACATTTAGACCAAGACATTTAGACAAGGATCATTATCTCTGTCATTAAAGTTCAAACCATACACCATAGATATAGACACCTTATCTTCAGGCTTGACTGCCCTATGGGGACTAGCGCCCTCCACTTACTACTGTTAATTGTGCAGTAAATACCACCAATTAACCACTTATCTGCATTCTTAC
The DNA here is from genome assembly GCA_949317995.1 of Acholoe squamosa. NCBI lineage: Eukaryota > Metazoa > Annelida > Polychaeta > Phyllodocida > Polynoidae > Acholoe > Acholoe squamosa. The sequence continues at coordinate 44,565,765 of OX439041.1, forward strand.
CTACCCAGGTCTACTTGGTACAAGGTTATTCCACCTACAGAAATCTACAGGTGGAAAAGCAATGATGGCTGCCTCAGGCCAAGCCATAAAAGAATAACTTTGGTCTATCGAATTGGTTTTAAAAGACAAGCAAAATGGTGTAACCAAGGTTCTTTTTAAAAGCCCTTTGTTGTCCAACGGGTTTCTTGCTCAAAAAACTGAGGCTTGGGTACATTTTTTAATTTCTATTTTTCAAGTGTATTTATTTACAAGTTACCCTTAGAAAAATGCGCTAAGCGATATAGACCATATTTTTCATTAGTACTGACTTCAGCGTACCCCTATATCGGAAAAGCTTATTCCCAGCACTGCAGCTACGGTTATATTTTTCACTTTATGTTAATTATGCTTCTTTTGTGTCATTTCCAACAATCTGAACGGCCATGGGGTCAGGAAAATAGCCCTGTACCTAAGATGTGGAAAAGGGGAAGTAAAGCTCTCAGTAATGCCGCTAGACTTAGATTAAGCACCTCTCAAGGCCAGTCTTTCACAATAGGCGGGACCTAGCTCCTGTTAGGGAGAGGGAAGCAGAAGAAAAGTGACCGTTTAGATTTAGACACTTTTCTGGGGATTTCTGTTTGACCCTGCCCCGGCCACCCCATCCCTGACTCCTCTTAAAAGCGTCCATAGAGCCTGTGTCTGTAATGGGCTAAATTTGGTCCTCTCAGGGGTCGTGTGCAAGGCAGTCTGAAATTTGGGTAAACCGACCATGGCTCAACCAGCTTATGCAGTCTATTACTTTTCTTTAAGTCCGACATCATTTCAATTTTCCAATACGGAAAGACAGGGTAAGAGTACATATACTACGTATGGTCCTCCACAAATGTCCTGGGAATAACTTCCAAGAGACATAAAATACATCCATAATTGATGATGCCTTTTGCTTACCTTTTTTTTTTTTAAAGCATCAATCTGGTAATTTACTAGACAAGGAAATGTCGGTTTATGGTCATTTACCCAACAAGTTTACAACGATCCCTCAGCTAGCTTTACCTTTAAGTAGATAGGTCAGATTACGTATATACACAGAGGACAGGAATAGACAGAGAGAGAGGGAGACAGAGAGAGAAGACAGTATTTCAGCACTCAGATATCAAGGGGTATAAAATATCAGGTAAAAACGTTATACAATCCACAATAAGTCACCCAATTACCCAGAACTCACTGACGCAATCTGAACGCTGCATGCATCGACTTAAGGGGACTGAAGAAGTGTAAGAACCAATTCTATCACACTCTAGAGCATTTGAAGAGATATTCAAGATGGCTCTATAATCCCTCCTCATGGTGGTACAAATGTTATATATAAGGTGAATTTCTTTGCAAATGGACAGTTTAAGATACGCCCCCTACCCTTAATATTAGGACATTTTCTTGTCAACAGATTTGCGTAAATTACAAGAATTTTACCTTCAAATATTCAAGATTCCCGTGGGGGGAAACACATGCCTGATATCCCAAAGTGATTGCAAATTGAAGAACTCTATTCTAAGAATGAGTGCCTATGATCCATAGTCGTGTCAGTGAGCCCAGGGCAATTTTACAGAGTTAGATAAATGACGTGTCATTTGTTATTTCAAAACTACTTCTTAAATAAAGACTTCAAACGATGTAACTCAGAGTGATTATTCTGTGAGACCTTCCGTGTAACAGTGTGTGATTTAACGATTGTATAGAGGAAACTAAAAAAGGGTCATTAGATTCAAGACTAGACCACGTCTAAAACACTTTTCACACCATACCACTCTTAAATATTTGGCTCTTTAAGGGCAGCGTGCTTAATGCTGAAATGTAGACATGATGCATCAACACAGTGCTCGCGAGTAACTCACCAATGCTGCATTTGCATCATGCTAACCTGATGTCTCTGATACATTCTTGTACCTTACTACAAAACTATACTGCCCCTAAAGAGCTGATGGTAACTTTTTTCAAACGATTCAAACATGACGAAGAGGAAGTGTGGCAACTTTTTATAGCTTTAGCAAACATGCAATTTAGTCACAAAGTTACCCCTCTAAGGACAGAAGGTTGCCTGAATGTAACTATTATCTTCAAATGTCTACTGGTATTCTTATTTCATTTTGCATTTTATATCATTATGCTGCCACTAAAACGCTAAAACCAGCATTCCAAAAGATAGTAAAACTGGTTATTTTGCACGGTAAGATTTATCACCAGTGTCTGTGTTTGAGTGGTATGGTGTGAGGGCGGTTAACACAAAGAGTAGACCTGTAGAGTTGGAGTGTCAGGGTGCACCTACAACACGTGGTAGATAAGACCTTACCTGGAGCATCACATGGCTCGTGTACCGCTCTACTACATCAGGCTGCACCATGGGGGATCAAAAATATTATATATCCTCTATATTCGAACCTCATTCAACATGTGTATACTATAGCATTAGAGATACTAAGGCATCTAGAGTTGCGCAGTTTTATTTATGCACTTCTATTCTAATTTATATATTTTGAATAATCAATTTCTATTCAGTTTTATCAATGTAATTTGAATTATGAGTAAGATGAGTAGCAAAGAAGTATGTTAATCCAGAGTAATCTCAAAATCACAATTATTTTGGAGGAAATCATCAATAATCAATTCTTGCAAGGGGGCAGCATCGGCATGACATACAATGCTATCTTTCCAAAATGGTCAATCACTTCGATTACCTGGGACTCAAACTGAGGTATCAGCTAGATACCACATGGCACATCTAACAGAAGTAGACTGACCTAAGAACATACATATATAATAAAGACATGGCATAAAAAGGACCTACAGGAGGGCCTACTTCAGGACTCCATTCAGTAGACAAGACCATGTCTGCTCCCATAACACATAAAGATATGTCATATTAAACAGGAAACCGACATCGCATGACCTATATCATTATAATGTCATTCAAAAGGAAAATTTTATGAAAAAAAATCATTAAAAGCGATTCTAAAAAACAACCATTTTTTCTCTTGTGATTCAGCATACAGAAATAGAATATTGTCTACAGGTTCAAGGAAGTAAAAAAAAGTGAATATGGCTGTCTAGCTATAAACTATCGCAATGCGAGAGGCAATAAGGACGACTGGGCTCTATAAGGCGTTTTTATCAGTGAAATGGTGACCTTTTACTGAAGTGAACTGGGTCGGATGAGATGTAGCCGGGCTCCTTAAGGGTCCCAGCTGGTGGAGGTGGTGAAATGGGTCACACACCTACAACCTGCTACACACAGAGTCAGGCCCCGGTTGACCTTTTACCTTAATGGGTCATATGACCAGTAGTGCATTAATACATCATACACATTGGTCGCCATAGTCAGCATTAATGCATCCTTGGTCCTGAGTCTACTCAGCAGGGCTGTATGCACGCACCATGCCCTCCCTATGGATATCCACTCCCAAAGAGTCGGCATGATGCTCCAAGCAACAAGTACCTGGAGGGACCGGCCATTAAAGAGACCTGTAATCATGAGGTCAGATTCCCAATGGCATGTACCATATGGCAGTCTGAGGTTACCTCTTTAATTCCTCAACACTTCATCAAGTTCATGTTGATTGGTGTATCAGGCCTCAAGTTCATGTTGATTGGTGTATCAGGCCTCAAGTTCATGTTGACTGGTGTATCAGGCCTTAAGTTCATGTTGATTGGTGTATCAGGCCTCAAGTTCATGTTGATTGGTGTATCAGGCCTCAAGTTCATGTTGATTGGTGTATCAGGCCTCAAGTTCATGTTGATTGGTGTATCAGGCCTCAAGTTCATGTTGATTGGTGTATCAGGAGTTGCACATCCCTTCAGGGGTGTCCAATTCCTACCCTTTCAGGACAATACATAAATGCAGCTCTTGTGAGTTACTCACAATGACTGTATGTCAGTCTCACATGTTTGTTGACGACAACAGATGTCTAAATAGCCCCAGGATTCTTCAAATACTAGGTGCAAAAGGCTACCACCTCAAAACAATTCAATGCCTGAGTGGATCAAGGAGGGAAAGGAATATCACTTCAACAGCCAAAAGAAAAAGGAAAGTTTGTGAGAAAGCCTAGTGCATTTTCTTTTGTCATTCCCAAGTAAAAGGGTATAATTTTACATGTAGATCACAGGAAGGTGGAATCGCAGTGTTTTCATGGTATAAAGTGGCATCTTTCTACATATGTGATAGTTACTGAGCTACTCACCAGTTGTGTTAGGATCTGCTCGTCCTTGACGTCATCATACGGGTTCCTGGCCTGTTCCAGCAGGCGCAGCTCCTTTTGCAGGCCCTCCCCCGACACCAGCGTTCCCTGCTCCTTTCGGAGACTCTCGCGTCGTTCTCGCAGGCCCTCTACGAGACTAGGGCGGCGTGTCACGTGGTCAGTGCGTGGGGCGGCCTCTGGTGGCGGTTTATGGAGGCTGAGGTCGGCTTTGAGGGCCCGGATGGCGGCCCGGATCTTCCGGCGCTCTGAGAACTCCGGTGTAACGTCCAGCTGGAAGGATACATAGGTTTAATGTTTCATAACATTTTTTTTCAGCTAAATGTAGAGATGATAGAAATCTACAATGGAGGCCATGTTGAGAATACACATTTACATGTAGCAAGTAGTTGGAACACCACTCGTAAACATAAGCTACCTCCTGAAATCTAGAAAGACCAAAATTGTTTATATAGTTTTCATACCAGTACACACATGGCTAAAATGGCTCAATTCTATAACCCCATAGTGGTTCTTTTTCAGCTTGACTCTCGATCCTCCATGATTCAGTTTTTGCTTTAGGACATTATATAAATGATGGCTCAAATGGCAATTTTTTAACCCTCCCCCTTCGTCTTACTTTTACTGTAGAAATGTATAGGATGGACCCACCCTTGCTGCATGGCGTCATTTATGGACGGCCCCTTACTTGTTCTGTAAGGTTAAAAACTTATGTCCAGTCAATTCAAATATCAGGTCCCAAGTAAGTGGGTGTAAGCGGGAGTGAAGCTGGTTCTGGCGAAATGCACTGATAAGATGGCAACTAGCATGTCCCTGGATAACATCCACTTCCAGGGACAAGGTACCCATCATGACAATGCCTTATCAGTGTGTTTTGCCACCTTTGGTATAACCAGCGAAATTCAAAATGGTGGACCCACTAGGTATAGGTCTAGGCTCCTATACAGAACTCACCAGGGGCCAGGTATGATCCAGCCATGTCATTTCAACATGAGTGCGCATGACCGGAACTGTTACAATCATTCCTGTGTTTCCAGCTGCATGGCTGCCCTCTAGCGTACATTGAGTACCATACTCTTGGTCATCTAGGTATCTCTGGAGGCTATTTGACAGATAGTCAGCACTCCCTGTAGAATCCTCCTTTGTAGTGTTATCTTTGTGCTGGTAGTTCTTATACTGGTTATCTGCTGAAAGGTACTCCCCGTGTGGGCCACGGGTGTCTATTTGGTGGGGCATGCCCTGTATATAGCAAGCTGGGCCTGACTCAATGTTCTCATGTGGTGGAGTAATAATGAAGAGCTGCTCATCTGAACTTGTAGGTGAGATGCTCCAATAATCTCCATGTCCAGCTATTCTCATCTCTTCCTCCTCGAAACTGAGTGAGGACAGTTTGCTAAGTGTTTCAAAGCGATCACCAGGTTCAATGTCCTGGTTAGCTGAATGACCAAGCTGCATGTGTTGAAGGCGCATCAGCTCAGACTGAACGTACACCTCATCAGTGTACATGTTATAAACCATCTCATCTACCTCATCATTCTGGTGCTCATCAGCAAACTCTTCATCTGACATGACATCAGGAAGGCAGATAGATAAGTCTTCCTCTAACAAAGGGTCATAGTGGTAATCACACACAGTGTACCTCTCACCAGATTCTAGCTGATACAGAGGCACATAGCTGGACAGGTCAGGCTCATGGCAATTTTCCACTAGCAGGTCATTGGTGTCGGCTTGAGGGTGCTCATCGCCATACTGAACCATGCGGATGTCACAGTCATCGCCCCCTTCAATGTGAACATGGATCGCGGGCATATCCGAGCCCTGAACACACAATGGGACAGGTTCTGTTGGGTCTTCCCTGTCTTCCTCATCTCTTCCCAAGTTGTTCAGCAGCAATAAAGGTAATTTATGCCTATCCCACTTCAGGGATGAAGCCCTCACAGGAACTCTAGGGGCAACTGGGGTTCCAGGATCATCTGGTTGGTAGTTTTGGTCTGATTGGCCATTTGTGTGTAAATTTTGAGATGAAGCATCAGTGGATGCTGACAAGATGGTGTCTTGCACTTCCTCTGGGCAATCTGATATTGACCCTGCATCCCTGGCATCTGTATTTAGCAAATCTGCACTTAAGAAATATTCCTTGGGGTTGATTAAAATTTGACACTCTTCCCCTACCACACAATCTACATTGGCAGTGCTTTCTACTACCTTCTCCAGCTCATTTGGTCTTGAGAGCAATTGTTCAGCTTTTCTTGCATTGAAAGGATTGGAGTGACAAGGTTGGTTCCATTGATTGGACTGCTTTTCAGCAGACATATCTGCTTCTTGGTTGTCATGATCTTCCTGTATGTTTCTATTCATAACAGCATCAGGAACACCTACATTGCTTGCATCTGCACATACAGGACCATTAGCAGTGGCACCAACATTTACAGGAAAGACAACTCTCTGTACATCTACTGTAAACTGGTCCCCAGTTGACAATTGTAGCTTGTAGGGATAGAGAGCGGGAAGTACAAACTCAGAACGGTCTGTACTTGGCTTGCCAGACGAATCGCTTGCAGGTAGTGCAGTCTGGGATGGTTCAGTGTCCGGTTTGTAAGAGAAGTTGCTCCCAGGCAGTATACACTCAGACTGGCCTGTTGCTAGTTTGTCCACATCCACCAAGTCATTTATTGCAGGTGCCTCATTTAACGTGTTAAGGTCAGAGGCCCTGAAAAGAAAAGGGTTAGTGCTCTTGACAGCCTGTTTGAATGGATTACTGCAACTCATCGGTGTTTCATCTGAGTAGCAATTATTTGAAGATACTTCATTTTTTGTTAAGAAGGGGTTGTACTTGCTGACAGGACATGGCTGGGAACGTGCATACAGACTCTGGAGATACTCCTCTGCTCTCCCCCTCTGCTGCTCCACCTCCCCACGGAACGGGTTATGTGGCTTCAGACAAGGACCATTTCCAAACAACTGATTTCTCTCCTGCTGATAGGCATTTACAATCTCTGCGTCTGTACTTTCAGAATATCTTTCATTTCTAGCTGGATCCAATACTGGATTTTTCAATTCTAATTCAGCACTGCCCACATGGATAGGATCATCTTCACCTTTTTCATCTGCACCTTTTTCACTTCCTTTGGTTTCAGGAACAGACTCAGTATTGGGTTTGGCAGTTTGATCCTGACATTTCTCAAAAACATTTGAGGTGAAAACTGATTCATCCAAGACAACTTCATCACCTTCATCCCAACTGCCATCAGCAGTCTCATTCAGTCCTACAACCTTCTCTTCTTCATCTAGTGAGTCAGTGTACTGGTCATCTGACAAGTAGTCTTCTGCACTGTGTGATTCTGCCATTACCAGCCGTGGGTGGTACCGCCTTCCCAGAGAGGTCCATGCCCTCAGAAGACGCTCAGAGTCCAGGGTTTGTTTGAGAGATGATGCATGTGAGATGTGAACAGAGGATTGAGGTGCCTCCTGTAGGCATAAACTGTCCTCTGAGTAGGTGTCATCACAGGTAGAACAGTCCCTACTGCCTGCTATGTCACCAATGGGGCCAGTCAGATACTCAGAACGTGAGCTTCCTGGAGATGTCATCGCGATCTAAATCAGCTCTAAAGGCATGAGCAGTCAAACAAAATCTCAGGTTTGCAGTCTCAATTTTTATCTGAGCTTTCAATGAATGAACTTCGAATTCGCATAAAGTTATCCACCATTTTCATACACATTTATGTAGTAAAAATATGTAGTAAAACGTTCATTAAAACATTGAAGCCCTACACACAATGAGTCTTCTAGACCAGCAAAATTCCTCAAATCCTGTGAATTAACACATCAAATCCCTCAGCTATCTGTGAGGGATATTCTGATTTGGCCATTCTGGAAGCATTTGGCAAGTTTATATCCACGTTTCCAACTAGTATGTAGCAACAAACAGGCACTATAGCATGATTATTGCATGTGTCGTGATTTAGTACAATAAAGGTGTTTTTCTTCATGAAATCCCTCGGTCGGCATCCAATAAAAGTTTTGTTACTAAATATGGTATATTTCTGAGGTAGCCTCCATATAGTAAAATTTGTGAAGTGTCTCTCCCAGAAGACTGACCACAAATGGGAGAATGCTGCAAACTGTTACCATGGCAACTGTGACCCATGGAAACCTGGGAGTTTTGCAGCAGCTGCCGCAGTGACACCTGGTGCCGGTCTGCGCATGTGCAAAAACATGTCACTTTTACTTGTCATATAAACCATAACTCCTCAGGCAGTACAGGAACTATAAGAATCATTTCCTCTTGTTTTTATCAAGGAGAATGTGTCCTTTAGAACTGCATGTGAGTAAAGACACTTGATAAATCAGTAGTAAGTGGAAGTTCTGTCAGGAGTTGTCTAACTAAACTATTAGGCGTCAGCCTGAGGACACTTAATTCACACATGGTGACTGAATACAGTTAAAGGTGGAACACCAAGGCCACCCTTAAAAATGTGTTCGTTTCCTGTCCAGAGGCCTGGTGGATTTTTTTTTTTGAGAATGGGAAAAATTTTTCCTGAGTTCTGAAAAGAAGTTTTTTTTTTGTCTATCAGCACAAGAATCTAGGTTTCCAATCACAAAATCTTCAAACATAACGACAAATTCATGATGTCCCCGCTTATGATGTTCATGACAAATAAAAATATTTTCCTAAAAAAAAATTTTCCCTCCCTCCCTCATGGGCTTGAAAAATCCCACCCTTTGGACAGGAAACGAACATATTTTTAAGAGTGGCCCAACTGGAACACTACTGCCCCCCCCCCTTCATCCATGCACTCTGACTTTGAGTATGTTGGAATATTAATATATTCATATCCGTTAGCCTTTTGCTATAATAAATCCATGTCTCTTTCACAGTATTAACTTTGGTCTTTGATCTTACAACCGGCGTCCTCTTGGCCTCAAGCCCAATATGAAATCAACTGGAAGCCCTTCCTGATTCCTTAGAATCGTAGGGGTGACGGCTATCACGGAACTAGGCATGACCACGGAACTTTGTATTTAGGATTATGACGACTCTAGCTGTGAAAATCTGCTGTGGCTGGCAATAGTGTATATCTATACTTAAGTGTAGTCCCGTTATAATGTATACAAAAGAATTGATTTTAACCCATTTAGCCTGAAATGCTGCACTGATCACAGCTATCACGATAAGGGGAGTATCATTGCCCTGGGAATTAGGTGGCCGCCATAATAATGCGTGAGTGAGTAATATATCTTTAACGCCATTTCGACAGCTAAGGTCGTTTTCATGGCAAGAACTACATTACACAAGGCCACAGAAGAATGTGTCAGTGCCCACACATATGTGCACCACACACATCTGAACGAAAAGGAAAGAGGAGAGTTTGCCTTAAGTGGGCTAGGGAAGCCTGGTCACCATAATAGAGGACCTGTAATCTGGTAAGAGGTCGGCCATTGGATCATGCAATTATACGTACCCCACATTGCAGTTTTTATTTCATACTATAGAACAGAACTAGATTTACCCAAATCTGACCCTATGTGCACTTTATACCCGGTTATCATGAACTCAAGGTGCGCCCTTTACACAAAATGTTATGATAATATATTATGGTCGTAATCTATGTATACATGCCATATAGGTGTACATACAAAATGTGTGTGGGTGGTAGTGGGTGGAAGATTGAGTAGGAGGTCTGAGTCTAAGGTGTGTGTAGATTTACACGAGGCGTTCGGGGTACGGTTTTCTAGGTATACCCAGTGCATTATGGGTAGGGGTGACCTCGAACGCTAACTACACAACCTTAGCTTGTTCCCTCTACCCCTCTCCACCCCAGCCATGTCTGGGTAGGTACCAGTCCCTAACTATGCTTGGGAGGGTAGTAAGTTGACTCAGGGATCAACGTTGACCCACATGGGGTAGACCAATAGGGGGTGGCCTTACAAACCAGCATTGATCCTTCGGCCGTACTCCGAATGCCTCGAGTAACACACCTCCATAAAGATCAGGAGTGCCTGAGTACACCTGGACTAGGGAAGTGCTGCCGGATACCCTTAATCCATGCTCTACCTGGATTACCTTGTCTAATCCCCCGCCCACTGACCCATACTCACTGCAATTAACAACCTACAGGTACACCTCATGTGGCCTTGTGGGTCAAGGAAGCAGACCTACTGCAATTACCCAGGAACCAACCTGAAGGTAAACCTCATGTAGATCAGGACAGTAGACCTACTGCATTCTTACCAACCTACAGGTGCACCTTATGTAGGTCAGGGCAGTAGACCTACTGCAATTACCAACCTGCAGGTCAACTTCATGTAGGTCAGGGCAGCAGATCTACTGCACTATTACCAACCTGCAGGTCAACCTCATCTAGGTCAGGGCAGCAGATCTACTGCATTATTACCAACCTGCAGGTCAACCTCATGTAGGTCAGGGCAGCAGATCTACTGCATTATTACCAACCTGCAGGTCAACCTCATGTAGGCCAGGGCAGTTATCAGTTATGCAATTATCAACCTCAACCTTATGTAGGCAAGGGAAGCAATGGTGGGCCAAATGGGGACAGGGATTTAACATTATTTTTGCAACAGCATGAACAGGACAACTATAAGTGATTAAACAAGTGCTCTAGGCTAGCCAACGGTTTTTGAACTATAGCCTGTGTGCTATGGGCACTGTTACTGTACTGTATAGCAAAGGCTGTTTTTGGATTTTGTACTTATCCCTCCCCTGTGAAAACCTTTCATACTATAGTGTAATATATACTCCGGAAATAGCCCCTGGTCACATTGAACTGGACGTTGTAAGAGGAAGGCAGGGTGGGCCTCATATCAGTTGTAGAGAATACACTGGTAACACATTGGTCATCAATAGAAAACCACTGGGTGCAAAATGGTGAATATTACTTTCATCAGGACTGTTCTCGGCGATATTAAGCTGCTACAACTGCAGATTAAATCATCTTTAGCTTAACGTTAACCTTTGAGGGTAGAATAGAGCCTGTATACAACATATCCTTCAGTCGGATTGTATTTGCCTCTATGCTCCTAGTCTTTGTCAGAATTAATACCAGGCTAGAGGGATGTTAAGGTTGAAAAACCCACAATAAACTAGGTCTTCAATAAGCACTGGGCACACAGCCAATGCTGAATCTAACACCACTATGGACCATTGTAATTGAGTGTGTTCTTATTCTATTTGTGCCTCATATATACAGGGTCGATGCTACCTGGTAATAGGATGATGCGTCAAATTGTCTTTAAGCCGCGTCATATACGCTGTGTTTTATGGTGATACCATTCAGCTTTGCATTTGAGCATCACTATGAAACATCACCATGAACCATTTAGGTATTATGCTCTCCTGAAATAGACCTCCTCATGAATGTCAACTTTATCCCCAACCTTAAACCTTACACAAACATAACATGTAATCCTAGCATATATGGTCTAATCCCAAAACATTGCCAGGAGGAAGGAGGCCAATTATCTTAGAGGCTCAGGTGTACCGGCTCCGGATATCCTGGGCTCACGAGTGTGAGGGCCAGTAATACCCTGTCAACTGTTATTTCCATTCAATGACGTCCTGTGTTCTGATCACAGATTTTCTGGGGAAAGAAATGCGACTGTGACTCGTATATATATGCACTAAAATAAAGTGAACAGAGGTGTGGTCGGCACATCGTACATTTTTCTTTATTCATCCAATTACAGTACAGTCACACTCATTCAGGTTCATACATAAATGACTAAAATACCTCATATCTCAAGGTAGTTGTTGATGATATTAGAGGGCAGCGAGTACATAAAATAAAACCTTGAGAAATGATAGAGCCACTAAGGCACATGTGAACATGTTGGGTCTACACTGCGCCTGCTTTAACCCTTTCCGTCCCCGTGCTTCCCAAATACAGTGTTATAGTACATGTAGTGCATATATGTAGTATAGGAAGTTAAAGGGTTAATCACCAGTCTAAATAACATGTATGGGGTAGATGTTTTAGATGTTATTGCACTAAGTGTGTACCAATGGTCTAAAAACTGGGTCCATGTGTGTAGACCACAAAAAAACTGCAGATTCAAATGTCAGTACATTTGAACCATTAAATAGCTTTTATTCAAACGGTAACTGGAAACGCCAATTTAAGAACACATTGAGTGGAAGGAGGGGTACCCCGTCATCGCTTCAGAGAAAAAGCAATTATAAAGCTTCAAGTGAGGTCACTGGTACACTGAGTCCTTGTTGTCATTCTTCACAGAGCATTCATGTAGACCAACCAGGCTCTCTCCCACATCCCCCAATCATGCCCCACATTAGAATATATACCGTACCTCACAGAGAGGCAGGTATGGAGGAAGGCAGGCAGGCAGGAAGGTAGGCAGGAAGGCAGGCACACAAAACAGTCACAGGCAGATAGCACTCTTCATGTTAGCAGACAGACGGACAGTCAGATAGTAGTATCCAGCATACTCTAGCCAGGCAAAAAATTTTTTTATTTGTTTCAGGTAAGGCCACCTCATTAAAATAACTTGGATTACGGGATTCTGGGGCTGAAACTTTGGGCGGCCAGAGGCAAAAAAGAAAAAAACAAAGTTACCGTAATCTCCCCGTATAAGGTGCGTCTTATAGGTTTTCCCCAAGAATGGGGTGCGTCTTATACGCAGGGTATTTTTACTATAGAACAGTACTAAATTTACAAAATTCACCCCTAAGAGGTACGTCTTCTACGCGAACCAGCCTTTCCTGAGTTGGGGGGGCCGTCTTCTACACGCACCGTGTCTTCTACGCGAGAGATCTTACGGTATGTAATGTCACGTCTTGGGGCACTTTAGTCACCTTTTTGTCAACAAAATATATAGATTTAAGTAAACGGCCAATATGTGAAGGGAGACCTGACTTTTGTCCATCTCCAAGGACATTTTTTTTTTGCCCAAAATGATGACAAATCCCAGCAATTTTTTTGATGACTCGCAATGAGTCACAGTGACTAGGAGACATGTTGCAGTGACTCAGGGGTAACTAGATTTACTAAAAAAACTGGCCCAAAACTATATAATTTCTTCAGAATTCAAGAAAAAATCCTAGGGTCTGCCCTGTTTGGCTGGTCGGGTTACCTAAAAACAAAAAATTTCTTTGGCCCCCATACAGGCAGAGAGGGAGATACAGACGGAAAAACAGGTACAATTCTATCTAGATTTAATTTCCTGACTCAATGAGGCCGAGCTTTGTAGTTATAGATCTAGTGTATTGTGAATGGACTCTATAGCAGCCCCTACAATAGCCATACACCCTAGACTTGTCTAGACCTACTGTAAATCCTTGCATATGTAGAGGACACCCCTCTTGTACCCCTAACAAGAAAGGCGCATCTACAGGACTTGATTTGCACTGGTTTTAATACTACCGGTAGTATCACTTATTACAGTTAAAATGACCTAAAAGGCACAGCCCTAACTTCAAGCAATCCTATAAGGAGAAATTAGTATTATCGTTGAGTATAAGACGCGGCTTATACGCGAGGATCTATGGTATTAGCAGGTGGCATGTTTGCTTAGTGTTGTGTGGAAGACCGTTCCACATGCCCCTAATGAGTGCACAGCTGTGGGCATTCCAAGTAACACTTACTTCTAATTCCCTCATTTTCCCTGTTAGTCAGCTGCCATTGTTCCCCTTAAACACCTCAGGTATTTTGTGCTAACCCTTTTAATAGTCCTAACACGTTGCTTCAATATAGATCATAGCCTTCGTGAATATCACACATAAAAGTGAAAAAAAAAATTTTTTGCTGATGCCATTGGGACAGGGTCGATGCACCAATGCATTAAAGTGCATTAGTGCATCATGATGACAAAGGAACCTGTATCCCTAAAGCATCACGCAGTTATCAAAGTTTTAATGCATGTGTATATATGAGGGTAGGTTACTTAAGGACAGCCTTATACCTGCGGGCTGGGCACCCTTCACATTGAGATCAGCAATGAGTAAGTCCTATTCTAGCAAAATAGCGAGGTCCCTTTTAAAGCAGCTATACTATCTATAGGCAGGTGGGCGTGTAGGAGGTGAACTTGAGTTTTAAAATGTGGAAGCACAACAGACTTCAGAGCCAGCAAGCAGAAATGGGGATTCCTGCGTGATTTAGTACCTGTTTTATCCACCAGGGGGCACCACTATGGGCTAGAATAGGAAGAACATGCCTAAAACTATTATAGGGTACTTTTTTTATGGAGAATTCAATGATCTTAGATAAAATGTTCTATTTTGGGTGGAAAGGTTCCAAATTAGGCATGTAAAAAGAACGTTTTTTGGGCCTAAATAAGCATTTTTGTTGATGTCTGTTGCCATGGGAACATGATTTTCATTCTAAATAGGAAAATCAATTATCCCATTTGAAAGAATCTATCACCAGGTTTACTATGGTGAAAACAGAACGAAAATAAAATTTCTAGATCAAAAGATATAGGCAAAAGAATAAAAAATTACACTAATTTAGCTAATTATCATAAATTATGCTAATCATAGATGTATCTCATGATCAATTAGGCATAGAGTTTATTGTCATTCAGGAGATTGTCATACCTACCTATGTTTAGCAAGCTATTCCTCTAAAACTAACAGGAGTATCTTCTCTTGCAATATATCACTGAATAGCCAGTGATCTGAATTTTAAAGTTGACTTTTAGCATGGAGACCCCTTTCTCCTTGCCTCTACACTTAATACTACAGAAATAGCCTACATGCACCAACAGAATATACCCATGAAAGACGCTCTATTGGCAAAGCAAGTGTATCTTATTGATTCATATCAAAACGCCAAAACAGTGGCACCCCCCCCCCCCCACCATGCACCTTCATGCACAAAGATTTACAGTCAGCTATCAGCTGTGCCAAGGAACATTCTAGTGTTATTTCAGACAAGACTTTGTCTATGACCATATACTATACATTTGTACTATGCTCGAAACAGAACCGACTGCCGTGGGTGACAATCACTCTAATTACATTACCGTTACCCTGATTAACTATATGGGCATACCGTAGCGGCAATTCTCTATTTATGGCACTAACTGATCAAATAAAACTGTGGCATCATTACAGTAATGACCTGAATTATGTTATTCCTCTTGATTGATTAAGTATATCAGACTAAATTAAAGGAAGGCCATGGGAGATACATTATGGCTTCACTGGCTGAGTAGGCAATGGGGGTACATTATAGCTTCAATGTTCGGGAAGGCAGTGAGGGGTATAACTCAATTGCATTGAAGGTACATTATTGTTTCAATGTTTGGGAAGGCAGTGATGTGTATATATTAACGACCACGGAAGGTACAGTTTGGCTTCAATGTTCAATGAGTAGTAACTTAACTGCAATGGGAAATACATTATGGTGGCAATGTTTGGGAAGGCAGTGCATGGTAATTAATGTTAACTGCAATGGGAGATTAGGAAGGCAATGGGAGGAACTTGTTTAAATGAGACTGCGTACAGTTTATCTGTACACTGATCTGAGCCCGAATTATACCTTACTGCCTATGTTAACATGTCATGAAAATCAATCCCACCGGGTTTGGAGCAATGCCAATAGGTTGTGTGTATACTCTAGGTGACCCTCCCACCCACCATTAACTAAAGGCCCATATTTGGCCCCATATTCTGTATGTGGAGGTATCATGTGTGACCTAAGGCTCAGGGTTCACTGCTTATGGCATTAAGTAGGATCAGGCAGCTCTCAGACCAGGCATAGACCACCTGCCATACACACCTTTCCCTGTGCTTACCTTCCTCACCCTTAAACTGAGCACAGAGCATCTACCATACAACCTTTCACTGTGCTTACCTTCCACACCCACAGACAAGGCACAGGCTATCTGCCATACAACCTTTCACTGTGCTTACCTTCCACACCCACAGACAAGGCACAGTCCATCTGCCACACAACCTTTCACTGTGCTTACCTTCCACATCCACAGACAAGGCACAGTCCATCTGCCACACAACCTTTCACTGTGCTTACCTTCCACACCCACATACCAGGCACAGTCCATCTGCCATACAACCTTTCACGGTGCTTACCTTCCACACCCACAGACCAGGCACAGACCATCTGCCACACAACCTTTCACTGTGCTTACCATTCACACCCACATACCAGGCACAGTCCATCTGCCATACAACCTTTCACGGTGCTTACCTTCCACACCCACAGACCAGGCACAGACCATCTGCCATACAACCTTTCACGGTGCTTACCTTCCACACCCACATACCAGGCACAGTTCATCTGCCACACAACCT